>CM055617.1:12130268-13330268 GCA_029379385.1 Quillaja saponaria
CTTATCATTTAAAGATAATTAAAGTGAGGAGTCTCTCCCGATGATGTCAGACAGTTCAACTACAATAATTATATAGGGATGAGCTTTAGCTCTTAATGGAATCTATAGCCTTAAATTATTGGTGAGGTATGATCTGCATCATACTCTTGATGGAAGTCCACCTAAGTAAGTGTAGGATAGCCTGGCGTATCCTATGTATTTTGGACATGAACTCTAAAGCACTCCTGATATCCAGGTATGAGTGAAGGGCCTGTGCATCGAATCACTTAGAGTAACCAAAGTTTGAAGATTATTATGTGGTTGATAAGTTGAGTTTATCCACTCAATAAGAATAAGTTCAAAGAGTATAGTCGTACCTCATTCTCTTGGATTCTCACTTGTTAGCCCTAAAGTATAGTTCAAACCCGTGGGTACTATACTTATGCATGATTCTCTCGTAATTTCTTATTCCAATAAAAGTATGAAACATGTGGGGAATTGTTGAAAAATTAATTGTGGTGTTTCAAACTTAATTTCTAATATAGTTGTGGTAATATAACCATTGGAATATAGCCATTGAAATATGTCCCTTAGATATAGCCGTTGGAATATAACCATTTATGACCATTATGACTCTTCGAGAGTATGTAACATAACAAACCCTATAACCATTCCAACATTACCAATCTCTTATTTCTTTACTCCAAATTCTCCTCCAATTATTGCCAAGAAAGAGCTATGACTGCTCGCTGAGGTTCTTAATTTTGAATGCAATGATTACAGAGCAATCCACAATCTACTCTTAAAGGGTTGGTCCATTGAGACTTTATGCACCAAATATATTCTGAGATGGCAAAAGGATAGTGCCTTTGTGCATGATTTTATGATAATATCTTTCTGTCTTGTAAACTTTAATTTTTATATCATTGAATTGTTGTGATTCAAAATTATGTGAAACTAGAATATTTTGTATTTACGCCAATATTTCCAACATATAATCCAAGTACATGGGCACATGAGTATTATCCCATTAATTTGGATAAAAAAACTTAACATTGTATCTTTGTTTCTTTTTTTCAAACTACAAAGAAATATAATGTAACATTTAAACAACCTATAACAAAACTTGTAACAATTAAATCACATAAAGGTAAAATATGAAAAGCTCAAGAAAATCTCAAACCAAGAAAAAACAAAAAAAACAAAACAAAAAATAGTAATATGTACCTTTTTTTTTTTCCTTTCCTTCCATTCATTACCATCTAAATAAACTTTAAGCATTACAAATTTTATTTATTTATCAGTTTCATCAGACAAACAAACATGATTCATCTTCTTCTTTTTTTTTTTTTTTGTGCCATCTTTATATTCGAAGTGTAAAATTCTTATGTTATTTTTTCTTTTGGAAGTTCGATATATGACATTTTTTACTTGGATATAATTTGCATCTTAAAAGTTAAGATAATTATTTATTATTTTTAATTAAAATTATAAAATAATATTTTTATTAAATTATGATATCATCAGGTCAATAAGCTTGAATCGGGATATAGATTCTCACTCAACTCAGTATCAGAGTTGAGTTTTCCAACATTGATTATTATAATGAGTTTAAACCACAGTTTCAAAATCGAATATGTACTGTTTTTGAGGACCAAAACAAAATATAGATTACAACTAACAAAAAGGACGAAATTATAGTGCCTATACTACACATTTCTTGCATCCGAAGTTTATAAAATGACAACAACAACCAAAAAAAAAAAAAAAACAGTCACGAGACATGATTATAGTGTCTAAACTACGGTTTTGTGGCCGAAAATTTACTTTGTTTTTTGAAGACCAGAACTAATGAAAGACACGCAATGTTTTCCTATTTGACATGGCATTCAAAGTTGTCTGCTAATAATATTTTGTACCGCATTAAGCATTTCATACAAAACTTATACTATTATTTTATGCTAGCTTAATTATACTTTTCCCGTCATATAATTTAACCAAAAATCCAGTTTTACTTTTATATTTGACAAAGTCAAAATATTCTTTATAGTTTTAGTAACTAAAAAATATACTGCCGTATCATCACTTTTCATTAAATTTAAGTTAATAGAAGTTAAGTGACAAACAATATCTTACATGATTTCTATAAATGTCGTAACGTCTATTTTATATTTTATCCCTATTTATCTCATTTTAAGTTAAATATAACAAAAATTAAATCTAATAAAAAATAACTATAAAAATTATATTATATAATTTTTAAAATTATACAATAATATTTTAATTTTTTATAATATAATAACGATATTAAATTTTTTCATCAAATTATAAAAACAAAAAATATAATTTATCTTTTTATTTTATACTCATAATGTTATACAAGTATACTATATTACTATTATTTTGTAATCATACTTTGGCATTTCCCATACTTTCAGCTCCAATCTCTGCCACGATAAGATCCATTTCTTTTTGCTATAAAAATGTCAAAAGTTTCAATAATTATTTCCAAATTTGGCAATTATTAATTGGCTTACAGAGTCAGTAGAATAGCTTATTCCACATTTATCTTACCAAAAAAAGAAGAAGCTTATTCCATATTTACTAGTTCAAACAAAATTCTCTTTCTTGAAACTTCCTCCTGATAAGTGATAACTGCAGAATTTAGAATGTTCAACTTTCAGCTCTAACTAGGCAATATATTTCAATGTCAAGTGAATAGGGATTTTTCATCTTCAACCTCACACACGGTCTCAAAGATCTGCAAAATCTGAGTAAAAAACAATTTCTCCTACACTTATTATTTGCAATTACAATTTATACAATTTTATAAAACTGAAAAACCTTGAACAATAATCATCATCTGACAGTGGAAGCAACCGTATGAGCCCACAATTTGAGGCTATCTTTCATATCAATCTCATTGTTCAAGGCAGGAATTCTCCAATTCATTAGTGGGTTTTCTTTCTTTTTTCTCCTATCCAAAACCTCCCAAGCTTCAGAAAGGTAAGGCCTTGGAATTGCAGACTCAGTCAATTTCCTCTTCTTCTTCTTCTTCTTCTTCACCATCTTTCTTACCCAACCTTTGCAACCCAGGTATTATTGAAGCCAAGCTTGAATCTTTATCTTCTTCTGAGAAAACAAATCCCAGATCCATAAACCCTTTTAGCTCTTCAAATTCAAGATCTGTTAAGCTTTTGCTTTCACTTCTTTTCTTTCTTCTTACTTTGTGTATTCTTCTTAGGCAAAACTTCAATCTTTAGGTTCCTCTGTTTTGGGCTTTCTATTTCTGTAACTTCTTTTCCTGAAAGAATAGTCTGCAGCTTTGATGTAAAAAGGACTGTATCTGGGGATAAAGAATCGTATTTGAAGCTTGTCATGGAGTCAAATTGGTCACTCATGGACCTGATGTGGATGGTTTGAATGCGCGAAAGCTCTGGTTTTGATGGTTTTTCTTGAATTTCATGATCTGGGTTTGCTGAGAAACTTGATGATTTTAATGAAACTGGTCTTTTCTTTAAGATTTCAAGCTCAAACCAGCAAGAATCGAAAAGTTTCATGACTTCGTCTGCTTCCATCAATGGTGGCTTACAGAAACAAAAAAAAAGTTAGGAATCTCTGTAAATTGTGTATGATTATAGCATTTAACTATCAAATGCTTAATATATAGTCCACTGGGTTACCATATTGCCCTTCATATTGTCCAGATATTACTATAAAAATTCAACATCTTGGCAACACGTTTTGCATTTGGGTCACTCTCTAATAATACACTTATATTGTTTAATCTTTATTTTCCGAGTGGAAATGTTTTTTTCTCAGAAAACGTGTTTGGAAGAGTCTAGATATGACTTGATCTTTGGAGAGGCCAAACAAAGGGAAGATGTAAAAATATATTTATATATATCTATACTAAATTAGGAGAATCGATAATACTTAAAAAAATTTAATATAAGATTCACTTGTTATATAATAAATATTCGTATAAATTATTTTATACACATAACTTACTCAATTGATAAGTAGTGTATATACACATTGTTAAATTAGGAATTGTATTTTTGATTACTTGTTAAAAAAATTATAAAAATAAAGAATAATTTTTTATTGTCTTCAGAGTATAATTTGCATCAATTTTGGTTCATCGAAATCCAAAATAACAAATTCTTCTCAAACAATTTTTCAAAAAAATAATATGTGGATAATAGATCCTATTAGAGGTGGAGGAATCATGATAATATTGGATAGTTTAGTTAATGTCAATAAGAAGTTCAGTGCCCATCTTTATGATCAAAGAGATGTTGTTTGTTGGTGGCATGATCTCTATCTTATTTGATGAATTTTTCCAAGCATTATTAGTGTTGCCAATAGCCCAAGACTAGAACAATAATGGATTGTGGCTTCTAAATTACTCAAGATTTTGAACTGCCTAAATCACTTTGGTTAGCATTCACTTTAAAGGTTCTCCAATGATTTTGATATTGACTTGCAAGCTAGCAAGTGGGTGAGATTATTCCTATGTATAATTTTATTAGGCTTATTTATTTAAGTATAAGCACTAGACCTTAATTTTCTTGGTCACAATAGATAATGAGTTTTTGCAAATCAAAGTTGTAGAATGAAATTAGAAGTAAGATTGGAAAAGTGCAGACAAGATGCGTGTTTTGATTTGATACATAATTAAATTGCATGTAATTGATGAAAAATTAACATAAATCTCATTCTTAATTAGTTATTAAAAAAAAAACTATAATTATATTTTTCTTATTTTAGCTGATTAATTTATAACGCACTTCATCTAATCAAAATTTTTTAATGAATATCTAATGTATACAACAAAAATAATCATCAAAATTTAAAGTATGAAGAAATTAATAATATTCACTAAAATTATTGGTGCCCTCACGATTAAGAAGAATCATTAATGGTTTGTTTCATATATGTATTAAGAGATGGAGAGCGAGAAAATTGTTTTTATTATTAGAGATAAATGCTTTGTCTCTAATTCTGTCTCTACTACTTAAATCATCAAAATCAAATGTAATTTTTACTTTCGATAATTTATCAAGGACTAAATTTTCAGAAACAAGATTATCAGAAAGGAAATTGAGATAGTTATCTCATAGCCAAAAATATATTCAAACTTCGAAACATGGTGATTTACAAGTTGTGTGTTTTGATTTGATGCATAATTAAATTGCGCGTGTTTGATGAAGGCTCAAGCTAAATCTCATTTTTAATTAGTCATGAAAAATTGTAATTATATTTTTGATTTTAACTGATCAATTTATTAGAGATAAAAGTTTTGTCTCTAATTCTGTCTCTAGTACTTAAATTGTCAGAATCAGATGTAATTTTTACTTTTGATAAGTTATCAATGACTAAATTTTCAGAGACAAAATTGTCAGAGGGATTTAATCTCTCTCTCGTAACCAAAACTATATTCAAACTTCAAAACATGCTGGTTTTACCCTAATACCCGTAGACTGGAGTCAACCACTCAATCTAAAAATACTATTTTAAGTATAATCTCCAAGTTTCTGATGGGTATTTTAGTAAATGAACTTAGTTAATTAGCTAAAAGTGAAGTTGAGAAATTTGTTTAAGAATAAACCCAGAAATAGTGCAGAGTTAAACTTCTTAATGTAACAATTAATTAATGTTATTAAAGATTCTTATTTAATTAGCACGTGCAACCCATTTGTCAAATGGCCCACAAGTAAATTTTAAGACTTTCACACCCACCAGGCCACCAGCACATGACCAATAGCTACTAGACAAGTACAAGTTAAAGAGGGTGGTTTCTTGTACATGTGATTAAAACACTTACTAATTAATTGGTCACAAATCACATGCTTTCACTATTTTTTGGGGAATGAGGTGAGCATGGGCAATAGGCACATGGCCCATGCTTCAATTCATTAATTGATTGCCCTGCCCACAATCTACAATTGCGGCCCTAAAAGAAAAAGCAGAGAAAGGCAAATAAAAGCGACTAGTGTTTTTGTTGGTTGCTTAATGTTGAATTCAAATCAATCTCCCAATCTAAGGTTTGGTGTTTTGGTTAGGTAATTAAGAAGATATAATTTATTTTATCTAATGATTTCTTTAATCCACTTAAAAACAAGATATTCAGAAACTAAAATAAATATTATAAAAAAACTAATATTCACGATTTTTTAACAAATTTGAACTAAAGAAGTATAAATAAAGAATATATCTCATTCATCACAAGACTAATCCCTTGAGTATGTATTTATTTTTATAACCTTTAAAATTTTGAAATAACCTTAAGAAGTAAAATTCTCGGTAATTTATTTAGTACAAACATTTATCATACAACTAGAAGAATGTTTAGAATTAGTTTGAAGAGAATTGCGCATGAAGAAAAAAATAATTGTTAAAATAAACAATTCTAATACAAAATCATTTTCACAACATCGGCACTAAGTCTCAAGTTCTATTGCAAAATAGTCCAAGTTTTGTGTAACAATTAACTACTACTTTTTGTTGGTAGAAATACTTCTTTTTTACCTCAAAGGTACTTTATTTTTTGGCTATTTTGCAATAGAACTTGAGATACTTCTTTTTGTTGGCTACTACTTTTTGTTGGTAGAAATACTTCTTTTTTACCTCAAAGGTACTTTATTTTTTGGCTAAATAGATGCTTGAATCTGTTATAAGTTTTAGGTTAAATTATATTTTTTATTTTATAATTTTATAAAAATTTATTTTCATTTTTACACTGCAAAAGATTAAAAAGTAAGACTTATAAAAAAAAATTATTACATTGGGAGGTTGGAGATTAAACCCATAATTTAAGGTGAAGAAAGACCTAAAGTCCGATATTATGTGAAGTGAATTATGGTATGCATGATGATATAAAAAATAACTTTAGACGAAAGAAAAATACAAAGATGATACTTTATATACATGTGCATATGCTGTATGCATAAATAGTACGCGGCAGACATTCTAATACTTAAGGTTTACAATCTCCCGCCTTTTGACTTCTTAATTACCACGTTTATCATAATTTTTTATTCCATCCATAATAAAGTAATCTTAGCAATCACAAGGTTCATTATTTAATTGAAATTCAAATGATTAGGAATTGACTGCAATTTCTTAATTATCATATGGTCTTCATTTCCATTAGGTATTGGAAATTCGGAACCTACTTCTTGTTGTTATCTGAGTGAAGTTATATAATTCATATTTTTGGATTACAATATTTATATCTAAATTCCATTGCCAGAGTCAACAATTAAATGTAATAGTTTATAAACTTTTAGCAAATAAAAATAATTATAAAATTATTAATTAATATATCATCAAATCATTTACTCAATACTAAATACTTAATTGAACATTTACTTTAATATCCACTCAAATAAAATTAAACAATTCAGTCAAATGTAATCAAATAATTCAGTCAAATTATTTTAACCACAAATTCGAATATTAAATATTTTTGTATTAGATATTAATTTATATTCAAATCGAATTTGAATATTTGAACCAAATTTAAATATCCAATAGTTTGATATATAAGAATTTCAGCCTATGTAGAATTATCTAAATAAAGAATATGATGAGCGGTAAAAAAGAGTTTTTTTTCCTGATTAAGCATGAAATGAAAAAAGAAAAAAATATAAATTAAAAATAACATATAATTAAAAAAAAATCTGATATGTCTAAAAAATGGATACAATTAATAATATTAGATATTAATGTACATGTCATCAATATCAATTGGTAATTTAAACAAAAATAATAATTTTTAGGACTAATCAACACAATTCAATAAAATTAAAAAATCCGCTGTACACAATTTACAATATAAAAACTAAATTGAAACTTGAGAGAAACTTTGGGACCATAAAATCTTTTTCCTCTCCTAAAGAAAACATGCCATACTTTTTCCTCTCCTAAAGAAAACATGCCATACTTTTTCTACGGAGGAAGTACCGTGTATCAGGAGCATATATATATATATAAATATATAGTTGACATGGAAAAAATATCAACAGCAATAAAATATGGAACGGCAAACCTTTAGACTTAGTCTAATAATCAAGAAAAATGTAATTTTTTAATTAATTTTATGAGTTAGAATCATCTTGAAGAAGTCGTGGAAAGTAAAATTCTCATAAATTATTTAATTTCGACATAAATAATTTATGAACATGATATATAAATAAGTTAAAGTATACATAAATTAACTGACTTCTAAATTAAAATAAAGAAAAATTGTGAAATGGCATATACCTTTTCTTAATTGTAAGTTGTCTCAAACTGGTAGGCGAATGCACATATGCACGGCTGAATTGCCGGGCAAATCTCCTTTGGCAGTGAGCTTACTTCATTAATATCTTGCCATCATGAAATGAATCACATGCAGCAAAGTGGCCAACTGCCAAAGGAGTAATTGCCCAGTAATGCATCCATATATTACTCAAATTTCTATGGCACATTTTCTGAGCCAAGTGGAGACTACAGAAAGATCATAATTAAATAACGTCTTTAAAAGTGGTCAGGTGAGAAAAAAAAAAAAAAAAAAACTAGTTTTGTGATGATTTATGCAGTTGATTTCAATAATTTCAGATTTAGGCTTGTTGTTGTACAGTTTCCGAGTCTTCCAACTATATATAGGGATGATAAAACTCTTGTATGCATGCTTCTACACATGCAGAAAGGATATTCCTAGGACATCCTCTGCTTAGGCAGTAAGTTGCTGCAAAAGAAATAGTGGTCCTGTTGCTTTAGTGAAGCAGCCTTCACTTTTTTCAGTACAAGGTTTACCACAAGAAAATAATCCCACCTGCATATTAATCAGTAACAGAAATTTATACAAGTGGACCTCATATTTCATACAAAAGAAAACTATTTTAATTTTATTATTTTATTGTCTTCCATTTTGGTTGCTCAGTATCCAGGAAGTTTGAACTGGCTGGCTGGTTTTTGTTATAGGAAATTAAGAATTTTGACTCCACATGAAGGGCATAATTCCTTGCAGTCCTTTTCTACTATCTTTTGGTATTGGGAAGAATATGCTGGCAGGAAATTCATATTCTACTTAATTGTGTTTTTTAGTTAACTACAAAGCTAAGTTTCATTTCATGTATGTGGATGTCAGAACAGTTCATGGATTTGTTTAATGCCAGTACTTCACTGGTAATCACGTAATATATATACCTGTATGCTGATTAGTGGTAATCTGGTACCAAATAAAGTAATCAAGTTTCAGATTTATGCAATCTACCTCAATAATTTCAGATTTAGGCTTCTTGTTGTACAGTTTCCGAGTCTTCAACCATATATAGGGATGACAAAACTCTTGTATGCATGCTTCTACACATGCATAAAGGATAAAGGATATTCCTAGGGCATCCTCTGCTTAGGCAGTAAGTTGCTGCAAAAGAAATAGTGGTCCTGTTGCTTTAGTGAAGCAGCCTTAGCACTTTTTTCAGTACAAGGTTTATCACAAGAAAATAATCCTACCTAATTTTGCAGTTTTTGATGATTGATTACATATTAATCAGTAACATAGAAATTTATACAATATTTCATAAACTATTTTAATTTTATTATTTTATTGTCTTCCATTTCGGTTTCTCAGTATCCAGGAAGTTTGAACTGGCTGGCTGGTTTTTGTTATAGGAAATTAGGAACTTTGACTCCACATGAAGGGAATAATTCCTTGCAGTCCTTTTCTGCAATCTTTTGGCATTGGGAAGAATATGCTGGTAGGAAATTCATATTCTACTTAATTGTGTTTTATTAGTCAACTACAAAGCTAAGTTTCATTTCAAGTATATGGATATCAGAACAGTTCATGGATTTGTTTAATGCCAGTACTTCACTGGTAATCACGTAATATTGGTACCAAAGTAAAGTAATAAAGTTTCAGCAAATCTGGTATTAAATGAAAACTTCTATGTTGTTTCAACGTAAATAATACCATTTTAAGTGAGTAACTAGGGGGGACTTTTTTTTGCTTCTCCTGTTGTCTGAAAATTAACTGTCTTTACATTATTAGGATAGGGGAGTAGTTAATACAACTTACATAGCATTTATGTGTAGAACACTGCATTGAGATCACTTATGCTCCACTCTGTAGATATTTTGTGGAAGCATGAATTTATTGCTAAAGGGAACTCAACACATGTTCTTGAATCATGTATTCAAATGTCTACTAGCAGTATGAATAGATTCTTTCCCCTCATCTTTTCTCCCTCTACAACAGTCTCTCTCTGGTATTTCTAAAGAATTTTTGATCATATGAGCAACTTAATGAATATGTAAATGATCAAACATTTTCTCCGAGTCAAGAAATATGATGTTTGCAAATGCTAGGCAGGATTGCAGATTAAAGTATCAACTGATAAATTATCAAATAACGCAGAGCAAAGAAATTCTCTAAGCTGGACTATTTATAAATTCAGTCAATTAGTATAGCTGATTATATACATGTAATATTAAACTATATGATCTCAGACAGTAATTTACTCTTAAGTAATTATGGGGAAAAAAATAATCTCTAGAGCGATGTTTTCTTGGTAGCCCTCTTAAATTATCATGAGTAGAAAAGTATACATGTAATTTAGGTGAAGCATCAAACTATATTCTTACCAGCAAAAGAAAAATATAGGAAGATGCTGCAGATCTATCAGTGTGCTCTCTTGTTGCCACCCACTAGTCATTCTTATCTTTATCTGTAGCCTTTAGCTTCCCTTTCAACTTTATGTGGTCAAAGGCTCATGAATGAAATGTAATGCAAGTGCAAGAAAAACAAGGATGAGTATGTCAATGCACCTTTATGAAGTAAATAGAGAATTCAAATATAAATATCATAATTTTACTTTAAGAAGGCCATCGAAGATTTAAACTCCAATTTCAAATGAAATAAGTGTTGAGTGAGACAAAGGCAGTTCAGTTTATTGACGAAGTTCCTCAGCAACTTAATACAAAAAGACTTGTTTCCAAGGAACTACTATTTAATATGGTATCAAATATGCCTCCTTACGTTTAAACTCTTAGGCCAAGTCTAATGTGGCCCTACTGAAGTTTTCCTGTAAAGTCTATCAAATAACTGCAAAAAAATATTCTCTAAAGGAAGAAATTTATAAGCAACTGAGGTTGCCTGTAAGCACTCTTTGTTCTTTGATCTGAATTATTAAACTCAATGAGAATAACTAAAATAACATATAGGACTTATGAAGAAGTATTAATATATAAAGAGATGTGCTGGCCTGAAAACGGGATATAGTAATACGTACAACTGGTTCGCTTATTAACAAATCTAACAAACATAAAACCTCAATCACATAAATTTTACTTAGTGCATAGGGAAGAATGATAACAAAGTTTGCTTCTCCATACAATAGCTACTTATGTGTACATACCAGCATGATGCAGGCATACCTGTGTGTTTCTCACACTTTAACTCATAACAAGTGTCCACAAAAAATTCGAGCAGGTAAATGGAGATGCCGACAAATCTTGGGTGCCAGGAAGACTTGATGGCGAGGGGACGGGGACCAGAAAACCATGAAAGAGAAAGAAGCTCTACAGGAATTTTACTGGCATATCCGACTACTAGTCCTTTTCATTGGCATATCCTAATTTCAGGTGCGAATCATGTGGTATATAAAAGGTTTTAACACAAGCTTGATGACATGCAATTTGGTGTTCAAAGTGAGACAGTTTCTGTTGAGGAATGACAGAGCAATTCTCCTCTGGCAGGCAGAACATGCGCAAGCATACTACTGTTCTGCCAAAGGAGAATTGCCCTGCCATTTTCTCACAGTCTTATTCCACAGTAAATTCCTCAAAATAGATCCTTTTATTTCTCATCTTCTTCTACTTACATGCCTCAGAATCTTGTGGTATATAATACCGTATAGCTACATTTTTCTCTCTAAATCAGTATACATTCTATAAAAAAGAAGATAAATTAAGCTACCATTATTGATGATTAAATTTCTTTCATTATATGCCAGGAAGACATGAAGAATTACATATTATGTGAGGTGAAGCTCTGAACGAGAAGCAGCAAGAATGTCAAATAATAGCTGTGGTTTTACACAGCTACATGCCTACATGCATAAAGAATGGCAAGCACTATGGAAGCATTTCCATACATACAGGCATATATTTCATTTTGAACAAGCTAAATATTGTACTGCAAGTTGATAATCTGTTTACTAGATTAGTATTTTATGCTTTGTAATTGAAGAAAAAAACTACATCTATCAACGTAATTATGTCTTTCCTTGTTTATCTATGAAGACAGTTCTAATTTCTTAATCGGCTCAAGGGGATTCTTCTGTTGACTATATTGAAGTTTATTGTACAAGTTGAAAATAAATATCAAATGCACTTTTAAAGAATGAAATTGTTTCAAACATCTAGCACATAAAAGCATATCTGCTGGCTGTCATTTAACTTACAAATGTTAGCGATCACATGAGATATTAGAATTCATCAACATGTCCATTTTTATGAATGTATCCCATGTTTATGAGCAACTATGTAGCAAAAGTAAAAATTGCATAGTATTTTCGCTAAAGTGTAGCATTAAAGGAATTAGGGAACCCTCTACAGTGTCCTAGGTGATGTTTTTGGTGTCTGGACATTTTACAAGCTTATTCACTGATGACTTTCTAGGCTAATAAGGATGTGATGTATAAATTGATTGGTGCAACAGTTTTCACCATCTGAGCTAAAAATTAAAAACAATGAATTACATTTCTTACCATGAACATTATCAGGATGGTCTTTCCCAGTAATGCATCCATACTTTAAGACATCTGACCAATAATCTTTGGGCTTCTTTTCGGTGTACAAGTTACATACTACAAGTACAATCTGAAAACATCGTGATATCTTACATGAGTTCACTATCTCATCTCTTCAAGCAGAGAGAGAATTAACAATAAGTCAATTCTTAACTTTCAAATTTTCCCAAAGGAGTGCTAACATGCTTTACTGGCCTTGGCTTTCTTTTCAGCATATTTAGTTTTCTTATTCACATCCCTACATTTGACTATTCAACTGAAGTTGCAGCACCTGGAAGATTACAAATTGACAAATTACTGCTTACTTCCCATCTATAATTTTAAGGCCCCTCACAGCTCTTAAATTTATCAGAATGAATTCTTCACATTAAAGAATTCGCCTACCAAAAATAGAAAGGAAGACATCAAATATAGGTGCCTCACTTTCAGTCCAAGACAGATTTATACCAACACTGAATAGGAGACACAAAATAGTGAATGAACGAGCTCATTGAAGAAGGAAGATCCAGAATATAGTGAACGAATGACCATATTATGTGATCATTCATGTCATTGATATCAATGTTATCATCCATAAGTCTAATCTACATCTTATGTACCTGTCTTCTTTTCCAATGTCTTCATAATGGAGAATTTTCCTGTACTTATGTCCTTCTCATATATGTAGCTATAAGCATGTCAGTGATCGTCCAATTTTTAATTTCGAATATCATTCAAGAAAGAGGCTATGGACCACAGAAAACCTTCAAACATAATGCTTTCGGATTATTAATGGTTGTATAACATGAAAACACTATACTTTCTTATATATTAATGGTTGTAAACATGCAATCCCTATTGATGATTAAGGATTGTATATAACATGCAAACCCTATGCTTTCAGATATGTAGCTATATACATGTCACTGATTGTCCACTTCTTTATAATTTTTTAAGATGGCCATGGAAGTATCTATAGTTTGTCACCGATCCATCAGTAGCTACTTTGAATTTAATGCAACATAAACATGATAACTGTAATGAGAACTATATATACATTGTCTTAGGCTTATTTATATTCATTGAAGCAAGTAGAAAATGACAATTAAAATCTCAAACATGAAAGAACAAAGAAAATGTAAAAAGATTCTTTGCCTACAGTACTGTAATTATTGAGAGAATTGGGACCACAATCCTAGATTAAAAAGGGATGCTACTCCTTTCTTCGGCATATTCAAAACTTTTTTCTTTATTTTTTTTGTTTAATTTTATTTGGCAGGAGTTCATCATATTTGAAAAACAGATGTGATTTTTCAGGTTAGTGTACATGGTGTTCTTCAGGCGTGAATTTAAATTGAGAACTATATTCAGGTAGTCAACATCTGTCATCTCTACAGGTTAGGTCTTTGTTGTCTTTGAAGTTTTGGTGATTAATTTACTACATACCTTCAGTGTAATCTCCACTTAGGATTCACATAACTAACCCCGAACTGCAGTGGGACAAAGTCTTGTTTGAAACAATTGTAAAAATTAAATATGCTCATATATATTATAAATACATCTAGAGTAAATTTAAGCATAGTTTGAAGGACACATAACAATATCATCTATGCAATCACACAAATCAGTAGTCAATGATTATTGATGAATAAGCTTTTCCAAGTATATTATATGTTTATTCAGAAAAGGAAAATTACAGTCAAGAGACATGTTGAGTAGGTAAAGATTCAGCAACATTTAACAATAAAGATATATACATAAACAAAAGGAAAAACAGAATAGCTATATATAGTATGGTTTACGTGAATGCATTGTAATTGGAAAAAGTAAATGCAACTGATAGTCTTTCTGAGCATAATATACCTTGTGAACTCTGATATTCATGTTTTCTTGTGAGACTGAGGCATTATAGATGCAAGAAGATATCAGTATAGCAGAATTTCTGTGCAAGTTACATGCAGTGTGTTAATTCCAAGGGGTAACATAATAGAAATTGTTGTCATTGAAGTATTATTACTGACTTAATGAATCCTCTAGATAGCTGATACCTGGTGTATGATATTGTTAACACACGTCACTCTAGAGAAACTTACAAGGAAAACACTCAAATCTGAATGGAAACAGGGATTTGTAGAACTTAACTGCATCCACAATGTTATCATTATGAACAACTGAAATTCTTTTTAAGATTCTATTTAGTTTAGTACATAGATATGTAAAGATTGACAGGAGAGACGGTGCTTTCTGAAAGACACGTGGATGAAAAAGAGTGTAGATAGGAATATTTTTGCTGCCTTGTTTATTTTTCTCCCTTCCACAGATTAAACTGTGGTCCAAACGATAAATGTGGTCCTTTACTGGAAATGAAAATCTTGCTAGATCAAGACTTGGTGTATGCATTGGTCTTTTGTGTTCCCAAGAAGAGCATAATTAAGAACAGTTGGGCTCCATCCAACTCTTAGTATGTATGAATGACCCCTCATCGGCTTGGCTTGATTCAGCCTGAAGGTTTTCTTAAAGGCAACATTAGGGAGATAACAAAAGATTAGATAAGAACCATATAGGAAGAGAAAAAACCATTTTCATAATCTCCTCTCCAAGGCCTTTGTTACTATTATTCTTCACGTGGATGTGTAAAATGATGATGAGGCAAAAGGTGATTGTCTTTCTGGGGAAGAAAAATAACAGTAATTTGGATAGTTTCTTTATTTTTGTATTCAAATACTTTATATTGGTGGCTAGATACTTGCTATACATATGTTACCATGACCATCTTCGAAAATCTGAAGCACAATGCATAAGTTTACAATCACCTTATACTACATGTTTTATGAATATCTTGCCTTATTATTTAATTAAGTTACAAAACTCACTGCATATTTCCACTTAAAAATGTTAAAAAAATAATTAGAACAAAAAAGATTGATGCACACACATTCCTTAAAGATTTCATATGTATTTCATATATCAGTAAACATGACTTTTTTAAGTTACATACGAAAAGGGTGGTTGAAAGAATGGCTCTATCATGGTAAGGGGGACCACGATATCTACAGCACAGGTAAAGAAGTTCTCAAGGAATGATCCATAGCATATACCACTCCATATCCATGGAATATCCATACGTAATGTGCGAACCATGCAGCATAAAATGCAGCTGGAAGGCTTGGCAACACAAGCAGCATGGTGCATGGCACCAAGCATGTTTAGAGGGTAGAGAAGAATAACAGAGCAATTCTCCTTTGGCAGAATGCTGTTTTTGCATAAGCGCTGGTTTCCGCCAAAGGAGAATTGCCCTGCTATTCAACTAAATTACCATTTTCTCTTAGTAAATGCCACCTGTTTAACATAGTACTGTTTGTGATGTTTTAAAACTTTAAAACTAATATTTCCTCTTTTACTTTTTGCAGTTATTGGTGTTTTAATAAGTTGATTGTCGAAAGAAGTACAGCATCTGTATTCAGTCACTTGGAAAAGATCAAGTTTCAATCCAAGGAGTAACTGTTATTCAAATCAGAAAGGAGAGATAAGTCAATTAGTTTTTTAGTATAAGAGTTTGATTTTCTTTTAGCTATATCTGAGAAGAGCTATTTCCTTAGATTTGCCAAGATTAGCTCAGCACAGATGTCGAGCTCAGTTTAACCCTCTTTTTATGATTGACAACTTCCACATGATGGACATTTTTTACAATGACATTAAGAGAACATTATTCTGGATGTTTCTAATTTGTTGTAGTTTCAGAGATCTCTATGGACTGCACTTCTGTGATGATCAAGAAGCAGGACTGCTCAACATTTTGAAATGTGTAGAATGTAGTTGAACTTAATTTAATACAGTTTGTGCAGTATGCAAAAAAGTAATCGTTTACATGGTAAGACTTTTGCTTTTTGCACAAGTTTAAGATTTGCACAAAGAATAAAAGGAAATTTGATTGATGTAATGCTTCAATATTTATCTCATAAAATAAACAGAAAGAATAAGAAGACTGAGATTAGAACAGATGCACAAAAACTCAGACAAATAAAACATACAGAACTAATTAAACATTTACAACCACAAAGCAAAGAAGTCTTGTCATGGGCCGAAGACTACAGAAGAAATATCCTAATTCTCAATCAAATTTTTGTGAAGTGCTCTTGCCCATTAAAAACAGAAAAGGAAGAATGTAAGTCCCCAAATTCTGGTACTTCCACCTTATACATAATCTAACATCTTTAGTTCAGAGAGCTTTAAAGTATTTATAAACTGATGGATCTTTCTTCCACCTTGTTCCTTTCCTCTTTTCCTTTTGTTGGAGTGTGGGGATGGGTGGGTTGCTTTTCTCAATGGTGTATAGAAGGTACTCTCAATGGTGTACGTAAGGTACACTTCCATCCGTTAAACTACTTCGTGTTCTTCAATTAAAGCACTTTTACAGCAATGGGAAGACAAGCACTGAGAAATAATTTCAACTTTCACTTATTTATTTTATTTGATTCAGTTTTCTTACCAAAAGTTTGGTGTATGCAATATCTTGTAATGGAATGTGTTGAACAATGATTCAACCTGCTCTCCATGTTCCCTTTCTTGAATACAGCCATTTCATTTTTTTTCTTTATCATTGTACAGTTTCTTTTCTATTATTTTTGGTTTTAATTTCATGTAAACAGAGAACAATGTGGGAAGTACTTCCGATGGAAATTGTAGCCTAATGTACAAATTGGCTTCTTTTTTATTGCATGATTCATCTTTAAAAACATAAGAAAACTAAAGTGGACAATAGGAGAAAGAGAAACTGAATCGCATAGCAAAAGGTCATTCACAACTGTGCTGTTTATCTATACTTTAATGATATACATAAATACATACATACACGCCCATATGTGTGTGTGTAAACACTAAGCAGAGATTAGATGAAAGGAATTCAAAATCCTGATACCTGGAAATGAAAACAGAAATGCGTACTGTGGCTGTCCACCAATGGATGCTTTCACCTTCATGCCCAACTGTACTTTTCAAATGCTTTTTGGAATAATGCCTTGAATGTGTGGTGAAGGTCTGCCATCACTTTATTCATAATGCATACCAGATTTCTAGCACAGAAATTTCATGCATTAGGCTACTATTCTATGATTTTTTTATTTTTTATTTTTATTTTTGACTGAATAGATAAGACTTTCATAAAGAGAATATATGGACATAAACATTCTAGAATGGGTGTTACTGGCTAGTGTTTCTGAAATTTTAATTGAAAAACACAACCAATTCATTAGCAAACAGAAATACAGAATCAGTTCAACATCTTATTAATGTGGACATCTTTTGGACACTGAAATGATAACTTAATAGAAATTATCATTTCAGTGAAAACTATAAATATAACACACAAACAAAAAAGAACAATAGGATTATTGACTTATTATGCATGTCAACCTTTTCAAGTCAATACATTATTTAAAAAACAGTTTGTAATGGAAGCTTGTTTTTCATAATGTCCTTACCCGAATTTGTAAAGGTCATACAAAGAGTGATGGATGCTTTGAGATGGAAGATTCTGAAGCATGTTCTTAATGGCTTTTTATGTCTAGTTTCTTTTGTCAGTGTCAGTGGCCACTCAATGGACCACAAAGTTGATTTTCTGTACACAAAAACTTGACGATGCATTCGCATATGGGTTTTATGCTTGTGATATTGGGTTGGCAGCTCCTGCCTATTAACTATTATAGCAGACCAATCATTTTACAACCTTAATCAATTTAAGCAAAGGTATATCCTTACTGATCAAATATTAAGTTTAAAATTCTATAATCTCATTCAAGACTAAAAATGAAAAGGTATATCTTTAAAATCAAATATTAAGTTATCTTTATGTGGTCCACAGTCCACTGCACACAATACAGAATATGTAAAAGTCAAATACTAGTTCATGTTGCCTTTTTTTTTTTTTTAACTGGTTTGACATAATTATTCAGACCTAAAGAATCCTTCAGCTTCTAAAAATTTTTGGCATAAACTAGCCATGAGTGATACAAATTATGATTCTATTAGTAAAATGTATTGATTTTTTTCAAGAGTTAGATTTGTGTTATCAAAGCCAACAAACATGAAAAAAAAAAAAAGGTTTAGAAAAGTACTTGAGCCTGAATGGTGTCTTCACAGTTGATAATACATGAAACACATATACATCGCAATGAAATGTTCAAATATTAGCTAGTCAAGTGTACCATGGCATTAATCATTCGTCTTGTGTTTCCTACCAGCAAGCTTGTTCAATGTCACTCCAAAGATCCTGGTGACCCAGTGTAGACGTTTGCAGTCAGCAGCAATAAGCAGTATATGATCTTCTGATATGGTCAACGAATTCAAATATGAAGATTGCAGCACTCTCCCAGATTCTAGATGACCAGTCGTTACTAAGGGATGCCAGGTGTCCAGTTGGCAAACTGTTATCAGCACTCAGCGTGATAACATGGTGATTGGAGGTGAAAAACTGTCTTCCATTGAGCTTAGTAACATATAATAATTGTCTGCATACAAAAGGACATGGGAAAGTTTTAATTGACTACTTCCTTGTAAGTAAGTGATGCAACTTTTCTGGAGCGCAGGAAGGCAAAAGAAACTAGAAAACCCAACTCGACTCAACTAAGTCTTAAATTCCAAACTAGTTTCCAATTCCGATTTATTTTAAGCTTCTGGAGCTATTACGTAGTTAAACATATAAATGCAACAGAGTTGCTAAGCAAATCTCCTTTGGCCTTTGGCAGACGGACAATAGAAGTTAACTCGGAATACACAGGCTGTGCAGGAGAGGTTTTGAGTCTTTTGACTCTTTGCCAATAGGAGATTGCTCAGTAATTCATTCGTTACTAAAGAACTAAAATAAGACTTGGTATTTACAGCTTTAGAGAACACCAAGAGACATTTCAAGAAAAGGTATATAAGCTAGCATGAAACTAATCCCGATATCTATCTTTATCCTCGTACAAAAGAATAGACTGGCTAAATCAAGACACAATAAAGATTAAATAAACATGTTTGTTTTTTTCTTCTTTTTATTGTGGTCCAACATACAAATGGGGTACCAATTAATTTCAATGGAAATCCAAGACATACATATGAACATCTATTCAATATCAATGTGATCATTCATTCAACATCAAAGATAGCAAAGATAGCTGGAAATGAGACCAATCCAGAAAAAGAAAATTTACAGTAGTTTGTTGTTTTGTGTCTTCAGAAGATGATGAAAGTAATTATCAAAATCAAGGATGGGTAATTCATACATTACATATATGCTGCTGCTACCGCCTAAAGTTAATAAACTGGGAAAAAGTTGCAAGCTTTAAGTTTGACCCAGTTCATCCAGATAATCCCAATACAGATCCGTCTCTCATGCCTTAAAACAGACTTCAGGATCAAAAACTACTCCGCCGGATGAAGTTTGACCGCTTTTGATGTAGACGGTCGAGGCAGGCTGGCCTGTCAACCTTTATACGTCCCTTTCTTCTATTTTAAAAATCTAGGCAAATCTCTACAAATTTAAAAGTAAATTTTAATTTTAATTCAAACTCTAAAAGTTTAATAAAATTGTTCTTGATATATCATTATTATTTTATTATTAAAAAAAAATCAGATCTTTTATTTTATTTTTTCTGTTAGTAAATAGTTTGTTCAATTCATAAATTGAATTGGAATAGAAGATTCATAAACCATTCATTGATGCTAAAATCATAGGATATAAAACTATTTAAATTAAAATTAATGTAAGATATAAATCAAAATTAAATTAACAATATTCTTAAAATTAAGATAAAACTAACTAAAAAATAATGAATTTTATTTTATTTTTTGTAAAATATTACAAATTATTAAGTTGTTCTTGTCAAATTTATATAAAAAAAATTAAAAAAATTATATGTATATTTTATATTTAGTTGTATAATTATTTTATGAATAATAATTAATTAATTTTTATTTATATCTTATTTTATATTAAATAATAATATATATTCCTTATTTTAATTGACTCTCTAAAACAATACTTGCCTCTTTATAAAAATAATAATAATACTAATGGGTGTTTTAGACATTTTCTTATAATTTTAAACTTCAAATGAGATATGTGTATGTTTTAAAAGTTTAAGAAATAAATTGAGATCTATTTAATATAATTTGAGTTTTAGAAATAAATTGAGATTTGTATAATATCATTTTAATTCAAGGAATGTTATTAATTCCCATGGAGATCTTTTGCTTGGAGAGTTCCCTGAGAGGGTGAAGCTGCACGGTTTGGTCTGCAATTTTAAGGGGAAAAAAAAAAACAAGGAATAGGTCTGCAATTTTTGGCCATAGGTTTCTACACTTCCTTCCTTCTTACTGCTCCACGGCTATTTCTTGCAGAATTCTTTCTTTTGGTAGGGAAAAATTAGGCCAATTCTTGTTCCTTAAGTGCATATCTCTTTGAAAAAAATCATGCTATTGAAGAATTGCATAGCCAAGCCCTTTATTTTTACCAAATAAAGGCTTTAATTACACCCATAAATTACATCATTATTTCTCTTCCTGTGAATCCAAATCAGCTTCCAACACCACAAACTAATTTAATTTAATTTAATTTAATTTAATTTGTATTTTAGGCAATTAAAATTTATAAAAGTGAAGATTTCTTAAAAAAAATAAAAACTTTTTTAATGTCAAGATCTGGACTATGAGGAATGAGAGCGCCAAAAAAGAGAGGGACGAATAGCTTTCGGTTTATGTTTGTCTTCTTTATATAGAAGTTGATGAGTTAAACTGTCTCGTTTGATGCATTTGTCCCAAAACGTCGTGAATTTGCCTCCTCAGTAGATCCAAGCTCAACCGAGTTGCGCCATTGCATTGGATTGGGCTTAATTATTTACCCTTCCCCATCCACTGTAGAAAAATTAATCTTGAAAGTAGACTTTTACACCAAAATCAACTTAATACTTTTCAACAAATGTAAGTTATGTCTAGTCTGACATAAAATGGATTAAAAAAATGATTAATCGAGTTAAGTATAAACTGATCAGATCACACCTAACTACCAAATTAAAAAATATAAGTTATATTTAAATGACAAAAAAAATCTTATAATTAAATTTAATATGCAACTGTCTCATTGCTCTTGTTTATAAATTTTTTGAAGAAATTATATAATGCATGAAAGGAAGAAAAAGAGTTTAAATTTTAAAAAATGTTTAACTTATTTTTAAAATTTTATTTGGTAAGAGAAGTAAAAGTTGGTTATATAAATAGGATAGAACTTGGGTAGTTAATAGAAGTGTAAAAATAATAATCGAAATTGATTTTATTTTTTAAAATTAAGAATAAATTACTTCAATTTCCCTTGTATTATTCTAACATTATACATACATTCTCTCTATTTTTAAAGCCTACACACCTTCCCTTAACTTCAAATTTCAAATAAAATACTTAAAATACACTTATTATCTTATTAAAACACAACAGCAATTTTAAAAATATTCAATTAAATTAATAATGATATATTATTATTCAACATAAATTAAGGTATAAATAAAAATTAAATTAATAATAATAATATACAAAATTTTACACAAATAACTCCATATTTCTTAAAAATTATAGTATTTTGAAAACATATTTTTTATTTTTATCAATATTAATTCAACTTTATTTGAAATTTTATAATATTAAATTAATTTAATAATGTTAAAATCATTTGTATCTCCTAATATAATAAGATTATAAGAGTATTTTAGACATTTGTTCTTAAATATTTATGGCTAGTTTGGTTTGTGGGAATGACCATTCATTCCATGCATAATTCCATGGAATGAATATTCTTTTATTTGGTACATTTTTAGGCACATAATACTCATTCTATTCTAGCCATTTTATTCCATAATAGTAGAAATCCTCAAACCCACCTAGGACTAGTTTAGTAAGCAGGAATGATTTTTGCAGGAATTGGAATGGGAAAGAGAATGGGAATGGAATGATCATTCCATTCTATTGTTTGGTAACGTCGGTGGGAAATAATCATTCTATTCTATTTATTTATTTTCTATGCAGTTTTTAGATATGAAATAATATAAAAATTAGGCTAAAATAATAAAGATACCCCTCAGTAGATAAAGTAATAAAAATGTAACATAATTTATGAAATTTATATATTTCTTAATTTAAAAAAATTATATTATTTATTATTAATTAATTAATTATTTTTTATTACTTATATTTTTTTTTATTATTAATATTAATATTTTAGTTTAAAATTACTTAACTAATTTATTTATTTAACATTAATTAATTATTTATAATTATATTATTTACTATGATATGAAGAGTATTTTATCATTTGACCAAAATAAATTGATTTATTATTATTTTTGTATAAAAAATTTATATTTTAAATAATTTTGTTTTATTTAATGTGATATGAAGGGTATTTTTCTCATTTTTCTAAATTAAATAATAAATATATTTTATTTATTTATGTGCAATATTATTATTTTATTAATATCCAACTTTTTATTTTATATGATAGAATGTGTTTTTTTGGGTCATTTAATTGAATTAAACCAATTCCATAGAAGTAGGAATGAGCAATCCCACCCCTTTAAGTGGGTTTGAGGATTCCTACTTTAAGTGGGTTTGAGGATTCCTACTTCTATGAAATAAAATGGCTAGAATTAAATGAGTATTATGAGGCTAAAAACGTACTAAACGAAAGAATGCCCATTCTCATGCTTGGAATGGAATGGCTATTACTACTTACCAAACTAGCTCTTAGGGAGTGGGATTACTCATTCCTACTTCTATAGAATCTGTTTAATTCAGTTAAACGACATAAAAACCATTCTATTACATAAAATAAAACATTGAATATTAATATTATAATAATATTAATAATTAATTAATTAACTATATTTATTATATAATTTGTTCAAATGAAAAAAATACCTTTCATATTACATTAAATAATATAAAATAAAAAAAATTCTATATAGAAATAATAATAAATCAATTCATTTTAGTCAAATGACAAAAATACCATTCATATGAAAGTAAATAATATAATTAATGTTAAATAAATAAATTATTTAAGTAATTTTAAACTAAATATTAATATTAATAAATAACAAAAATAAAGATAAGAAAAAATAAAATAAATAAAATAAATATAATTAATAATAGAATAAATATAAGTAATTATTATTATTATAATATAAATAAGTAGTATAATTTTATTTTTTTAAATAAGTCAAAATATTAAGAAATATATATATATTTCATAAATTATATTACATTTTTATTACTTTATCTATTGAGAGATATTTTTGTCATTTTAGTATAATTTTTATATTATTTCATGTCTAAAAACTACATAGAAAATAAATAAATGGAATGAAGTGATTATTCTTCACCAACTCTACCAAACAATAGAATGAAATCTATTTGCATTCCATTCCCATTCCCTTTCCTATTCCAATTCCGCAAAAATCATTCCCGCGTATCAAACTTGCCCTTAGAGTTTAGGTAAAGTTGTAGTTTATTTTTAAATTTTAGGGAGAATATGTAAAGATTTTAAATATATAATTAGAGATCTAGCTCACAATTTTTTACCATGTAACATGTTTTGAATTATTTCAATTGATTAATTGTACTCTAATTTTAAATGGATCTCACATTTTCATTTTGAGTGTAATTTAATTTAAAATTATCCTATCTAAATGCTACCTTAGTTAAAATTTCTTCGAACTATTGTACATGCACTACATGTGGACCCCACCCTTTCGAGTTTAAAAGCTTAGCCCTCTCTAAGAGAACATCACATTTAGTGTTCTATAACAAATCTCAAAGTTATTCCCAATTTTTTTTACTTACAAAAAAATTATTCTCGAATTATGTTTTATAAGTTGAAAATTATCATTCTTTTATATTATTTAGTTTGGTTGTTTTACTCTCGTTCTCTTTATTCTTGGAAGTGATGGGACCACAAATTCCCAGATTTGAGTCTCCCATAATTTTTCTATTAGCAACATGTATCAAATAGTTAATTATGCCAGATAAGATAAAAATATCTTAATTGATCTTTTAAAAAAATAAAATAAAATTCTATCAAATGCTATGCACCACATAGTTGATTAGGCCAAATAAGATATTCTTATTAATATCTCATCCGATTTTTTTTATTCGGTTTACCAAACACAGCCTAACATAATTTTTTGAAAATGATGAAGTACAAAAGATATTATTAATACATGAAAGGAATTATCATGTAAAACAATTTATTTTATGAATTTTAAATCTTAAACATTAACCCTCCTTTCCGAAAATGGAAAACTACCGGAGAAAATTTCATGTATTCTTAGTAATCATCTAATCCTATGATGCTACATATAGATTTAATGATTTCGAGGAGATTCTATTTCTTTTTTTTATTTACCTTTAATAAAATATTCAAAATAAAAGAAATGAAGACTACTTACTTTGTTGAATATTTTTCACTTGTTAAACTACTTCCGGCGGAAGTCGAGACTTTCAATTAGAAAAGTAGGACTTTAGAGGATTTATAAGAAAGGAAAAGACTAATCCATGTGTTTGCAAGTGAATTTCTGGGTAAATCTCCTTTTGGCAGTGAGCAGACTACAGTAATGCAAGGTCGGGATCCAAGAGATCAAATTGTTTGTCATAGCTAGTGCACGTGCCTGCCAATGAAGAACTTGTCCTATAATATTGCAGCTTCAATTAATGGAAGTCTCATACACACTGTGATCCAAGAGACCAAATTTTTAAATTTTTTTTCTGTCTTTTTTTCTATTTTTAATTAGAAAGCTAGGGTTTTAGATTTTTGGAAATTTTGGTTTTTCTATTAAAAATTAGAACTCTAGGGTTTAAATTTTTCGGTAGAATGAAGCAAACTATCAACTAAAAAAAAATATACAAGTTTTGACCAAAAACAAAGAAATGGTCCTTGATCTATATGAATCTAATTTTCATTATTACAATTTAGAATTTCAATTATATTCCAGTATCAAAATAACTCAAAAATCACAAAAAATAAAATAACTCCTATTTTTTTCCTTCTCTATTAATTTCAAATCACGTGAGTCTGGATTCCATGGACAAGCAAATGAAAAACAAACAACTTTTTTAGCAATCAGCCAATTAATAAATACAAATTAGTCATAGCCAGCTTCACTCACAATTACTGAATGAGAGATGTCAAAGCATAAATGGACAACTCGAACTGATGGAAAGGTGAGCTTTATCACAAAATAAGAGAGACCAAAAAAAAAAAAAAAATAGCACCTCCCCTAATTATACATGTCCAGCCCTCAGGCCTCGACAAGAGAGATCAAAGATCCAGAGCATAAGAATATCACATACACAATACAACAAAACAAAGGCTAATATATAAGAGAAATCTAAGCAGAGAACATGCAACGCAACTAATATAGAATCCAAAATTTCTTTTTGTTTAGTGTCTACCTGTGAAGAATGGGGCCAATTCAGAGGTTGGCAGGTCTTATCCAATTGCATTATATGCAGGGAAACTGCCTACTTGCTTTTGGCAATTTCTATTTCTAGCTTAAGCTAGGGAAAGAGCAGCCAAACATCCCTCTGTTCATCAAAACAGTCTCTCTGGATTAATTAAGAACAATTTATTACGTTATAGCTTTTCTCTAAATAATTAATTTTAGCTTAATTTGGGTTATGTGTGTTTGTTTTTCACTAATCATTAAGTAGATTACTAAATTATAACTACCTAATTTCATAAACTTGATTTGTAATTATTTATGATCAAAAATAATAGTTGCACACCTTTTGATCAATGTAGGTGACTAATTAATTTCTAAGGTAGGAAAGAAGTTTTGCTTTTTGGTTTTGTCGATCCATTTGTATTTTGCCGACCTAATTTTAAGGAATCAAAAGCAGCTCTAAAAACAAAAAAAAATAGAATTCATTTCATTTGAAAATGAATTCTACACTTTTTATGTTTGAAAAAAAATAAAATAGTGTAGAATTAAAATAAAATTAGATTTCATTTATAAAATTCATTTGAGATAAGTTATTATTTTGTCACATCTCAAATAATATTTTTATCTTTAATATTACACATAGTTTTTACTTAGATAAATTGATAATTAAAGAGTCATCACCACTTTATCTCACATGTTCACCTAACCAATTTCAAGTTTTTTTTCTTTTCTCTCAATTTGACTTTTTTTTATTTAAAAAGAAATAATATCTCATCTTTATATTTTTAATTTAAAAAATTGATAATAGTATAAGAAAAATATTTAAACTAAAATGAAATTTTATTTATTCCATATGAAAGAAGTAGATTGAATTTCATAATACAGTTTTTATTATAAATAAAAAAAATCATTTTAAAAAGATTGTTTTTTATGTTATTTCAAACACACTATAACGAATGAATCAAAGAATTTAGTATACTGATTCATTGATTGAGTTCCTTTAAATAAGACTTTAGGAATTATCCAAGAAAAGTTGGTTTTGTAAAAGTGGGAAATACGATAAAGAATAAAACAGAAATAATGTTTGTATCAGAGCACGTGACCTAGCTACTTTCTGGCCATTAGTAGGAGAGAAGAGTGTAGTGGAGAGTGGAAGCCAGAGGGAAACAGAAGGAACTGAAGCAGAGGCTGGCCCGTGAATACTACTATTTCTGAATTTGGTTCAATTCCTACAGAATTCCCATATCCCTTCCCATGCAAAAATATATTTTAATATATATATTGATCTGATCAGATCAATACGACAACCATATTTCATGCACTTGTTTCTTGTTTCCATTTCTATTATGTTTTAATTGGATTTGGATTCATTTGTTTGTTTAGCTTTATAATTCCCTTACCTTCACGACTCAAGCATCTTTCAAAGACAATAATTGATTAGTTCCAAACTCACAGGCCTTGGATTTTGCATCATATATTGATATTTGAATTACAAATTAACTTTCAATTTGTAATGAGATCCACCGATTTAATTATTTGTCTACTCCAAATCTGTGATCCCAATACATATTCACCCATCACTTTTAATCTATGAAGCACGAATAGTCTCAAATGTGAGGCATACTGGTATCAAATACGTATCCGTATCCGACACAGATACGATAGTTATCGTATCATTCTTTTATAAAAATTGTCAGTATCCTTGAATCCGATATGTATCATATTAATTACCATCTCCGTGCTTCATAGTTTCCAACTTTCTTGTGCTATAAAAGCCAGCCTACAGCCATAACATCCAAAAGAGTAGAGTCTCACTTTAAACATTTAAGATAGGGAGAGAGAGATGGCTAGAAGGGTACACAAGAAGATAACACTGCGCAAAAAACTTCACATTCTGCAAGCAATGGCCAACTCCAAATCTGTAAGCCAATTTTTTTTTTCTCTTTCCCTTCATGGATATATAGCTAGTTTTCATATAGTTACATTAAGTTAATTGGTGCTATACACTGAATCTAATGCTGACCATTTCATTCATATTTTTGAAGCTCAAGAGGATCTCCATTGCCATATATATTTACAAGCTAAAACTCCTGTTGGACAGAGTCAAAAGAGAGTATGCAAACCTAATAGACATTAGAAGAGAATATCTAGACCTAATGAAGAATCTGCATTATCCTCAGGTGTGTACTTTCCATTCCCCTCTCCAGCTTCTTTCTCTCAGACCAATACACAAATACATATATGGGACTCATTAATGACATTATCTTATATCAATTTGCATTGATATATATTAGCAGGTTGTGAAAATAGAGAAGGTTGGGCCAGCATTTGTAGTGAGAGTGAACTGTGAGAAAAGAGGAGACACGCTGGTGACAATCCTAGAGGCCTTTGAGGAAATGGGTCTTCATGTTCTGCAAGCAAGAGTCTCATGCAACAATGTTTTTGCTCTGGAAGCCATTGCTGTGGCTGAAGACAAAACTCTGGATGTGAAAATTGTTACCGAAGCTCTTCTTAAGGCCATTAATCAAAAACACTTCACTTCCTGAAACATGAAAAGCTTGAATAATATATTAGTATTCCTGTGTATTCAACAACTCTAACTAACATCAACATGTTATTGTATCTTACTGGTATCTAATCAGATTGAAAAGAACTCTGAAATGTTTAATCCAAAGTGGGATGCAAAAAGCTAAGGCCCTGTTTAAATAATTATAAAAATCCTTTTTTAATTTCATCTCCAAATATAAGGTTGAACATAACTAGAAAATACTTTCAGATGGTACTTTATGGTATTTATTCAAGATTTTAGAAAACTTAACCGGCTTGGTTCCTAAATCCTAAGATCCATTTAAAATGAACTAGGTGGGCTTGGGATTTTGACCCAAACCCTATTCTGGTAGTTTTCCAATTAGTTTATTTTTCATGCATGGGCAAAAAACTTAATTAGATGATTGTTGGAGTGTATTAATTAGATTTACCTTGGTGCGTAAGTAAGTCTAATTAGGTTGTGATTGAGTTTTCTTGAAGAAAAAGTTAGTTGGATAGACAAGTTTTATATAGGCTTGTGAGAGTACTTGTAAGTATCAGAAAAGCAGATATCTAATATTTGTGAGGCTTCTTCTTAGATAGAGTGTTACTCTGTTTGTATAATTTTTCTTGGAAAAGTAAAACTTTTCTTTTTATGAGTGAAAGGTAGGCATGGTACTAAATCACGTTATATATTGTGTTAATGTTTCTTTTTCTTCTACTTATATATTATGTGGATATCCTTTATCATCTTTGCTATATTTCATTGAAAATTGAAAGAAAATTTTGTATAATTCCCAACAAATATTATTAGAACTAAATTTAATTAGGACATAGATAATTGGCCTAAGAATTTTTATGATGGTGGAGCTATTTTTAAAATACGAAGGGTTGAAATATAAAAGTTGTGGTGTTTAAGACTCAAGTTTGAATTAGAACACCCATCTTTATCTATCCTTTTTGGACCCTTTAACTTTCATTTAACATTTTCCCAGTTTCAAAATTCTTCGGTGCTTTCATATGGGTATTTGCAAGCACAGTATGATTTGTCAAGCTTGGTAGCACAGACATGTTTGCAAGGACGTGTCAGTAGATTCATAATCCCCTTGCCAAATCTGCAGAACTAAAAGAAAAGTTCATTTAGAATGCTATAAATGGGGAGAAAATTGAGAATTTGGAGAGATTTCGCTTTGGAAGGGTTCCTAAATTTTTTTCTGCCCTGGAGAGAAAATTACAGAGAGCAAGTATCAACGAAGAAAAAAGTCTAACTGCATTATCCTCAAAAAGTTTTCCCTTTTGTTTAAGTTTTGTGTTGATTTTTGCCTTTGAAAAAAATAAAAATAAAAAATAAAACCAAGAAATGAAATGTTTCTGCAGTTTCTTCCAACCAAGGGAAGGATACAAAGAGGAGTAAATGAGAAATAATGAAAAATAGATAAGAATAGTTCATTATTAATGACCGTAAATTCGTTGTCTAGATTTGGGGGGTGTTGGTCGGAGATGGTGGGCTGATCGAGAGTCTAGAAGATTTAGACTTTATTTCATGTTATCTTGAGTTTTTCATTGAAGATCAGACTTTTTCCTTTCTCCTTTAAATTTGCTGTTGTATTTATGCTTCATAGAAAATAAAATGGTATACATGAGCCATTGTAATGTCAGGGGAAGGAGAAGACCAATCACTCGAATTTTGTGTAATGGATTCGACTTGAAATATCCGAAATCGATTTGAGTAGTATTCGAATCCGAATTATAGTGTATCTGATTCATAATTCGACAAATAGCTTAGTATACTATTCGAATATTATTTGAATTATAATATTATATTATATATAATTTTATTTTAAAACTTATCATTTTTTTATATCCTATTTGATTTATGAACTTTATGTATCAAAAATTAAAAAAAGAACTGAGAAAGTCCAGAAGTAGAACCCTCGACCTCGACACTTTCCTTCTCAATTCTCAGTCGCCTCCAGGTCCTACACTGTCCACAGCGCTCTCTACCCTTCTGGCACCGCTAGTCCGGTGTTTGAGTTCTATTCCAATGCCGGCAACGTCTGCAAAGTATAGACGATTCAACTTTCAGGGTTAGAAAACTTCTAAATTTCTAGAGTTCTAAAGTTGAAGTCCGAAAGATCTATGTTCAGTCTTTTCTTTTAACTAAAGAAATGATTTCAAGCTAGAAGGCCGATACTTACTTTTTTTCAAGTGTTTGATGAATTCGGATATCCGCAAAAACAGCTGAATTCAAATGTGAATGTTGATTTGATTGAGTATTTGAATTCGAGTTCTGGGATTCGAATCTAAATTGGGATAGTGCTGTATTTGGTACTATTTTATTCGAATTTAAGCTCTATTTTGTCTGTAGTGACCATTACAAGCAACCATATTGACATGTAGCTGATTTATATTTGGACATCTAATAAAATAAAATAAAATAAAAATTAAACTCTTAATACCATACTTTCAAGAGTGAAGGGTACTAAGGAATCATACTCTTTTGGTGTTTCCATATTTTTTCCATTATCTTTTTCACCTGGATTCCAGAAAGAATTGTTGTGGCCATAAATAATTATAATTTATTTATTTTAGACAGAAAGAGAAAAAACGAGAAACTGAAAAAGAAAAGGGTCAGAGAAAGGTTGTTGAAGTTTTAGGTGATTAGAGAAGCTTTTAAGAGTTGAAAATTTGGAAGCATAAGGAAAAATCACTAATTAGGATTTTTAAAAAATGCACCAACTCGGGACTCTTAATATGGGCTGCTGACAGCCCATTTTCCTACTCATATTGAGATGAATTGGGCTTATGCTCTCCACAGATCGCGTCTTCCACCAATTGAAGCCACATAGCCCAAATTATACTTAGCGATGCTTTGGGAACACAATTTTTTCAGTGCTAATTTGCTTGAGCATAGTAAATTGAGACTAAATTTTTGGATTCTATCGTGATTAGGAGGCTTTGTCAAAGTTCAAATTTATGTTCTTACTCTAGGAGTGTAACTTGATTACAATTGAACTCAACTCTTGTTGATCCATGCTTTTAAAATATATATCAAAAAAATTATAAAACAAGAAAATTTGAATTATTTGAAAGAAGTCAAAGTTCTAGAAACATTTTATATTTTATAAAGAAAAATCCAAAACACATTAATTTCATAAGAATAAAAAAAACATATAACAAAAAATGTAAAAATAAAAATGAAGTTACTTAAACCTTTTTAAGTATTGTGATTGTCGAAGAAATAAAATGTTTATTGTTATATTTAGAAAAAAAGGAACATAATAATTATAAAACGCAGTTTATCCTCCAATTAATTGGGTGTGAATTGTTTCGGTTTATGCTAGATGCTCAATGTGAAAGGGTAACATAATACCAAACTAAGTTTTCAAGTAAGTACACAAACTTTTTGGATGACCAACAAAATTCTCTTTTTATATAAAATTGATATAAAAAGACAAATCATGCTATAGCAACTCAATTAATACGCAATACTCTCTCATAAAGCTTATCTTAAACCACTTTCAAATCAAGACTTATAATTGATGTTCCTCATTTTGACTTCTTTTTATGCTTCTTGTTAATTCAATTAGTGAGACACCCGATTAATTCAATAAAGAAAAAAAATTCCAACAACTTATAATACTTGTTTATATATATAAAAGAAATATCATTTGATCAGTGTAACAATTGTCATGTATTAATATGTATGTTCGTAATTTATGTCACTGTGATGCTAATTAATTAATTTTAAGAGTTAAATTCAAACAGTTTTATGTGTGTGAGAAAGTAGAAATAAATAAATAATTAATTAATTAAAAAATTAAAAAAAAATGTATACAATAATAATCACTAGTGGAATAAAACAAAGAATTGATGTGCAGAGGATGATTAAGGTGCATTAAATTAAGATGCCGTAAGTGAGAGAAGTCAGAATTGGGAACTATAATTTAATTAGTAATATTAATTATTTAAATATTTTATAATATAAAAATCACTGGAAATTAAAAATGTGATAAGAGTAGTTGTTTATTTTAATAGTGTCACATTGCTTCACGCTTCCACATATGAACTCTTGATTATAAATTGATTTGTTTCTGTGTTTTTTATAATTTTGATGTAACACATTGGCCAATTGGCATTTTCAATTTATTTTCCATTCGAGATCATAGACTAATAATAAGTGACTGAGTCAAAATTAATTGATGGATTGAATCTTTAGAGAGATGCACTCATTTTCATTAAATTAGTTTGAACAGAAATTGACTTTAACGATTATAATACTTTAATTTTAAAATTATAAGTTATCTTTTGCAACATTTTAAACTATAGAAAAATAAATGTTTCAATAAAATACAAAAATTGAAAGTGTAATTTAACCTAATAATAAAGAAGTTACAAAAATATCTTTATATTGCAAGAAAATAAAAACTAATCTACATTATATATAAAAGTGGCTTAATGAAAGAATCTTTTAATTTTTTTAAATACCCTTATAAGTTTTTATTATTACATGTTTATTTTAGTTGTTATTTTACTACAAATAAAGTATTATTATTATTATTTTTTTTACTTTTTTCCTAATTTTCTCTATTTTAATATCAATAGGATTGTAATTGTTTTAGGATTATTAATTTCTTTTTTAGTGTTTACTTTCAACATTAATAAATTTATATATGTCAATAATAATTAAGATTGAATTTTTTTAATTTTGTGTTTCATAAGTTACTAATAATCATTTTTTTTAATTCTTCTCAAATTTAAGAATTAAAATTTTAAAAAATTACTATAAATTAAAAGAAATATTAAGATTATAATTTTCATGATTATAATATTGTTGTTTTACCTAATTTATTATTTAAAAAATATATTTTTTTTTCAATAATTTTATGTCAATAGTAGTTAAGATTGAATTCCTCAATTTTTTTTTGTTTAATAAATATCTAATAAATATAATTTTTTTTTAGTTTTTTTCATATTTATGAATTAATTTTTTTTTAAAATACTGTAAATTAAAAAAAATATTCCATGATTATAATAATATTATTTTATTGTAAATATAAAATTAAATACAATTAACAATATTCCATTGAACCCAAAAAGAAAAACATTATTACCTTAATTATATATAGTGGGTTACTTAATTTACTCTCTAAATTAAATTTTGCTGTAGAGTCACATCCTTTTTACATAAAATTGTCTCTTCCTTAATTTGTTGTACCTATAATATGATTTCTTCACTTCTGCTGCTCTATATAACTTTGTAAACAGTGGACTTATCCTTAACGACAATTCAAAGAATGATTAAATAAATAAGGTTAATTGCACTTTACCTCATGAATTATTACTTATATTATAATAGCTCCAATAAACTATATCAAATTAGGCAAATAATCCTTTATTTGAGTCATAATTAGTAAATAGACATTATTCAAATTATTAATTAAATCTAACAAATTGATTCAAAATAGACTAAACTATCATTGTTATAAATTTTTTATTTTTTCCATTCTTAATTTTTCTATAAAATTGATCATTTTATATTTATTGATAATATAATATTAAATTATATCAGTATAAACAGTTCATCTTAAAAAAATTGAGAGAAAGAAAAAATAAATATCATAAAACTTATAACAATAATAATTTAGTCTTGTTTGAGTTAATTTGTTATATTTAATAAATAATTTAGATGATTGGATATTATTTATCAATTATAACTCAAATAAGAATGTTGTATGTCTAAGTTAATAGTTCATGAATGCTATTATAAAATAGGTGATAATTCATAAATTGAAAATATAATTTAACCGAAATAAATAAATGTAGGGTCGCTTTAAAATTGCAATAAACAAAACACTATAAATTATTTTTAGTTCAATTATTACATATTTGCTTGCACGACCTTGATCTAGTATATTAAACAAAGACCCAGAGAGCTACCTATTTTCTATACCAATCTGTCAACATGAATTAAACCCCATTTTTAAGAGATCCCATCTTCTCTCCTCCCCTCCTTCCCTTCTTCCCTTCTCCCCTTCTCCCCATCAAGCTATATAGAGCTGCTACAAACACATAATAGCCGTCGTTGTCGTCTCCGCCCTCATCCAGCTGCTTCATGTTCAATTTTAACAAAATGGGGAGTAGGCTCAATAACCCATTTATCAGTGGCCATGAGAAAGAAGAGATTGACACACCTCAAGAAATTGTTGCAGAGTCCCTTCCTTCTTCTGTCTTTAACGATATGATGATCAATTCCACTTCCTCCCCTAAAAGAAGGTTTAGTCTCACCCTAATTCTTATTTTCTGTCTTGTTTTTTAAAATTTATATAGATCAAAACTTAGCATATATATTTAAATTATTCATACGCATTAACCATCTTATTAGTGATGTGGCGCATCAACTCTACAAGCAATTTGATCTAGAAAAACTAAAATTTTAAGATTTTTTTATCTCACAAGTTATCTTTTGATAATGAGTTCTATTTAAATCCTATGATCGTTACCATGAGCTAATTAGACTATGTTAATTTTTAATTATGGTTTTTAAAATAAATAAATCCTTCTTTTTGGAAAATTAATGTAAATCTGATTAATTTGTTTCAGTAGGAGAGCCACACAGAAAAGGGTGGTCTCAATTCCAATCAAGGATGTAGAAGGGTCACGGCTTAAAAGCGAGAGCAATACTCCACCGTCCGATTCATGGGCCTGGAGAAAGTACGGTCAGAAACCCATCAAAGGCTCACCTTACCCCAGGTATTAATTAATTAATTATTAAATAAAGCTTTAAATCCTTTTTTTTTTTTTCTTGCTAGTTTTCTCAGCAGCCAATCAGAAAATTGAAAATTGAAAATTTTTATGATTGGCAGAGGTTATTATAGGTGTAGTAGTTCAAAGGGTTGCCCAGCTAGAAAACAAGTGGAGAGGAGCCATGTGGACCCCACCATGCTGGTGGTTACGTACTCTTGCGAGCACAACCACCCTTGGCCGGCTGCTAGAAACAACCACTCACAAAACAACAGGACGATGAACAAAACAATGAGTATCCGGCGTGACATGAAACCCGAACCAGAAACCGAACTGGAGGAGAAGTTTTCGGATCTTCGTGATGAATCTTTGATTACAGCGGAGGAGTTTGGGTGGTTTGGCGACATGGAGACGACTACGACGTCGTCTACAGTTTTGGAGAGTCCGATTTTCACTGGAGAAGATGCTGACGTGGCTTCGATATTCTTGCCAATGAGAGAGGAGGACGAGTCGCTTTTTGCTGACCTTGGAGAGTTGCCGGAGTGCTCGGTGGTTTTCCGGCGAGGTGTGTTGGGTAGAGAAGAGGAAGTGCGTCGGCGGTGTGTAGCTCCGTGGTTTGGGACCACAAGCTGACAAATTGACACGTGTCCGCTAAAAAATGGGTCTCTACTCCATGCTCCACAAGATACGGAAACTTTTATTTTCGTCACGTCGATTTCAACGACGAACAAGTTAAAAAAATAAAAAATGGTTGTAATTACAAATTAGGATGATCCATCAATCCGTTCGTTTCCTAACACAGCTGGCAAAAACACTTGTTTTTGGTTTTCATAGAGACTGAAGTGGGACCCAGTATTTGTTACTATTATTCTGGTGATAGACAGTATGCTGTCTTTTCATACCCTATCTTTAATGGGAGAGTCGTTGAGATATCAAGAAATGAAATGAACATATTTGGTGTAAAGAAGATGAATTTATAATCGATTAAAATGGTTTGGTAATGTTATAATAGGATATAAATCTATAGAAAAAATGTGAAAAGATTTAAATTATTAATCAGTTAAAAAAGACTAGAGTAAACTGCACTTCCTCGTTTATTCAAATTATATTAAAATTTAAATTTTAAAATAAAATTAACATTCTATTTTGTGAAATGAATAAAAAATTAACGTAAAATAATTTTTATAAGATAATAATAAAAAGTAGTATATATATATATAGATATAAATCCTATTTTTACTTTTCTCTTGTCAAATAAATCCTTAATATCTCATTCGTTAAAATATTTTTGTCTCTATTTTTTTTATTTTCTTTCTTAATATTAATAATTATGTTAATCTTATTTTTAAAATTTAAATATTCTTTTTTAAAAAATAAAAAAGAAATTAAAAAAAATATTTTGAGATATGAAATTATGGACTGATAATAAATAAAATAAATTTTTTTTTCATTTTGATGATATGAAATTATGGACTGAGAAAAAAAATATAAATATAAAAGATAAGTTCAAGCACTTAAAAAAGAGTAGGCAATCTATTTATATAAATCACCTCATCAAATTATTTTTTATTCTTTTATTTTTGGAAGAAAAATATGGAAGGACAAGATAATTAAAAAATTATATTCTTTAATTAATGATTATTTTATGAAATTTATTAGTTTTTAAATTTTAATTTTTTGTATTCTACTTAATTAATATAAAAAATTGAAAATAATACATACAACATGGATCAAAGTGGTAAAAATATATTTCAGTTTATAAAACTTATTTAGAATGAAAATTTTAAATGTATGGTTTATTTGTCTTATAAACTTACTAAAAAACTAAAATTTAAATTTTAGTTATACAGTATAAATTTTAGTTTCTTTTTTCTATAAAAAATTATTTATTTTTATAAAAAAATTATTATATATGTGTAAAATACTTCTATTAGATTTTATTAGAAAAATATATTAAAATTAAGGCTAACATAATGTCTCTTAATTAAGGGGAAAAAAAAAAAAAAAAAACTAACCTGGGCAATTTCAACTTTATTTAATTTATTATACAAACTAATAAATATATTTATATAAATCGATTGTTTACTTTTTTAAGTTGTTGAACTTAAATTAGAATCATATAAATTATATTTTTTATTTTTCATATCATAAAAACTAAAAAAAAATCAAACTTTCTTTTTAATATTCAAATTTAGTTCCACTTATACATGTATAAATTTTTTTTTCTTTTATTTATTAAAAATAATATCATAAAATTAAAAAAAAATGAAATTAACATAATGCATGAATATTAAGATAAAAGGCTAAAAAATAGAGAGAATAAAATAAACATTTAGGACCCATTTAATATATAACATTGTTACTATTTTTCATATAAAATTATCTTGTAACACGCATTAATTTTTCATTCATCATATAAGGGAGTGTCGATTATCAACAAGATACAACAAAAAAAATTCAAACCAATTACATCCACCCAAAAAAATTCATAAGGGTTAGAAGCTAGAACCATAACCAGCTTCTAGAGAAAAATGAGTGAGTCATAATGTGTATAACATTTTTTGTGTGAATTCTTTTTTTCAAAAAAATCCATGTATTTTTTTTTATAGAAAAATGCATGTTTTAACTTTTACGGTATTAATTAATTTGGAACCGACAATAAATAAAATGCAAATTTCAAGTAATAATAAAATAAATAAAAATCTCTCTCAAATATTATGTCATATTAAAAAAAGAAAGTCCTAACACTCAAACATATTCTCAAAACAAAATTAACATCAATTACTATATTTAATTGAAATATTATATATATTCCTAACATGATAATTAGTATATACTATATGAGGATAATTAATAATTAATAACTGAGAAATATGATTGTTTGAGTTTATAATTTTTATTTTCTTTATATGCATGATTGGATTGTATATAATTGAAATGGCAGCTGGCCAAACAAAGTCAAATTAACTATTAACTATTAACTAATAAATTTGACTTTTGGAGATGATAGCTGGAAACTATTCCATGATTTGGACCACAGTAACATAACAATTTGCTGTTCATTGTATGTAACAGTAGTATATCTATATATCTCAATAATTAATTAGGGTCCCTTTCTTTAACTTTTTTTACCAAACATTCAATTCAAAAACATCTGATTTAAGAGAGAGAAAAGTTGTCATTTTAAGTATTTGAGTCTCAAATTATGACTTAGTGTGTGAGTGAAGTAGATAGTTATTAAAATTAAAATTAATAAAAAATATCTAAGTTATGTAAGTTGATAGAAAAATGAGTGGTTACTAAGGAAGCGAAATTAAATAATATGTATGTTAATTAATTTATACTTATTGTAGAGTAGAAGACCATAAATTTTTTTTCACTTTTAAAATAGTATAAATAGATATATTTTAAAAAATAAATAGTTCACATTTAGATGCATATTATTTTGTGCTAGTAAACATAAAATAGATAAATATTTTTAAAAACACATTGCGTCACTTACAAACTGCAAATCGCACTAATATCTTATCCATTATGGCATTGGGTTTGCATTAAATAACACAAAATGACATTCAGCTTAACCATGAATTTTGGAATAAACAAAGCAACTTGGGAGCATATTCAGCTATGAGTAACATGCTTCATAAATATCATATTCAATATCTTCTGCAAGTGTTAATTCAAAATTTTCAATTAGTTGGTTTCACTGTAGATTATTTCTCTCAGGGTCTTGATTTAAACAAAGCTTTCCTTACTGATGCAAAAAAAGATTTAACATGAACTATTTTGAATTACCACATGATATGTAGTGAAGTGAGAGAGATGGGTATAGAGATGGCAAATGGGCCACGTTATTGTTGATGTCCGACCCAACACTAATAAGTCTATGTTAATGAGTCTGCATATTTTTTATATTTTACCAGATGGGACTAGACAAAATCTAAATACCCGCTAGGTCTAAGATAAAATTTGTAATAATATCAAAATTTATATTTTTGATTTTATGAAATTCATGATTATTACGATCATTATATTTTGATTGAGTTTCAAAATTTTATCATATAAAAAAACTGATTTGATATTAATAGTTTTGATATGAGAAATTGATTTAAAAATTTTGAAAATGTAGTGAGAAAGATTAATTTGAAAATTCATGATTTGATGTGAATTTACATGTCATGGGTCTATGATTAATTTTTCATCCATTCAACTACTACTCAATTGATGTCGTTATATTTTTATCGAATATTCGAATCAGGATATTGCATTGATATTATTAATCATGATTTATAATTTATCCAAAATATTAAAATTTATGGTTGAATTTAACGAATTCTATATGCACATGCATGTCAGATGAGTTAAAATTTTAAATATTTATTGACCTGACAATATAATTTATTTGTCACTTAATATTTCTATTTCTTTCACTGAAATTTTCAGTTAAAATTATCATTCAGTTGATTTCATTTCTATTTTTTTCTATAGATATTCAAGATTTTAATTACTTGTCACTAAATAACATTAGACAAAATTAATAATAAATTTAGGTCAATATTTATATGTATTAACAAAAAAATATTTAAACTGTTTAGTAACTAAGGATATTTGGGCAAAGAAGAAGATTGAAATTTGAATAAAAAATATTAGCTTCTTTAATACGAGTAATATTATTTAAATTATTATTTTTTTTTGCGTTTTAGCTTGCATTTTTAATTTGAAATGTCAATAGCTAACAACTGAATTTTAGATCCCTTTTTGTCATTTCAATTAAATATAAGAGTAAGAAATTATATTAATTGGACCAAAAATTCAATGTGGATTAAGTAATAAGTATAAGATGAATTTCATTTTTGAATTCATAACTAGTATAAGCAAACAACGGGTCAAGTGGGCATTGCCATCTTTAGATGGGAAGGGATCAATATAAAAAGTCAAATTCATTATGATACACTAAATTCAGCTCAGTTATTGATAAAGTGAATAGATCTGTCATTTAGTGAAATATTTTTTCTGATTCAAAATCATAATGTCATGTGCATCCCCTGTTCTGGTCATGAAATGAATAAAATAAATCAAAAAATGAATTTTTGTCCAAGAATAAAATCTTACTGAAACTAATTAGCATCTTTGCACAAATGATTTTATCTACTACTGCTTTTGCTGCTTATTTAATCTTTTGAAAGAAGGGAGGGATGAAAGGAAAACTTTCATGTTTGATGCACATGTCAAGGGCACTAGACGATGAGCTCCCATGTGCACCAGTATACCGACACCATCAAGACTTTAGCTCAGTTATATCTACCTGCCTGCAAGCCTCTACAATCCAATTGCAGTAAGTGCAATATTTCAGAAACTAAATAGTTGAATAGTCAATCTGTAAGCAAGTCATAGATTAGCTTATCAGCTAACAGAGGTGATGATCTATGAGCAAATAAATCACTTTTTGCAAAAAAAAAAAATAAAAATAAAATAAATATAGATCTTAGATTCTTTGGATCATGAACAATCAAATTTGGGTGCAACAAATAAGAGCTCTATTTAGCACTTAAGAAAACAATTGATCCAGTACCTGTTCCTACTCAAACCCTTTCCCAAAAAAAAGCACGTAACAGTAAAGATTTGGAAATATAAGTGAGGGCTGCTGGTCCTGCCTAGACGAATGCTGAATAACTTTGTGCACAACATCTGTACATTGAAACAGATGCAGTAAAATCAAACCAGCCACATCTGATACGATTGAAAGTCTAGCTTGAACAGCATCCACCAGTTTTAACAGCAGAAACATCTTTACCCACATCAATTTTCTCTCCCTTGGATGGAACAGCTGAAGCAGCTCCGTCATTGCCAGTCTCCATAGCCTTTTTGCTCACAACTCGGTAGATCTGAGTAAGAACTTCAGCGAATGCATTGTCCACGTTAGTTGCCTCCAGTGCAGAGGTTTCCATGAAGTAGAGGGATTCCCTCTCAGCAAAGGATTTTCCGTCCTCAGTTGAGACTGCTACCAGGTGACGAAGATCTGATTTGTTACCCACAAGCATTACCACAATGTTTGGATCTGTGTGATCCCTCAACTCATTTAACCACCTTTCCGTACTTTCAAAAGTAGAATGCCGAGTGACATCATAGACAAGAAGTGCTCCAACAGCCCCTCGGTAATATGCACTAGTTATTGCTCGGTACCTAAACCCAAAAGGAACAAATGTCATACAAGAAGGCAACATATGATTGATTGTTAAATGAACCATGAGAAGTAGTGAGGAAATAGAATTTTTCGTATTAAAAAAATCCATTGGTTCAAATAAGAAGGCAACCAAGTTGACTGGCAACTACTGATCACCATCAATTACAAACCTTTCAAAGTTATGCAGAACTACGAAAAATTTAAATTTTAACTAACACATTTTACAAAGGCATCCTGGATTTGTGACATAGGTAGGGGTGGCAATGAGCCGAGCTAACTCGTGAACAGCTCATGAGCTATTCGTTAAAAGCTCGGATCAAGCTCGGCTTGTTTTTTAAACGAGCCGATCTTGAGCTTTATTTTAAGCTCGTTTAGTAAAACGAACTGAGTTCAATTTTTCGAAAGCTTGGCTCGTGAGCTAGCTCATTTAAAATTATTTAATAAATTTTTATTATTTATATATACATTTATAATAAATCTATTTATATACAAAAAAAACTAATATAAATTGTTACTTGGTTTAGTGGTAATTTATATAAATACTTACTAAGTGTTTTTGGGTTCAGCTCTTCTTACCTACAAAACTTTTTTAGAATTTTCAAAAAATCTTAATGATCCCTTAACGAGCCGAGCCGAGCTTGAATATTTGCTCGCGAGCCCTTAATGAGCTTAAGCTCGCGAGCCTAAGACGAGCTCGAGCTTGAGCTTGCCTAAAATGAGATGAGCCGAGCTGAGCTTTGCCAAAGCTCGACTCGTTGACACCCCTAGACATAGACACTTAAAAAGAAAAAGAAAGTACTGCTAGAATATATAGAAGCAATTTATGAAGAAATCCTAGAGAATACACAAAGTCACAAGCACTTTAACTAAAGTTCAAAAAAAAAAAAAGAACAAAAAAGAGAACATGGGACCAGAACTCTCAGAGATTTATGTTTTCAAGTAGTTTCTAGCAAATCCTATAATAAATCATTACAGATATCCAGTACTAAAAGGCTAGATTATCAAATTTGGTAGCCAAGGGATTATGGGAAAATAGCCAGAAAGAGAGACAATGGCTGAAGGCCAAGTACTGTTTGTGGATCTGCAGGCTTTCAGCTGATAACGAGCTTCCCCCACTGGTGGGCAGCAACAAAGCTGTCCAGCATGGAACAACCATCAGGTGATGGTTAGAGCTTATCTAAGTAATGGTGATGAATAGTGTTTGGGAAATGGAATGGAATAGGTGTAAATTAAGAAAATGACTTTTTCCTTCAACAAGAAAATCACTTTCCACAGGGGTTGGTTTCTATTGACTAGGAAAAATATTTTCCACTGCTCATCACACCAAACATCAAAGACTTCAAAATAAATGTTTCAAGAAATAACTTCTGTTAAGGAAATGCAGCATAAGCTACTTAAGCAACCCTAGACAACAAACTTTCAACAAGAGCTACATCAGTACTTAGTTATGACATCAATTTCTCCTACATGAATCTATCCCATTTCATGTGTTATTCCATCTCTTTTTTGCTTTTGGTTTTTTATATTATGTCTTAGTTTGAAATTCAGAAATTAAAACTTATTTACACTTCCCTTTTTTTGCCTTTTACTCTATCTTTTCATTTACTTGAATTAGTGTCAGGGTTTTATGTTACGCATTATTGAATAAAATAAGAGGCCTTCTTAATGAAGTGATAACTCATATAGTCAAATAAGGACCTTATCTTAGGAACAAAATAAAAAGGGACAATAAAACATGACGGAGGAAGTGTTTTCTTCTTGTATTGTTATACTTTATAAAATCAACCAACTAGAATGCATTCACTCTATTGCATACAGGTCAAGTAACAGCTGTATCAGCATCAATATTTAAAAGCACCACAAATTAAGTTGTCAGACGGGCTAAACTGCCTTTATGACAATGACACTTCTCTGTAATAGTAGAATAAGTACCAGTAACCCAGTCAGACGATCCTCAGCTGATTCATATTTTTAACATCCCAAAAAGACCCTTTTATATAATGAAGAGATTGATAATAAACATAGAATTGATGCAATGACCACATCTTAAACACATATAATACTTGCCATTGGTGAACAAAGTACATCAGTGAGCTTGAAGATATTAAGGTGGGTTGTTAATTGAAAATGACAGGAGCCTAGAAACGAAATGGGCATAAAAACTTATAAGCAACGATAAGTTACTAGATATCCGCATAGGATATAGATCTACAAAATTAACTGCAAAAGGAAAACGGCATTACAGGAAATCTCATTAATTTCAATTGAAGGTCATGAGCTTACCCTGAATACTTGAAATTACGGCTCAGATATAGACAGGAGTGTTGTTTTTTCTGCCCCATTTATTGGCTTACAGGACAAAATTGACTGTTAGCAATTTGAAATTTGCTGTGTCATAGTCCTGACAGAATTTGTTCAAGCACTACCTTGACTTACTGAGATTGTTATTGATTTATATAACTTTGCATCAATGATGGTCTTCTGCAAAGAGGAAAAACTACTACAATAGCAGCAGAGGTACACTATTGACGGTAAACTAAACCTTTTAGAGATAAAAAAAAAAAAAAAAAAAAAGGGCTAAAGAGGTAGAGAGAGGGCCAAACTTTCATCATTCGTGGATTGTCATTTAAGTGGAATGAAAAAGGGCAGCAGTGTTCATGACACTTCGTCTAAAGTAGGTTTTTGTTTTTTGTTTTTTTGTTTTTTTTTCTCTATTGCCTTAAAAATTGGAATATTGGAGGAAAAAAGAAATTGTGGATCACCAAAAATTTGTATAATGGAACAAAAACATTCCAAAGTTTTAGAACAAGTGTTCACAGATCAAGGATCACTGACTAAGGTATTAGAGTAGTATGGTACTTTCATATAACAATCCCTATTTCCTAAATCTATGAAAATGAAACTCAGGGTATCTTTTGAATGATTTTTTCCTTTTTCTTTGATAGTTTTTTCCTGTATCGGTATACTAGTGCCACACTCAGAACTCATCTGCTCAACTTATAGATGAGCATTATACTAACATTTGTAAACTCAATATCCACTAGAAGGCTCCTACAGAAACAGAAACTATAATATATATACTTCCTCAGCCTATTGCTTTTGCCACATTTTGAGTGTTTCACTAAACGCACAGTTTTTAGAAGTCAAATTTCTTCAGACAAATGATATGAATTGATACTTTTTCCCTCGGGGAAAATAGATTATTGATGAAGAAAGGAAATGCAAAGTAAATTGGTATATGTTATATACCTACCTGATGTTTTTAAATGTATAAAATGAGAAGGTAATATAGGAAATTTAGGTGTATGATTTTTCCAATATTTTTTTGGGACATCTGAAAATAGGAATAGTAACAAGTAACAACATTAATGGCAGAAGCAGTGCATAGTTTATATTACTGACTCAGATTTCCTTTTACTATCACATGAATTTGATACTGCCGCACACCTCGATTGCCAACACCACCAGATCCTGGTCCCGCAAAGTCACAAACATATCAAAGCAAGAAGAGGAAAAGAAAAAATAGTATTGCCATCAGCACTGCACCAGTATTTACAAAATATCCAAGTGCTACTACTACTACAGGCTACCAGTAACTCCCCTCCATATTCAAATTAGCTAATATCGATTTTCAATTGCACTTTTCCAATAGAACCATCATATATATTACTCATAGTTACATTATACTTGTGACACAAACTTTCAATACAAAGAAACCACAAAAAAACAGCACGGTTAATACTCAGATAGAGAAACCACATTTACCGTGAAAACCATGCATCCTGGTCATATAACTTATTAGTTAAACTAAGATTATGAATTTCATTTGTTCAGGGGAACATGGAGACGAGGAGTAAGTTTATACTCTTGGCCTCTGAAATCAAACCATTGAGAAAAAAAAAAAGAAAAAAAAAAGAGTTAAGAATAGTGTCTGCAATTCTGCACGGAGAGGCTCATTAAATTGCAAAAAACTAGCCTTAGAAGTTTCAGCTTTATGAGTTGGGCACCGGGAAGAAAAAATTTGTCTATCATTTGTAATTATCTATTTCAATATATAATGCAAAACATTTTTAGTACTAGCAGAAGGAAAATATGCAGGCAATACTTGCCCCAGAAATTCTTTGATTAAAGAACAAATCTCAAGACCTTAAGTATGTATTAAAGCAGAATTATGAAGAGATATTAGGATAGAAGTTTAAAACAAAACCAAAACATTAAGGTTTCTAGCATACACAAGATCTCTGACATACCACCTACACCCAACCTCCCAAAAACCAAGAGAATAATAATGACATCTGAATCAAGGTTCCAAAGATCTACCCAAAACAAAACATTACCAGCTCTCCCCTTTCATTGGCCAACTCAATTAAATCAATAAACAAAATTATAAATAATCCTTCGAATCCCATTTGTTTCATTTTAAAATCTAAGATTTGTCATTGTTGAGGACCCAATCAAACTAAAAACCCCATTATATAAGATAAAGCGTTCTCTGTCCAGACAAAGAAAATTGAATCAAAAGCTTCTAATAAATAAATTCCTTTCTTTCCTCATTTTCTGTAGCAACCAAACAACCATAAGTTCAACAACACTCGCAACATCTGGAGCTTATGAAAGACCCAGATCATGAAAACTAAATTAAGAACAGATAAAGAGAAACATAATGACAAGAACAAAAAAGAAAAAGAAAAAAAAAGCACACCTTTCTTGGCCAGCAGTGTCCCAAATCTGGGCCTTGATGACCTTGGCATCCACATTCAAGCTTCGAGTAGCAAACTCGACCCCAATAGTAGACTTGGACTCGAGGCTGAACTCATTCCTAGTAAACCTTGAGAGCAAGTTGGACTTGCCAACACCCGAATCGCCTATGAGAACAACCTTGAATAGATAGTCATAGTCATCTTCAGCTCTGTACCCAGCCATCGCTGATCAACAATATACTTCAGAATACCAGAGAAGGGGTGATTTTCTTAGATCTCTCTCCCCCTCTGTTGTGGGTAAACTTTATCCTTCTTACCTTCTCCTTTTATGGGAAAGGAAAAGAAAGGAAACGTGAAATTGTGAGAGACCACTGTCTGCACCGCTGGATCCCAATGATCCCAAAACGGGGATATAGAGAGAAGGAAGAGGAGGATATCTTTTTTGAAAGCTGATCTGCGCAATCTTTGGGTTTGGGCCTCGAATTTACATTTGATACTAATCTCTGGAGGCCTTTACTTTGACTAGAAATGTGTATTAATGTTAATGTATATATAAGCTGGTTCAGATAATTAAAAAAATAATTTATATTTGAGTCATATAAAAATTTCATGATCTGCCCAAATATAATTGAAAATGAACCAATATTTTGAAAATTGGACCGAGTCGGTTGGTCAGACCAGTTGCACTGTCACCCGAGTAATAAATGGAATTGAAATAAAAATTATTTTGGTAATTGGACTAGGAAAAACCATTAAAATCGAAAGAATTAATAAATCAGCCTCAGATTAATCCATTTGAATTGTTTATATATATATATATATATATATATATAGATATCTATTATTTGTATTAAAAATTAGTAAAATATTTATATTTTATATTAAAGATTAGTTAAACAATTATATTTTAAATTGATATTGCCTTCATTATTTTGATTCATAAGTTTAAATTTGAATGTTGTGAAAGCATAATAAATTAATCAGTTGTCATATTAAGTATTAATAATTATATTTAACTATTTGTGATGTGATTTTTTATTTATCTAATTTAATGAATATTGAACTATTATTATTTTTTATTTTATTGTGTATTTAGTATTTATAACTAATAAAAGAATTATATAATATGTATAATATTTAAAATATATAATTAAATATATTTATGATATCATCCTATCCGACTGCCGGTCCGACCCTGATTGAACCAATGTGAATTGATCTTAGTGTATATATATGATGATTAAGATATCCCCTGACAGTTAAATCAATAAAAGAAAAAAAAAAAAAAAAACTAGATTTGAGTGACATAATTGAAATTCATGACCTTCCATATATAATTAAAAATGAACTACAACTCATATCACATGATTTAAAATATTAAGTCAAAAATACTTTAATAATTGATCATGAAAATTATAAACAACACAATTGTTTCTTCCACGATTCAATGTGGGACTTTGTGGGTGTACAATTACAAACTAATAATAAATTGTTTTGGCTTTTGCTGATGGTTGGTTTATGATGGAAACAACAAAAAAGTGTTGCTTAAAAATGGTACAACAAGATCTCAGTTGGTTAATTTTTTGGGGCTGAATAAAATAGTGAAGAAACAAATCACACAGACAAACAGCGTAAGCTAAGCTTCAGATGGAGGAAGGTCCAAGAGACAGAGAAAGTGAGTGTGTGGTAGTAGCTAGCTCCAAGCTAGGGAAGTTGTACAAACATAGAAGCCTTTTAACCTATTTTAAACTAGTCTTGTGGAAGTTAATATATCTTTCACATTTTTTAATCCCCTCAAAATATATCCCTTCCATCATTTTTTTTTTTACTAAATAGTAAATACAGTTAAAACATATTAAACATTTACCTCTTAAACTTTAAACTCTCTTAACCTTTATACCAAACACACCCTAAACTTGACTTATTATCTCTACAAAAAATAAAATCAGATAATGCTTAATGATGTATAAAAAAAATGGGTGTCCTAATAATCAAACCAAACATAAATACCGAATAACTTATCATTATAAAGAAAATTTTGATTTTCGACCGACTATACTTTTTTGCTCAGATGATTATTTCAATAAACTTTAGTGGATAAATACCGATCAACCTTAAATTGGTCTGTAACTAGTGACGAAAAAATTACTGACCGACTTTTATCAACTAAAAGTTGGTTAAAAAATCTTTACTGACCGACTTTTATCAACTAAAAGTTGGTTAAAAAATCTTTACTGACCAACTTTAGGATCTTACTAATTGACTTGGTGAATCAATAATGACCTATTTTTTGTAGTGATATATGATAATTGTTAACTCCTTTCGCAGTCTTTATTTATTTCCTAATTTTATTCTCTTTTATTAATTATGTCAAGTAACTCAGTTGTTTTATTATTAGAAAACCAGAAATAAATAAAAATTTAACCATCAAAAGTTCATAACTCCTCGAGAAATTAGAAAAAAAATAAAATGAAAACTGTGTATTTTCTTACTTAAAATAAATGGATGTTCCTTTAAGACTGGAAAAAAAATAAATCATCTTACAATCATTAATGAGAATTTGTTCTTCTTGATATTCAAGTTAATTTTTACACTACAAACCATTCTTACTAGGTGTGTTCATGGATCAGATTAGATATTTGGTTTAAAGGCCAGTGTCCTGAATCAATCCAAGCTAATTGGTTCCAAAAATTTAGAACCAAACTAATCCATACATGGCTTGTAACCAGTCCAATCCAGTTCAATCCAAGATCCATGAGTCTTTGATTGGATTGGGTTAATCCCGTTAGGCCTTGACTTGGGCCTGTTAAATTGAAAACTCACTTACTTAAAGAAATATAATCAACCTGTAGTAACATGCATTTCGGAGTACAAACGAACATAATTTTGAACAGGCTCATTAAGAGGTCGGTTCCAGTCTAAATGAGAGCTGAGGTTGAGTTTTATTTTATGGCTAATTTAGCAAATGAGCCGAGTTCAATTTTTATAAAGCATAGCTTGCAAGCGGGTTCGTTGAAAATATTTTCATGCAAAGAAAAATTTAAGATATGTTTAGGTTTTGTGATTATTCTCTTTGTTTGCTGAAGCAAAATTAAATAAAGGGCGCGTAAGAAAGAAAAAAAACATTGGTGAAGTAGTAGTAATAATTGATCTCATAAACTCTTACCTTTGTTGAAGCATTCTACAAACTCCACATGACAGGAAAAAAAGAACTTGCCACAGATTGGACGATGCAGATTTTGGTACGGGTGTGCTGCCAATATCATGATCAGAAGTAAGGATATGAAACTAAATTCATTATTTTTGTATATTCGTTCCAAAACAGACAGCAAATTAAGGGATTCAATAAACAAGATTGTTAGTGATCTTTTTGATACAAATGACAAATAATATGAAAAATTATCAATAAATTTAGTGTAAAAGATAGTTGCTGTATTGAAGTTTGTATTTAAGAGAAATAAGAAGCCATTTAAAAAGTTCTGTCAAGAAAAAGATTGAATAGTTGCACAACATGCTAATTTGTTATTAATCTAAATTAGTTGCATGATATAAGGTATGACTGAATTAACATGTTTTGTTTCTGTTATAACAAAATAAATTGTTTATTAGTGAATAAACTTGTTTTACTCATTATGGGGTTATGAATGAGTGAAAATTGTGAGCCACTATTTTTGGTTAGATCTCTACACTAGGGTATCTGTATTTTGTATAACTCTAGTAGTGACCAGAGAAAATAAGTTTATCCTACTATGTACATAGTGGAAGTTTTTGTGAAAATTTGGTCAGTGATTATTCCTTTTATATCAACGGATTTTTCACATAAAATTCTTGTGTCCATTGTGATATTTATTTTAGAAGTATTCACTGCTAGTTTACATCAGATAAACACGCTAAATGGTGAGGTAAATGAGGGCCATCTCCCAACATAACCAACAAATTATGTGCATTTACCAACAAAATTGTTCACTTTGTAGATACTAAACAAGACGACATTTTATTGTTTGCATAGGATATTTTAGCAAAGGCAGCCTGCTTTTGCCAGTCATCAAATTTCTTGTAGTGACTTAATGTTATATCAATTAATAAATGTGAATTACCACAGTTTTCTTTATATCTTATTTTCATTGTGATTGAACACTATATAGCAAAACAATCAAAATTCAACAACATTCATAGCAAATACATAAGCATAGATATTCTATCAAACATAGATATGCTTTTACTTATTTAAGTCCTTTCTCATGTTGTAGCTTCCATTTGCATTGACTTAGTTATGTGCGAATAGCTAAATATTACTTGAAATTTATATTATTGTAAGTGAATGCAATAATAGTTAAATATTACTTGGAAGTTTATATGAGAGACTTTGTTTTTTTTAATCTTTCTCTTGTTGATAAATAGTTACTAGTTGTTTTAAGCATTATGGTGAGACTTCGTTTATACCTTTATTCTCTGTTTGACAACTTGCTATTTATGCAGAAGTAATCGTTTACTGCCTCTGACTACTCTTAACAGTGTATGCACAATGTGAGGAATAATACAGAAGCAATGATATCTACAAGCTGATAATGAATGCAAGATATATAAATAATTCCTAAAGCCAATATAGTTGTATGTTTGATTCTAGTTCAATTAAAACCTCTTGTTTTGTGTTTACAGTTGTCTTTTTTCTTGAATATTTGTTCTGGACAGAACTGATTTTGTTGAACAAGTTTTTTTCTTCAAGCTAGTTGACGTTCTCTATGAGAAGAAGCAATATGCAGCATTAGAAGCCCAAATCTGAATTAACATGAAGGCTTGAAAGATATGAAGAAATATTAGAATGGCTTAGACAAGCCTACCGCAAGTGCTGACCTTTTGTTTGATCATTTTCCACAATGTCATCTAGTAGAGTTTTGTGTGGAAATAGGATTATAATAAATAATAATAATAATAACAACAATATTATTATTAATTAATAGTAATAGTACAAAAGATGCTTTTCTTACTAAATTGTTACATTTTAGTAAATTTTAAAGAGTTAAGTGTGGAAATTAGAAATTTACATAGTATATTTTAACTAATGTTAGTTTGATTTTTGGCTTAATATGTCTAGTTATTGCACAAGAAATCTGGATGTTGTCATGATTGAGTGTTGCACAGATTACCTATGGTTACTAGTTCCATAGATGGGTGTAGGGTTTATAGAATTGGCCAATTACACACCATGATCAGGTGTGAGGAAAAATGGATAGTAACTTGTAGCAATAGTGGCTTACACGTTATGTTTTCACTGAAAAACAAAACTGGAACACTTGATGTTTTTAATTTTTTGTTGCTTGAAATCATACATGCTGAGGTTTTTGTCACATTCTGTATTTTGAATGTGTTCTCTGATTAATTAATGCATAGACAAGCTACTGGACAGAGAACTGGAATGGGAAAGACTGTATGTTACACTTGTATAGTTTTGTTGTTAGAAGGGTTGTATTTGCCTCTCTGGTGTTATGTAAAATCTATGCTTGTGACTCTGTAAACAGAGTATGTAACCTGTATAACATGATGTATTTTGACACTTAGAAGAAACTTGTACTTGCAGAAGCTTTCAGCTACTGCACTGAATTGTTCGTGTAAAACTAGTTAGAATGAAGGCAAGTTTGTTTAGTCTTTTGACTTAGACTTGTACAAATTTACCTGATGAACAAATTGGTAACCTCCGTTGGTAAAATTGACAGAAATCAGACGGACTAAGCAACTCTTTTATACAATAACTACTAAGGAAATCTGAGACTAGTCTCACCAGGGTTTAAAACAGCAACTAGAAGAACATTGAGGGGATATTATTTCCTTCTCAAACCTAAGATAAAAATACTGAACCTTCTACAAATATTGTCTCAGTTGGAACTTTGCTCTGAATTTGTAGCAATTTTGCTTGAGTAATAATAACTTAAGTTTCAAGTTGGTATTTTCATTCTATTTGTCAACAAAGATAAGGTCACCTGTATAAGGTGTTACAGTAAACAATAAAAAAATAATTATTAATTATAAGAGAAACAGAAAAAGAATGGTGGGTTATACTTGGCAAATTAAGCAAAGGACAACAAAAGATATTGAATAATAATAAAAATAAATTTTTATACTCAATAAACTACTTAAGAACAACAAGGAAAATTAAAAAAAGATAATAAAGAAAATCTAAAATTTGTGTGTTTGTGTCCTCTCTACTTTTATGAGATTTGTATTTGTGTCTACTTTTCTAATATATTAAGTAATTAATAAATGGTTGGCTGGGCTTGGAATATTATTAGTTTAAGTGTGTATCGGAATGTATATAAAAAATTGATAGATGAAGTTAAGATTCAAGAAGATAGGTGAAGGACTTAAATAAGAACTTTACTTCCAGTAATATTATCTATTTGTGTTTTTTAAGAAATTGCGTTTTATAGCTCTCTCTCTCTCTCTCTTTTCTTTTATTTTTTAAATCATCGAGACAAAAAGGGACCGAAAAGTGTGGTGAAAAAATGGATCCGGCTCCTCTAGAATTTTTTATTGGTATAATTTTTTTAATCTCAGCTATTCACACTATTTTTTTTTTTAAATTTCAACCATTCAAATAATTTAATTTAAAGTTCTATTATTTTATTTAATTAATAACTTAAATATTATATTAAAAATGTACACAATTTTTATTTTAAATCCTAACCCTAATTCTAATTTTACTTTTAAGTTGCTAAGTCGTATGGATATATTTTTGTCCCACGAAAATAATTAAGCAATTTTGCAGTTGTAATTCCGATTAATCAAGTTTCGGTAATAATTTTTAATAAAAAGATGATAAGAGAAAATAGATGCCGAACTAATGAGTTTGATAGTTTCTGAAGACAATTTTAATCGAAAGGCTAGAAGTTATTTTCTAACATTTGTAAAATACCCTACTCAATTTTTAATAGTTGCAAAATACACTATGAATTTAGTTATCAAATGTTATGAGTTCAGTGAGAAAAAATTCACATAGACTAGGAAAATTTAATAATTGAATATGTTTTTTCTTACTAAATTGGTACATTTTCAGTAAATTTTAAAGAGTTAAGTGTCAAAATTAGAGATTTATATAGTATGTTTTAAGTAATGTTAGTTTGATTTTTGTTTTGAGAAATTTATCAGTGCGATGAAGATAAAAACAATTAAAATATGTGGGGGCAAAATTTTATTTGACACTAACGAGTGGGGGCAGTATAAAATTTTTCATAGGGCTTATATATAATTTTCAAAAGCCAGTGAGGTCAACTGCCCCCACTGTCTCGTGCCTACATCCAGCCCTATTGGTGGCATAGCTTGTTAAACAATACATTGGCAGCACAATATCAACTGCACTACCATCCTTTCCATCTGATATAAGTATTACGTTACTTTCAGCTTTTTAATCTGTTAATTTGTGTAAATAAGAATGATTTATTATTTAAGGCATTTGATTTTTCAATTTATTGTAAGTTGTGAAATTTGGTTTGGGAGTTAAAATCATAAAAATACACATCTATTTGACGAGTAAGAAGTACTAGTATATTTGCGAGGATGAATAAGAGTTGTTGTTATAATCCGATAACTCAAGATGGGCGTTAGAATACTCATATGTAATTGTGTTATATGTATATATATATATATATATATATTATTGGTTGAAGTAGTTACACTAAATAAGAAAGTTATATGTAAAGTTAATTTGGGTACAACCTAATTAATGATTACATTTATAAAATCAATAATCATAACATTATGGGTGATTGGAATTTAAATTTTATTCTATAAGGAAGGTATTAGGGGAAACTTTAAATTGTATTTATATATATATAACTAGATTTTTTCTTTTCCATCACATGTTAAAAATAAAAAGGGAGAAAGATTACATTAATTAATTAATTATTTTTTTCTTTTTCTTTCTCCTTCTTCTATGGCCAACTTAAGCTTCTTCAAAAGGAAATTTTTTTCTTTCCCCTGCCATTGATCATGTGGAAGGCTAAACTGGTGCTTGGCCAATTGGAAATTGTGAAGGTAGTTAGACAGTTCTCTTGCCATTCCATGCTAGTAGCTTAGTTCTTTTACTCTATTTGATAATTAAATAGGTTTTATAGTTGATTTGGGTATGAATTTGTTGGCTGCTAGTAAAGGAATTATAGCTGAGTTTGGGGGTTTTAATGCCCAACAACACTAATCTCAAGTTGGTATTAAGTTTAAAGGGTATGGGGGTGTTGTGATGGTTATGGATTTAGACTATGGTGTGTGGGGGTGGGCGGTGAGAAGTGGTAGATTTTGTTGGCATGGGGTTCTTGAGCTGCCAGCCAGGGTGAAGATGATGGCTTGGCCATGGCAGCAAAATTTCCACAAGTACAAAGAGGGACCTAGCCTAATGAAGATGGTTGGAAGGCTTGGGCATCTCAGTTGTGTAACTTTTGTGTAGGGCGTGGCCATGATCAAGCTGGTTGCGTGTAGTGAAGGTGGGAGGAGTTAAGGTTGTAAAAATGATGCTTGTACTAAGGATAAATTAGTAAAGTAAGTAAATGATTAGACATATGATTAAATTTAGGGTTTGACATTATTTCCATACCCAAATAGATTTAATCGGGACATTGCATGATAGAAGGATTGAATTGCATGGTAATTTTTAATAGAAAGGTTCAAAAGTTCACAGCCATATTCATACTATTATGGGTAGTCATCATGTGCTCCTAGGCCCTAATTTTGACTTGTACGAAACCTTGATAATTAATTAATTATCTATAAATGATTAATTAATTAATCTTAATGAAAAGGTGAATTAAAAAGAGTTTTAATTTAAATAATTAGAATGAGTTCTAATTTAATTAGACAAGGTCCAGTAATAAATATGTAAAAGTTACATGCCTACTGTCATCAATAGTTTGAACCTAAGGGGTCACAAACCAAATGACGATATTCAACTAAGGGGAGTTTTGGTGCAATCATGTAATTATTATAGTTTGTTAGGCATTAGATTTAATTATGATTAAATCCTAATGTTAGCATAATCTCTAATGTGTTAGGATTGTCCTAATACATAAGGAGGTGGCTAGTCTTTATAAAATATAAGACTTAACAAACTAAAAAGAAACAAAAGAGAAAATAATTGTACGTATTGTACAGAGAGCCTAAAAATAATGATGGATTTTAGGCTAATGAGAGTTTCGAAATTACAAGAGAGATTCGGTAATTTGTGTTAGCACACAAGGAATCTCTTGGTAACCCTCTTTCATCTTCAAGCATGAAGATCCTTAGTTAGATTCGTTCTTGTGGATACACTTAGAGACGGGACTACCTGTGTCGTTGCTGTGCTTTTGATGAATCAACAAAGGAGTGAATGCTGAATCAAGAATACGATGAAAGAATTAAAAGCCTCGGAGGTACACATTCGCTAACTTCTTGTTTAATTGTTAAACTAGAATTAGGATCTTTCATATAATTATAAGGTGATTTCGAGTTAAAAGAATTAAAAATTTTAAATTCCGTTGCACATATGATTGCCATATTTTACACTGATTCCTAACAGCACATCTGCTAGGACAAATAATTCTTGTAAGAAGAAATTGTATGCAATTTGGATTAAATATAGTAATTTATTCACAAGTGTACTTTTCTAGTTGAAAATTTTGAAAATTGCGCCTCAGGGGATAAAATTGTAAAATGCACATCCATTTTACTAGCCAAGAGTACTAGCAAGTCTGCAAGGGATAAATAAGACTTGTAGGAAGAAATGATTTGCAATTTAGATCAAAAAGTTAGAAATTTATGGACAAATATGCATTTCTAGTTAAAAACTTTTAAAATTGGGCTTCGGGGGTAAAAGACTTGTAGGAATAAAATGTTTGCAATTTGGATCAAATGTTAGGTATGCACATGTATCCATTTCTAGTAAAAACATTGAATATTTGGCTTCAAGGGGTAAAATTCTAAAGTATACATATGTTTGATAAGCTAGTAGTACTAGCATGTTCGTGGTGACAAATAAGACTTGTAGGAAGGAGCCGGGTTGCAATTTGGATAAAAAGACGATAAAAATTTATGCGTAAGTCTACGTTCCTACTCAAAAACTTTGAAAATTAGATTTCGGGTGGTAAAATTGTAATATAAAAGTTAATTAGATGAGCTGAGAGTATTGGCACATTCATGGGGACGAATAAAACTTTGTAGAAAGAAACAATTGGTAATTTGAATCAAATGTTAGGAATTTATGCACAAGCACAAATATGCAAATCTAGTTGAAAACATTGAACAATGCACATCAGGGGGATAAAATCATGAAATACATGTCCATTTATGAGTTGGGAGTACCTGCACATTTACTGGATGAATAATACTTGCAAGAAGAAACGGTTTGCAAGTTTGATAAAATGTTATGAATTTATAAACAAGTGTGTTTTTCTAGATGAAAATCGCAAATTACATGTTTGATTGATGAACCAACACGTTCATGGGGATGAACAAGATTTATAAGAATGGTTTGCAAATTGGGATCAAATGTTAGGAATGTGCATTTCTAGTTAAAAACTTTGAAAATTGGGCTCAGGTGTAAAATCATAAAATACACACACATTTATTGAGTCGGGAGTACCAACTCATTCGTGGCGGACTTGTAAAAAAGAAATTGTTTGCAATTTGCAATTTGTAGTTCGGGCTTGGTTGTAAACTAATCCGTGTAACTCTCTCATTCACTTTTTATTATTATTATTATTTTTTGTTGGTAAAAAGGCAGTCTCTCCTTCACTTTACATATTCTTGCTTAAGAACAAAATGGCATTGAATTATTTTTGTTTCTAGGAAAAAAAAGAAAAGAAATATTGCAACCTATTAACTTGACCATTCCTCCCTTAAATAAAGAATTAAGTCTATTTGTTAGGAAATTTCCATGGTAGGACTTTTACAATTTTTTTTCTTTGTTTTTTGCTAGTAGTAGAAAAAAACAAAGTTTTTCAGGCCCTCTTATATTTTATACACACGCCTTATTGTCATATGCTTATTGTACATAATAAACAAGTTTTTGTTAGTCATCAACAATGATGTCAGCCTTGTTCCAAAATTGATAGCATCAAATTAGCTGCTCTCCTAATTGACTTGAAAAAATCAACTCACTAAACATCATGTTAGAAGTGTGGAACTCAATAAAAATATTGTCCTCTTAATTAGTTTTCTATTTTTTTTCCCTCTTTCTACTTCACAAATTTTCACTTTTAACCTCTATTAAACTACCAACTTAAAAGGCATTAATATTAATTTTGTTAAATTGTTTTTTATTTGTCCTTGAGTGCCGTTCAACTTATGAAATATATATATATATATATAATGAAAGATAACTCTCTCTCAATTCCCATAAATCTTATTTCATGTAAAACAGAGATGATCCCAGCTATTTTGAGTGGTATTAAAAAATTATACCAGTTAAATTAATTGACGCGTTCATCAACAAGAGGGGACTCCTATGGCTACTACACCCACACCCAGAGAAGGTACACAAGCCGTCCCTTCCTCTTCTTTCTCTTAGCAAAAAATAAAAAATAAAAAATGACACCTTCACTTTTTTGTTGTTAACATTTATTTTCTTTTGTTTGAGACAAATGGAGTATACCTCCTAAAATCTTTGGCTCATTCGAACAAGCCACCGATTTTCATGGGATTTGACATATATATAAACTAATCCATAAAACTCTCTCTTCACTTTACATTATGAGTCAATTGCACTTATCCTCGTCAACTATCACTTAATTTTTATATATATATATATTTTACTTTAACTGAATCGAGCACTATGCACTAATATTTTAAACATGATTTATAAATTAATCAATCTGTTGAAATTAACCGTTACATTTAACGGTTTCTAAATGCATGTGCATGTCACATTAATTGAATGCCATTCATGAGACAGTATGTATGCTAGTAATAAGATTTATTTTATTTTATTAGAAGGCATATTAAAATTAATCTATACAATTATACAACATGTCTCTTATTTTTTATGTTATAAACCTAATTGATTTATATGTGATTAAAATCAAGACCATTCAAAATATCAAGGTCTATCTCATATGCATGAGCATGATATAGTACATAAACAGTTTTTGTTAGTCATATGATGTCTATGTGTGCCTTTTTCCAAAATTTATAGCACCATCCTAGTCCCTTTCCCAATTGACTTGAAAGAATCAACTAACTAAACTAGTAGTTAGAGACCTTTTTTTTCCATTTTTTCTTTTCATTCACCAAACAAATTTTCCAACTAAATTCACATAAGCTAAGCATCATGAGCATATAAAGTGATATTAGACTTAAAGATGCTTCGAAAATATTAGAGGAGACTTTAGATTGACTCGAAGAAACAAAAAGATAATCAACTTAGTTTTCATATAGATCAATAAGCCAGATTTTGGTATGGTTGGCAATGGACCAGGTCGGGTCAAATATTCGACCATATACAATGGATTGGATAAAATCTAAGTTATTAGATCAGTTTCTCAACTTGGATCAGATTCGATTGGATTATGATTTGTGGATCGTTCGATCGAATTGGATCATCCATAATCCCATTATTTTTATTTTTTTTACTTACAAATTTAATTGAGATAGCCTACATTTGTTTACTTGTGTATTTTTATAAATTGTACAACGCTATATAATAAAATAAAAAATAATTTAGAATATATAAAGAGTTGACAAAATAAATTATTTACTTAAATAGTTATCTAAATTTATTTATTAATTATTTACTTAAATAGTTCTACATGCCTATATAAGAAAATTTTCTAAAAAATAGAACATTATTGTCCATCATTACCTATTAAACTTTAGATAGTTTACTAAAATAATATTTTGAAAATAAACTAATTAGTCATTTTGATTTATGATTAGCTTCCATTTCGACTAATGTAAAAATTTCAAAGCATGAACAAATTATTTATTTTTTATTCTTAGAAAAACCAAAAAAAAACAAAGTCAGGATGAATAAGATCTATTCATCACGATCCATGGATCATATTTGGATGGATCATATATTATCTTCTACTTGTATTTTCTAGTTGTAATTTTTTAAGCTAGTAATTACTTTTCCTGATTATTAAAATGGAAAAGAAAGAAAAGAAAAAAAAAAAATATCGGGTCCGGTTAGGTCATAGAGACTCGATCCATGGATCATTTTATTCTAAATCGAATCTAATCCATGCACCTTTGATTAAATGTTGGATCGAATCCATTGCCAACTCTAGTTTCAACAAGTAAAATTAAATTTTACACCTTCAACCACAGACTTTGGAAGGTTTACCGGTTTCATAGGAATTCCAAGTTGGGCCCAAGTTATTATCTCCAATAGTTCTTCCAGGGTTCCATATCCTCCACAAAATGATTTTGAGGAGGGGAGGGAATAAGAATAAATAATTACATTACTAAAGAAATTCTAAATATTGAAAAGAAACAACTTTCATTACATAAATAATCATGATATCATCATGCATTATTATTACTAGCTAGCCAATTGTTTATGAGAAACTGTTCCAGAAATTTACCAGGAAGAGCAGGCATCAGTTTCTTGAGACAATCTTTTTCTTGCACCATCAACAAAGGTGTTGACAAAAAGAAATTTACATTTTTCGGAGAAAAATCAAAATGCAGAAGATTCAATTGGAGCAATAAATATTATGCATTTATCTCAATCCAAAACCTACAACTATAATAATAGAGAAATAGGATTGAAAAACAATTGACTTGAATTGAGGGAATACAAAATCATGGAACTAGAAGAATGGAGATGAGAAAGTAAAATGTAACAGGTACATATATTTAGAGACCTTTTAAGTTTAACGGATGGTCAATTTTAATGAATTGGGTAATTTCAAATCATATTTTACGAATAAATGCAATTGATTCCTATATTATTATTTAAAAATAAAGTAGCTTTGAATTACTCCTTATATCATTGAATATTAGTAAGAAAATGCAACTTAAGCTTTCCTCCCTTAAATAAAGAATTAACACTATTTGTTATGAAATTTCATGGTACTTAGCCTTTTTGTAATTTTTTTTTTTTTTTTTGTGTTTTTTTGCTAGTAGTAGCATTTTTATTTTATTTTATTAGAAAACATTAAAATAATCTATCTGACATGAACACTTCCTCGGGTCTCTCTCTCTCTCTTTCTTAGTTAATAAACTCATGCCTCGTTGGTTTAAATCAAGGATCATTCAAACTATCAAGGTCTGTCACATGCTTTTTGTAGTACATAAACAGTTTTTGTTAGTCATAGAAACTGATGTCAATTTGTGCCTAGGCTTCCTCAATTGACTTGAAAGAATCAACTCACTAAACATCAAAGTACTCCATTTTTATATTACAACTAGCTAGGCGTTTAATTCAGAAAAGGCCTACCATACATTACCATTAATTATTATGCAACTAGCTAGCCATCTATTACTTATTAAATACAGATAGTTTTTGAGGTTTGTTATTTATTGATTAGAACAATCCAAGTACAAGAGTACAAGATGTCTTCAATTGAAACTAAATTATCTAGTCAAAAATAATAATGATGCACTAAATTAACTAGCTAGGCGTTTACTTTCTTCCTCTATTAGAGGCATTTGTTTAATTTTCTTTAAATCCACTAGACAAATTTTCTAACTAATTCACATAGTCAATGTAGAGGTTAGTTGTTTATTAAAGAAAATAAAAACTGATTAAACAATTCAACAAGATGTCCTTAATTAAAAATCTATTATGTTAAAAAATTACAAAAAATCAAATCCTTTTAATATATAAGAATACTTCATCAATATTTAGAAATTGTCGTCATAACTAAAAAAAAAGACCATTAGAACAACTTACATTCTCTTAATTTCTCTTGCAAATTATGGCCGCTAGTCCCATCTCAGTTATCAATTCTAATTATTGTTCTTCTGATACTGTGAATTTTGATATTGTTAGAAAGGTGATGAAGGTAGGAAGTGGGAATTTTGTTGTCACCAACGTCAACGATGAAACTATTTTCAAAGTGAAAGCTTTCATCTTCACCCTTCACGACCGTCGCATACTATTCGATTCTGCTGGGAATCCTATAGTCACACTGTATAAGAAGGTTTGCTCACTAGCTAACATACCCTAAGCCCTTTTATCCTTTTATAGAAGAAATAGTTATTGATTTAGATATTACTCCTATTTTTCTCCTAAATATTTCAAAAAATTTGTCACCCGTGGATGCTTTTTGTCACACTACTATGCATGAAGGAGCGGTATAGCTAGTGATGATTTTGCTTGGTTTCAATGACGGTTTTGCTCATCCATGAATTATGGTTTTTCTTGCAGTGTAAGTTATGAAGGTTTTTGAAAGAATTACTTCACTTAAAATTTTAAGTAGCTAGATAAAGCTCAAAAAATAGGGTTTTTTGTTATTACAAACTGGCATCATGGTACAATACCCAAAATGGTTAATTCAGCTTTGGAATTGTATGTAAATAATTTTTTTCCTTTCACAGATAATGTCCATGCATGAAAGATGGGAAATTTATAGGGGAGAAAGTACAGAACCTAAAGATTTAATCTTTACTGTCAAGCGATCATCAGTATTCCAATGGAAGGCTAAATTACATGTGTTCTTGGCTAATAACACAGCCCAAGAAAAATGTGACTTCAGGGTAGAAAATAACATTATTTACGCTGACGAATCTTCCACAATTGTTGCCCATGTAAGTGTGTACATGATATGATTTTACATAATTAAGGGCATTTCCATAACTATACAATTTATATGATATCAACTAAAAGCTAGTTTTGGTACACTTGCAGATGGAAAAGAGGACAGGTTTTAGAAGTTTTTTATTTGGGAAGGACAAATTCAAGCTGACTGTGTATCCAAATATTGATTTTGCATTCATTGTCACGCTTATCGTCATTCTCGATGAGATTTGCGAGGGTGATCTCTCAAAAGTTATAAGCCCAATTAAGTTAGTGAATATGGCCTATGGGTTTCCCGGTATCTAATTAAATATTAGTTGAAATTTGTAATTTGAAATTTTTGAGTGTTTAGTGTATTAGACTTTCCTAAATATAGTGATTAAGTCTGTAATTTCCAATGAATCCTTGTGTTTCATAATGTGTTTGTAATATAAATGTAACAAGAGATAGGGGTGAGCAAAATAATAAAAAATCCGAATAATCGATATAAATTTGATTAATTATAACTGAAATCGTAATCACCCTACTTAAACACAAGAAAACATCTAGTTAGAATTTGTAAGGAGATTTCGAGCTCACCAGTTTTACGAGGGCATTGACTTTATACCTCCCCCACACACAAACATTTCTTAATAATTAAGATAAGATCATAATCTATTTTTTTTCCTTTCACTCTGTTCTGGCCTCAAAATTTACCGTCCCTTCTCTCTTTCGTTTTTTTCTTTTTTATAATTTAGCTCAAAATCAAGTCAAATACTCATATCCTTGATTGCACCACTACAAAGGAACAATATATTCCGGATATTCCACTCACAACTGGAGACTTCAGCCATGGAAGCTTCTGTGTGTTGGATACTTACTTCAGCCATGGCTTTCAATTTAATGAATCGATCTCTTTCTCCTATTTAACGAAGATATGTTTAAATTTGGTTATTTTTAGTTTAATTTTTTGATTTCAATGGTGTTGATTTACTCAAATCTAGTTTATTTTTCAAATTGATGCTCCATTAAAAAAAATATATATATGTTTTTTTCTTCAATTTATGAATTATTTGTCATTATTGAAGAATATAATATGAAATTTGTAATGATATAGTGATTGATTCTTTAATTTCATGCAAATTTTGTAATTTTCAATTAATTAGCTAGTTCTCCATCTATTTTTATTTTATTTTTTGGGTTTAAAATATTGGTATGTGAGGGCAGTAAAATTTTTTTTTTTTTTTGATTGATTAACCGACTGAAACTGGCCTATTTTCTGGCATTTTTCAATGGTTTGTAAATATCAGAAACCAACTATGTAGGTTGTTCAAACAGTTGATAATTTTTGGAAACCAACATGATGGTATCCTTGGAATTAAAGAAAAGCCATATTAAAAAAAAAAAAAAAAAAAAGATGAAGAAGAAGAAGGAGGACGTAAATTACACTTCTTTCTCTTAACTTTTTTTACTTAAATGACACTAAGATTCAAAATTTAAGGGAATATGACACTACCTCTTTTGAATTGATGAAGTTAAAAAATAATTTGGAAAAAAAATACTAAGATATTTCAATTTTTTTAGAGTACTAAAATGTTCTATTTTAAATTTTATCTTTTTCAAATAAGTTCTAAATAGTTAAATTTTTTTTATTATATTGCCATATATTTTTTCTTTTTTTAACGCATTAATAATTCAATACATAATATGAAACTTAGTTTTAATTTATTCTTACTAAAAAAATAGAAAAAGAATATAGTTTACTCATATGTAGGTAAACTAGTTTTTTTTTTTTTTTTTTTTTTTAATAAGTGATATCTCAAAAAAAAAAATTTAAAAAAAAAACTTATAATACCAATAAAAAATCATAAGTCTTAATTTTTCAAGACAAATAAGTCATAACTTTAAGATTTTCATTCAAATAAGTATTAAATATTTTCATTTTAGATTCATAATATTAATGAAATAGTAATTTTCTTCCAAAACAAATCATACAATACAAGTTAAAAAGTTAATAAATTTTTTTACAAAATGATTAATGATTGAATAAAAATTTCTGAAAATTAATACCATATTTTCATCCTCTAATCTCACAATAAATTTTCCCGTAGAGAAATAAATGTTATTGCAAGATTAGATTTCTATATATTACAGATTTAACTTTTAATTTTTTTTTTTTACAAATGTTTGAATTTATCATTTATAGTCATAGAATTTTTTTTTTCAGAGTTACATATCATTATAAAATAGACACAATTGAAGTCTATTTTATTTAATATTTTTAAATTAAATTTACTCGAATATGTATAAATTTATTTTGATTAATAGAAAAAAATGAAAAGCCTCATAGAATGAAATGAAAAAAAAAAAAAACTCATCACCATGGGGTTGTACCGAGTCCAAACATAGAGCCTAAAGAGAGTATAAAGATCTAACCATTTCATTGATCGAGTTCGAGCCCAGAGATGGCATGGAGACTCTCTAGTAGGAGTTGCAGGCGGAATATTGTGTATTGAAAGGTATGAATTTAGGGATTGCAAAGAATGAAGGATATGAGAAAGTAACAAGTAAATTTCACTTAGGGGTAATTAGGTCATTTTAAAATATAGTTATTCTCTCCATTGTCCAAATGAGATTCAATTAATCATGTGACATTTACATGTATTTAGGGATTGTATGTTTAACAGATTGTCATTTTTAACGAATTGATTAATTAAAAATTAAAAGGCATTGCAAATTAAGTAGTAGTTTGAGAATAAGTACAATTAATCCCTGTATTATTATTTAAAAATAAAATAGCTTTGAATTACTACTTATATAATTGAATGTTAGGAAGAAAATGCAACTTAAGCATTCTTCCCTTACATAAAGAATTAAGTCTATTTAACTATTTGTTAGGAAAATTCATGGTAATTAGCCTTTTTATAATTAAGCTATGTACATGGACACTTGTGCCTCATAAGTTTAAATATGATTAAAATCAAGACCACTCAAAATATCAAGGTCAGTCATATGCTTGCTGTAATTTTTGTTAGTCATCAACAATGATGTCAATGTGTGCCTTTTTCCAAAATTTATAGCACCAAACTAGTCCTTTCCCAATTGACTTGAAAGAATCAACTCACTAAACATCAAAGTACTCCTTTTTTATATTACAACTAGCTAGCTATCGTTTACTTTCTTCCTCAGTTAGTTGGAGGTTTTTTTTAGTTTTTCTTTTCACCCACTAAACAAATTTTCTAATTAATTCACATAAGCTTTAATTGGCAAACAATTAAGCAACTAGCTAGCTTTCCATTTCTAATTAAATCCATATAGTTCTAGGGTTTGTTGTTTCTTAATGAGAAAAAAAACTGATTGAGTAATTCAACAAGATGTCCTTAATTAAAAATCTAATGTATTAGAAAATATAACAAAAATCAAATCCTTTTAATATAGAAGAATGCTTCATCAATATTAAGAAATTGTCCTCATAACCATTATATATATAAATAATAATAATAAAAAAATAAAATAAGAACAACTTACATTCTCTCAATTCCTCTTACAAATCATGTCTGCTAGTTCCATTAGCTTCATCTTCACGGCCGTTGCATACTATTCGTTTCATCTTCAAAGTGAATGGCTTCATTGCAGCTCTTTCTGTTGAGGGTTTTGATTTAAACAAAGCTTTTTTACTGATGCAAAATGAGATTTTGAATGAACTATTTTGAGTTACCATATTCTTAAAAAACCTTGTTGAAAAACATTCTTAATTAAGAGGCCACATGATATTTAGTGAAATTAGAAAGTAAGGGGGGAGGGATCATTAGAAAAAGGCAAATTCATTATGTTATGCCAAATTCAGCTCTGTTATTGATAGAGTAGATAGATCTGTCATTTGTTGAAATATTTTTGATTCTTGTTGTAGTCGGTCCTAAAGGGAGAACTTGCTGCAAAAATCATAATGTCATGTGTATTCCTTGTTCCGGTCATGAAATAAATAAAATAAATCGAAAAATTGAATTTCTGTTCGACAAGTAAAATCTTACCGAAACTAATTATCATATTTACACCAATGATTTTATATACCACTGCTTTTGCTGCTTCTTTATTCTTTTGAAAGAAGGGAGGGATGAAAGGAAAACCATCAGCATACTGACATTATTAATGCTTTAGCTCACTTATATCTACCCGCTTGCAAGTGCAAGCCTCTACAATCCAATTGCAGTAAGTGCAATATTTCATAAACTAAATAATTTATTTGTCAATCTGTAAACGAGTCATATAATAGCTTATCAGCTAAAAAGTGATGAACTATGAGGAAATAAATCACTTTTGCACCAAAAAAAAAAAAAATCTTAGATTCTTTGGATCATAAACAATCAAATTTGGGTGCAACAAAGCAGAGCCCTATTTAGCACTTAAGGAAACAATTGATGCAGTACCTGTTCCTAATCAAGCCCTTTCCCAACTAAAAGCATGTAATAGTAAAGATTTGGAAATATAAGTGAGGACTGCTGGTCCTGCCTAGATGATGCTGAATAATTTAGTGGAATTTAAATTGCTGTATTTGGTGCAATTCCTTATTCAGACTGAGATATAGATAGAGCAGGCAGCAACGAGAAATAGATAGAGCAGGTAATCAATCAGAGATGAACTCTGTTGAATTGTAGGATCTAATGGAGTCGCAGTACATGCAGGGGCATCACAAGCATGAACCTAGAGAGAATCAGTGCACTTCAGCTCTTGTCAACCATATCAAAATCGCTGTTAACCTTGTTAGTATAAACCACGATCGGGATCAAGCATTTGTAATTGGGGTTGAAGACCCTGTTAACCTTGTAAGTAAAGGTTATACTTACAAGGTTAACAGAGGCTAACCTTGTTATACTTGCAAGATGAACAAGGGCTTCAATTAAAAACTTTGTAGGTGTGGCATAAATCCACATAAGATGGCTAAGGATGTCGGGCACGTGGATTGAGAACGAGGAAGCTTCAATTATGGGTGGAAAGAAAGCTATTAATCCCTTTCAACCATTAGATCTATATATGTTGTTGACTTTTAGTTAAAGGATATCTGCTAAGTTTTCTATATATTGCATGTATCAGATACGTCTCATGTAGGTTTCTGCCACGTCGACAAATTTTTCCATTACTTTTCTAAAAGCATGTGCATGTCACATTGATTGAATGTCATTAGACAGTATGTAAAATTTACCTTCAACCCATGTAAATTAAATTACTTAACTTATGCTTCTTTTCATGTTTTCTATCCTATACATTTTTTATTTTTTTTTGAAAAGTAACTTCATCTTATACTAAAAACATTATCTTTCTTAATAATTTTAAAAAAATTGCCAGAAAAATTTTCTTAGATCACTTAAAACAAAGATTGTTGATTACCATCCAACCAAATCAATTCTTGTTGTTCCTATTACATATAGTTATATATATATATATATTACTAGAATAACATTTAATAATAATATTATCATGATTCAGGAAAGATCCATGTAATTATATTAGCATAATTCAGAAAAAATTAGAAAATTTTATTATATTAAAATATATCAAATGAGTTGGGATCACAAGTTAACAAGTTGAGTTTTATAAAATTTGAGCTTAACTAGTTTACTAAAATGAGATATAAAATAATGTTCAAGCTCAGCTCGTTTTCTACACTGAGTACATCTTGAGAATTATTTATTAGTTCATTTAGTAAATAAGCCAAGTTCAATTTTTTCAAGGCAAAGATTGTAAGATCGCAAACCCAGCTTATTCAATATTATTTAATATTTGTTATTATTTTATTTATAAATAAATAAATATGTTTATATATTAAAAATATAAAATTTAATTTGATTTGTTGATAATTTATTCAATTGACTCTCTATTTAATCTTAGGTATGACTCGAATATAGGTTCTCTTTTTGATTGTAAACTCATCTTTTCATTAATAAAAATTTTAGAGTTTTGTCTCTTTTATTTTTTATTCCTAGTGTGCTAGAATTTTAGTTCCCTTTGTCAAGGCTAAAACGAATTTAGTGTTTTTGTTTCCTTCGTATCAGAGCCTCGACATCGGTTTAGAGTCTCTTTTAATTCAAGATGGTAGACGAAGGTGATCATGGGATGTAGGCCTTTAGGCAGCAATGGAAACACAAAGAGCAGCGACAGAGGTGCAAAGGGTAAGGATGACCCATGAACTCCAGGAGATCCATGGCATGCTAGTCAACTTAGGAGTCAATGCTAACAAGGTTCGTGAAGATGGTAGGAACAACAATGCCGGAGATGATGCTTGCGAACAACCTATCAACTGACGCGATCCTGGAAATCATCATAGGCTACAACCTTATGATGATCTTGAAGTTCATGAAGATGGTGGGAACAACCGCGTCAGAGATTATGCTTATGGCCAACCCATCAACCGGCGGGTTCCTGCACAACATCATAGGCTATAACCTAATGATGATTTTGAAGATGAAGATGAGGAGTTTGTCGACAACCACATAGTCAATCCAGTACAAGTTAGAGAAAGAGTTCAACCTCGACGCAATCAACTATCGAGACAACCAACTTATGGGGAAGTCGAAGATGAGAAGATCGTAGACAACCGTAGATTCAATTGAATGCATATAGATAAAGTTCAACCTTGACACCACCATCCATGACGATCACAAGCTTTTGAGGAAGCTTATGAAGATGAAAGTGAAGGATATGTGATTACCAACATATGCCTAGACGAAATAGAGGAGTTGAAGACTACAAAATCAAAGTCGATCTTCCGACCTTCAATGGCAATCTCAACATTGAAGCCTTCCTTGATTGGATTTATGAAGTAAAGAATTTTTTTGACATGATGGACGTCACTGAGGACAAACGAGTGAAGCTAGTGGCAAACAAGCTAAAAGGAGGTGTAGTTGCTTGGTGGATACCTTACAAAATAATCGGCAACAACAAAGGAAGACACAAGTGAGGTATTGGAGGACAATGAAGTAGCTACTCAAAGGAAGATTTCTTCCTTTAGACTATGAACAATGCCTATTTCAATAGCATCAGAATTGTGTTCAAGGAAGCCAATTAGTTAGTGATCACACTGAAGAGTTTCTCCAACTCTTTGAACGATGCAACTTAACTGAAACAGAGGAACAACAAACATCACGCTACATCAATGGCTTGAAGCATACAATTAAAGATCGAGTGCCATTAACCCCTGTGTGGTTAGTTGATGAAGCTCACAACATGGCCAGAAAGGCAAAGACAATAATGGCACAACCTCTAACATTCTCTTGTTCATTTTCCAATGCACCAATGCGTAATGCCCTAAACAGAGTGAAACCAAGTGTGGCTGAGCCAACTAAATTTCCCGACAATACAAGTTAAAGCACCAACACAAATGGCAAGTGGCGTAACTAAGACAAACCGATCTAAGTCATACTAATACAAATTCAAACAACCCACATGCTAAACCAAGAGGTAAAAAGTGTTTCAAGTGTGGTGAGCCTAGTCATCGAGAGAATTTGTGTATATAAATTTATGTAGACATGTAAATTAGTTATCCACCACCCTATTAGTTGGCTTGGAACTTGAAATTAACATGTGTAATTTTAACATTAGATTTTTAAATATAGACCACACAAATGAACTTTAACATTAAATTTTTAACTTTGTCATATATAAATTTTGATTGGAGTGTGAATAGAGTATAATCAAGAAAGTTAATTATATATATATATATAAAGTAGAGGAAATTTGTACACCACAAATTATAACTTTTGACTTTTTGACTATTAACTTTTTTTTATTTTTAATTGTCCTCTTTTTCCTTCTTGTTTCTTCACCGCCTTACAATTTGGATTTCTTGCTGCCGAGCTCCCTGTTCTCTGCACCTTTTCACTAGCTTACATCTTGGATTTAACTTTAGTTTGACTAGCACATCTGTTTCTCTAATTGTCATTATCCTAGAAATTTGGTTTATCTTGAGTCTTCATTTTATACCTCTAATGCATTTATTTTTCTAGTTTGAAACTAAATATCATAATAGTTAACCTTAAGCGCTTTTTACCAACCTCTCTGTTTTTTGAAAATAATAAATTCAACTCCTAATTACGTTAATTGCATTTGATGACACATTACATGTAACAGTTATTTTTGCACATTCAATTGGCAGCATATGGACATTCATTGCTGAACCATTTTGTTGTCGTTTGGTTACTTATAAGGCTTGACTGCCGGGAATACTTCACATGACTTTTCTGAACATTAACTTCATTAATGGTCTCCACTTATACTAAGTGTATAAATATATTGTTAAGGTTGTTGGATATAGGGATATGGTTTAGGGGATGTAAATAGTTTTAAAGATTACCCTCAACATGGAGACCACTCACCTGATCTTCCATGTTAAGGATCCACAATGATTACCCATAGTATTATAAGTTTGCCTTTTTAACTCTGGTAGGCAAAACAAATTTGTTTAAGTAAATTCCATGGTTGGAACATGAACAAAATAAAAATGAAAAATGAGTGAATGATGTAAGATCTCTTGGTGTAAGAATAAACATATATACATACACATTCAAGGAATTTAAATGTATATTTAAGATAATCGGTAAAATATTTAAAAAGGGTGATTATTGTAGGTAGAGTGAAGAAATGTGGGTTGAGTGGTAAGTGAAGAGGATGTAGGGGCAGACCTTATGGCTTAGAGAAATCTTGTATTTCGGGTACTTTCGGGACTGAATAAATTTAGGAGTTCTAAAGAGTAAATGTAACTTAGGGTCTTAAGAAGATATTTGGAAGTTTCATGATTTGATTCAAAATATATTTATCGTTAGAGCTGTTGGACTTGCGACTAGGTTTATGTAGGATTTTTGGTGAGCTTCAGTTAGTCCAGAAGAATTTGTCATGGGTTGTGGTTTGAATTAGCTTAAGATCCTCTGAATAAAAGTTGTTCCTAACAAATTAAAGAATAAATATGGGAAATTTCAGGTCTTAATTCCATGTTGTGTGTATTGGAAGTCATGACAGTGATTTTCGGGTCCTCACTGTACCTATTTTGAAGTAATTGAGTTTAGGGAGTCTTAAAGGATGGATTAGGAGTATAATGCTAGTATGAAATGTTCCTAACATCTTGATAAACTAGACTGGAAAGTTTCATTAATTTAATTTCCAAATATGAGAATTCTATAAGTATCGGAATCAGAGGTTAGCAATCAGGAATTTTACGAGAGCCTTATTTTTGTTCTATGCGAGAAATTAAGTGAGTTCAAGACTGATTTTAGGAAAAGTTTCTAAGAAGAAAGATAGCTAACTTCCTAAAGTTATTGTTAAAACTTGATCTTGTTGAATTGAGTTAAGTATGTAAGTTGAAAGCAAACATATCTCCACGATAGTGTGAAAATGCCTAAAAGGAGTAAACTTTAAATAAAAATCTAAAACTTAGTAATTCTAGATTTTGGTAATTAAAAGTTATAACTTATAAAATTTACAAACTTAAGAATACTTGAAAAATATAATTGTAGCTTAAGAAAGTATTATTGAATCAACGACACGCGTGAACGTGTGAGTAATTGACGAATGAGATCAATGACTCAGTGAGTGATTAATTGCTACCTTTTGGTTGCTGGATTAGTTTGTTTGATTGTTTATGTATATATATGTTACATAATAGGAAATAAGAATTATATTGCCGTGATTGGTTTAACTGAATTATGGTTGATGTTTGAAATTGTTTGTGGTTGATAAGAGCCAATGAAATGTTTTTCTTTTCGAAATGATTTTTACTTTTAAAATAAAATCTTAGTGCACCACTGGATATTTTGAGATACTCTAATTCTAATAAGTGTTTTAAAAGAATTGAGTACTCAGCCTTAGTAAGTGGGTTTGGAGAAGAAGATTTAGTGATTCCATATTTCAGTGACTCTATTTATGATTCTATTTGGTGTGTGGGCACAAAACTACCCAGTGAGAGTGTTGTACGAGGCTGAGTTACTCAATTGACTTCTTTGTGTGCCTTAGGGTGCTTTGATTATTTTAATTGAATAAAGTGTTATTTAAACTATGCTTGTTAAGCTTATATTTCCGTAATCGTGTAAATGAATCTTTAATGATTTTGACATTTATGATATTAATTAATTATATATTATATACGTGTGTTGAGTAATTCTAGTACTTTTTAGGCTACGATTTTCTGCTCATAGAATCCATATTATTCATTCTTCTCTTGTGAATTTTTTTTAGTAATAGAAGTTCAGTATATGGACATCGGTGAGCTTGTGACCTGCTGACAAAGTACGACAAGGTATTTTCCAAGATCTTAGACCTGAAGTCAATGATGAAAAATTTGCAATCACACTAGAACTGTGGAATGTTTAATTTTGTATGATGTAATAGTCTAGTTAATTGTCTTGTTTATGATGTGGACGAAACGGAACTCCTTGTTGTCTTTATGTTGTTGTTGTGTAAAAATAGGAGCATTTATGTTTGTATTTTGAAGCATGTTCCATATTGCAGGGAATTTCTGTCGAAATTTTCAACAAATTGTTATTTTTTTCAGTAAACAGACTTTTGTAGTTAAATTCTGTCTTATAAAATTTATTTTTACATATTGGTTTAGTCAAGAGTCATATATTTGTGATAAAGTCAGGGTTACGGATAACCAAACCTCCGGTCTGTCATGCCTCTGTGAGGAATGTGACAATTTTTGTTTGTTTGTTTTTTTTTTATTTTTATTGAACTCATGATACTTGATAGGTCAATTTTAGAATTATATTATGGATATGCATTATAATGAAAGAATCTCGTAACTAAAAGAAATTGTGATTTTTGTGTAAAACTGGGTAGGATAATGAACCAAATTATATAACCACATATTTATTAGCATATTTATACTTATTAGTTGCAATTGTTCTAATGAACAATCTTCTTATCTAGTGATCACTAAGATTACCGTTTAAAATTGATAATCTTATTCAATCGTCATCTTTTTCTTCTAATTTTCTTATCATTTCTTATTGAAACTTATTGAAAATTTTCATCAATATTGGAATTACAAAAATTAAAATTAAAGTTGATTTAATAAAAATTATCATTTGCTTTGTGATGAAATTACAGTTTGAATTCCCTTTAATTATCTTAATCCTTTCATGATTTGATTAGAATTTTCTTTAATTCAATTTTGTTTTTATTTTTTTAATTTTAATATGACATAAAGATTATAAATAATTTTGACCCCACTGACAATATTTTCTCCATTGAAGTCATATATGTTATATATTTGATATGTTGATTAATTAATAAGTCAATCTGATTGTCTAATTGCAACAAAAGATATACATGAATTAAGAATTTTTGGTTTACATAAATAATGTGTAAAACAATTATACTTTAATTAAATAAAAACTATTAATTGCTTTTGGGACAAATTCATATACTAATAATAAGTACTTAATTATCTGCGATCAAACAAAACAACTATCTTAATTTAATATTGCTTTCAAAAAATGTGACCATATAATATATTTTTAAGTACAAAAATGGATCAAATTCTATAAAAAAAATTAAAAATTAAATGTTGCATGGAGTTTTAAATTTTTATACTTTGAGATTTTGATTTATATACATATCTTTATTTAATTCAAATAAGGAATTTCTTTATATACATGATTAATATATGTAGTTTGAGAATAATTCATGAAAATAAAGATGGGATCCTGTGAGCTAGCATAATAATAATAATAATAAAATACTGAATATACACTAATTAATTTGTTCATTAAAAAATTAATTAATTAATTTAAAAAAAATTGGATTGGATTACAAATTGACTCCTGTCATATTACTTTATTCAAACGCACCTAATTTATAATTTAAATAAAATTTAAGGAGTCAAAATACAAATTAGATCTTAATACTATGTTGTTTATATAAACATTGCATCATATCTTGAGTGTATGGGAATAAAGGAGGTGAAAACTTTGGTTGACATGTTACAGTATTATTCGGGAGATAGAAAATGTGACATGCAAAAAAAATTTGGGCCATACCTATCTATTGTTAAGTTTAGGGCTGGAATCTGAATTGAATAGCTTCGAATATTCTATTAGTTGTATTTGTATTTGAATTCAACTATCGAATTCAAATTCAAATACCTCTTCAAATTTAAAATGATATTTAAATTTGAATTTGAAGAGAAGCATCTAAAAAAGAGTTTTGTGGGTGTAGACAAATTCAAATCGAATGGATTTCTCAGGAACGGCACCAATGTTAAAACTAGATTTGACTAGCTGAGCTGTTCACCACATGGCTCCTGAGTTGCCATTGGGACTTGGAAAAACTCCGACAATCAAGTCAGTATAATTAGAGCAATAAGTTGGAAAGTTGTATAAAGAGTTAAGGTGAGAGAAAAATTTGTCTTGATTTTGGTTTTTGAGCCTCTTTATCTAGGAGTTATGTCTGTTATATTAATAATGACATTAATTATAATAATAATAGATGATAATGATGTATGTTATCATATTAAAAGGAATTAATGGTGGTAGTTATAGTTTGAATTAGTCCGTCATACCATAATTATGTCATACTCAACTCAACTCAACTCAACTAAGCTTTAAAATCCCAAACTAATTGGGGTCGGCTATATGAATCCTTTTTCTCCATTCGCATCGATCCAAGACAATATTTTCATTAATTCCTAGCACAGCCATATCTTTCTCGATGACTGCCCCCCATGTAAGTTTCGGTCTCCCCTTTCCCCGTCTAACACCTGACACCTGGACCAAGTCACCTTGCTTAACTACTGCGTCCATTGGCTGACGTTGGATGTGTCCAAACCAACGTAGCCGATTCTCCCTCATTTTCTCCTCAATAGGTGCTACTTCCACCTTCTTACGAATCTCCTTATTCCTTATTCTATTCTTTCTTGTATGTCCTGTCATCCATCTCAACATTCTCATTTCAGCTACTCCCATCTTATGCGAATGTTGCTTCTTAACTGCCCAACATTCGGTACCTTACAGCATAGCGGGTCTCACTGCCGACTTATAAAATTTCCCTTTCAATCTATTCGGGATTTTAGGATCACATAAAACTCCCGAAGCACTCCGCCACTTCACCCACCCTGCCTCAATCCTATGGTTTACATCATGCTCAATTGCACCATCTTTTTGTATAAATGACCCTAAATACTTAAACACATCCTTGGTATGGATTGCCTGACAGTCTAAAATTATATCATTCGGGCCTCCTCTAGTTTCACTGAAATTGCACTCCATATATTCAGTTTTTGTCCGACTCAATCTAAGGCCTTTAGATTCTAACACGTTCCGCCACATTCCTAATTTAGAATTTAAACATTCCCTAGTTTCGTCTACTAACACGATATCATCGGCAAACAGCATGCACCAAGGAGCCCTATCTTGAATATTATAGGTGAGTTCATCCATGACTAAAGCAAATAGGTAAGGACTTAAGGATGAACCTTGGTGAATACCTATCGTGATCGGCCGTGTATAATAATATTATTAAATTGATAAAATCTTGTATTATTCATAAAAAAAGAAAAGAAAATCAATTCTCCTAATATCTTTGGCCAAAATGAAAAAAAGAACCTCAAATTTCCCAGCCCCAAAGAAAAAACATCAAGCAGTAGAGAATTCAAATCTACATAATAATTCAGCCCCAAAACAACTATCTTAATTTAATCATGCTTTCAAAAAATGTGACAATATAATATATTTTTAAACTTTTATACTTTGAGATTTTGATATATATATATATATACCTTCATTTAATTCAATTAAGGAATTTCTTTATATACATGAACTAATTTATGTAGTTTGAGAATAATTCATGAAAATAAAGATGGGATCCAGTAGTGAGCGAGAATAATAATAATAAAATACTGAATACACACTAGTTAATTTATTCATTAAAACATAAGGATTAATTAATTTTCTACGTCTTCATATTACTATATTCAAACACACCTAATTTATTAAATAAATTTGAAGGCGTCAAACCAAATACAAAAGAGATCTCAATACTAACTTGTTTATATAAACATTGCATCATAGCTTGGGTGTACGGATTAAAGGAGGTGAAAACTTGGATTGACATGTTACACTATTATTAGGGAGACAGAAAAAGTGACATAAATATAAATATATATATTGGCTTTACCTGTCTATTGTAACATTCCCATCTAGTCTTCAAATCTTGATTCCGACGTCATAGTACAATTTCTCTCTTTCAGAATATTAATTTGGTAATGCGAACAATAAGGTTGATTGTTAATTTGACAATGCAAATATCACGTTCATTTGGCAATATGTTTATGTTAAATACTTGTACTGAGACACAAATTGAAAATAAGTTTAAGCTTACACCCAAAAGGTGTAGAGATGCTCATGAACAAAAAATATATATATATATCACCTAACATGTATATTATATAAATCTTAGACACTTAATTTGTTTGGTAAATATGAATGGAATCTCGTCAGTGGTTTAGGAATTTTGGTACTATAAATAATGTGATTCATGCGCATAAACTCTGTATTTTCATCATGTAATTATTCATCTCCTCTTTACTCTTCACAATCAAAGAAAATGGAGTTGGCAAGTACAGTACCTCATTTTCTCAAGAAAGGACCATTTTAGTCACTGGAGCATATGTGAAGAAGCTGTATCTTCTAATACAGGATTGTACCACTAGTATCCTATTAATATTATAATGGACATCCTTATCATAATGGACGTCATTACTACAGTATTTAATACTCTGACATAAACTCTTATATAAAGGGACTCAAAATCCTAAAGCAAAATAAGTTAGTTATATTACTGCCCATATAAACAACCAAATAATCATACTCTTTACAACTTTTCAGCTCATATTACTGCCCTCCTTGTAGTCGCTCAACCAAATAGAGGACACCTCAACCTATAAAATGTAGTTTTAACAACCGGGACATGAAATCAAGTAACGATTTGTTGAATTCAAGCTTTGAAGCAATGAGTAGCAGATTTTGGCCTTGCCAAGTTTTTTGGTGGATGGTGGTGCATCAGAATGTATGTTAGCCATTGCACGGTCTTACGGTTACATTGCACTTACAAAATGATAGTTACTTTGTTAGTTAAAATTCTTTGGAAATAAAATTATTCCATACACATAAACTTTTTGGGTGCTTGCTATGGTGTGATCAGCCTTTGTTGATGCACAACGTGCAAATTTGTCTGAAATTGTCCAAGCAGTGGGTCGGGTAGTTAAAGTGGAGGGATATTGATTATCAAATTAGGAAAATAAAAGCAAAGAAGGAAATATCACTTGGGCATTAAAGCAACATTTACCAATAATTTTTCAAAGTAACCAGAAACTCACATTCTCAATCAGTTCCAGACACATTTAATAATGCTATATATAGCAGCTTAGTCATCATCCATCTCCCATATGTGAGTTGGGATCTGTCGGAGAGGAAGTGGCTGGAGATGTCCCGGAAAGTGATGCCAGCGTTTCCTCTCCAAATGGGCTCCTCAACCACATAAATTAAGAGGCCCAAAAATTGTGTTGTTTTTCATTTTAGGGGTTATTTTACTTTTAGTTCTTCTAGATGAACTAATTGAAAAAACATAAAATGTGTGAGGTCAAAATTTTATCTACATTCATTAGCATAACATAATCATATTCTATAGTTTTTTTTTAACTAATTAACTATTAGTTCAACTGAAAAAGAAACAGACTTAAAACCACAAAGATTTAAACCCATTAATGATCAATCTCCAACCTCGTTATGCATGCGTTGTGTGGCCGAGTCATTATTTAGAGCTCTTATTAGAAGATACAGCTTCTTCACATTTGGTTCAACTCTCAATATTTTTTCAACAAAAAACTGCAGACAAATACAAAACACATAATCATTCACACAAAGCAATTATATATATATAGAGAGAAAGAAAGAGAAGTAGGGGTTGTTTGTTTGCCTTTTGCTATAAACCCAGATGCTCCAGTGATTAAAATGGCATTTTCTTTGAGAAAATGAGGTACTGCACTTGCCAACTCCATTTTCTTTGATTGTGAAGAGTGTGGAGTGAAGAGAAAAGATGAATAATTATATGACGAAAATATAGAGTTTATGCGCATGAATCGCATTATTTATACTACCACAATTCAAAAACTATTGACGAGATATCATTGATAAATTAACTATGAAACTTACTTTTTGCATGTCACAATCAAGATTTAAAAACTAGATGGGAACGTTATAATAGTCAGGTAAGGCCAAATATTTTTTACAAGTCACTTTTTTGTCTCCCTGATAATAGTGTAACATGTCAATCCAAGTTTTCACTTCCTTTAATCCCATCCAATACCATGCAATTTTTATATAAACCAATGTTTTTAAAACCGGACTAGTGATTGACTAGAAAAAATTATTAGGTCTCGAGTCACTTGTTCAATTTGATCGACCAGATGGTTAGACCAGATAATGTCATAAATATATTTAATTTAATATATAAAATATGATACATAATATAACTATACTTATAACTATTATATGTCTCATGTTTTTTAAATTTCTTTTTCACCTATTATTTTACTATTTCTCATTCAACAACAAAAATTTTATTGGAAAAAATAAAATAAAAAAGCTTATTAGTATATATAATATCACTTATCTCATTTTAATCTATGTGTTTGGATATGAAAATAATAGATATAAAATAATAAAAAAGATAGATTAAATATAAATTTTATACAGATGTAAAAACAAAATGAGAAATTAGAACTTTTTATCTTATACATACATATAATACCTAATAAATTAATAAAATATGCATTTAGCTCTTTTGGATTTGAATGCATATTACTATTATCCATTAAATTTCTAAGACTTAATTCAAATAATTTTTTTAAATTTAAAAATAAAAAATAAAATGGTCTGACCACTAAAACTGATTTCAGTTCTCCTGGTTCTTACTGTTTTTATGAATTTTATGCAATTAGATTGACTTAATAATCAATGTATTATATATATGACATATATGACTTCAGTGGCAAAAATATTGTCAATGGGGTCAAAATTATATATAATCTTTTTGTTATATTATTATAATAAAATAAAGAAAAATTTATTAAAAAATTCTTATTAAATCTTGAAAGGATTAAGATAATTAAAGGGAGTTCAAATTGTAATTTCATTACAAAGAAAATGATAATTTTTGTTAAATCAGCTTTTAATATTTTGCAATTCCAATATTGACAAAAAATTTGAATAAGTTTCAATAAGAAATGATAAGAAGATTAGAAGAAAAAGATGAATTCAAATCAGATTAGCCATTTTAAACAGAAATCTTAGCGATTACTAGATAAGAAGATTTTTCATTAGAACGATTGCAACTAGTGAGTATAAATATACTAATAAATATATAGTTCTATAATTTGGTTCACTTATCCTAACCTGTTTTTACAGAAAAATCACTAATTTTAGTTATGAGATTCTTTCATTATAATGCATATCCATAATATAATTCTTCAATTGAATGCCAAGTGTCATGAATTCAATTGAAAAAAAATATATTCAAATAAATTAAAAAAAATTAAAGTAGTTTGTATTATAAAGTATTATGAGTTCAACAATTCCTTTTATTTTTGTCTTGGGAATTTAATAGTGGCCTAATTGAAAAAAATATAAAATATGTGAGGTCAAAATTTTGTCTAGATTCAATCAGTGGCGGCAAAATAAGATTTTACATACATCTCATAATAATTTTCAAAGTTTAATAGGAAGTGTATGTAATTTTCTCAAACTTCAATATGGTCAATTGATCCCACTGAAGTGTGAATAGATCTGCCACTAGATGACTTATACTCAATTTGCCAGGACCTTTGTGGTCCAGCAGCACCTAATCTTTCTCTCTATCTAGGAGGTTTAAAGGTCAACTCTCCTGGAAGCTTACTTGGAGGTTTATTCCCCCTTCCCCCTTTCCCCCTCCCCAATAATTTAAAAAAAAAAAAAAAAAAAGAAGACTTATACTCAATTTATGACTTTAGAATTTTGTTTATAGAATTATGACCTACACAATACAAATTAGTTCTATTCAATGTTATATATGTGCTTGTTTGTCATAGTATGATGTGCAGATGTTGTAATTGTTTTGCAAGAAGAATCACATTCTGCTTAAACTCGTGCATATGAGTGTTGAATTGGCTTTTCATAACAGTTGTCAGTTTAGATTCATAGCAAAGAGTATTGATGTTGTATTCTAATTTCTAATAGAATGTTAAATGATCTATAAATTATTGAAGTATATTAACAATTGAGGAAATTCTTTCAATCTCTTTAGATTATATTGATATTATATCGTATAGGTGTGCACGGGTCGGTTCGGTCCGGGTAGTAATACATTTTTGAACCGAATCGAATTTTTTGGATAGTAAAATTTATAAACCGAACTGAAAAAAAGCATTACCCGAAATTACCCCAACCGAAAAAATATGACTAGCTTGGTTCGGGTATTCGGTTACCCAAAATTTATAAATATTTCACTAAAATTAATTTAAATTATATTTTTTTGTTTTTGAACCTCATAATTTTTTAAATTCATTAGTTATTATAAAAAAAAAATACAAAAAAATAATTTATTAACATAATCAACACAAATAAAAATATAAAATTATAAATTAATACAACAATACAATAAAAATAACCAAAAAATATTTTGATTTTCAGGCAACCACGGGTACCCATGTGCACTCTACCTCACTACCCGTAACCGAAACCGAAAATAACGGGTATTAAATTTAATTATCCGAACCGAACTGAATAAGAAAAATATCCGAATTTAACCAAACCGAATTACCAGTTCGATTCAAGTATTTGATTATCCTAGGTTCTTTGCACAGCTCTCAATTTATACATACATTTTTTTTTCTATTTCCAGAATTACTTCAATCTCTCCTAATTAAGAACGTGTGTAGCTAATATTAATTAATTGAGAGGTCCAAACATGAATGAAGCCATCCATATTCTATACGGTGTTGGTTGAGTTTCAACTCCCAACTCTCAACTCTCAACTCTCAACTGCCCAATTAATTATGCCAATGTACTCAACGAATGCCTTATCATGCATTCGTCAGTGTTCCATAAGTTTGGAAAGAGACAGTACAAAATTAATTATTATTATTTTTCCAAAATTAAATTTTTATTTCTGTCTGTAACAGAACCAGCATCTATGCCACAGGAGATGATCCAAATTCCCTTTGCAATTGATATACGGAGTCACAAGAATATCCGGCTACTACAGTATCTCCGGAAGAAGAAAGGAATTACTAATAACACAAGTATTACAACAGTGGCGTTACAAGAGAAAATCATTTACCTTTACCATGACAAAATATAGTCACAAGTAACTTTGCAACCCAACACATGTAATGTAAATTACAATGGATGAAGATTGCATTAAACACAAAATGATCTTAAAATTTAATTAAGAAAATAATATGGGCTAGTTTTAGGTACTTACATTAGTTTCATTGTTTAGTAGTTTAAATTAAGCAAAATTATCAAGTTGCTAGGGAAAAAAAGTCTGAGGTATAGTATTACTTTATGAATCCAATCTAATTAAGCGTCGTTCAAAGCACCACTTAAGGGTGCAAAATGTGATAATACAGCTAACAATAACTCTTAAAAATAAAAATTCTCTATGTATCTTCATGATTAGATTGTATGTTATATATATCTAAGAAAGGTAATCAAATAATTGTTGAGAGAGGTAAACCAAATTGTGGATTCTTTGACATAACAAGGTGCTAACAGATAGTGTGGCGTGCAATTAAAGCAATAAGGCACTAAGAAAAAGAAATGCAACTAGCATTAAGAAAGATGCTTAACATAGATTTTATGAGGAGGTCTTGATATGAATATGGTTTTTCCTTTTAAACTCTGCAGTCAGCAGTTCATTGATTAGATTCTTTGATGTTATGGTTTTGTATGGTTTGAAGAGGGTTTGAGTTTATTTAAGCATATTTTTTAAAGAGTGTGCTAATGCTTTGCAGAGAGTTATAAGGTGCGTGGTAAACTTTGAAAACAAAGCATTTTTATTTTAAAAATGACATCTTGAAATACATTCAAGATATTCAGAATTTTGATGTCAAAGAAGCTACTATACATGACCATTGATAAAATTTCTTTTCCTTTTAAAGGTGTAGTGAAAATTATTGTTTGTTTCACTAAGAGCTTACTACTAATAATGATTTTTCTTCTACGTTTTGCACAAATGGGTGTCAATTGTAGAACAAAAACTACAGAGGTGCAATTTATGTGGTGGTGGGTATTTTTATTATTAATTTTTCTTATCTTGCTTTTTCTGTTTGGGTTTAAACTTTCATTTGAGCTGATTCAGGTAGTAAGATTTAGAATGGGATTCAACGATTTTTCCCACTATTTAATTGCTAGAAATTAGGTATAAAGCATAGAATATTTTCTTCTATGCTTTCCAATCAAATTGTTCCAAGATAAACAAATATTATATTGGGCATTAAAAAGATACCAAACTTCATCAGCTAGATATGTCTAACCTCCAAGAAAGAGAAAGATAACAGTAGTGATTATGTGAAATGATTGAAAAGATACCAGTAGTGACCACAAAATTTACTGATTTGCCCCACATGTAGGTTTCAATACTCTACAAACTATGCATTCTTTTTTTGTTGTAAATTTTCCTTTTTGTTAAGATGGTTTTGTTTTGTATGATAATTACGTTACAACACATCAGCACCACATGTTTTGTTTTTGTATTACACAAGAATCAGGCAGTCCCCAAATGTTTGTAGAAACTTTTCTATTTTCTTGAACCACCTCTGCATCTACTATAAAATTTATTAAGAATGGAACTAAGTTTACATCTTTAATTAGTAGCAGTCTTGTATTTTTCTTCAAATAGAGAAATCGACATAAATTTTTGCTAACTAAGGATTTGATAATCACCTAATTGAAGAACTAAAATGCCACGTACAAATATAATTTCATACTTTCATTAGTGGTAAATCAAATTAATAAACCACCAATGTAACAATCTACTTCCAGGCAAAAAATAAAAAATAAAAAATAAAAATTACTACCAATTAATTATTTTTTTTGTTATACCTATAATAAAATTTCTCTCCTGACATAGTAATCACAAATTACATATGCTGCCTAGCCAAAATCCACCAATTGCGAATACTTATTTAGTATTTGTCTTTGTTCTTTTTCCTAAAGCATATGAGTTTTTAGTACGTAAATATTCCTTGAAAGTTCTTTTTACTGCTCCATGTATAATTCGATTTGAGATAGACTTTCTCTCGTTTTTTTTTTTAATCATGTTCATTTAGTTATTATTCCCTAATTACTATATGAATGCTTATAACTTGCTTATGAATGCTTCCAACTTGCTTTTGTATGTGCTCATGCTATGAATCTCTAAAGTAACAAATTGACAGGCATATTCCTCCTCAAATTGGATGGTTGCAACACCTTGAGATAATGTGCTATATAAGTCAATCAGTGTTAAATCTTGATTCTGATTCTCTATTTAGTATTCTTTAAATATTTGGCTGAATCTATAATAATTTGGTGTATGCTTAAATTGTTGAGCAATCAAATTTCTTCCACTAAAACTGGATGTTTATTTTATATGTCTTTAAAAACTAACATATCTTGCAGTCTCACGCTTCTCTTATATATATGACTGTCACTATCAGTAACGTAATTTGTTGTTTTGTAATCTTTTTATTAAAAGTGAGTATGACATTTTCAGCAAGATCACTAAATCAACATGAACTTGCAACATGCTGTGAAATTAAAAGGCAGAATATATGCATAAGAATCTGCATGAGCAACTTCTCATTTGTCAAAGAATAAGGTTTTTTTTTTTTTTTCTGCATCAGCATAAATATTATAAATTGCAAAAGCAGTGAATCATTTTTTTTTCTTTCTTATTAATGAGTTGTTGATGTAGGTACATGGAAAGAAACTGCATGTTTTGTGCATATTGCATGTATAGTTATCTTCTAGCTGGTGTCATATGGTTAATATTGTGTGGAATTGTTCTAGGATTCATTTCCATGAAAATGGAATAGGTTTAAGTTAATATTCAATTATTTTTATGATGATATTTTGGATCATTGGTGAAAATCATCTCTTAATAACTATATAGACCTATGAGACAGTCTTACTAGGAAGATGCCCACTACACAGTCAATCAAATTTTTTTATTTAAAAAAAAAAAAAAAAAAACCTTAGTCCATTGTTTTTTGAATATTATTTTCATGTGTTCTTTAAGCTAATAGTCTTTATTAATTAATTATGTAGCTATTTCTATTGAGGTTCAGAATAGAAACAAAATGATTAATGAACCTTGGACTCTTCAGTTAAAATATTGATTCTATTCTGTTTCCAAATATTTGTTTGTATAAAAGAGTAGTAACTTTCCAGTGTTCTTTGAAGATTACTTTCATATATTCTTTAAGCAAATAGTCTTCATCAATTAATTATGTTAGCTATTTGACAATTTCTATTTGAGCTTTAGAATAAAAACAAAATGATTAATGAACCTTGGACTCTTCTACTTTCCAAATCTTAAAAGACTACTTTCCTAACAACAATCTAAATGTTGCTTCTATTGTGCTTCCAAATTTTAATTTGTATAAAAGAGTAGTAACTTTTCATCCACTCAGAGATATTATACATTCTTCTTTCTGGTGATAGAATATGTCCTGTAGTTTGCTTTCTGAATATGACATTAATAACCATGTCAATTTCAGTCTGACAATTGAATCATATGAATCTACTTTATGTAAATGCTGTCAAGACTACTTTGTAAAAATTTTACTAGCTATTGACTCTATTGTGCTTCCCAATTTTAGTAAGTAAAGATGAGCAGTAGATTTTCATCTACTATGAGATAATTTACGTGCTTTCTTCTAGTGATGGGATATTTTCAGCAACATGCTTTCTACATAGCACATTAATATCTATGTTAATTTTAGTTTGACACAACTGAATTGTATAAGTCAATTTTATGTAAACAATATGTGGCCTTTCTTAATGTATTAGATTCACAGTTAAATAACTGATTGGCAATGAAAGGTACTTGTATGAGCAACTTAATCCTTAAGTAATTCCAACTTGTTGGCAGTGTTTACACTTTTACATGGATCACATACCTGGTGCAATGTAACCATAAGACTGTGCAAGGGCTGACAAACATTCTGATGCACCACCATCCACCTAAAAACTTGGCATGGCCGAAATCTACTACGTGTGCTTCGAAGCATGAATTCAACAAAGTGTGCTTTGAAGCTTGAATTCAACAAAATGTTGTTCGATTTCATGTCCTGGTTATTAAAACTGGATTTGACCGGGTTGAGCTATCTTTCACGTGGCTGACCAACCTGTAAAGGGGGCAGTAATATGAGCTGAAAAGCTATAAATAGTATGAGTTATAAGAAACAACATGTTTTGTTTTGGGTTTTGAGCTTGTTTATATAGGAGTTATGTTAGAGTAGTAAACACAGTAGTAATTAGTGGCATCTATTATGACATCCGTTAAAATAATAATGGAAGATAATAACGTGCATTATAATATTAATAGGATATTAATGGTGGCAGTTACAATTTAAATTAGTCTGATAAACCTTAATCATGTCACATGTAATAATATTATTGGATTGGTACAATCATGTATTATAAGATGCAACTTCTTCATGTACTTTTGGCTCAACTTAGTACCTTTTCAACACAAATTGCAAACAAATACAAAACACATAATCATTCACACAAAAGGAACTATATATATATAGAGAGAGAGAGAGAGAGAGAAGTAGGGGTTGTTTGTTTGCTTTTTGCTATAAATCCGGATGCTCCAATGAGTAAAATGGTATTTTCTTTGAGGAAATGAGGTGTTGCACTTGCCAACTCCATGTTCTTTGATTGCAGTGAAGAGTGAAGATGAATAATTATACGATGAAAATATAAAGTTTATGCGCATGAATCACATTATTTATAGTATCAAAATTCAAAAACTATTGACGAGATTCCATTCATATTTACCAAACAAATTAAATGTCTAAGTTTTATATAATGTACATGTTAGGTGATACTTTTTTTTTTTTTTAGTTTTTTAGGAGTATCTCCACTCTCATTGGGTTTGGGCTTAATCTTGTTCAAGGTTTGTGGCTACTCCTCTTCACAAGTATTTGACTTGTACATTATGAAATTGACGTGATATCATTGTCAAATTAACTATGAACCTTATTTTTAGCATGAACAAATTAATATTTTGAATGAGAGAGATTGTACTTTGATGTTGGAATGAAGATTTAAAAACTAGATGGGAACGTTACAATATTCAAGTAAGGCCAAATATGTTTTGCATGTCACATTTTCTGTCTCCCTAACAATAGTGTAACATGATAATCCAAGTTTTCACCTCCTTAAATCCCATACACCCAAGATATGATGCAAAGTTTATATAAACAACATAGATACCATACACCCAAGATACGATGCCATGTTTACACAAACAACATAGTATTAAGATCTATATTTTGCATTTGGTTTGACTCCTTAAATTTTTATTTAAATTGTAAATTAGATGCGTTGAATATTGTAATATGAAGACGGTGTCAATTTGTAATCTAATCTAATTAAAATAAATTAATTCATCCTTATATTTTAAGGAATAAATTAACTAGTGTGTATTCAAAATTTATTATTATTATTATTATGCTAGCTCATTGGATCCCACCTTTATTTTCAAGAATTATTCCCAAACTACATAAATTAGTTCATGTATACAGAAGTTCTTATTTGATTAAATAAATATATATATATATATATATATAGAAAAGTGACATGTGTCGCTAGTTGTAGTAGTCAAAAGTCAGTATTTTTGGTTGAATGTGAATATTAACTGTTACGTGTGGCAACCAGATTGGTTGACCAATTATGTTTTATTAAGTGTACTATTGAATCTTCTAAGTTCAAGATCTATTGCCAAAGAAACTAAGTTTAGGTTGTGTTTAAAGTGCTTTTCTCTCAAACCGTACAAATCCAGTACAGATGATTTGCTTCCTGAGATCAAACACTCCTTCTGCACGGTAACAACAACTTTTGGTGCTCTTCTTGTTTCAAGTTTTTTACAAGTGATTGGTGCTACTTCTCTGAAGAGTATCAAATCACAAATATACCAGTAGTAGGGCTGGGGCATTCATTAATCATAAAAAAAAAACAAAATTTTTAAATTTTAAATTTGAAATTTGAAATTTGCCTATTACTTGGTCAAAATAGAAACTAAGTGTAAAACAAAATAAACTAAACAATTTATTTTCTAAATATTATTTTAGTAAAATATCTAAAATTTAATAAATAATGATAGATAATAAATATATTTTTTAGTCCATTTCCTTATATAGATCTGTAACAACTATTTGAATAAATAACTAATAAATTTTTAGATAACTACTTAAATAGTTAATACAATTTGTTAGACTCATAAAATTGAGTTAGAAAAGGAAAAAAAAAAAAAAAGAATTAGCTATATTTAAATTTATTAATTTATTTGTTTTTTATTTTCTTGTATAGATTTAAACAAATTATTTAAGTAAACTTTTCTAGATTACTCCTGATATTGTTCTAAATTTTTTTTTTTTCATTTCTTCTATTTTGTCTACTCTTGATATTATTCTAAATTATTTTTTTATTTTATTATACAGTGTTGTACAATTTATAAAAATACATCACATAAACAAAGCTTAATTACGTTTGTAAAAATAAAAATAAAAATGTATGGATATTGGATTATTCTACCCGATCTATCAATCCATGGATCACGACCTGATCCAATCCAAGTTGAATATTTGATCCAACAACTTAAATACCGGATATGTTTCATTACCATCACTAATTTGCATGAGAAAAGTACAAAGAAAACAACCTAATAAAATAATTAAATTAAAATTAACAATCTAATTATTTTGAGTATAAGTCCAATCTCAACTTATATATTTATTTTTTTCCATCTAACTAAAATAAATAATTTATATCTTCAGTTAGGTTAAAAAAAACATCACCAATACCAATAAAACTCGATTCAAATAATATGATTTTTTTTTTAAATGTTTGATAAGGTTTCATCAACTGGAAAAAAAAAAATTATATTTTGTTTCAAAAACTACCCATATCAATAATAATTATAAACACCCAATAGTTTTGAGTAGAACCAATTTCATAAAAAGTGTTACTATACACATGTTGGGCTTAAGAAAAAGCCCAATCTTTCCAGGGATAAAGGGATATAATTTGGGCGGCCCTAAAGCTATTTAGAGCAATTGAAATCCAAATGAACTTTATAAATAATTTTTCCGAAAATTCTAGCCTGCGGGCCACTACCTTCAACAGAGAAAATATGAATTTTTATTTAAACCAAAAAGATTCGTTTAATCATGTAAACTTAAGCAATTGAACCGATTACAATTAACTCAGCTCCTAAACAAAGTATTCTCAATGCAAAAGCATCCTCCGATAAAAATCCTCAATACAAATAATTCTAAAAAACATAAGCTAAAAAAGTTATCCTAGACATTAATTATTTTAAAGCAAAGTGGAATAACTACTTTGTAGGGAATGGACTGGTAGGAGAGGAGGGTTAAGGATGACAACTTTTGACAATCTATTCGTGATAATTTATACATCAATTGCTACTTGATTCAACGACACACCTATTTTAAGCTATTCACTAGTTTAAGGTTCTACTCCCTTGAATGCATGCCAACATAAATGACTTAGTTTTTGATTTCCTTAAATATTTTTGTGAACTTTTATTATTACAAAGTTACTTTTTGTTGTTATTTTGCTACATACAAACAAACTTCTATTTTTTTATTTTTTATTTTTTATTTTTCTAATTATTTTATATTTTAATATCAATGAGATTGAAATTCTTTTAGGACTATTGATTTTTTTTTATTAATTCTTTCCACAGTAATTGATTTTTAACTAATCTCTTTCAAATTAAAAAGAAAATTTTAAACTGATTATTTTGAGATATCAAACTATTCACTCCTTCTAATTTTCCTACATATGCCGATACTCACCATAAGCTTAGGCTTATTGTAGCATTTACAAAATTTTCAAAATCAAAAGCATATCAAATCCAAATTAGAGCATTTGCGGTGAGAAAATCAAGTAAGTGGGCGTTTAATTACCAATTCTTTCAAGTCTACAGCTGCCTATTGGAATGTTTATATAAGTGTTCTGCATGGAAGAGAAAGGAGTTTTGTACATGAGCATGTTTTACGGACCGACTCGAGCAAGTTGATTCCTCAAAAATCTCAACCGAGAGACCATCCGAAATAATCGATTTTTTCTTCCAACTGCCTGTTATTGCAGTGGGTTTCGGTTGTTCTTCCAAATCAGTATACAATCCTAAATCTAAAATGTTCACAGCCAAATCCATCGTAGTTGGGTAACCAAATCTCAATTTTCAAATAATGAGAACCCTAGATTAGCCTTATGTTCTTGATTTGCTCTTGCTATTCTTTTTTCCTTCAATTAAGATGTGGTTTCATCGTGATCTACTTGGATCTGATATGTAAAGGCAAAAGGAGAAATACAGTTATAATTATGGCTTAGATCTCAAAACAACAAAGTAAAAACGTCAAATATTACCTCTCACTACATTAATCACTTAAAGACTCTAAAAATTAAAAGAGAAGGAATGATGGATTATAAAAGATGAAGAACTAAGGTAGCAGCCATGGAGAGGCAGAGAAGAAAGAAAAACTGGTTGTTGCGTATGAAGAGGCAGTAGAAGAGAGAAAATAGTTGCTTTACTTGCTTACCCTCAATTGTTTGAATGGGTCTGTATTTTGGGCTTTTGGGTTATGGGCTAGGCTGTCTTTGGTGAGTGCTATTTAGTGTGGGAATGTGTAAAATGTGGTATAATTTAACCAATCATATTATGCCACCCATAAAAAAAATATTTAAAAATATATGTAATTATTTCAGTCGGATCAGTTATCTAAAAATTCAAAATATGCTTACCCGTAAAATGACTTGACCTAAAAAAGTATAAAAATTACACCTGATTTTGAAATAGTCTATTTCTGTTTGGGTCGGTTACGGGCTATTTCGATCGGGTTTTGGTCGGGAATTTGGTTTTTCGGCTTATGTGCTCACCCCTATTTTTGGCTATCTTCTAGGTTATTTTGTACTCTGACTCCTATTCGATTTGTCTTGTGGGTTTTGAATGTGTTGCTTGTGTTGTCCTTTTCTTCTTTTTTTGTGATTTTGCTTGGTGTTGGCTTTGAACTTTTGTGACCAAATTTGGTTCTTTCATCTTGCCTAAATAGATCACTTGTTTGATTGTTGATGAGAGGAATATGATAATGAATTTAGGTATTGAATAGAGAACATTAAAAAGTAGTAACAGATAGAAGTTACTAACATGATAGGAATGACAAAGGTTTAAGGAATATAAAAAAGTTTTGAAAGTAATATATAGATGAAAAATGGAACATAATTAAGGAGGCTGTTATAGTCAACTCATGGAATTTTGAAGTTACAATTTTAATGATTTTGATGGCTTTCCTTTTTAGGTCATTTGATCAGTATTTAGAATGTATTAATTACTTATTTATGGCTAATTTGGTATGCATGAATGATTTTTGCAGAAATAGAATGAGAAATAGAATAAGAATAGAATGGTATAGAATAGAATGATCATTCAATTCTTTTTTTTTTTTTTTGTAGCGTTAGTGAAAAATATCATTTTATTTTATTTACTTCACTACTAGAAAAAAGAAGTTTAGCAACGAGCTCAATCCATCACAAATCCATCGTAAATCCATCACAAATTGGATTTGCAACGAATTTGTGACGGATTATGTCTATCGTAAATTTCTCAAACTAATTTTGTGAGGAAAATAATTTGGTTGTAAATTCGTCGCAAATGTATAGCTATAGGAGTATTTCGTCGCTATTCCATAGCAAATAGTTCGCAAAAAAATTCAACAAAACTGTCATTAAATTACGATAATAAATTCTGTTGCAAATCTGTCACAAATTTCACAATAAACAACTTTTAATTCCATCATAAATCCGTTGCAAATTAAGATCATAATTCGGTCACAATTCCTTCGCAAAATTCTGTCACAAATCTGTCGCAAATCTATCATAATGTTAAAACTTAAGAAATTTCAATCTGTTGCAAAATCATCACAAATCCGTCACAAAATTAAGTTAATTAAGAAATTTATTTCCGTCACAAATCATTCACAAAATAATTTCGTCGCTATTCAATCACAAATTTGTCTCTAATTTGAAAATAAAATGTGCATATTCTGTCGCAAAAGCGTCACTATTCTATCGCTAATTATAACAATTTTTAATATATTTACGCATTTTAATTCATTTTTCCATATTTTTTTTACACTTGCTTTGACCATATAACATAAATAAATTCAAAAATCAAACTATAATGAACATGTTCTATTAACAAAAGAAAATTACATCAATTCAACAAAGTTTCAACACATATTCAACAAACTTTCAGCACATATCCAACTAACTTTAGACACATTCAACATTTAACATATCTAAATATGTAATAAAAGTAAACTGAAGAGATAATAAAACCTTATCCAAAAACTAAGTAAGAAACTACATTTTAATCATCGTCACCAAGATCCTCATCCGATTCATCATCATCGTCTTCATCTTTAACATTATTATCCAAATAAGTAAACCATAGTAAATTTATATAAGTAAATTTGTATAATTTAATTAGTTTCTATTTTTCATAATTGAAACAATACTTATAACTTGTCGTCCATATTTTCTTTTCGCTTTCCCTTTCTGATGCCCACGTGCCCGAGACGACTGAGAGAAGGAAGTTGTCAACTGTTTAATCGCATCCACGACACCTTTTAGCGCATTATCAACATAACTGTGTATCTCTTGATTTTGTGTCTAAATCTCAGTGCGCATCTTAGTACGCATCTCGGTTCACATGATACTTAAAAAATGATTTTCTGAGACAGGCACACTAAATAATGAACTAGCTGGATGTGAGCTAACACTAGTCGAAGACAAGGAACATGAATAACAAGGGTAAGAGTACGACCAAAGCCATAAACTCTACATTTCTTTGGCTGACTAGTAGAACACAACCACGCATACGTATTTATAATTGGTTTAGTAAACAAGGAACTTCCATCCTCTCCATATATTTCAGTAACTCTACCGAAATACCCTTCCTATAAATCAAAAAATTCAAGTTATATAAATTTCATTGAATATATAAAAAATAATCATTTATTTTAAAGGTTAACAGTTACACTGACATTCTATGAATGCTGAGAGATAAACTCTCCTTTCTTTCTCATGTGCGTCCGGTTAAACAACTCCTTGTATCGGACAGGTTGTTTCAACTCTTTTTCCTGCAAAATAAACATAACTTATACATGCCTTCATTAAAAATTTTGAGTTGGTAAATTAAATGATTCATTTGTTTACCATAATCTCCTTATGACGAACGAATGTGCGCGAACCTCCAACATGAACACTAGCCTCTGGCATTGAACTTCGATTTTTCATAGCAGCTACCGACTTATGTTTCTATTCCTCTGTATTCCATGTTGTTTCACACAACTTATTAAAATACTTAGATCGAATAGATGTTGGACCGAATCCTCTCTAATCTAATGGGTTTTGTGATCTACTTTTTACCTTAGCCATATTTCTCGCATTATGAAATAGTTGATTGAATCATTCTTGTGCTATCTTTTCCCACACAATGCGAGCCATTGACCTATTATACTTAGATACAAAACGAAATCTCCTCTAAAAAGTAAAATATATAATAGTTAGCAAATAACATTCAATCATATACAAATTTTAATTATACATAAATCTTTCCATAAATGAGTTGAAGAATGAATCCTTAACGTCCTAAGGATATGATTTATAGGTTGCTATCAGGCCAGGCACATGAGAAATAATTTCATTGCTTATTTCATAAGTGACAGTCGATGGATAGAACCTCCAACTACATGCACATACAAAATTTAAATAAAAAAATTGAAATCAAATATTATATATATACATATATATATATATATATATATATATAAATAATAAATACATGTATAACTTACGGATTTGTTCCTAGCTCTATACTGATGATAGGGTGTGGATTTGCATTGTCAATATCATGTGAGGCTAATGATGGACTTTTGGTCGGCGTAACCGATAATGGAGAAATAGTGTGTGAGGTGGATGGTGAAAGAAATATAGGTGATACAGACTCCCTTTTAGATGATGAAGGAAGTATAGGTGATATAGACTCCTTCCTAGGTGATGAAGGAAGTATAGGTGATACAGATTCCCTCATAGACAATGGTTCTGGTATGTCACTCATTGACACTCTAGTAGGCACTGCAGGTTTGTGGCTCTGTGGTTGCATATGTCAAAATACAAACAGTATACACATAATAACATATATTTGTAATAGCTTATAATAAAATTTAATTATTAACATAAGGAAAATATTATATTGAATGAAATATTAATAACATACACATTACCAGAAGAATTTTTTAAATGTTATCCATATCATCACTTTCTGATTGCCATTCTTCCTCATCTTCCTCATCATTTATATTATCATCATCATCACCCACATCAACATTTTCTTGAAGTTCATTTCTCGTCCTTTTTTTAGTATCAGGTGTTAACTCATTCATATTCACTTCTTCCACGATGCCTTCGTCAAACAAGACAACTGGTTCATCAATTTCATTAGTTGATGATGAAAGCATTGTAACATTTAACCCAATTTTGAGGACCACGAGCCATATCTCGCATGAGAAAATCGTCAATGCGATTCTCATGAGCCTAATTAAAAAATCATTAGTTTAAAGAATATAATTAATTACATCTTATTAATAGCATAAAATGTTTAGTAATAAATATGTATTAAAGTGTCATACTCACAAGTTGTTTCATCCATTTTGAGAAATCATTCTCCTTTTCCATCTCAATTTGTTGAGCAGTGATAAGAGGATTGATGACGCTCAACATGCCATCAAATTTCCTGTTAAAAGTCACATTAATTTGTATAAACGAATGATTTAAATTTAGCTTATTATCAATTAGGAGGTGAATTAAAAAATTCTTACTTAATTTATAGTTCAATCTCTCTACAATTTAGGAGAACAAATGTCTCTGAAGCTTCTATATCGATATTTGGTAGATTTTTAGTCTAACTCCTACCGAAATGTCTTTCATGATATTAAAAAATTGAGAGACATGAAATAGTCCAAGGAATCTTTTGAACTCTAACATCATTTCGGGAGAGTTTTGTGCGACTTGTACGAACATGTGGTCCAAAATACATTGAACAAAAATTTGAAACCTCTTCTAACATGTATTATTCACAAATAGACCCCTCTATTCGCACTTTATTGTGACTTTTTTTTTAAAATCATGCATGCACCTAACTAGTTAAAATCAACATTGGTATTGAAAAAGATTCAAATTTATGATTTTGTAAATGATATATCAAGTTATGTAGCTTCACCTTTTGAATGGGTACATCCAACGATATTCTACAGGGCCTTCAACTCTAATCTCGTATGGTAGATGGACAATTAAGTGCTCCATTGAACATATATGGATAACATTTAAAAAATTCTTAATTAACTTAATATGATCAGCTTGTATTTCAATTGAACATATATCAACAAAAAATTGGTTTAATTCTGTTAGTGCTCCCCACATTGGTTTAGGCAAAAAGTCTCGTGTAGCTAATGGCAATAATCTTTGTAGGAACACATGACAATCATGACTTTTCATGCAGTATAGTTTCTTCTCGATAACATTAACGCAACGAGCTATATTGGATACATAACCATCTGGAAATCGCAATTGTTTTAACCATTCACAAACTTCTTTTATTTGATCATCTGTTAAAACATATGCAGCTTTTGGTTTCATCAACTTGTCACCGTGCTTGTATAGCTCTAATTCTGGACTCTTGCATAGCAATCGTAAATCCTCACATGCCTTTGGATTGTCTTTTATTTTTCCCATAACATTCATAAGGGTCTTGAACACATTACCAAAAACATTTTTTTAATATGCATGACATTCAAATTGTGGCGAATCAAATTAGTCTCCTAATACGATAATTTCCAAAAGATACTACGCTTTGTTCAATTATGATTCTTACCAAATCCACGATGTTTTTGCCTACCACTATTTCAACCAAATATGATTTTAGGTTGCTTAAATACTCGTGTCTTGACTTATGCACCATTCAATCGTGAGGGTAGGAGTGATTTCTCAACAATTATTTTTTTGAAATCATTCTTGTTTCTGTGAAACCTATGATCCATTAGCAAAAATTGTCGATGACAATCAAACCAACAACATTTACCACTATTCTTCAGATAAAATGATTTAGTTTTTCCATACAAATTAGACAAGCAAGCCTCCCCTGCGTACTCCACCCGGATAGTATCCCATATGCATAAAAATCATTAATTGTCCATAAAAGTGAAGCCCTCAATAAGAAATTATGTTTTTTTGTAAGCATCAAAAGTGAAGACACCTTCATCCCACATAATTTTCAGCTTATCCACCAAAGGTCTCAAGTAAACATCTAAGTGCTTTTTTAGTGAATTAGGACAAGGAATAACTAATGTCAAGAATATTGATGTTCGTTTCATGCATATGCTCGGCGGTAGATTGTATGGAGTAATGAAAACGGGCCAACAAGTAACTGGTATACTTGAATTTTCAAATAGGGTTAAATCCATCGGTAGAAAGCCTAAGACAGACATTTCGAATCTCACTTACAAAATCAAGGTAAGAAACATCAAATTTCTTCCAGGCTTCAGCATCCAATGAATGAGTTATTAAATTTGGGTCACGACGAACACCTTCCATATGCCATCTCATATGTCTTGCAGTCTTATCTGACATATACAATCTTTGAAGTCTTGGAATAATTGGAAAGTACCTTAATACCTTGTAAGGAACATCATTCTGTTTTGAATTACGAGCTTTCTTAATCATGTATCGTTGGTGATTACAAATAGAGCACATTGTCTTATCTTCATCTTTATCATAGTATAAGGTACAATCATTTGGGCATGCATTTATTTGTTTATATTCTAACCCCAGTTCATCAACCAATTTCTTTGATCAGTAAAAATTATCAAGTAACTTCTCTGTTTTTGGTAACATACTTTTGATAATCTCCATCATTCGGTCATAATGAGTTTCACTAATATTCAATTCATTTTAAATTTAATAGCTGTGAAATTGTAGACAATGTTATGTGTTCATCACAACCTTCCTATAAAGCTTGTCAGCATAATTTAATAAGTTATAAAATTTTGATGCTGATTGATTTGGTTCTTCATCATATACATCATCATCGTCCATTTGACTTTCAAAATGAACATTGTCCATGATCATGTCTATGTAAAGGTTTAGATTTACCAGTGGTGGGTTATTCATGCCTTCATAAGATCCGCCATCTCCCCAAAACTCCTCACCATGCAATGTCCAATTCAAATATCCATCTTTAAAACCCTTATTATACAAATGTTTTGAAATTTCAAACGGATTCTTCCATTTCTTGTTTTTACAGATCGCACAAGGACACCACAGAAGACCTTTATCATTCACAATTCTTTCATAATTTTCAGTTGCAAATTTTATAAACTCTTCAATCCCATCTTTAAATTCATTTGTTATCCCATCTGTTATCCCAACATAATTCCTCTAATTAGACATCCAACTACAATCCAACAACATTTTTCAACTAAAACATAGAAGACAAATTGTTCACCCCTTGAACTTCATATTCTAGGTAAATAAATAATATGTGCATGATTTCTAACACTTTTAACTCATTCTTAAGGGCAAGATGATCTTACCCCATTCAGGTAAACAACACACTCATTCCAATAATATCTCAATCCTTCATTCCAACTTAGCAAAATTTTGACAGCATTTTCCTATGGTCTCCTAAGTACACGGCATAAACATAACAATTCCTCTGTGTCTATGTATGCACCCGAAGAACATAGAAAAATGAAACCAAAATTTAAACTAAAGGAAATCCAAATTAAGATATTACTATAGTGAATGATATATGTCGCTTTCCTAAACTATCAACTTTAGATAATTCAAGAATCGTTAACTAATGGTAATTCAATATTGTCAAACTTAATGACCAACATAATTGAATTTTGATTAGCAATGATTCTTGAACGAGAATCTAAGTTTTGAGTATTTGTAAAATGTTAAAAATATTAACTACCTCACTAATTATTCTAAGAATCCATATAGTCTAATTAACATCTATATCAACAAATCTTAACTCTTGCATAACAAATTAATGAACAAATTTAATTGAAAACTATTGACACACCATGCAGTAGTCAAGTAATAGAACTGATGCAAACATATTGGAGAATGTACATTATAACAAATGGAACATGAAAAATCATGATTGATAGATCATACCAAAATAAAGAACAAAAATGAAAAAGAATGATTGTACATAATACCTTTTCTGAGCTCTTTATTATATATTAAAATCACCAAGATACAATGGCTGAGCAATTTGTTATAGTATGATACTGCTGCAGTATTGCCCACTATCTACTACAAATGAGAGAAAATAAATTACTTTGTTTTCAAAACCTAGATATTCTTTAGATCAAAATCATCTTTTTATCAAAAGCTAAAACATCCGCAAAGATACCAAAATTAATAATCACATCACATGTTGAATTAGATAATAAGTAAGAAATATGCCAAATAACAATTATTTTCAAAAATCATTAGTACTACTAAGTTTTTTTGCCATCATTTTTGTATAAAGTAATCAAAGATAAAGCTGGTAACCTTTTGAAAGCTGATTATTTGAATAATAATCTAGGCCTATTACCCTTGTTAAATAAAATAATAAACCTCTGTAGTCTTTATGAAAAGTCATCCAGGATAATATAGATGGAGAAGAAAGGAGTAATGCTATCCCAACTCATTACAAATCCTTAAGGCAGAGAAGAGTCAAGTACAAACTTAACAATGTGTCATATTCTCTACAAATACAAAAGAACTTTCTAAAATAACAGTACATGAAATCCAAATTTTCTGACAATATGGAAACCTAGACTTTAACATAACAAGGTCCACTGGTAGGTTTAGTAGATTCAGTAGATATATAAGTAAAAATTTCCATATATTTATTAATCTACAGACAATAGCTATTGTACTTAACAAATCACATTCAAGATAAAAGTTATCTTTACTCAAGATTCTTTTACTTTTTTTCCAGATGAAAAGATGCTCCAAAAAGGAGATTTGTAAGTTTTAATGCTATTTGTGCCTATGGTTACCTGTGTAACAAAACTCAAAGCCAATCCTACTTCTTTCATGGAAATATGCTCCTTATAAGTGTCATCTTGGTATACTAGAATGCTTTAAATACTAATTCATCCAATGGCCTTCTCTGTAATAGTAGAGTTAAAAGCTATTTATAAATTGATGGCAAATCGTTGGATTATAGATTGAAACATATATTCCCTGCCAACACTTATGGATTTACTTTTCACTATAACAATTTGACCTTTTCCTTGTAAGCAACATATATCACATTTCAACGTCTCGGAGCCATTAGAATGCTTTTCCTTGTAGCTTCTAAGATAAACCAAATTCCTTTCAAACATCCCAGTTTTAGTTAACAATCCACAAACCTTGATAGGGCCATTTAACCTGCCTTAAAACGTCCTCCTTTGCATAACAACTGACTAATGTTATCCAACTTGAAATTTACAGACTTTTTAATTGACTTTAGACCATGCAACTAAAATTGAACCATATACACATGCCTAGGAAGAATAGACCTAAGACAGAGGAAGGCAGGCAACTGACTTGTAGACTTTCTATTAAATAAATCAGTTTGTATAAAGACTTGGAGTATAGTATCATTACAGCCAAGCTTCCTAAAGGCTAAGAACAGACCTAACATAGAGGAAGGCAAGCAAGTAAAAAAAGCTAAAAGAAAGCAAGAAAGTGCAAACCTTTAACAACCCCTGAAGAATAAAAAATGAAGAGAGGATTTTGAACTGCCAATTTCACAAATCTCCAATCTTTGACTCGATCTTTTGTTGCAATAGGCTCATGTTCGTCCACCACTAGGAGAAGTCTTAGATTTTGATGTTGGATGTCATAGAGGAAGACTAGAGTTTGAGTTTAGGGATTTCAAAGAGCTTTTGATCTGGGCTAGGAATTTGAAAGATCTATTGTTGTGTTTGTTTCAATAGAAAAAGGAAAAAAAAAATATAGGAAGGAAAGGAAATTTAAAAAAAATTATAATAAGAGTTTTTTTAATTCATAATATAAACATCTTTCTCCTTTTCTTGATTATGGCCGAAAGTCTTGCTAGCCAAACAATAATACTTGAAGAAGCTAACATTATGAAACCACCTATTAAACCCATGGATTGAAGAAGCATAATCATTCCTTGCATTTAATGCAAGTGGTTTATGTTTCTTCAATTTAGTCATTAATCTTTTCAATTTAATCCTTACTCCACAATTTAACTTTTAAATAATTTGCATAATATTTTCCAACCCATAATGATCCCTTAAATTATTTATTTATATTCCTAATTACCTCAATAAGCCTTAAAACAACTTAATCATCAATAATTTATCCATACTTAATTTTCTACAATTTATTCAATTTTTCAAGTTTTATATTTATTTACATTTTAATCACTTTCTCAGTACATAATAAATATATAGATATTGACAAATTATACATTTATTAATATTAAAAAGAATTTTTTTTAAAAATCAATAGTCATTAAATAATATTATAATAATAAAAACTATACTCTTAATATTTTTTTAATTCATAATAATTTTTGAAAATTTTAATTCATAAATTTGAGAAGAACTTCAAAAAATTATGATTATTAGGAGTTTATTAAACAATATATATATATATAATTCAATTTTAATTACTATTGACATATAATTATTTAATGTAATACGAAGTATATTATTGTCATTTGACTAAACTAAATATATTTATTATTTAACTTATTTATTTAATTTTATTATACTAAGTATATTATTTTATTAATCTACAACTATTTATTTTATGTGATAGAATGATATTTTAGTAATTTGAATAAACTAAACTGATTCCATATATGTAAGAATGAGGAATCTCACCTCTGAGATGAATTTTAAGATTCTTACTTTTATAGAATAAAATAGTTGAAATGGAATGAGCATTCTAAGGCTAATTACATACCAATCGAAAAAATGATCATTCCATAGAATCATGCATTAAATGAAATGATTATTCCTACATATCAAACTAGCCCTTAATACTATTATGGATAGTTTTTTATGCAAAAATGATTTTTACGGAATTGGAATAGGAAAAAGAATGGGAATGGAATGCTGTGGAGTGGAATCATCATTTCATTCTATTGTTTGGTAGTGTCAGTAAGGAATAATTATTTTATTTCATTTATCTGTTTTCTATGCATTTTTTAGACATGAAAAAAATATAAAAATTATGTTAAAATGACAAAAATATTCACTCAATAGAAAAAGTAATAAAAATATAACATAATTTATGAAATATATATATTTCTTAATTTTTTAATTAATTTAAAAAAAAAAGCGAAATATATATATTTCTTAATTTTTTTTAAAAGACGTAGGCGTTCTGTTTTCTTACATTTGTTTCAAAATGATACTTTCATGCATGCCAAATTACCATATTATCAGTTTCATTCTCTCGTCTTTGTAAGTTGAGAAATTTGACCAGCAAGAGGCTTTTTTTCATCAAGACCACTAAACTTATTGAGAGATTTATCATGCCATCTCTAATATTCCTTTTATTTACATGTATCAATTTTTTGGTTAAACACCACTTACTCCGATGATCAATTCTTAAATGCCTACACCACACTATCTGATTTATTTCCTTAATCAAAGGACTAAGCAAAAAGACATAAATCTTTCGTTTAAAAAAGAAGCACCGTGGCTGTGTCATGTACTTAAGTCCAATTTTGGCTCCAATAAAAATTAATACTCTCAAATAAATGTTAAATACTATTAAATTATTAGGTCCGATAATTATAGGATTTCTCTATCCCTTGTATAGAATTGTGCAATGGCCAAACATTATAGATATTATATTCCTTTTAGCTTCTTAATTGTCCAAATATCATATATGTCAATTAGACACAAATTAGCAAAAATACTTGAAGTATGAGCATGGTGACTTACTTAATGTGTTAATCGTTCAAATAGCTGATAATTTGACAGCATCATGTGTTGCTTTGTTGTTAATTGCTTAGAATTTTTTATTTATGATAATTTATTAATGTATAATATGCTTGGCTTTACGCCTTTATGAATTTCTACATGATTTCTTCAAGCTTACAGCCTTACAAACCAGCCATTACAATCAATTATTTCCATAGAATAATATTACATATTTGTGATAATTGGTCTTTGAAAGATAGTTTGATAATTTAGTGTTTAGCAACTGGTATTTGATTATTATCTTCATTGAATTTATTTAAACAAATTTGTGACTTTCACTACTTCAAATAAAAATAACTTATTTATTATTCTCAAACTAGAGGTCAATTGATGAACGAGTCCTATGTTTATTATTTGGTGCTTAATAAATGTTTTCAAGTGAGTTAACATTCAATTTAGTACAGAAAAGCAAAGCATACCAAGGTCAAATAATGACTACTACATCGAAATCTCAATGTCAAATTGAGAGTTTATAAAAATTGCATTAAATATTTTTAGATATGCCGATTTAACAAATTTCTTGTTGAGCTTGGCTTTTCAGTTGCAATTATAAAAAATATTGTAAGAAAATCTTCGTGTATGAAGTCGTCAAATGAGATTAGCTCATCGCCTTTAAAAAACAGAAGAGGTTATTGCCCACCGTGATAAACGTCAAACAGATCCACAAGCTAATTTATAGTTTTTTAGATGATAGTCCTTTAGAGGAATGACATTAAATATGTTCTCCCTCGCAACTATAAAGGTCCAAGCAAAATTATCCGACCCTAAGGAGAGGCAATAAGCATATTTTTAGCAGGACTCCTTAGATACTAAATGACTAAAGGTATCAGGTTTTCAACTGACCTGGTGAGAGAGCCTGAGGAGATGACACAAGGCTACAATACCAATAATCATAGTTAGGGGGAAATACAGGGTAGAAAACTGGCACTCGGGCAAAGCACCTAAACAAACCTAGTAGTTAGGAAGCCAATACAGCATCAACAATCTTGGGTTTTCACCTAAAATATTACGACAACATCAACAGGTCTTCACCTAGAATGCTAAGATGTTAGCAAACAATCTCAGGTTTTCATCCATATTGCTCAAATCAATGTATACTATTTATTTAAATACAGTTTAATACAATAGCTAATTAGTACCCATCACAAGAAAAAAATTTAGTATATACTATCACAAGAAGGTAGATCTTAGTTTGCAATAAAAAATATAGGGAGTGATAAGGTGAAATAGTTATAAGGTAGAGTGGAGCAGTTAAACAAGGTAAGTTTTTTGGCGAATAAAAGCATGTATGCATAGCATCACATCAGTGATAAAAGTATCACAACAATGATAATACTAGCATAACATCACACCAGTGATAAAAGCATCACACCAATGATAAAAGCATTACACAAGTGATAAAATCATCGCACTAGTGATCAAACCAGCAGAACATTACATCAGTGATAGTATTAAAATTTTTAGCATAATAATCGCAGCCCAAAAATAGGGAACATGACCTAAGTATATGAATTTTTTTTTTCTTAAGTACATGTTCTAAACATGATTTCTTCAACATCTAGTTCAAGTCCCTATACTCCATAAACTCATTTTTGGGGGACTAGTGATAATACTGGATTATACAAATTCAATCAGAGTATGACACGTGGCCTGATCAAGATATAATAGACTAATTTGAATTATAACTACCGCCATTATTATCCTATTAATAATATAACGGATGCTATCACGTCACATTATAACTAAAACTGTCTCCATAATTATCTAATCAATGTTATGAAAAGTGGCACAACCTTATTAGCCATTATATTTGATAAAGGGCTGAAACCCCTAAATGTAATCAAGTCACACCTACTATTTTATAGCTTTTAAGTTTATTACTTTGATTATATATGGTCAAATACAATTTTAATAGATATAAATAATATCTATGTCAAAAAAGATATAAACTCGTTTATAGTATATATTTAGATAATATAATTTTATACAACGTGTGTCTTACCATTCTCCCCCCACTCTTTATTCTATTACTATCAGACAAAAACAGTGTAAAAAATTATGTTTCCTTTTTGTTTTCTAATTGCATATACTAAAAAAGATGGAAAAAGGTACATATTTATACGTCTTCCAATTTATATATATACTTTGCAGAATGATTATTGATACATCTTATGTTTTATAATGTGATTTAGTCTAAAATTGTGATTTACATTAAATTTTTGTGTCTTTTTTTCATTGGTGTAGTGCATGAGCAAGGATGAAGATATATTTATGAATTGTTGAGTATAAGCATGCTTCTAATTAATTCTTTTTCTAGGAAATATTTATATATATATATATATATATATATGAGATATTATTTATGAATTGTTTTAGTTAACCAGTTTAATCGTGTAATAGATTGTATTGAAGTTTTAATTTATGATGCTTATAACTTGCAAGCACTCGTTTATGATGGCGATGAGATCATGAGACAGTGATGAGTAGATAGACTGAGAATTCTAAGTTTCTCCTCCTCTTTCATGTTACTTATCATTAATCTAATTTAACAATTCACTACACCTTAAAATTAATCAATTGTTAGTTTAATTAGTAAAGATACTGTGTTTAAATCCTTATAAATTTTTTAGCCAATTTTATTCTCTAGGATTCAAAATTTCTCAATAAAATCTATTTCCCGTTTATGTGTTATGTATAAACAAAATAACTATAGTTAATATAAAGATAATGATGTGCTTAACTTGTGTTTATGGCTTTGTGAACAACAAATTCATGCCCGAAAGTAATAGACAAGAAAGCATGTACAAAAATAACAATTATATTATCTATGTAAAATAGATGGTACAACCTTTGAATTAATATTCTTTACAAGAAAAGAATGAAGACCTCTGATTCGATTTCCTTGAAAGATTTGTTTGATTCGAGGGTTATGGAGCTTGATCACTGGCAAATTAATGAAACTCTTTCATAACGATGTTGTGGGTGTCTTTGGGAAAGGACTTATAATCTATGTGGATACTGGGCTTGATTATAGGGATTTGTGACTTGCTTGAATCTCTATTACTTGAGAGAGAAAAGTAAGAGAGTTTCAAGAGATTTTGTGCCTTGAGTTTTCTGCCTCCCTTCCATTACCTATGTGAATTTATTTATAAGACAAGGTTAGGGTGAAAAAGTTTGAAAATTTAAGGTAAATGTGGTGATTGAAGAATTTGTCCAATTTAAATATAATTGGAGGTGATCGAATAAAATGTTTGGTAATTGAAAGTGATTTGATTGTGATTGAGGTGAATTTGAGATGATTTGGTTGTGATTGGTGTTGATTGTCAATTTATGTCTATTTTGTCAATTCACCAATTAGTGTCTAACTTCTCAGTTGTATTTTTTCTAATAAATGTCTAATTTCCCTATTTATAATTTAATTAACTAATTGACACTTAAATTGGTCAATTATTTTAATAGACAAAAATGGCAAAATTTTGGTGTCCACATGCTTGGAATCTTTTTTGATCTTTGATCGTTAAATTATATAAGATTATTTATAAGAAAAAGAAAAAAAAAAAGACAATCCTAATAGATTAAAATAGTAGATATACTGTAATTAAACTTTCTCAGCTAATTCAATTATAAAAGACACCGAGGTTAAATCTATATAAATTTCATCCATCTTGAGAGGTGTAACAAGTGCTTCTGCTCCACATGCACTTCATTTGTGTTATAACTCTCACATCACGATAACGAAAAATCAAGTTTTTTTTTACAATGTGTAAAATTAAGTATTAGAATAAACAAATTAATTAGATAAGAGTGTAGTTATATATGTTATAATTTGATACCTCAGTGTAACTTTAATATACGTTATATATATATATATATATAAATATATATTGTGTATGTGTTGTTATAAAGTGTTATAACCCGATATATTAGAGAATATTTAAAATTTTGGTGTATCAACTTTGTTCTTGGAGAGTAAATAAAATTTTTGAAATAATAATAATAATAAAGTTAATAGATTAAGTTGATAAATAAAATACAAGAACATACATATATAGATAGATATATGTATATACACACATGTAAATACTAAGAATGTATATTAACCACAAATTTCCTTAGTCAATTGGACTTTTACCACTGTAGCTTTCAAATTCTTTCTCTTTCTTGATTGACCGGAGGCCTTTTGTTGTGGTATTTTTTTTGTTTTCTTTTATTCTTGTTTCAAGACCCTTCTAGCTTCTTCTCCCTGGTTATGCTTTTGGGATTTCCTCCTGCAGCCGATTCCTTAACTCTTTCTTGGCAGGTGGTCCTTTTCTCTTTTATTCCTTGCCGTTCAACTGGTTACAAATAGCAGGAATTGATGTTGGTCCTCTTTCCTCTTTCCTTGTTCTAAGTCTTACCATTTTTCTGCCTATCATTGTTCTCTGCCATTCGAATATTTCTGTGTGTGTTCAGTTCTTATTTTGCTCGTGTTTTGTTTGGCCTGGCCGTGCATCATTTGCTTGTTCATTCTCCACTTCCTTATTTTTGCTTTGTTGTTGAATGAGTTGAAGTGGGCAAGCAACCATGAGTCTTGCCAAATTCCTTTATTAAATATATATATATATATAAAACATTGACAGCAAGACGATTGGGAAGAAGCTGGAAGCTAGTATTCAGCTTCGTTGGTGGTGGGTAAAGGCAGTTTGTCACTGCCCTGTTGGTAAGCCTTTACCGTTTGGTTCCTCCTCTTTTGCTAGCCGTTTATCTTGACCAAAAAGAATAATTTGTGAACAGCCAAGTTTCTGTACAGAGCCAGCAAGTTGTGGACCTTCTCACCTCCAGCCGTGAACCTTGCTTGAGTAGTCAAATGACTTGTTAAGAGGGATTGGCAGCAAGTGGGCAGCAAGTGACGTCCTTGCTAGGGAGGCAGCTGTTGTGGCCTCACTTTTCTTCAACATGGTAGCCATTTGATGAATTGTTAAGGGGTAAATTTCAGCCACTAGATCCTAAGATTTTTTTTGTTTAGTTACTTAATTTTAATGAGTTAAAAGTAGAAATTAGTAAGTTAGAAATGTTAATAGTTTGATTAAAAAGGGTGAAGTGGTATTAAGATGATATGAGTATAGTTTAACTTAAGTCTTTAAAGTGGCTAAGTTAATTCTTGTGAGATATGTAGATATATATTTTTACATACACTAATGAAAGAAATCTATGTCTTTTAAGGTGTTTGTAAAAATGTCTAAATGAAATTAGTTGTAAGAGAATGAGGGTAAAAAAAAAGGGATTATCAAACGAATGCAGGGGCAGATTTCGTGGGTGAAAGAAACTCAATATTTCGAGTGTCTTCGGAGAATAATTAAATTAAGAGTTCAAAATATAAAATGTAGCTTATGGTCTTGAGATATTTTCTGAAAAATTTCGTAGCTTGGCTCTAAATATGTTGTGAGTTATAGCTGTTAGACTCTGGTCGGGTCAGACAAGATTCGTGGTGTCCTGTTTTTGGTTCATGTGAGAAATTGAGTGGGTTAATGACATATTTTTGGAAAAGTTTCTAAACAATAAAGATATATATACTTGTCTATTAATAAACCCAACAAACGGAATTGGATTTTGTTTTTCTTAGAGAAAGTTATGTTCAATTAACTAAGGTAAGGTCAAAGCTGTCAACAATCCTGCGTGTTGTACAATTTGATGCAACTTCAAACAATAAACTGTATTGATATAAAAATCTAAAAATTACAAATGATATACTATTATAAAGCTACATGTGTCTAGTATTTTATAAATTTTACGAAACTGGATTTGAAATTTCTTAGAGAAAGATATGATTGTTAAAGTGGACACTGGTTCAAACCTCAAGTTTAGGCAGTGTCAACATTCCTAACTTACCAAGTGCTTTCCAATCTTTTCTAATGGTTTTCCCTATCCTATGCTTTTTCAAGATACTTAAAATGCTTTCTCCTTATTAACCTTATCACCTAAAATCTAAATCCATATTAATTGACATGAAATAGCTTAAAGGAAAACTTACCTAAATAAACCTATATAAGGTGAGATATAAGTTTAGTAAGTAAAAGAGTATAACAATAACGTTTATGAACTAAGTAATATTTGAAATTATGAATTTCAGTTCCGAATTCTAATGTGAACCTAATAAGACGCGTTGATGCAAGTGTGAGTGACGAATGGAATTGGTAACAGGTGAGTGGTTAATTGCTGTCTTTAGAGGCTAGATTATTATGTGTGATTATATGTTTATTTGAATATGTGTGATATATGGAAAGTAAGCTAGTGAAGTATTTCAGTAAATTGCTTGAATAATGTTTTCTTGATATTGGCTACTGTGATTAACATTGATTGTGTTTGATAAAGGCCAACTCGTGAACATTTTCTGGAAAATAATTTTCATTTCTGAAATTAAAAATCCAGGTGCACCTTGGATACTCTGATTTGAAATCACGAGAAATTTTGATTATGATAAATGTTTTCTAAATTGAGTGCTCAACCTCGGTAGGATGGATTGTGTACGGAGATTAATTTGTTGTGCAGGCACGTAAATGCTCGACAGGGGGTGATACTGTTGTGCGGGGCTGGGTTACTCGTTGGCCCTTTGGTTGTTTTGTTTGATATCATTGCTCTGATAAATTTGTGATCTTGTGTATCATATGAATTGTGAATTTGTGAAACCTACAATGTGTATGTGTAATGTGAAATGTTATGTGAATCATGTTATATGATGTTAATATATATGTGATATGCTTGTATTGTGTGGGACTCACTCCAGAAAATTTGGGTATGATTTTCTACTCACTGAGTCCGTAGGACTCACTCCTTTCCTGTGGTTATATTTTTTAGTAGCAGGACCTCAAAAGAAGTTAACCGCTAATATGAGATTTTGCTAAGGATTTGACGACAAGGTATATCTCGGAATCTCATACTTGAAGTTAAGGATGAAAGTTTGCAGTCACATTAGAACTGTGGGTGTCAAATGTGGTATGATGTAATATTCTAGTACTTGTTTTGTTGATGATGTGAACGGAGTAGAGCTCCTTATGGTCTTTATATTATGTTGAGTAATAAAAAGAGTTTACAGAACTGTATTTTAAGGCATGTTCCATATTGTAAAGGATCTCTGCCGAAATTTTCAGTAAGTATGATTTGTTGTAATCAACCAACTTTTAATATTAACTTTTGTCTTTATAATTTCTTGGTTTTATTCATTGGTTAGTCAAGAGTCATGGTCGTTCTGCTATTTGAGTTAGGGTTATGGAGGTTTGGTTACCATTCCTCCGGCCAATCATGCCTCCATGAGGGGTGTGACAATTTGAGTTCCACTCATGAAAATGTAACATACATAACAGCAGTACTCCAAGCTCCTTATATAAACACTTGAAACATTTTCCCAACCACATCACCACTCAAAACCAATACGTACACCAAAGTTATATAAAATGACAAGGCTAAACCACCAACTTCATGGTTCTGGCAATTTTTGCAATCACCTGAATCTTAATGTTTTTCAGTACCAACAATGTTGTCCTTCGCCAGGGATGCCAAGGTGACTTGCAGGGTTTGATAAAACAATGCACGATGTATGTTCAAAAGACAGGGCCAAGAACTGGCCCGTCACAAGGATTTTGCAATGTGATCCCTTAGTCGACATTCCTTGTATATGCCAGCATACTACCCTGGAGATCAAGCGGGTGATTGACATGGAGAAAGTTGTCTATGTTGCCCATGGTAGCAAATTTGGGAGTAGGAAAAATTTCACACTTTTTTTTCGTTTAACTCCATTTTAAAAAAAAATAATAGCTAATGAGGCGCATTAGATTACACAATAAGAATTGTCATCGTTCTATTTTTATTAATGAACCAATACTTGATTTTGATTTTCACTAATTTTGTTTAAAATTTTAATCCGTGCTTGTTTTGCAGGTTATATCGTTCCCTAATCAGTTGAATGTATGAAGTCAAAATGATTAAATAAATTTGAATATGTTGAGGCTGTGCCTATAGAAGCACTTCTTGTTAATTAGTACTTGGATTTTCTCTACTAAATAAATTAATTTTAGAGAGATTTTGCATATTTAGACTTCTTTGATGTCGTTGACGTATAAATTATAATTGTTCAAAGTAATTAAAGATGAACTTCATGCTTAGCAAGATCCTCAACAACACATCCATTAATTTCATTACAATATGACCAAATGACTATAATATTCCTTATATTTCTGAAATAATGCTTGCAAGCCTCTGCTAATGAGCATCATAAGGATGAGTTATTAAATTAATCAATGTCAGTATCTTTAAAAATACCTTGTAAAAAACTGGAAACCTTTACAAATCTCAGCAACTTATTGGGATTTTCCCCATCTGCCTCCCTCTCCATCTTCATTCCCATCTCACGAAACAGATAAGCATTATCTACTTCTGCAATTGGCAGACGCAAATACTATAATTTCTTATAGTGAAGTTTTGGCATACATACTTCAAAAGTTTATCCCAGAATGAATTGCCTAGAAAAAGGTTCTCTTGAAAAGTTATGCAACATGGCTAAATAAAATGACTCGAACCAAACCCTTTAATGCTAACCTAAGTCCTTATCAAACCTGATTATGTAACATGGCTAAATAAAATGACTCGAACGAAACCCTTTAATGCTACACTAAGTCCTCCTTATCAAACCTGATACTTCCCATCTGCCTCGCTCAACATATTCATTCCCAGCTCACATCAAGACCTCTACATCCCATCTGCAATTTTTTCTCCTCCATGACCTCCAATCACTTTCCTTTTATGTCCCTGAACAAGTAATATTTAGTTTTCTTTAATTTATTTGCTCTGATAGCAAGGAGGAAGGTAAGTAAAACTACAACTTTTTTTCCTCGATTTTCTCTTTCAATCTTCCTTTTTGTCTCTAAAATTTCTATCTTTAATTCAATTTGCACGTATGTTGTCAATTTTGGGTTCGTAGAATGTTTAATTTTATTAGGGCTTATGGGTATTTGATTAGAAACTAAAATTCTCCATTATTTTTGGAGCAGTCGGGTTTCAAATGGAAGAACAATCTCTTGCAAGCAATTTCTGCATTCAACATATACTTCTAGTATTTGGCATTCTGATAATTTGATGTCTTTTAATTCAGATCTTATTAGTTCTATACATTTGTTATATATGAATGACACATAACATTGGTAACAATTGTTAGCTGTGGAAAAATTTGTTTTACCTGCAGTTTAGTGCTTATTAAGTGAGTATGTTAAGAATCTGTATTAAGATGTCTTTATCCCCCCGAGATGTGGGATTATGTGCTCTAGATCTAGACCTATTCATATATGACTAACTAGTGGTTGATCAACTAAATTTCTTACGAAATTCTCTATTCTTGTCCTATTTGTTATTTCTTTTTACCTAATGTATAATGATCACAAGTGTATCCCTTCATTTTCACTTGGTTTGTGGAAAATAGAAGCAAAAGCTATAAACGAAAAAATAATAATACAGATTCTAAAGAAATTTTTTAAATTAAAAAAAAAATAAAAATCTGTGTGCCCATAAAATAATAAAAATCTGAATTAATAATTAAACATAAAAGACAACATTATTCAATATAAGTTTCTTAATAATTAAATACAATATGTATGTATATATATACTAGACACGTGCATGTGCTTACAGATGTGTTGAATGATTTTAAAATATATATAATGATAATTTAATAAAAAAATATGAATTAGTGTGTGAGTAAGAGTGATGTGGAGAGGTTACCGATTTTTGCGTGTGTTGGGGGAAGTGTAAGATCTTTTTTTAATTAAAATAAAGGATATTCAGTTATTAAATTTATTTTCTAAAAAAATTAAATAAATATATATTATATAGTGGGAGAGGGCTCTTACTTTTATAATATTACATATGTGATGTAGTGAATTGTCAAGTTAGACCTTGTGTGCATATGCACGCAAAGGTCCAACTAGTTAATAAAAAAGTCAAAAGATACTTTCATGATAAAAGAAAATTTCATATCCTAAAATAAATCTAGGCCTATAACTTTCAGAACAGAAAAGAAAAATTTAAGACTATAAAATGAATTTCAACACTTTGAAAGGCAACTATGAGGAGGTGATCTCTCGATTCCAAAACAAGAAAAAGACCTGAACAAGATTGTTGATACTTTTCCAAGTTGCATTATTATAAATAGAGATCTCTACACGTATTGTACCCATAAAAATATCGTTGCCCAAGATGCATTAGACCCAAAACACTCATCAAAAGAGGAAAAAATATAATTGGGTGAAATACAAGCTCACATGAATAGAGATTCACAAACTTTAAAATTTACCAAAACAATTAGTTAGTTTTGAAGTATAAGCCACACAACAAAACTATATAAATATGCCCTAAAAATAAACAGATCTAGTAATTTATTAAAATAAAAATAAAAATAGGGACTGTCCTCATAAAGAAGGACGACAGCCCCTTGAGGAAAGAAAGTAAAAGAAAGGCAACTATTGAAGTTTGCAGGGTGAGAAGAGAAAGGGACACAAAACATGTTAGCAAAAGACACTTTTACTCGTCAATGATTGAGGTTGAAATCTTTTTGATGATTTTGTTGTGCTATTTCTAAGTTCTTTACAATAATTTGCTTGACTTTTAAAGATGCCAAAGTCACATACACTAATTGCGGTAAGGTAATAATTATTTCACAAACAGGATTTAATCTATATAAGAAATAATGGCTTCAAGGGGTATTCTTATTCCTTTTTCATTCCTTAGTTAATAATGTTTCACATTTATGTCATGATATAATTACTTTTTGAAATTAATGTATGAGAAAAGAATTTTAAAGAGTTGACTTTGTGATAAAAAAATATTAATTCTTTTAAGTTTGAAATTTTGTGAGAATCATACAGATTAAATTTTTTATGAAATTTTTAGTTCTAGTGAGGATGACTTCTCTTTGATCATATCCTACAATAATTAAATTAATTATTCATTCTTTTATCATTATCTTCTTCTGTTCTGTCTAGGAGTGTAAACGAAAACTTGACTCATTAATTGATCTGAAGCAAAAAATTAAATAATTGTTTTCATGGTCAGTGAGAGACAAACCTGAAACTTTTTGAAGAACAAATAAAGAGGATGATCACCGCATCAAAACATGTCTCGTGTTATTTCTTGCATGTTAATATATTTATATAAAACATAAAATAGTATATATATATTTAATGAGTCAGGCTAGTAATTTTACAAGCTAAATTGTAAAATATTTGAACTCGACTAATTAAGCAAAATTGAAACTTAACTTGTTTAGAGATTTAACCGAGCTCGAGCTTTTATTGAATAGTCCACGAGTAACTCAGTTGTTCCCACCTCTAGTTGTTCCCTTACCAACCCACTAAAAGAATAACATTCTGCCAACCAGCATTTATCAGAATTTGATTAGACCAGCTGTGTCATGTGCAATTACACCATAAATAATATATATTCACTTCTGAAGCAGATCTTTAAAATAAATCACTGCAACAGAACACACACAATTCAGAATATCAATTATACTTATAGAATATTGGGCTACCCAGTTGGTGCCTCAAAACAATGATGAACCTCACATCTGCATATGGATTTTGCTCACCAAACATAGGAGTATAGAAACCTTTATAATAACCCATGAAGTAGGGTCACAGCAAAATGAGTACTGCCCACCCAACTTGTCTCGCACGGATAAAATATTTTCTTTTTTAGATTTAAGTGATTTTGAATATAAAGATTATGTCAATAAGTTCCTAAACTTACTATTATAATATGAATTTCAACTCCCTATCTACAAAGACAGAGCAGCTTCCTCTAAACTTAGCACCTGATATTCAAACACCAAATAAGAATCTCCTATAATGCTATTGCTACCTATGACTTCTGAATCATTGCATATAGCTAGCCATACATGTCTTTATCATTCTTTCTACTGTTTTACATCATTAGTAATCCCCTTTTAATATTTGTCTCCTCCCCAATCCACACCAATTTCCAAGCTACATTTTTGTTACTTTACATCCATTATCTGCTTTGTTTTTGTTCAAATTTGTTTCTAACAATGTCCATCTCAGAAATTCCAGCTTCAACTGCTTCATCACCTGATACTGAAACGTCTTTTCAAAGAGTTCAATTAGTTTCAAAGTCAGTCTCAGATAAGCTTCTACAAAAGTTTTCTGATAAATATGAATATGATTTTGATTATGAACAGAGTGGATTATGGTCTCCTCCGGTTCACCGGGCCGTGTTCTTGAGCTCCCATGGAAAGATATTCACCGAGCAAGAAATGCTCGAAAAACTCAGAAATTTGACAGTTTCATGCAGTAACGATAAAAAGCACAAAGTTTGTTTCAATGTAAGGACCTAGTCTCCTTCCCCTGCTTCATTGGTTTCTTAGTAAAAACTGATACAGAACACTTTTTTTTTCTTTTTTTTTTTATACGCTTGACAGGCTTTGTGTTGCTCATAAATTAAGTGGAAGCTGAAGAAACCAGAATGAATGCAATTTAGAAGGTCAGATTACAGAAAGAGGTTTGTTCTTAAAATTCTTCATTGGTTTCTATTTTATTAGCTTGTAGTAATTTTTCTCCTTTCCTTCCCCCCACCACAGACACGTTGATGTAAAGTTTCTTCCTTTCTTTTTTTCTTGGAAAGTGTAAGTTTTCATTGTTTTGATGAATTGTACAGAAGCTTTATTCACATCTCCTTTTTGTTTCCATGGTTTTCTGGAAATACTGCACACTAGCTAGTTCTCAGGAATACTGCAATATTTAAACACAGATTGGTTGGAGCAAATATCAAGCCATTAAATAAATGTGATATAAAAGTAGATATATATTTTTTTATATGAGAAGGCCTAACATGGGTTGGTTCAAAAGTAATTCATTAATACATATAAAGGCATCACAACGATGTGAAATTCGAGAAAGTATGAAGTCAGTCATTACATACATTTATGTACTACAATTTTTCTCTTTGGTACAACAAGCATATTTTGGAATTGGATTAAGATCCAAGGAACTAAATCTTGGATATTTTTCAGCAATACTGGCGAAGCATGTATGTATCTCAAGTTATATATAAAATATTATTATTTATATTCAATGATATAGTCCGATATTTTTGATATTTCTGGATATCGTTTCTTACAAGCTAAAAAATTTAAAAGTACAAAAATAAGAAGAAAAAATTCAAGATTTTTATAATGCCAATTTAAAAAAGAAAAAGAAGAAGCAACAATAGAAATTAATGTCAAGAATCAACAAAGAATTTTTATTTTTTTTGTAATATATGTTGTTCATAAAAATAAAAAATTAACTTGCATATTTTTCTTTCTAAATATTTTTTAATATTTACTAAGAATTCATATTTTCAATTTAAAAATTGTAACTAATAAAATATTATTTTATATTTACATATTTATACTTCATTATGAAGAAGTAAGTTATATTTATAAATTATACAATTGGAATTTATAAGTATAAAAAAACTATAAATCATAGAAAAAAATTATTATATAGAAGCTAGTCAAATGACAAGAAAATAAATATAATCAAGTGTAAGTATTGTTTCTAAAATTATTATTTAATTTAATTAATATGTATTGGTTATATTGGGGACAATTTATAAATAATTGAAACTTCAAATGTAAGAAAATAAAATAATTTATGTGAAGAGACAAATCAAATCTTCAAACATATACAATTAATCAATATATATATTATAAATCACTTACTACATAATATATTTACATATTCCTTCATATTTTCAGGATTGTACAATATTTTTATAATATTTTTGATACATATTTTTTATATTTTCATTTCTACACGGACCGAATTGTATTTAAAAAAGTAAAAGTGACATTTTTATACTCGTTCAGATCCTATCATGTTCCTCTTGTATTAGAATGATATCTTATATGAAAAATACAGACATAAGGGAAAAAAAAAATTAACAAGATTAATTTTTAAATTAAATATACCTTCGGATGAGTTGATATTTTTTTTTCTCTCCAACCGGACTCCTTTACAGCTGTAGTAGAGGAGATATCCAAATCCATTAACAATTTTAGTGTCTGCAACCACAAAGGGAACAATGGCCTCAGGTCTCTTCCAAAGCCCAAGAATATATTTCTTTTACATAATGAAGTACTGCATCAAATACAGTGTCCTCGCATTAAGGAAATAAAAATAATAATAACAAGCTGGTGGTGGTCTTGATCTTTCACATATTTTCATACACATAAATTTATTGAATTTGTCAGTAAAAAAAAATACATATTATTGATCAATTGATCATAAAACCTTTAATATATATAAAAACTTCATATACTAAGAACAAATAAAATAATTAAAGAGACACATTGGAGATAGTTTATACTTATTGGAAGAAATTTTATTTTATAGTTTTTTTTACAAAGACATACTAGTTTGTAAGAACTATGACTTTTCAATTGATTGTTTTATCAATTGGTTATTTAGTAAAATAAAAAGTTATAATTCTTCTGAATAGTTATATGTCTAATTAGATAGTTGACAGTCACAACATTTCTGAATACATTGTACATATAATTTTCTCTCCATCTCTCTTTTCCTTTGAAGGAAAGCCTTCAGTAGTGCTGGCTACATTGCTTTGGGTTTTATTGTATCCAGTGATGTAAATTGTCATATTTGTACCACCAGTAACTTCATAGTAGGGGTAATTAAAACCTTTAAGGATAGTGACAGTACACCTTAAAACCAATTATTGGATCAATTTTCAATGGAGTCCAGAGACTATGTTAAAGATAATGAATCAAGATTTCGTGAGATTGAATGCTTTTGATGACCTAATTTCAATCGATGGAAGGATAATATTTTTAGTTATGGATCAAGTGCATGATTTATAAATATTGGGTTTTGTCCAGAATTACGAATGAAACCCCTTCTTTCCCTTGATTCTCTATGTTCTTCCTCTTCTTCCTATTTCTTTCTCTTCTTCTTTGTTTGATTTCCTTTATTATCCCTACAAACTAAAAAGTATCTATCAATTGGTATCAGAGCTATCATTCCTAGCAACAATGGTGAACCTCAGTAATCAGGAAATCCACCAGTAGCTGAATCAGCTGCTGGAGGAAAGTCTGAGACAGGAAGGTCGAATTTCGACGATTGAGGGTCGATTAGTGACCCAGGAGAATAGGTTGGATCAAGCAATTGTGAAAGTGGATGTAATTGCAAGACTCCATGAGGATCTTCAAAAATTGAATGATCGATTGTTTAATTTGTTGGCTCTGACCACGAATTAGCTGACCCTATACCCAGAAGTACATCAAGGGTTTCAAATAGTTGATCCAAGAAACAACTCAAGTTCAGACTAGGGCGGTGCCAAATCTTGAAGAAACAACAACCCATGTTGTAAAAGAAGAGGAAGGAAGGAAGGATCTAAAACTACTGATCAAGTAGTGGATGGTGCTTGCCAAGTGATTGATGAAATTCCACTTCAAGCATCTGAAGTTAGCAAGGTGGATATACTTCATGAATCCACTTATCAGAATTTACCTAAGAAGCTTTTCACAGCTTCCGAACTACGTAGCTCATTCCAGGTCCTAATAGTGGAACCCACAATTGAGTCGGCTATGATCCAGCAACAAGTACTATCCAATTTAGAGTTGACAAACATGGAAGTAACTGTCAATTTCACTTTTAAACATGACAAGGCAAGTAAGGGGATGGGATCCAGGTAGTATTTCACCTCCTGTAGTTGGTAAAATGACTGAGAAAAGTATAAAATCTTGGGATGTTAGCTTAGATGCTTGTAGTAAATCTACCCATGTGAGAAATGCTTTTGAGATGTCTGTTTAAATGCTGAAATGGCAATTGAAATTGAATGTCCCTGCAAATTTAGCTATAACAGTGGTCCTTAATTCGAATGGTTAAATACCATGATCCTGAACATGTTAGTCTTGTAATTGAGTCAACCAGAGGTTTCATCGGAGGACCTTGGAGGCATGAAGAATTGCTTACAGGGATTGAAGTTATGTGTCTCTCCTTGACAAGCCTATGGTGGAGCACATTATAGTGAAAAGGTTCTCGGCATTAATAAAGAGATGAAGTGAAAGGGGAAGGAACTGAATGTAATTCTCTACAATACTATGTTCTCCCCATGTGCCATAGTCAGTTGCACATGGGTATTTAATATAGAGAAGCAGCATTCGTGTGACAATATTTATTCTACTTGGAATTTAAAAGTTGTTGGGAATTTAGTTGAACTATAGTGGTATTGAATTGCGTGGAAATGCTTACGAACTGCTTGTTGAAATGCTGGTAGGGAAATTAAATTTTCCTGCATCTCTAGCTATGATAGACGCATATGGAAGGGTGGGATTCTTGGCTAGATGCTTAATTGTTTCTGAAAAGATGAAGGTTCTAGGTGATTAATCTAACCTTTCCATTTCACTAGCTTCTTAAGAGTTCAGTTGATTGACAAGTTAGCTAAGCAGGAGGTAATAGTTGAACACCACTGGAACTATTGCACCATTAATTATTCTTGGAAGTCCATGCATCAACTAACCAAGCCATGGCTTATTCCCCAACCTCCATTTATGACTTTTTTGACCAATCATTCATTTGCCAAAAGACCAACTTTACCTCCTTTTCTAAACCCAAGACCAATTACCAAGGAGTTGTGCCTTAACCATGATGGGTTGACTACAAGGAAACTTCAGGTAGGGGTGCACTTAGTGGCAGAGCAGCTTGAATTACATTAGGTCCTAAAGGAAGGAATGTTCTATTGTAAAACAAATATGGGCTACCCAAGATAGTGAATGATAGAGAAACTGTCCTGGAAGAGATTGAGTTGGAAGGTCCTTTAGAGAATGTTGGAGTTAAATTGGTAAGCAAGCTGGTGCAAAAACAAATTACCTCGCTGATGATGGTCCCATTACATCTGTTGTTCTTGCTCATGGCCTATCACTGAGGGTGTTAAGGTTATTGCAACTTCCATGAATCCTATTCAAATTGCTCGTGGGATTTAGAAGACTACAACAAAACTTGTTTCTGAACTCAAATTGATGTCCAAAGAGGTTAAAGATTATGAGCATGCAGCAATTATGGCAAGGCTTCAAGTATTTATAGATTATTGGGGGCAAATGCTTTCATGGGAATTTGGGGATGATGTTGTGCCACTTTCTTGGAAGAATGGAAAGTACATATGCAAAGACAGTGGAAGAATAGAAAAGGAATTAATCGAAGGAGAAAAGTTAAAGACTTCAAAGAGCCTTGCTGAAGCATTTTTTTGCTTGCTTAAGTGCTAAGACAATTGCATACAAATGACCTTGTTCTAGTAATTCATGATACACCAATCAAATTGAAGGAATTATTGGAGCTTGACATAGGAGGCTTGAATGTTTGGCAAGAGGTAATGGAGTTCCTGGTCCATTGGTGGTTAGTTAGTGATCATCATTTTTCATCTATAAATATTGTTTTGGCCAATGTTGATAGTGATGAGGCAGCCGAGAAAGGGTCCTTAGTTAAAAGATTATATCATCTTGATACCTTGCAATCATGTCAGGCTATTGTTTATAAAACTAATCTGGAGACTCCTGCAACCTTACCATTTCGATGGGTTCCTGGATGTGCAATTGCTGATGAGTTGGTTAGACAAGAGGAGCCACAAGTTCATTGTAACTATAGGGACACTGATTACTCTAGCAAACACTATCATTTCCAAAAGCATGCAAGTTTTGGTCCTTATACTAGTTGTCTTCATAATTGGAATTTAGATTCTGGTATGGCTTACTTAGACTTCATATTCAACGAGGTGTGAGGTTTTAATTCTGTTACTGGTTCAGCTTTGGATAGCTATATGCTTGCTTTCATTGGATCAACTTATTCAAAAAAAAAAAAAAATGTTCTTAAAGTGACGGTTAAAAGCAACTTCAAGCTTGTAATGGATCAGAGAAGCATGATGACATCAGTGGCATAACCGTGAAGTCAATTATGCTAAGTTTTGCAACCAGCGTCTTTTATTCAAAACTCATGGAAATCTAAAATGTGAGAAATATCAACTAGGAGAACAAGAAATGGCTAAATGCAAATGGGTGAATCAACTAGGAGATCAGATGTTAGTTGCTTTGCTGAGTACAAGATCCTGAAACGCATAAAGTGTTGACTGAAGGTACAATCAAATGGCTCTCTAACAAGCTTGGCTTGGAACTAGGAGAATTTGTATAGTACACATGTTCCTTCCTAACTAACAAGAGTTATGACAATGGGAGCCATATGGGGGAAACACTACTAGTTTTTGATGAGTTAGAATGCAAGAATGAGATTTCCTGCAAGTTTTTTACTGCCATGAAACTGCAGAATCAAGCATTGAAGTGGGTGGATAACAGTGTGAGTTCTCACATTGGTATTCAAGCTATAATGTGTGAGGTGTATGCCATTAGTTTGGAAGGACTTCAACCTGGACTGACTTTGCCCGGTATGTTCAATTTTCTGAATTTTCTAGTAACACTTGAGGACAACTGCTGTTTTAAGGGAGGCATTTCTGAGATACTTTTTTATATCAGGAACTGGATTGTAAGAGCAGATACTTAAGTGAAGATTATTTTGTATTTTTCATTAACTTAAGGACTGATGAGATGTCCAGTCTGTATACTATGGCTTTCTACTTAAGCAGGCCTTTGACAACAATTCGTTTTGTCCAGAATTATGAATGAAACCCCTTCTTTCCCTTGATTCTCTATGTTCTTCCTCTTCTTCCTATTTCTTTCTCTTGCTTTTTGTTTGATTTCCTTTATTATTCCAACAAACTAAAAGTACCTTACGCTTTTTTCCAGAAACCAATAGTAAATTTAACAATGAAAATAAAAGTATATCTTGTTATTTTGTAGAAAGAGAGGGCATCTCAAAAGAGAATGCAGATTTTTTAAGCGCTGAAAAAGAAAGAACCTAATCAGACCAACATGATTGAACAAGACATTGCAAAAAAATTATTGTAATGATTTTTGATATATATGAACATAAGCATAACTCCATAATTGAATATGACTGCACCAACCAAATCAATAGATGAGTGATAAGATCTAGCGAGAAATCAAGGGTGGACCCAAGACTTTTTCGTAGCCTGGGTAGAGCTCATACAAATATTTCAATTAAATTAAAATTTTTATTATATATAATTGGCATGATACCAGGTCTTAAGTCTCTCATAGAGTTCAAATCCTAATCTCTATTTGTACTCAAAAAAATAAAATTATATACATATATATATATAATCTTTATATTTTATAGAAAAATATTTTTATTTAATTTTAAAAAGTAATATTAGAGAGGTAAAGCACTAAAAGTCAATTAAACTCATATTTTCATCTCTTTGATCTCACCATGGCATAGCAAATGGCCTGAGAGCCCAAAAAACCAGTTTGTGGTATACAAAATAAATAAATAAGGCCCACTGGCTGACCTGCACGGCTGCACCCTCCTCGCTGCATGCATACACACATAACACATTGCAGCAGGCAGCAATACACCACACTGACTTCAAACTCAAAATATTTAAATTACATTACGAAACTTCAAATTAAAAATCAATACAAATAAATCATCCAAACTCCCAATTGAAAACCAGTACATATAAATTACATGTTCAAAGTCCAAATATAATCAAACGTAATATAAAAATAAACATGATCATCACCAGCCAACATGTCTTAAGAGTTAAGACTTGAGAGTTCCTCGCGAACGTCGCTTTTGATCAGTTATCTTCCACACCTGAAAAGTGAAAACACAAGCATGGAAAGTTAGAAAACACAAGATAAATATACTCAACACTTCATTAAATGTCCATACAAAGGACACATTTTTTAAATGTCCCTTATTTATAGATGACTTGCTTGCTGTTCCAAATATATATATATTTATATATTTATGCAGGTTAGCTACTTAGACAACTCTATAATTAGTTTATGACTCTAATTGACAAAAAGACTTTATTTAGCAGAAAACCCACACATTTGACAACAACGCATTGTCATTTGGCTGCAACACAGTGACAGCAGCAAGCAGTAAAATATAGGCAGAATCAGCAGGCAACTTTTTGACAAAGAGTCAACAAAATAAAGAGAGTAAAAAAGTAAATCTTACATCCTATAGTCAATTATCATAGGATCCTTCTGTTCCTTGTTTGGAATTTGAGGACTCTACTAACAAAAGAACAAAAAAATATTAAGATATAATAACACAACTATTAAGTACTAAGTATTAGGAGTATAGAGACATTACAAACTAAAAATATAAGTACCTATAATTTCTTTTGAGTGTATCAATTCATCCAAAATTTCTCTAGTCTCAATGGTGTTAGTGGTAGGGCCAAGCCAATTCTACAAACATATAAGGCATTTTACAGTTTCCCAATGCAATGAACTTCTTAAATCAAAAAGAACACGCCCCTCAGTGCTAAAAACAGACTCAAAAGTCACAATAGAAACTAGAATTGTTAAAACATCACGAGCAATTAAAAATAGAACCTTAAACTTGCTAGTATTGGCCTTTCACCATAGAAGAATGTCAAAGTCAACCTTTCCTCTAACTGTGTCCTCATCTAAGTGCATATCCCAGCTCTGATTTTGCCACTGAATCAACCCTATACCTCTTGTTTGCTTGGCTCCTCCATAGATCAATTGCTCTTGAAAAAATATCTACATCATTCGAGTCTTCAAGACATGAACCTCTACCTTCACCACTCTCATCATTCTTCTGTTCATCATTCTTTGTAATGATATAACTATAAACTCCATACAATCTCACCAAATTCTCCTTAGCTTTAAAACTCATATCATATGCAATTTCAGTTGGGCAACAAGATTCAAAAATAAATTGTATGAATCCAAGCTTAAAGCGAGGATCAAGTATTATAGCAATAAACATAATAGGATTGATCTTCTCAAGATTTCCCCAATACTTATCAAAATTTAGTTTCATTCTATTGGCCATCTTTTTCAACACATCATCTTTGGTTGCACACCATTTGCTCAATGTCATTTCCACCACACCAATCTTATTGTAACACTCATTTGATGTTACATGCAAAGTTCCTGAAAAGCTCAAAGTAATATCATGAAAGACTTTGAGAAACGTAATAAGAAACTCAGCATTTCTCCAATCGCTAGAAGTAGGTGGTCCTTCCTTCCCCCTTTTTTTCTCCACCTTAATGGCACTATCATCTTCATTGTCTTCATCTTTCTTGTCTCCATCTTGCTTGTTTTCATCTTCCTTTTCTGTAGCTTGATTGTTTTCATCTTTCTTATCCACTTTAAACCATTTCTTATACCTTTCATCTTCGTCTCTCATTACATCAAAAGCATTTTCAAACTTAATGGCACAATCAATCATTACATGAGTGGAGTTCCATCTAGTTGGAACGTCAAGGCATATCATCCCTTCCCTGTGTATTCCCTCACTTTTCACAAACTTAGCAAATGTGGCATGTCTAGAAGAAGAGGATCTCACGTAAGATACCATATTTCGAATTGCAGCAATTAAAGGTTGCAATTCTTTTATTCCATTTGAAACAATTAAATTCAATATATGTGCACAACAACTCATGTGCATGAACTCACCTTCTAATATTGCACCACCCCACCTATTTATCTTCTTTTTCAAGTAGTTTTAGTGCCACTGCATTGGCACTAGCATCTTTCACTGTTATAGTGAATACCCTCTCAATCCCCCAATCTAGAAGGCATTTGTCAATGGCCTTACCAATGTCTTCACCCTTGTGACTATCAACATTACAAAAATTCAAGATTTTTTTGTGCAAAGTCCACTCATCTCATCATCAATAAAGTGTGCCGTAAATGCCATGTAGCCTAAGTGTTGATTAGAAGTCCAAGTGTCGATTGTGAGACAAACATTTTGTTTTGATCTAGACAATAACTTCTTCAAATTCTTTCTCTCATCGATATAGCATTTCCAAATATCATTAGCAATAGTGATTCGAGATGGACAATCAAACCATGGCACTAAGACAGATAACAACCTACGGAATGCAAAGGACTCCACATGTTTGAAAGACAATTCACCAAGAACAATGTATTCAACAATAGCTTTCCTAATATCATCTGCACCATGTGGTGGGGCATTGTCCTTCCCATTAGTAGGATGTTTAGGAGGTCTTGTTAAACGCGCAACAATTTCAAGAGGCAGCTCCTCAATTTCATGGTCTTCGTTTAATTTGAAATATGCATTATAGACATAAGTTTTAAAGGAAATACAGAAAATGTTGATAAAGAGTGCAGCAAATCATAATATGTAACAATGTTGCTAAACATGCTACAACAATGGCTACGTTATGCAAACGAATCTAATGGACTAATGGATCATGTAGCATGCAGGGAGTTTATACCCACATGTTTTTTGAGAAAACCCATAAAATAGCCTTTTTTAAAACATAAATTTAAAATAGACCACTTTTGAAACTAATATTGAAAATGGACCAATTTGCTAACTCACCTGCCACACCAGTTGCCACATCCTCAAGCCTAGGAAAAAAAATAAAATTCATAAACAGTAACTTCATGATCCCAACATACGAAGTTACTATTCATAATTTTTTTTGTCTTTTTCCGTCCATGTTTTGTTCATTTGTTCATTGTAATTTTTTATTTTTGTCTGGTGAAAAGAAAAAATTTATTTCTTTCCAAAGATTTAAAATATATATATATATATATATATATGAACAGTAACTTCGTGAGTTTCATAAGCCTAACCCACGAAGTTACTATTCATTTTTTTGGTTTTTTCCATAAATGAATGCTTTATTCATTTATTCCTTGTAATAATTTTTTTTTTCTTATTGAAAGAAATTTTACCCCAAAATTACACCAAAAAAATAAAATGAATGGCAGTGCCGTTATCCCAACTCACGAAGTTACTGTTCATTTTTATTTTTATTTTTGTTTTGTAATTTTTTTATTTTTTTTATTTTTGTCCAGTCATAAGAAAAAATTTACTAATATATATATATATGAACAGTAACTTTGTGAGCCAAACCACGAAGTTACTATTTTTTTTTTCTTTATTCATTTATTCCTTGTAATTTTCTTTGTTTGTTAACACGTAAAGTAATGTTAGCATATTCATTTATTGTTGAAACACTTTATAAAGTTAAAATGCTTGAACGAGTAGTAATTATGGATGCAAAAATTATGTGTTTTATTATAAAGTAATACTAACATGTCTGCATATTAAGACAATTGTTGAAGATTTAAGTAATAATTTCAGTAAGATAATAATAGATGGATTAGAATTCAATCTATCTATTAAGTAAGACAATAATAGATGGATTAATTATTTTTTCTTGATAAAACCATTTCTAGGTAAAATCACATTTCCTTTATCAGTGAGTATATATATTTTTTTCTTTTGTTTTATCAAATAAATTAATTAGTGTACTATTTTTTATAATAATAGATGCATTTAATCCTTAAATTATTAAAAAAAATAAAAATAGTATTGTTTTGTAAATTTAATTTCATCGAAGATTGAATTATTAAGAAATCAAACTATCCAAATTACAATAAAATTAGGATATAAAAGTATCCAAATTGTGTTGTGAGATGTACAATATTTTATATTAATTTCATCTCCTCCATGAATGAGTACCACAAGGTAGGGGTCTCCTATTTCTAGCAGGGTTCCTTCTTGGGGCTCTATCACGCGACATGTTTTGTTGTATGACCTGACCTATGTCATTTGTCTCACCACCACCTGGTCTATTACTACCTTCGTCATTATATCCAGTGAGATCCTCAGCGTCCACATGTCATCTAGTATAGTATACATGTATAAGTTGGAACCTCAGCGTCCACATGCCATCCTCAGCATCCACATGAAAAATAAAGAAGGTAGATCCTGTGTGTTGAAGAATGTGAGAAATGATGAGGAATAAAGAGAGTGCAGAGAAAGGGTATTTGTATAAGTTAGAGGTGAGGAATTTTGATTTGTTGGAGGTGAGAAAGGGTTTGTGTATAAGTTGGAGGTGAGAATGAGTGAGAAGGGGTGAGAATGATTTATAGAGAGTAAAGGATAATGTTTCATGGGTGTAAAGCAAGAAACAAAGTATGCAAAAAAAGAAAAAAAAGAAAAACGAATGGTATGCAGAGTTTTGCAAGTAAAGGAAAGGGAAAAAAATAAAGTATGCAAATGAGACAAAATGAAGAAGAAAAAAAAAAAAAAAGCATGTGACTCCTTTTCTAAGCAAGTGAAGAGAAAAAACAAAATAGAGAAATAAAACAGAGTGTGCTGAATAAAGACTACATTTGATTTGGAAAGCACGTATGGTGCAAGTAAAGCATGCATTTACAAAGAAAAAAAACAAAAATTGCATAAAGAGTACTTTTGATTTGGAAAGTATGCATGGTATAAGAAAATCATGCATTTACAAGGGAAAAAAAACAAAAAACAAAAAAATAAAAGCATGCACTTACAAGCCTCAAAAAAGGAAAAAAAAAAAAAAAAAAGAGAGAGAGGAGAAAATACAAGGGAGAAAGTAAAATAAATAAATTAATAAAAGCATGCATTTACGAAAATTAAAAAAAAAAGAACACTACTACTATAGAAAATCAAGTTTCTGCTATATATATATATTTAAAAAAAAATTACAAGGAAGAAATTTAAAAGTAAAAAATAAAAGCATGCAATTTATCCAAAAAAAAAAAAAAAATAGTAACTTCATGATTTTAACACACAAAGTTATTGTAGTTTTTTTTTTCTTTTTGAGTAATTTTAGGATAAATTGTTTCTCTTGGATAAGGAAAAAAAATAAAAAATTACAAGGAATAAATGAATAAAGCTTGCATTTATGGAGAAAAAATTAAATAAATAGTAACTTCATAGGTCATGCTCACTAAGTAACTGTTCATATATTTTTTTTTGGAAAAGGTAAATAAAAAATTACAAAAACAAAAATGAATAATAATTTCATGGGTTAGTATCACAACGTTACTGTTCATTTATTATTATTATTTTTGGGTAAAATTTTTCTCGATAAGAAAAAATATACAAAAAAAATTATTATAAGAAATAAATGAATAAAGCATTCATTTATGGAAAAATAAAATAAATAAATAGTAACTTCGTGGGTTGGACTCACGAAGTTACTGTTCATATGGTTTTTTTTAAATTTTTTTGGTAAGTGATAATTTTTTCTTCTTCACCGGACAAAAAAAATAAAAAATAAATATTACAACTAACAAATGAACAAAACATGGATGGAAAAAGACAAAAAAAATAAAATGAATAGTAATTTCATGGGTTGGACTCACAAAGTAACTGTTCAAGAAAAAAATTAAAAATGAACAATAACTTCGTGTGTTGGACTCACGAAATTACTATTCATTTTTTTTTTTCCTTTCTCTAGACTTGAGGACGTGGCAGGTAAGTTGAAAAATTTGGTCAATTTTCAATATTAGTTTCAAATATGGTCTATTTTAAATTTATGTTTTAACAAATAGGTCATTTAATGGGTTTTTCCATGTTTTTTGATATGGTGAACTGTTTTGATATTAAACGAGATATCGTGAGTTTGAATACTATTATTTAATTAAGTCAAAACTTCTTCAAGTCATGTAAAAGTTGCTGCCTGGTGCATGGGATGCTTGCAAGATCTTTATACCCACATTTTCCCATACCCGAATATCAATTAACCAAAAAAAAAGATATAGTCTTCAGATTGAGGGCCTCAGTTATTTAATAATAAGAGAAAAAAAAAACTTTAGTTTCTTTTCTTTTCTTTTTTTGGTTATACAAAACACTTCAGTTTCAAGGACAAGGAAAACTACTACAGAGAAAAGGAAGAAAAGTGAGGAAAGGATATTCGTCCTTTTACTAATATAAAGAAACTAGATAGCCAGGAACCTAAACAATTTCCTTCTTTTATTTTCCCTGAAAAAAATTCTACTAACTGAAATATTATGCTGTTATATGCAGAATATAGGAGAACATCAATTTTAAAAGGTGGATGCCCATGTTCAAAAGGGGCAAACATGTAAACAATCAATTTTAACTACTGGTCAAGACGAATTAGCAAAATGACAGCCTTAATTTGCTATTAGTACAAGTTTGATTATGGCAGAAGCCAGAAATATTACATGAATAAAATTGAACTGAAAGATGTTCAACTCATCAATCATTGGCCAGAAATATGAATTGGGTTTCGAAGATTATTAGCTAATTCAAAAGTACAAGGGAGTTTTTAATGGCAAATTTGCTAATGAGAAAAGAGCAAGAACAAAATCCACAACCAACAATAACAAACAGAGTATTTGAAAATAGTGAACTTCGGAATTTCTGGTATGTCAGAACTTAGATTAATTTCAAAATATTGGGGAGGCGAATAAGTTGTGGCAATGGGATAGAGAGAATAAAAAGCTAAACAGGAAGTAGGAAGAAGAAGACCAGTGCTACTCATGTGAAGCTAAACAGGAAATAACAAAGAGAAATTAGAGACTGATACCTCGATTGATGGAGAAAATTGACTGGTGCTGCAAACAGAAGAATACCGATCCCAAGTGGGTACTACTACTTTGCAACGGTGTCGCTTTCAGAATGGAAAAAGAGTGGGTGATGTGAATTGTGAGGACTTCTTGAGTTCTTGTCTGAGACTGAGAGTGAGAAAAAGAGAGAGGAGTACTTGGGGTTTCAAAATTTGGGAATGAGAAATGAGAGAGGGTCTGACGGAAGTATGAGTCTTGGGTTTAAGTTTTGGGTTATATAGGTTTAGGTTACTTAAAACCGAGGCAACCGAAACCAAACATTCCTTTTTGCAAAATGAAAACTTCTGACCAAAAAAAAAAAATGAAAACTTGAAAAAAATAATAACAATAATCAAAATCAAACTAGAAAATAACCAAACCAGTTATAACCTTAATAGCTTCATGGTGGACAATGAGGACACCATGTCAATGAAATTCTACGCTATAATAATATTTTGTAATCGCAGAGTTTTGTTGAAAATGATTGCCACAATTTAGATTTTTAAGAACATCCCAAACCGATTGGAAAGTTACCTAAATCTACACAACCATACAAGACAATCAAAGATTTCAAGTCATCCACAAATTCCTTTCTAGCATTATATGAAAAGGGTAGGGAGGAAAAGTGCTCGTAGAGACGTGAGTTTGGTTGGATTTCCAAATAGATTATCTTGTGACTTGAAAGAGAATACTATAATTGAATAAATGTCTAATACAATGTGAATGTATAAGTTTATATTAAACGAACCTTTAAGGTAAAAGAGAGAATAGACAACATGAGAAAAAAGGTTGAAGGAATAAACTCTCCGTAGTCATCCCAAGAATCAATCCACGATGAGTTGAAGCTTATTTGAAAATAAGCTCGAAGTTGTAGCTCTAAACTATTATAGCTTTTTCTTTTTGCTATGATTAATAATTGGTCTGTCACCTTCGTACCTCGTTAAATCAATGCAGCTGCCTACTAGCTCACAAAGACCTCAAGAAGAGGATGTGCCCTCTTAAATGGGTATAAGTTTCGCTGTTGTTTCTCTTTGGTTTTTGTTGTCTTTTCATACTTTTCAAGCCAAAAATATAAATAAAAAACAATTAACAAGTATGATATCTTCTGCATCATTACATGGCCTCAAAGACAAATTGCATGTGATCAAATACTGTGCTTCGAAGTCCAATTCCAGGCAAAAGAATCAGATTGCACCCAGCATGTTTTTGACTCATTGTTTACGTTTTTAGGCTATAAGTAATTCAGCCATTGTACATCAAACTCTAGTCGTATTTCTTCATTTTTCTTATTGAGGAGGAGGGTACATGGGGTAATCACAGCATAATAAAGAAACTTAGAACCAATCCTTTGCGAGAAAATGCATCTGATTAGTTTCTAAAATATTCCAAATAGCTATGAACATGAATAACTAAGGCAGCACATAAACAACACAATATTGTCAATAGAAAGTATCCATTTACTTTCATCAGCCAAAAATGTATTCTGTCCTCAGAAGAAACCGGTATATTTTGCACCAATTTGATCATATGATAAATAAAGTTAGAGATTTCAATATGTAGCATTCGCAGCGTATGAAAGTTAAGAATACATCTAAGTATGACACAAAGAACACACAGTCACCTAACTATGCTGTCAAACATTGTAGACTACCAGCTTTTATGCGACGAAGCTCAAAGAATCTAGCAATGGGAAAAATATGATGAAAAATCATCCTTATGTCAACAACTATGACCTAGAATCATACTCTTCTGAAGAAGGTTCATGCAGCAAAATTGAATTCCTGCAAACTACAGCTAACAAAATTTTTAGAGTATGCTGTGTTGTAAAATTGTGTTTTCAATCACTACGCAGAAGTGCATGGTACATCTTCAGGAGGCTCAATACGTTCTACAGGTTGAGGCTTTGGCTTCGGAACAGGGGGAGGCTTCAATGGCCTGTTTGGACAAACTTTATCAGCTTTCTCTGGGTGAATTTCAAACTGCAAAGTGCAAAGATATATAATTTTGTCAGTCTGCATTTTTCAAGTCTGTGAAAAGCGAATCCTGACATCTAAAAGAATCTTGTATGCTTGCGTTTTGGACTATATAGTTCTCTCAATGTCATTATAAGGTATACATTTGTAACACCCCAAAGAATTGCAAAGAATACGGACAACAGATATGACACAATTGCACTCATCAGTTAACAAGATTGCAGCAATCATGTGGACAGGGCGACGGTAGATAGTCAAGAACCATGAGGTATCCACCAGTATATCTGTAAACAGAGAAAGGGGAGGATGAAAAAACCTTTTTATGACACATGGCATCAACAACCTCTTTAGATGACCCGTGCCGTCTATTTTGTGGATAATATAACAAAATATTACAAACTTCCAACCTAACAAAAATTATTATGTCAAAACCTTGTATTATATTTCAATTAACAAAAATGTGCCTTGAGAGCAATAACATCAAATTGACTTGTTTTGTTAGACCGTAATTCTCATTGGCTACAAAGGATCATGTTCAAAAGAAGATCTCCAGTTATTGGCATTATGGAAAGTAGAGATACGAAGAGTTTCTGCTGGCAAATTGAGACTAACCCAAAAGCTTAAATTGATAATAAAAAAAAATACAGCCCCAACTACATTAATACAACTTTTTCCCTTAGTGATATTTTTAACAATTTCCGAACTCTTGTGATTATAAGTAACAATTTTTACTTATTAGACATGTTTCTACCGTGTTTAAAAGATAAATATAATGTGATTGCTATTTCAAGCCAGCACAAGGAGACTAAACCCTTGTAAACAAGTGATGCTAAGCATCATTCATTTCAGTGGTTGTGTTGGAATCAGGAAGCCTGCAATTTCAAGCTGAAGCAGAGAATTGACTTTGGATACCTATATAGCACTCCAATATGACATTGCCTTCACAGTTACAAGTTTCAGCAGAACAATTCTCAACCTTATGTGTACCCTTCCTCACTATCACCTGAACCAAGGACCAGTGATTCTTTGATTATTGTTTTCTTAGGGGAAAAAGCAATTAGAAAGATATGGTTGTGTAACCAAAGTTTTGGTTATTATGATCAAACTGACCTTGTAACCACAGCCAGAGACACAAGCATGGAAACATTCCTGTATACAGAAGGGGATCAACTATCATAAATTAGTCAAAAAAAAGAAAAAAAAGAATAACAGCATAAAGACCATTAAAACAAATCAAAATCCAATCAATACAGCATATGTATTATTCACAGAATTAAAATAATTATTTATCAACAAATTCTCATATATGCCTACTCCTCCAACCAAGGATACTTACCTACGAAAAAAACCTCTTTTATGATGTGTGGGCTTAAAGCTGTAGAATTCCTAAATATATGTGCTTTCTAACCAAACAAAGTCTGCTTCACCAAGCAGTCCCATTCTAGCAACCACTAGATAATGATTGTGAGGGTAAAGCTCAATACAGACTTCACCAAGACTCACTTTCAGTGACCTCAAAATTCCAGCAACCAGAAGCATCCCTCCAAAACTACAATCTACCACAGATATCACCATCAAGTCCAATTTGGAAATTACCTTTTTCAGCACTGGCATTCTTTCATTTTAAACTTGAGATTACTAATATCTCAGCATGTATAGTGCTGACCACATTGTAGAAAAATTCATAAAATTTAAGGAATAGGAGAAATACCAGAATTATTTCCTACAAGTTATATATTTCACATCATGCACAAGGTTAAATACTGAAGTATATGCTAGACCCCACATTAGAATTTCATCCAAAACAGCAGTCATCACTAATCAGGTCCATTCTTTACATCCATGCTACGTCAATGTCACTGTACTATTTTCAGGATGTAATTCAAAAAAACAAAAGGTGAGTTATTACCCCTAGCCCACTACTCTAAGCCTTTAACAGATCCATTGGATGTTTGCAACTGTTTCATATTTAATTTACAACTCAAGCCATTCAATTTTGATAAAAATAAATAAAAATTAAAAACTAACCAACTAAGACATACATGACAACAACCATCTCAAAAACCACAATTTTCCATTTGAACTTTATCTACCACAATGGTGACAAAATAGAAAGAATTTCAACAATAACCACTTCCATGTAGACTGTAATCTAACTATAATAAGGAAACTATATTTTCGTGCGTAACTTCATCCCCAAACGGGAAAAACAAAAGTAAGTCACATACACCATATCTGTCCATATGAACTGTTCATGACGATGGTTTATGAGATGATAAGTGATTAACCTTGATTCCTTGAAGCCAACTTATTGGCATTAAGCATGTAATTTAAAAAATATATATATGAAAAAAAATGCAACCAATTATCAGCATCACCAAATCCAAGTACTACTCTAAAAAATTCCAACTGCCAAAAGATCTTTTCTTTTAAGTATCAGAATCAAACTTCAAAAGCTGTTGGGCTCCCAAGAGACAAAAAACGATCAATGTGATAAGTGAAATAATCACAGGCTGAAATAGAATGTACCTCCGAATAACTGTCAGCTCCAGGAGAACGATCAATGTAAGCACTCCACTGCTGGTCCTTTAGCACAGGGTCTTTGTAGCATATCTGATTGCACTCTTCCAAACCTGGTTTCGAATGGTAGATAAAGTAAACCTCACAATCAAGTATATAGTTTCAGCTTCCCAGGCCCAAATTTAAATCATACTTCACTTAAATTTGGGGAAGAACTGTCAAACTAATAATTTACCATGTTGAAATTCTATGACACCACTAACTTCATCTCAGCCAAGCTTTCTATATTTCAAATGATTTAGAATCTTAAAAACGAAGTCCAACAACATGCTAAAGTCGAAGAATAACTGGAAACTGAAATTTTAAACCTAAGATTACAAAATTTGAAGATAGTATAAAGGAAAAATAATAAAACAGAATAGTGATCTCACATTCTTCCCATGTGTCTCCATCAAAGTTGCACCCCTTTTTGCAAAATACTCGCCCTACATTAACTGAAGCATGTAAGTATTGAAACTCAGTTCATTTAATTGCCAAAATAAATTGAAGGAATTAATCATGACAACACACACCAAATGAAACAAAGACCTGGGCACTAGACTCACAAGATGATGTCCTTATCTTCTTATGTTAATGCTAAATTAATGTAAGCACTCTACTGCTGGTCCTTTAACACAGGTTAAATCCAATGCACTCCACTTGTGATACGCATAACAACTTTTACATCAAACCACCACATTAATCATATTTTTTTATGAAAACCTATATGAGTCTTGGAGATTGTTCTATTCATTCCCAAGTGCAACCTCGAGATGTCCACATGATCATGTAAAGCAAGGCATAAGAAAATTGTCCAAATATAACAGTGTTGAGAGCACACCATAAATGATTCTTTGTATCCTTGTTGTGGAATTCTTGTTTACTAATGCAGCTTCTCCTGGTTTCCTAACCCATAGAAAAATTTGTCCTCATACCAGAATCTATGAACATATCTTTGATAACCCAGACTACAAATTAGAAGTACAACTCAATAAATCATGAACTATAACAACGCAGCACCTCACTGTTGAGTGCAAAAGCCCATATCACTTGTCAAATAAAAGAGAATAAAATACAATGATTATACATATTATGATCCTTTACTGGTATCCATCCAGACATGCAATACTTAAATGGGGTTGGGGAAATTCCGCAAATTTCAAACCACAAGAACTAAAAACACACATTTATGAGATTACTATGCATGAAAATTGAAGATTTAAAAAAAGAAAATATATATATATATATATATATATATATATATATATCAGAAATATTAAAAATATAAGAAAAGGGGGTTTACATGGAATTTGAGTAAGGGCTGCGTATTTGTTTGTGCATTGGTTTCCACATGGAGACGCCCATTGCTGAGGTATCATCTTCTATCTTCCTCAGAATTTCTAGCAGGGATGAGGCTGATTGGGAAGGAAATGGGTCTTCTAGAATAAAACGGAAAAATCAAAAATCATAACCGGATCCGACATATCATAGGACTTGACGACACGCCGAATTCCAATTCATCTCGAACTATCTTTCTGTTCTGAACTCCAACCATTTTTATGCAGACAGAGAGAGAAGAGAAGAGATTTGATTGAAATCCTTGCTGGAAATATGGAGATGAGGATAAGCCGATGGCCTGTCTAATTTTCTGCTTCCGATAGTGTTGGACTTGCAGACTCGAGAAGCTCTACTCTCAAAACTTGCGTTTTGTTTACTGAAAAACTTTTTTTATTTTTTATTTTTTGTGGCTAAAATGTCATAATACCCCTTGAATTTGTCTCATGTTTTAAAAAGACCCCCTCAATATTTAATTTGATTAATCACACCCCTTAAACATTAGAAATTATTCCAATTGACATTTCGAAGAAGAGAAAATAAACAAATAAAATAACAAAATACAAAAAGAAAAACTTCATTTCGGCTTTTAGGGAAGAAAAAAAAGAAAAAAAACAACTTCATATTTGCTATTGCCTATGGAGAATAGGAGCTGGGACATGAATGGAAGGTGTATTGCTCAACAACTCCATCAATCTTGTAGCTTGATTTGGCCTTAGGTGATTTCAACACCAAAAAAGACTGTTGGTGATTTGTTTCTTGTATAGCGATAAGAGTAAAAATTTATTCTGTTAAGAGGTTTAAATGACAGATCAAATTCTCCATTAAAATGTTGTTAAGTGAAACTGTCTTATGGTTTTGCCATTTTTAATGCTTTAGCCTTTCAAAGTGATACTCCATTGCTATTGAGCTTATTTGAGTTGGGGATGTCATTAAGATCTTCCTACTCATTCTCCGTGGCAAGTGGGAGTCTCAAATATGTTATTGTGACTTTAGGACACAAATGAGGACAGCGCAGAGAAATAATAATTCAGGAAATTATAGGTTTTCTTGGTTGTGGGCAATAATATTTGTCTTTTTCATGTATCTCTGGTTTGAGAGTTGTGGGACAAGGAGATGTGCATGTCCGATTCTTTGGATATGGGTAGTAGTAGCAATAACACTATATGAGACTAAGTTTTTTTGTTGTAGTCAGAGAAACTTAATGTAGACACTAAATTTTACAAATTTATTAACTGGATAATTTTGTCTAATTAATACTCAAATATAACATTTTATATTGATTAGTCAATTACAATTAGCCAATTAAATGGTGATTGGACTCAATATTAGAAATTGGCTAAATCAAATGTTGGTTAGTCAATCATTTGTATAATTAAGTGTTGATTGTAGACAAAATACTTGAGTAATTAGATGTTAATGAAAACAAATTGTCTTACTTTATTAATTAAAAGTTGATTGAACACAAGTTATATGTCTTACTTTATTAATTAAAAGTTGATTGAACACAAGTTGTAATTAAGTGGATAATTAAATGTTGATTGGATAAAACTTAATCTAATTATTCTTTAATATTCTCAAATTAATTTCAATCATTCACAAGTCAATGTCCATAATCAATCATTCACAAATCAATTACATCACCAATCAATCAATCAATTTGAATTACCTCCAATTAACCAAAGTTTGTCTGCATGACCTCTCCTATAAAAGGCCTCACATTGATTATGGAAGTGGAACAAAAACTTAAGGTACAAAAGCTCTTGAAACTTGCTTATTTTTTCCTCTCGAACAACAGAAATTCAAACAAGTCACAAATCCCTGCTAGCAAACTTAGTGCTCACAAAGATCATTAAACCTTTCTCAATGACCATCCACAACTTTGTTTTGAAAGAGGTTCATCAATTCATCCAAGATCATGCTTCATAATTCTAGGATCAAGAAAAGTTTTCAAAGGAGATTGAATTAGAGGAATATATTTTTTTTCTTGTAAAGAAAATTAATTCGAAGGCTTTATCATCTTTTTACAAATTAATAGAATTGTTATTTTTGTACACGCTTTCTTGTTTGTTACTTTCAGGCATGACTTTTTTGTTCACAAATTTTTGACACGTTCGATGAGACAACTTTGTCTCTTATCTCTTTCTCTTTCAAAAGTCTCTACATCAACACTATTGGATTTCATATCTTTCATGAATAACCAAACCAAAAAGAATATTGGTCCCTTTGCTAAAGTTGTTACTCCTTTGTCATTGATGATGCTTCCACTAACAAGATCACATACAATGAATAGAATAGAATTATTATTTTTGTATATGTTTTCTTGTCTGTTTTTTTAAGGCATAAATTTGTTGTTCACACTTAACTCATGTAATATACTACAGTGGAGAATAATTTCAATCAATTAAGAGGAGGAAATTGGCTTGGAGGACAGGTAGTTTCCCGGGCAAATTTAAGGAGGTGAATATTGTCCCACACTACTTCTGACTATCTATTGATTAATAATTTTCTGTTTTATCTTGTATCCTTTTTTAGATTTGGTAAATAAATTGGATAAATTACAATTTCCAAAGGACATATAGTGCTTGTTCCTTTTTTAATTCTTTTGCAAATCAAAATTTATATAGCAAAATATTCCCTCAAGCTAGCTAGAGAAGACAAGAAAACAATGCTCCTACTGGGGCTAGGAATCCAATCAAATGGAAAACATCAATAGATTTAGTAGCTTGCTCTTTCTTTACATTTTTCTCATTCCCCAAGTCACTAAGATTCTGATCATCTTCCTCATCAAGTTGTTTGAGCAATACATTGTCTCCATGCATGTTGCAGGTCCTACTCTTCCTTATTTGTTAAATGATGAAGCTAAACGTTGCTTTCTATGTGTTTTATGTTTTTCTTTATTCATTTATTTTTCTATTTTTTGTTCACACCGTTAGCTGAATATGGACAGAAGTATCAACGTGAAACAATTTCAAGTGTTTAGGGGGTGTGATTAATCTAATCAAACTATAGGGGTGTAGTGATATTTTAGCCTTCTTTTTTCAATTCGTTCTTTTCTTAATTAGCTTTTTTGTTTTGTTTTATTTATAGATTTATTGATACTTTAATAATACTAGCCACGTGCTTAATTATTCACAAGTCAAATTTTTTTTAAATGTATTAAAATAATAGTTTTAAATCTTTGGTCCTATTTAAAAGATAAAAAATTAGTTATTGTGTGAGTGGTAAGTGAAGTGAGTATTTTTGTTAATTAATAAAAACTATATTAATTTATGTGAATATATAGGATAGTAGGAGGTTATTAAGAAGAAAAAGTAAGTTTTATATTTTTTTTAATAAATTTTAACTCATTCTAAAATAGGAGACCATAAAAAAATTTTGACTTACAAATCAAAATTTTAAATTTCGCGGCACATTAGATTTTCAGTTTTTGGTACTTTAAAAATAAAGTCAAGATATTTTAATATATATTTTAAACATTTTTAGCTTTATATTCATTCTAGAGAGATGAACATGAAATTTCCCAAATTTTAAATCTACTATCATTTCAGTAAACTCCAAGATAATGAGATACAATTTACTTTTTTTTTTGAATAAATTACATTCATCTCTCTTGATATTTACTGAAACTACACTAAAATCTAAAATTTGAAGAGTATGACACTGCTCTCCTTTGGATTGATAGGAGAGAAACCAATTCTGTTAAAAAATAATTTTGAGAAAAATACTAAAAAAACCATAATTTTATCGTCAAAGTATCAAAATGCCCTCTCATTTTTACTTTTTAAATGATTTCTAAAATAAAAACTTGTATGAATTTTATTATTGAATTCTAAAATAATAAAATAAAAAGACACCTCTTGTTATTATTAACTATATATATATATATAACATGCTTCAATTGTGTCTTTATTTTATATTGATATGAATTCTAAAATAAAAACTTTGTATGAATTTTATTATTAAACTCAAATATTTGCAAAAAAATAAATAAAAGGATCAAAAGAAGAAAAGAGTGTAATATATATATATATATATATATAATATGCATGGCTTTCTTTATTTCCAAGGATACCTCTGGTTAAATTTATATTTGGAACACATTATGAAGACACATGGATTCATTGGACTTAAAAACTTGATCACAATATTTAGGTAAGTCTAATACACCAAACAGTGAAAATTTTCAAATTACAAATTTCAACAAATATTTAATTACGATACCCTTCCACGTCGACGCCCATAGGCTATGATCTGTGCTAACCTCAATGGGGTAACTTTAACTTTTGAGAGATCGCCCCTGCAAATGTTTTCAAGAATCACAAGAAGCGTGAGTTTATAAAAATAAAATAAATGACCCATTTGTGAATAAGACGAGACAAATGGAGGTTTAAAGGCTCAAAAATGAGATAAGCCAACCTTCCACTTGCAAAATAATATATATATATATAAGAAGCCTTAAAAAGGCTCTGATATCAAGTTGAATGAGATATGAATTGTATATTGAGTTGATGTCAAATATACAAAAGAGAGCCTCTATTTATAGGCTAGAGATGTCTACCTAACATAGTGCACTAGACTAAGTATCATCAAAATACATAATAGACAATTACATATAATTATAGGCCTAATTACATAATAGAGATGATTGAGAGCATAAATCATGGGTCACTTGTTATATCTTGATTTATGCTAACAATCCCCCTCAAACTCAAGGTGGTTGACTGAGAGTTTGGAAACTAAGCGCTGAAAGTCTTTTGTAGAGAATGACTTCGTGAAGATATTTGCAATCTAGTTTGAGGAAGGAACATGAATGAGGTGGGAAGTGCCACGAGTGAGATGAGTGCGTGTGACATGATAATCAATTTCAATGTATTTTGTTTGTTTATGAAAAACATCATTATGAGAAACTTGAATAGCACTTTACTATCATAGTAAATAGGTGTAACAGAGAACAAAGTATGTTTAGAAAAATAACATCCCATTTCCCCTAGTAACCATCGTAGCCATATTAACTTAATAGTAGTATCTACAAGAGCTCGATACTCAGATTTAATAGTAGAATGAGAGACAATTAGTTGTTTCTTACTACATCATAAGATCAAATAATCACCAAGAAAGAAGTAAAAACCTGTAATAGACCGTCTTATCAGAAGGATCCCATACCCAATCTGCATAAGAGTAAGCAGTGCGCTAGAAGGAAGATGCAAAAGGATAATGTAGGCCCTGAAATAGAGTTCATTTCACATATCTCAAAATTCAGAATACTGCTGTATAGTGTACAGATGAAGAAGAAGACATAAACTGACTGACAAGGTGAACTGCATAAGCAATGTCTGATCTTGTAACTGTATGATAGATTAAGTTACCAACTAGCTGACGATAAATAATAGGATTAGAAAGTGATTCCCCATTTAGCATACTATTTTTCCAATTCTCTTCCATAGTTGATACAACAGTGTTACTATCAAATCTACCTGGTCTAGAAATTAGGTTAGAAGCATATTTAGTTTGAGAAAGATTGGACTAATCAGAAATAACCTCAAGACCCAGAAACTAATCGAGTATGCCAAGATCTTTCATTTTAAATTGCTGATAAAGAGATAATTTAAGATCAAGAATGTCTGGAGTGTCACTACTTGTAATGATCAACTCTTCAATATACAATAAAACCAAGATTAAACCAAAATTATTCTACCGGTGAAATAAATCTGAATCATAGTTACTAAAGGAGAATATGAGATGGGTTAGTACATAACTGAATTTAGAAAATGAAGCCCTAGAAGCCTGTTTGAGATCATATAGTGCCTTTCAGAGGTGACAAATCTGTCTTGGAGAATGACAAAGTCCAGGTGGAGGCTTCATGTACACCTCCTCAGTGAACTCTCCATTAAGAAATGCATTTTTAATATCTTTTTAGAAGATATACCATCTGTGAGCAAAAGCAACGGCAATAAGAGCTTGAACTGAAGTGAGACGAGCAACAGGAGCAAATGTCTCCTCATAATCAATGTCATACTCTTGTATGTATCCCTTTGTAACTTTAATACTATCATCTGCACGAGTTTTGATCTTGTACACCCACTTGTAACTTACAACAGTTTTTCCTAGAGGCAGATCAACTACATCCCAATTGTTAGTTTTAGTGAGAGCGTCTAATTCTTTATTCATAACCTTTTTACCAAAAAGGGTCACGAGAAACTTCTTTAAAAGTGGTAAGTTCATGCAGAGTTGCAAGTGCTAAATAGCAATGATAATCTTGTAAAAGAGAATTGGGTTTACAGATCCTACTAGAAGAAAGGCATACCTCAGAAATGGATGGTGGAGCATATGGTAAAGGAAATCCTGATGTGGACAAGGAAGGTAGACTTAAAGTAAGGGCAAAAAGAGTTGGTTGAGTTTGAATCGGAGCTATAGCTAAAACTGGATTTGGATTTGGGGCTGCAACTTGATTTGGAACTAAAGTTGGAGTATCAGGAAATAGATTGGCTAGTGAATGAATTGGCAATTCTAGAGGAGGTCTTAATTTTGGATTGTCAAATGAGGCTTCGTAAACATTTTGAAATAGGATCATAACATCGATACCCTTTTTGGGTTATTCTACATCCTAGGAAGCAACACATGCAAGAGCGAGGTTCAAGTTTATGTTGTTCATGAGATTGGAGTTGAACAAAACAAACACAGCCAAACACACGTAAAAGACTATAATTTGGACTATTACCATGTAAAATCTTATAAGGAGACTTATTTTGTAAAACAATTGAAGGAGTATGATTTATAGTGTAGACTACAGTGCGAGCAGCTTCACCCCATAATGACTCATGAAGAAAAGAAGAGTGTAGTAAGGCATTAGTAGTTTCAACAATGTGTCTATGTGTAGGTTAAGCCCTACCATTTTGTTTAGAGGTACTGGCACAAGAAGTTTGGGCAAAGGTTCCTTCATATGCCAACAATTGTAAAAATTGTGTGAGTGTGTATTCTTTTGCATTATTAGATCAAAAAATTTTAATAGTGCGAGAATATTGTGTATGAACCAATTTAACAAAATTTGCAGTTAAAGGTTTTGATATATTTTTCAAAATATAAATCCATGTAAAACTGAGAAAAATCATCCACAAAAATGACAGAATAAGAAGACTCCTCCTAAGTAAGAATTGAGGAAGGTCCTAATACATCGGAATGCACTGAATTGAAAATATCTTTAGACCTTGACTCACTAATATTAAAAGATAATTGGGATTGTTTATTTATTTGACATGATAGACAATGAAAATCAAAAATAGATAATGACTTTAACAAACCACTTGAAACAATAGGACGAAACTTGGACAAGGATTCATGACCAAGGCATGAGTGCCAAAGTTGAAGAGCTTTAATCGATGAGACAGATGAAATAGCAATAATAGTGGATGGAAGATGAAGGCAATACATAGCAAAAATTTAATCTATCTTATGCCCTGTCTTAATCACTTTCCCTGCCTATTCGTCTTGAACAGTGCAACCAGAAGAGATAACACGAATTTCACAGCCATAATCAACAATTTGACCAAGGGATATAAGATTGTAAAGATAATGATAGAATGAGAAAAATATTAGAAATATCTTCTATATGTGTGGTGTATAATAGAGTACCATTAGCAGTGTGTATAGGAGGAATAAAATTGTTTAGTGTAGTGTGAGAAAATAAGCTAGAATCAGAAGTCATTTGATTGCAGCATGTAGAATCAAATAACCATGGTTTTGTACTTGAAGTTACAGAACATGTAGAAAAGCTAGGAAATGAAGAATCAAATTATCACTATTGTTACCATATTGGGATTGTCTATAATGAGAAACAATATCCAGTTCTTCTGGAATAAGTTACATAGTAGTGAAAGAAGAAGACATAGCAGATGAAGTGTTGTTTATAGTAAGAGTAGTTGGATATTGGAAAATGTGACAACTCATCAAAGATTATGGGCTAAAACTAGCAGTGCCATTTTGATCGAAAGGTCTTAAATCACCCATCGAAAATAATATATATATAAGAAGCCTTAAAAAGGCTCTAATGCCAAGTTGAATGAGATGAGAATTGTATATTAAGTTGATGTCAAATATACAAAAGAGAGCCTCTATTTATAGGCTAGAGATGTCTACCTAACATAGTGCACTTAGACTAAGTATCATCCAAATACAATGTCTACCTAGCATAGTGAACCTAGACTAAGTATCATCCAAATACATAATAGACAATTACATATAATTACATGCCTAATTTATTGACATAATGGAGATAATTGAGAGCATAAATCATGAGTCAATTGTTATCCCTTGATTTATGCTCACAATTTAAAAGCCACTACACAACTGGCAGAAATATCAAATTTACAGAGTATTCAAACACACTTCCTCTTTATAATGAACTTAATTCCAAGGACACCTCTTACATTTATCTTACCAACACATTACAAAGATACATCGATTAATTGTACTTACAAACTTATTCAGTATTTAACTAGAAATATCTCATAGATCAACCAAACATTTAGAAATTTGAAATTATAAATTTTGACAAATATTTAATTTATAGGGATCAGTAAATCAACTAAGGTATCTGCTAAGTCAACTATAACTTTTGAAGATCACCATCTCTAATCTCATCAAGGAATCACAATAAGTGTGACTAGTCAATGCATAATCAATATTTGGATACACAATCAGCATGAAAGTGTCCTTCCCAAACAAAATACTTATAATACTGGCCATCTTTTCCAAATGCAAGTATATATACAAAGACTAACTGAAAGTTGATATCATTAAATCGTATAGTACTGGAAATCCTCTTATGTAAAATCATATTAAGTGCGTACTTACATAGGCAATAATCGTAGAAGATTCACCAGCATAAATAACGTTATCTTTTACCATGAAGTCACATCTTTCTTGGGTTGTATTGTTAGCCAAGAACACGTAATTTAGAATTTCGTTGGATTGCTGATGATCTCTTAATAGTAAAGATTAAATCATCAGGTTCTGTACTTGTACTCCTGAAAATTTTCCATCTATCAGGCATGGACATTATCTGTGAAAAGAAAAGAAAAAAATTAATTATATACATACATAGAAAAATTCCAAAGCTAAATCAACCATTTTGAGTATTTCAACAACTTCCAGGTATTGCTAGTTTGAGTAATTCAAAAAGGTTTAAGGGTATGTTAGGTAGTGAGCAAACCTTCTTATACAGTGTGACTAAAGGATTCCCGGCAGAGTCGAGTAGTACACAACGATCATGAAAGGTGAAGATGGAATCTTTCACTTTGAAAATAGTTTTACCGCTGCCGTCGTTTACAACAAAATTGCCATCAGTTACCAATGAGAAAAGTACTTAACATCTAAAATGTGGTAAAAAAAAAAAAGTGTGCTCTCTTCATTAACTTTCAGGTTTTGAATTTTCTGAGGGGAGGTTGTGGGGAGTTAATTATAAATTTTATAATCCCAGAGTGAATGACATATTTTTGACCAGACAAGAGATCAAGTAGTTAGTCGATATATGCGTAAACTAACCCAAACACACATATATTTCAAATGATGACGGCCTCAAAGCAAAAAGGAATTGTACCTCCTAATATCTTTTGCTCCTTTGAACAAGCCACCACGTCATGAGATTTCACCTTATATTATATATAAATTAACTAGTCTATGTAACTCTCTCTCTTCACTCCATATTTATACTATATAAAAGTTGCTTAATGTCAAAACTTTTTAATTTCCTTAATTAGCCTTATAAATTATTATTACATAGTTATCTTTAGTTGTTATTTTTGTTCAAATAGACTATTATTAATATTTTTAAAACTTTTTAATTTTTCTCCATTTTAATATCAATAGGATTGCAATTGTTCTAAAACTACATATATGTATATATATGTATACTAATTCTTTTCAATATTAATAAAACCTTAATTTTTCAATAATTATATGTCAATAGTAATTAAAATTGAACTTATCAATTTTTTTTATTTAATAAATTCTTAATATTCATAATTTTTTTATTTCTTCTCAAGTTTATAAATATTTTTTTTATACACTATGAATTAAAAGAATATTAAGAGTATAATTTTTATGATTAGAATATTGTTGCTTGAAATTTTATTTCATAAAAGAATTATAATTTGTTAATAATTAAATGTCAATAGTAGTTAAGATTGAATTTCTCCTTTTTTTTATATTTAAATAAAAATAAAACACTACTATTCCTATGCATAAACTTTATCATTAATTTGTTTTATTTAAATAAAAATATTGAATGGTTTCAAATAAAAATTAATAACTCATTTGAAAGCAATCTAGACTAATATTAATGAAACTATATTCAAAACTATTACATTAATTGATCACACATTGTTGGCTAAATCCCATGTAAAATGCTTACACCAAACAATGGTAATTACACCTTGCATAGTTGATAATAAAAAAAGGTATAGGTCTATTAATTAGCCATTACCCACAACTTTAGCTTTACTCAATAATTCTTACATCACAGCTAAAAGAAATCCATCAATTCCAAATATTTCAAAATCAAAGCCCAAAAGTCCAAATATTTTATTTTATTTTTAAACCCAAAAATTTCAATTTTTAATCATTGACACACCCCTCACAGAAGCATGACTGGCCAGAGAATTGGATAACCAAATCTCCATAACCCTGACTTCAAAACAAAGTAACAACCATGATTCTTGACCCAACTAAAGAATAAAAGTAATTTTTATAAAACAGAAATTCACTGTAAAAGTTTATTTTCTAAAGCAATTACCAATTTACTGAAAATATTGGCAAACATTCCCCGCAATATGGAACATGCCTCAAAATAAAAGCACATAGATTTATGATTTCACCCAACAATAATGCAAAGACCACAAAGAGCCTCGCCCCATCCACATCATAAACAAGACAAATAGCTAGACTCTTACATCATGCGAAATTAGACACCCCATTGTTCTAATGTGACTCCAAGCTTTCGTCCTTTACTTAAAGTTTGAGATCCTGAAAAAAAAAATACATTGCTATACTCTGTCTGCAGGTCACCATCTCGACGACATCATATGCAGATTTCCTGTTATACAAAAACATTCACGAAGGTGAGGTGAGTCCTATGGACTCCGTGAGTAGAAAATCATACCCAAAGAGTACTAGCATCACTCAACACATGGATAAAATATGTTATCAATTAATATCAACATATCATATATTTTAAAACTACTAAAATTTCATATATACAAATACAAAAAATAAAACTTAGCAAACACAATTTAATTAATACACTGTAACGTAACAAACACAGTTTAATTAAGGGGAACTGTATAAACCACTTAAAATAATCAAAGAAATAAAAGCATACAAATAAGTAAAGGGCCAATTGAATAACTCAACCCCGCACAACAATTCTCCCCCCACTGGGTATTTAGGCACTCGCACAACAGGTTAATTCTTCGTAAACAATCCATCCCACCGGAACTAAACACTTATTTCTTTTAAAAACAATTATCAAAATTAGAGTACCTCACGTCAAAATATCCTAAGTGTACCTAGATCTTAAGTTCGAAAATAAAAATCATTCTTCAAAAAAATCTCAATTTGTTGTCCTTTATCAACCACAAACAATTTCAAACAAGCTTAATTTGAACAACTCATTAAAATTTTGCACTTGCATTTATTTAAAAATACATAACAATCTAACCCTTGAAAGCAACAATTAACCACTCATCGAGCTTACGAAAGTGAGTCGTCACTCCAACTGGGACGCAAAGGTGTTTGAATATTCTCGGCATGATTCAGAACTGAAATTCATAAACACATATATTATTAAAATAGTCATTTTATGGTTAATTTCATGTGTCCCCAATTCTGCGTATATATAAAATATACTAATTGAAGCTAATTCCTCTTAAACACTTATCGAATATCCTAAATGATATTTAATTCCCTTGAATAGGTGTGAATATATATTTATACATACACCTAAAAATTTCACAATTTAACTTTTATATAGCCCAATTCCATGATTCCTATTTAACTAATTAACTAATAAAACCTATACTAATCAACTCTTATGCATAATTTACCTTAAGTCATGTATATGAATTCATGTACATGCACACCTTCTAACCTAGTTAACATAATCCTATAATCTTAATTTTCTTAACCTTTAATTACACTCTTCAATACAAATTCACTCAATTTCTAAACTATTTCCCCATTCGTCAAAATTCCTAATACATACATCAATTAAGCTAATAAAACTTCTAAGATTTCAACCTACTACTTTCAATTCAAGCTTCATTCATTAATCACCATTAGTTCTTTAAAACATTTTGTCAAACATCTTAAGAGCACAATTACTGCATTTCATGTGTATAAGCACTTATATATATGTATATATATCCCAAAAGTTAACACAACTCCCATTTTACTTATATTTTAACATGCATCAGCCCAAAAATAATTGATTTAGGTAGTTAAATCTAAAAGTTTTATTTATACAATATATCCAAGAACAATAAACCCCAATTCCAACTGTTCCCTTTAATTAACCCACTTAATTTCTATTCCTACCCATGTTTCATTTATTGAATTCAACTTATGCTAATTACCTAGAATTAATCAAGTGTTTGAATTTCATAATCTCACCATCTAATATCCTACATAAAGCCATAAACCAACTTACTAATCATCCAAAATTTCATGCACAACCCACAAGTAAACTAATAGAATTCCTAAAACCTCATTTGATTTCCATAACTAAAACCTTACGTAAACTTTCTGGCTATAAATCATATTCTTGTTAAGCTAGACCATTGATTGAACAAGAAAAGTGCAAGCAAGGTCAAGAAAATAATCAAGGAAGTGGCTGCCTTCCTCTTTATACCTCACGGTTGGACTGAATTCCTCTTTCAAACTGTGACCGGCTACCCCTTATTCTATCATTTAGTTGCCTGATTGGTTGAAGGAGTCCTTCAACCCCACACTAAACTCCTCATAACCAGTATTTAATAGATAATTTAAAAGCCTAAATATTATATGTTTCTTTAGCTATGCTTATTGCGCTTACAGGGCCTACTCACTGTCCAAATACAGTATTAAGAGTCACAATTCCTCCTCTCTGTCCCGTTCACCTTATAGGGGCTAAAAAGTGTCTGTTGCATCAAATTAAAAGAACATGTCTAGATATCATGGCTATTCGTAAACTTGCTCCAAAGTTCCTTGTCGCCAACGGTTGTTAAAATGGAGAATTAAGAAGGAACAAGATCCGAATTCTGATTATGGAGTTCCAATTTGTAAAGGTTTCATATAGTATATATATATATATATATATATATGGCAAATTCTTACTTAACAATTTAATTGGTTATATAAAGTAAATGGAAACCAACAAACAACATCATCACTTTAACAAAATCAAACATAAAACAAATCTTATGCCTAAAAGCCATGAGCAAGAATCGCCAATAAAAAGAAAATAAGATGAAGCCAAATTGAAAGAGAATCAGCTACCATGGAGGAGAGTAACTCACAGCACACTCAAAGCCACCGAAATTTGTAAGGCTAAGCTTCACGAGTTTGTGAAAATAAACTGAGCTACAATGGAAAGGAGGACTATATGGTTGCTTCCTATGGCCTTGAGAATTTCAGCTTGTAGAAGATGAGACTTTTGGCCGCAAAACCCATAAAGCTACGGCTTAGAACAGATGAATACAAGGCAAAATAGGGCACGCTCAGCAGAGAAGGAGGAAAGAAAGAAAGGCGGTGCAAAAAGGATGGAGGTAGAGAAGGAAACGGTGAATGAATTGGAAAGTGTAAAGCAACTAAAGACCAAGTGAAGAATGAGACAAAATTCCAGAAGCCATGGGAGCCACTAAAATAATAATGTATAATTTAATGTCCAATTTGTTGTTGAAATTCACCTAGCTATAAATATCTACCCATATTTTTGTTTGTAGATTGGGTTAACGTGGGTTGTGGATTGGGTTAAATCCATCGTATCATGTAATAATTATAATTTCTTAAATTTTATCTTAATTTATACTGAATTAAGATTGTATTTCGAATAAATTTTTTCTTATTTTATTTTATTTCATATTCACATAATCAAGATAATTTATATACGACATCCTAAAATATACGTTAAGTTATCAAATTATATCAGGTTACACTAAGATATCAAATTATAATATAAATTTACACATTGTGTCTTAAGACTCGATTTTTACGTTATCGGATTATGAGAGTTATAACATAAATATCACAACGATACCGGTTATGACATTTTAAATTTTATTGTTATTTTATAACTGAAATTTCATATTATATCTAAAACTCGGCATTACAATATCAGGTTATAACACTCATATACATCAAAACCTAAATTTTTTTATCACAATTCTAAACTAATTTTACAATTGTAACTAGAATGACCAAAAATCAAAAATCACTACAAATAATCAATTACTAATACTTAGTTTTGCAACATAAATATTCTATTAATTCATTCAACATAAATCATATTGGGTCGATAAAAAATTTGGAAATTACTATTACGATTATAATAATTTGATTAAAAAAAAAGGTGTATTGACCAAACAAAATTTACATTTAAGTAAGGGAAAATACACACAGAAGTTCAATATAATTTAATCATTAATTAATTTATTTTAAAAAAAAAATCCAAATTTGTCATATTTTTCATAATCATTGAATATAATTTTTTCTCAATATATTGTTTTTAGGTTAGACATAACTTATAAGAATTTTATTTCCTATGAGTTCCCTAATATTTTCAAACTTATAAAGTCAATGAGTAAAGTTCTATCCTTAGATACGCTTCAAGCATTTTTGTGCAATTGATAAAAAGAAAATGGTTTATGTGTAAACTATAAATATAGTTCTTTCTTTTACCACCGCTTAATTTATTTTAGATGATCTTATCATATCTAGCTTGTGATTTTTAATGAAAAATAGTAACCATAAACATTTTTAATCTTCAGTAGCTTTCGTGACACATACTTTACATGTGAATCGTATTTATCTAATGATATAACTATTATAAAGTGATATTTCAATGAATAATTTAAAATGATCTACATAAATTATTGTGACGATTTAAGTAATAAGTTATATATCTATATATAGATTAGATTGCACTATATTACGAGTTTTTTTTTTTTTTTTTTGAAATTTAATTGTAAAATTTTAACATTGTTGTGCAGACATATACAATTAGTGAACAAGTGATTAGAAAGTACAATATAAATATGTGTGTGCGCGCATAAATTAGAAGATTTAAAATACAATTATATAACTTTTGGGCACATGTTGTATTTACTATTATATTATGTAACTTTCCTTACAACACTTTATTGCTTTTTGAATTTTTCTTTGCCTTTATGTGGCCGACTTTCCTTAACCAACCTTATCCACCACCATAGCAGACTTCAACCAAATTTCTGGCTGTTCTTCATCTTCAGCTGAGGACGTTTTGGCCGTGAATGATCGTGGTGGAGGGCTAGGCGTGAAGTGTAGCAGCTCCCTTCTATTTCTTCTCTTGTTGTAGGTGTGATAGCCATCTTGATTTCTAAATTTGCTGTGACGAATAGGCTGGTTTTACTTGAATCCTTGAGTGGGTTTTCATCCCTTTCATTTGTGATTGGTAATTACTTAGTTTAGTTTAAATAAGGAAGGTATATGGCTGATTGAGTGGAAGGCATAAGGCAGCTTTGCTGCCATGTTCTTACCTCTCCTGTTTTGTGTTTCCGTCCAAGGGTTGGTACTACCAAATGATTTAAAGGGGAAGGAATGGAAATTCAGTTTACAAGGATAGCAATTAATGCCTTGATGCCTTGTTTGATTATGTTTTTCCTTGGTGTAGCACCTGACTGACTGGAAGTTATTGCCAGTGCAAGCCGGGAGGGTATATAGGATGTAAACAGAGGAGTGGAGGGGGGCGGACAGTATGGATTGAAGATATGGTTTGTTTGGCTTGATAAGTGATGGAGTTTTAGTGAAAAGTCAAGGGCAGTGAAGGGGAAGGGGGCAAGCCGTGAGCTTTGTCTAAAAGAAAATTAAAATTTGAGAATGATTTGTTTTAACCAGATGAATTAGGAAATTCAATTAGACAGTGTATGTTTATTAGATTAGTAATAGTGAATGGTGCAAAGAATTAAAAATTTGGAATCAAGAATTTATGATAATGAACCTCTTTTTATATATATATATATATATATATATATATATATATATATATATATATATATATATATTGTAGAATTAACTTAAAAATATTATTGGGGTTAACATATGAATTGGTGATTTTTAGTTCCAGAGCGTACGGAGGATATTTTGACATCTTCACAGGCTATGCGAGTGAAGGAATCTCATCTTTAAACCTTGTGAGTGAATTATGTGCTTTAAGGTTACCAAATGATTGTGTGCAATTATATGTAAATTTGAATTGAGGCGTTATAATGAGAAATAAGCAAATAAGTTATTCCAGTTATTTAATTGAATTATATGTACTTGATATTTAGTGTGGTTGATAAGGGCCAACAAAGTGAAATTTTTTGAGAAATGATTTCTATTTTTCGAAATTAAAAAATCCTAGTGCACTTAAGATATTTGAATTTGACATTTGATATAAACTATTCAGAATTCTGACAATTATTTAAGAAAACAAATAGAGTGCACAGTCCTGGTGAGATGAATTTGTGTACAGAGAATTAATTTGTTGTACGAGCGCGCAAATGCCCTTTGAGGGAAGATAATGTTGTGAGGAACTGAGTTACTCGTTGGCCATTTGATTGTTAATTGTTTTTTTTTTTTTTGTATGATTTGTTTAATATATTGAAATTGTGAATTCAGCGAATTGTGATTGTATGATAATGATAATCACGTATATGCATAAATAAATTTAAATACGAGTTTAAACTATGATATATATGTTGTGTGTTGATGGTATTCTTAGGATACATGATTTGTTCACTGAATCTTTGTGACTCACTCTTTCCTTTGTGGTTGTTTTTTTTTAGTTTCCAAGAAACTACTGTTAGTTGTAACAAAATTTACTACCTGCCGACTTTGCAGCAGCAAGGTATATCTAAGAGATTACACACTTGGAGGGAATGAGGACTATCCTTGCAGTCACTTTAGGTGGTATGCATTGTTGTTAGACATATTGAATTTATCATGGTGATTTTCATATTTTGTTAGGAGTGGAGCTCCTCTATATATTATGATACTATAAATTACTTTCAATTTAATAAACAGGTGTTTATATGTAATATAGGCATGTTCCATCTTACAGGGAACCCTCTGCCGATATTTTCAGTGATCGTTTGAGGTTCAGTAGTTGAGTCCAGATTTTATTTTAAATCAGTAATATTTTAATTGTCATACTTGTAATTTATTAAAGAGTCATGGATGTATAGTTTTGAGTTTCCAGGGTTACAGAGGTATGATTATTCATTTCTCTAGCCAGTCATACTCCTATTTGAAGGGTGTGATAAGTTGGTATTAGAACATGGTTAGAGGTCTGTGACTGCAAGTATGGAATGTTATTGCTTATTTCGCGTACGTTACCCGTGGCGTATATGGACTGAGTGATGTAGTTTAATTTGTCCTGAAACTTCAAGTTACGATTATTTAAAAGCACTGTCTTTTGCTTTGTCTATATTAAAGTTTAGTGAACTTGTTCTAGATATAATGCAAAGAAGTAATCGTGTTGCTGGCCGAGAGGAGCAGTAGGAGGCTGGTTTTGATTAGGGATCTACCAATCCCTAGACACCTGCGGTTAGAGGCAAGGGTCGATGGGGACAAGATAGGGGTAGAAGCTGCGTCAGGGCAGCTGAACTAGTTCAGGTAGCAGCTCCTGTTCCGATATGGAGCGGTTGGTGCAGAGATTAGATCGTGTTCAGAGGACTGTAGGTGATTTAGTTAAGATTTTGGCTTAACAGCAACAGGCTCAGTAGTAGCCATTAGTAGCTCTCCCTAGTTCAGCTTTAGCAAGAAGCAAACCCTCCAGCTCTAGTTCAGCAGGATCGGAGGGTATTTATGACATTACACGACTTTAGGAAGATGCAGCCGCCAAGGTTTTCAGGGGTTGAGCCAGCTCAGAATCCTTATGCTTTGCTAGAGGAGTCAGACAGATTGTATATAGCTTTGGGATGTGATCCTGTCCGTGTGGTTAAGTTAGTTAGTTATCATTTATATGATGTGGCTTATAATTGGTACAAGCTATTGTTACAAGTGGCAGACTGAGCTTACTCCACTAGGCATGGCTAGAGTTTAGCAAAATTTTTCTGGATAACTTTTTACCTGAGAGTGTGAGACAAACATGCTCGTGGTTGAACGACTATTTATTCAGATCAGTATTAGTGTTAGACACTATGACTTATACTCAGGCTGTTGATGCCGCCCTACCTGATTAAAGACCAGGGTGGTGGAGAGACAAGTGGAACGCGAGAGTCATAAGAAGGCAAGGCGGAGAGGGTCCTTCGATCTCTAGAGTTGGAAGTTCACGTAGACTTGGGGATAAATCTACCTCTATACAGGGTTCATTCAGAGGAAATTTTTCAACTAGGTAGAAGTCAGATGAGGCGAGGTTCAAGGGCTCAGTTCTAGGGAGGATCATCCAGCGGATCCCCGATTATATGAATTTCCTATATGCTCTACCTGTGGCAATAGGCATACTGGGCAATGTAGATTAGGGACATGTGCGTGTTTTAAATACAGGAGCGATAAATCATCGTATTCAGAGACTATCTGCTGTTGAGAAGTCAGTCTACTTCAGCCAGAACTTCTTCATCAGTTTAGGGCAGACTTTCATTTCCTGCAACGCCTTACAAGTCCTCCAGGGGTGCGTGGTGGTTTCTCTAGGGATTCTTCATCAATTAGTAAAGGTTAGGACCCTGAGTTTATACTCTGACGACTCAGGATGCACAGGCCTCTAATGTAGTGGTATCAATTAATTTGTTTGTTTGTTCAATTGGTGCTAAAGTATTGTTTGATCTAGAAGCTACTCATTCTTTTATCTAGCCATATTTTTCTTCCCTTGTGAAGAAAGTTGCAGAACCTCTTGAAATCCTTCTAGCAGTCTTAACTCTATTAGGGAAAACTATTTTAGCAGACCGGTATATATCTTTATATGAAGTTCTATGGAGGATGATAATTACCAAGCAGACTTAATCATATTGAATATGCTAGAGTATGATGTGATTCTAGGCATAGATTGGTTGTCTAATCATCATGCTATGGTAGACTTGTCGCGATAAAAGTGTTAAGTTCAATATCCCTGCCAAGCCAACTATTATTGTTCAAGGGGATCGAATTAAGGTTCCTCCCAATCTGATTTCAGTCATTCAGGCAAGACGACTTATCAAGAAGAAGCATCAAGCATATCTAGCTTTTGTCAGGGATACTCAGTTACAGTGTCCTCCTTTAGATCGTATCTTAGTGGTGAGGGAGTTTTTTGATATTTTTCCTGAAGAGCTTCTGGGGCTTCCTCCTAATTAGGAGATTGAGTTCGGTATTGAGTTATTACCCAGCACTCAATCAATTTCTATTCCCCTCTAGGATGGCTTCTAGTGAGCTAAGGGAACTTAAACGGCAATTGCTAAGATTTGCTAGATAAAGGATTCGTTTGTCCTAATTCATCTCCTTAGGTGCTCCTTTTTTGTTTGTTAAAAAGAAAGATGACTCGTTTAGGCTGTGCATCGATTACCAGCAGTTGAATAAGGTTACAATTAAAAACAAGTATCCTCTTCCCTAGGATTAATGACTTATTTGATCAGTTACACGGAGCTCAGTATTTTTCTAAAATTAATCTTTGTTCCAGGTATCACCAGCTTTGAATTAAAAAGGAGGATATTTCGAAGACTACTTTTCATACTTGGTATGGACACTATGAATTTCTCATTATGTCTTTTGGGCTTACTAATGCCCTCTGCAGCTTATCACACCCCTCACGGAGGACATGACTAGACGGAGGAATGTTAACTAAACTTCCATAACCTTGACTCAAATAAAGGGACGACCATGACTCTTGACCAACCTAATGAATAAAACCAATAATTTATAAACACAAAAGTTAATATTAAAAGTTTGTTAATTGAAGCGAATTACAACCTACTAAAAATTTTGGCAGAAATTCCTTGCAATATGAAACACGCCTTAAAATATAATCCTATAAAACTCTTTTTCTTTCACAACAACAACACAAAGACAATAAGGAGCCCCGCTCCATTCACATCAAGACAAATACTAAAATATAACCTCATACCAAATTTGACACCCACAGTTTTAATGTGACTGTAAACTTTCATCCTTAACTCCAAGTATGGGATTCGAGGAATACCTTATCTTCAAATTCTCAGCAACAATCTCGTATTAGTAGTTAACTTCCTTTGAGGTCCTGCTACTAAAATATAACCATAGAAGAGGGAGTGAGTCCTACGGACTCCGTGAGTGGAAAATCGTACCTAAAGGGATACTAACATCAATCAAAGCATACATATATTACCATTTAATCTCAAGTAATAATATTTATGTCTTAGTTCAATAGTACACATACGTACTTGTAATTCTCATAAAACCACGAGTCACATATTTCATAACAAATATAAATATCCAAAATTCACAATTTCAAACAAAACAATCAAAGCATTACAAGCAAACAAAGGGCTAACGAGTGACTCAGCCCCGCACAATAGTTTCACCCCCTGCGGGGCATATACATACCTGCATAATAATTTAATCTCTGTACATAATCTATCCCACTGGTGCTGAGCACTCATATAAAAAAAAATTATCAGAATCCGAACATTTCAGGATTACAAATCAAAATCTCCTAGGTGCACCTGGATTTTTGATTTCGGAAGATAAAATTCACTTTTCATAAAAATCACTCTGTTGGCCTTTATCAACCACAACCAATATCAAACAAGGAAACCAATATCAACCAACATAATTTAAATAAATTACTGAAATACTTGACTTGCTTATTTTTCATGTATCACATATATTCAAATAAACATATAATTACACATACTAATTTAGCCCCTAAAGGCAACAATTAACCACTCACATGTAAATCCATTTCATTCATCACTTACACTAGCGTTCACGCATCCCATCAAGTCCACAATAGAATCCAGAATTGAAATTCATATTTTCAAATAATACTTAGTTCATAAACATTGGTGTTATCATCTTTTAATTACTAAGCTTAATCCCAACTTTTATATGTTTATTTATGAAAGTTTTCTATTAAGCTATTACATATCAAGTAATATGAACTGTATTTTATGTGATAAGGTTAGTAATGAAGAGACATTTTAAATGTCTTGACAATGCATAGGGTAGGAAAAGAAAATTATTAGAAAAGATAGAAAGCACTAGTGGGTTAGAGATGTTGAAACTGTCCAAACTTAAGGTTTGGACCCTGTGTTCACTATAACAGTCATATCTTCCTCTAAGAAACTCCAAATCCAGTTCCATAAAATTTATTAAATTCTAGACACATGTAACTTTATAATGATATACAATCTGAATTTTTTTTTTTAAAAAAAAAAAATTAGTCTTGTACCCACCTAATTCCTTACATGAACCAAAAATAGGGCACTACACAAATTCCTAGTTGTTAATATCAGACTAGTTATAAAAACTTCATACTAGGGAATTAAATTACGAAACTATACAGTATTTCTTATTAAGGTATTGGAAACATTCCATTTTCAAAACTCTATTTCTACTTCAACCTTTAAAACTCTCTAAAGTCAGTTACACTAAAACAGGTTCAATCTGTATCCGAAAATCATCAATTTAAATATTGCACAGTTTATAAATTTCCTCATCAAAATTTCCTACTTCACAACTTAATTAATAAATTTTAATTAATTAAACTTCTCAATTCCACTTATACATATTTGAAACATTAAACTTCACATTATCTAAGATTCTTTAAATTTAAAACATACTAATATTAATTTATATATTTGAGTCTTAAATTTCCAATTCTAATAATTATACATATCAATTACCAACTGCATTTATTTCTAATAACCTTTGATTCGTTACCACTAATTTTCCTAACTTTCTTAATTAAACCAAAAGATATTCCCAACAATTCACTTAACTAAGAAATTACAATTCTTAAATTAAATATAACTTGACTAAACTATGGTTCAAAGGTAATAAAATTTCTGCACTAATACCTTTTTACTAAATTATAGCTCTAAAATCAAATTTTAGTTCTTAAGATAATCCTTTACTTGAATTAGGGAGTAATTTGAACTTCTTCAACTTCATAATATGCATGGCAATCGAAACCAATGAAACAAATCTTGAGCAAGCCGCACAAATAGATTCCATAAGCTTAATCCTTACCACTTCAACATATTCACACATAAATTATTCTATCAATCCATGTTGTATCAATTACATCTCCACCATCCATACACTAATACATATTAGAACACACCTATCACCCTTTTTTGGTACTTACGGACAAAGAAAAATATCCACCTAGATGGCTGAATTCTGGCCTAACATCACCCACACACTCTGTTTTATAAACGTAGCTCCTAAAGAGCTTTGAAGCCCACGGTGGCTCAAGACTTCCTCCACTATTGAACTAGTTTCATGGCTGCCCTCCTATAACAGAGCAACCACAGCAACCACCAAAAAGATGTAAACCCCACAAGAAAGACAAGAAATGTCACGGTCAAAGAAAAGCAAAGGAGGAAATAGATACTTTACCTTGAATCTAACTTAAGCAAGATCACCCTTAGGACTTACTTAAGCTAAAAATAGGAGCTACAGGCGGCTTTCTTTCCAAGTGCCAAGAACAGGGGACTCGGCAATCCCAAATGAAAAGTGAGGCCGTGCTTAATTGAAGAAAGAAGGAAAGAAAATACTAGCAAAGTCGGTTGGAAGAGGCTAGAAGAAGAGAGTAAAACAAAAGAAAAAATAAACTAATTTAAAAAAAATAACGAAGTCTATGGAATATGTTAAATATGTGGTACACCTTAAATCTTGTCATATATATATAAATATATATATATATATATATATATATATATTATTGTAAATACTTTTTAACTTATATATATGTTGTGGATATCAATTATATGTATATATATAAATGTGTGGTGGGAATTAGATCCTATTCCTTGAGTATAGATATAATAATTACTTTTCTAGCTTAAAAACAAAATTCATGGTGTATAATTAATCTTGCTAGATCTATAAATTTAATTATTGATACAATTGTTATACACATTAATAAAAATTACCATAATGAATTAACTGATTATATAATGAAAATTAATTCTTGCATTATTTTTAGATTTATACAAATTTTACAATTACGTATATTTTTACTTTGCATAAAAATTTAGTCACCAAATCACAAAAATAAATAAAGTAAAGTTTCACACAAATATTCTGAAACGCAAGTTAAAATTCAGGGTTATAACAGCAGCGTTCATGGACTTAATGAATTTGGTGTTTAAGCCTTTCTTGGACTAGTTTGTTATTATTTTCATTGATGACATTCTGGTATATTCTCGAAGTGAGGAAGAATATGAGCAGCATCTTCGTAAGGTATTGCAAATACTTAGGGAAAATAAGCTTTATGCCAAATTCTCTATATGTAAATTTTGGTTGAATCATGTGACTTTTCTCGGACACTGTGATTTCTAAGAAATGAATTCAGTGTATATCCTAACAAGATCGAAGTGGTTCAGAGTTGGCCTCGACCAACAAATATTTCTGAAATTCGAAGTTTCTTGAGCTTGGCTGGTTATTACAGGAGGTTCTTTAAGAATTTCTCTCGTATTGTAGCTTCGTTGACTTCATTTACTCATAAAAGAGTTAAGTTTTCATGGTTCGAGACTTGTGAAGAAAGCTTTCAAAAGTTAAAAACTTGTTTGACTTCAGCTTCTATTCTTGCACTTCCTTTTATTATGGGTACTTAATACTATGTTTTGTGATGCTTCTCATATTGAACATGGTTGTGTTTTGATGCAGGATGGAACAGTTGTAGCATATGCTTCCAAACCGCTGAAAAAGCATGAGGTGAACTACCTTACTTATGATATTGAGATGGCAACAACAATTTTTACGTTAAAAATATGGAGGTATTACTTGTCTGGTGAGACTTTTGAGATTTTTACATATCATAAGAGTCTTAAATATATCTTTGATCAAAAGGAGCTGAACTTGAGGCAGCGCAGATGGATTGAACTACTAGAGGATTATGATTATTCAATTTCTTATCATCCAGGTAAAGCCAATGTGGTTGCTGATGCTCTAAGTAGAAAGTCTATGGGTAGTTTATCCCATTTGGCAGCTATGCGTAGTCAGGTAGTTAAAGAATTGCAGCAATTCATGGCTGATGGAGTTAGGTTTGAAGTGTCTCCTCGGGGATATTACTAGCTCATATTCAAGTGAAGTCCAATTTTATTGAAGTTATAAAAGCAGCATAAGTGATTGATCCAGAAGTGATTGCTGAGAAAACTAAATGTAATCAAGGTGTTGTTGGTGACTTTAAGGTGGATGCTGAGAGAGTACTGAGGTGCGATGATTCGGATTGTAGTGCCACATGATTTGGAGTTGAGAAGGAAGATTCTTGAAACAACTTATTGTTCATCATATGTCATGCATCCTAGTTCTTCTAAAATGTATTAGGATTTAAGAAAATTTTATTGGTGGAAAGGTATGAAGAAAGATGTTACTCATCTTGTTTCTAGGTGTCTGGTGTGTCAACAGGTGAAAGTTGAACATCAGAGGCCGGCATAGGTCTTACAAAAACTGGATGTTCTAGAATGGAAGTGGGAAAAAAGTTACTATAGACTTTGTATCGGGACTTCCTATGACTTTTAAGGGGTTTTGATTCTATTTGGGTGATTGTTGATCGTTTGACGACGTCTGCACATTTTCTTCCAATGAAGACTACTTACTCAGCATATCAGTATGTGAAGCTTGTATTTGGACGAGATTGTTTCATTACATGGAGTACCAGTCTCTATTATTTCTGACTGGGGTGCTTAATTTACTATTGCGTTCAGAAATCTTTTCAAAAATCCCTTGGTACTCAGTTATTGTTCAATACTGTTTTTCCATCCTCAAACTAATGGGCAATCCGAGAGAAAGATACAAACTTTGGAGGATATATTGCAAGCTTGTGTGATGAAGTTTGAAGGTAGTTGGGATCAGCATCTTCCACTAATTGCAGTTTGCTTATAATAATAGCTATCATAGTAGCATTCGGATGGCACCATTTTAAGCATTGTTTGGTAGGAAGTGTTGATCTCTAGGTCAATTGGTTTGAGATGAGTGAGTATCAGTTGTTGGGACTAGAATTAATTCAAGATGCTGTGGAGAAGGTTCCGGTAATTCGTGATAGATTACGGATAGCTCAGAGCCGATAGAAGTTGTATGCCGATAACCATAGGAGGCAAGTTAGAATTTGAAGTAGGTGATAACATGTTCCTGAAGATTTCTCCTGTTAAAGGCACAATGAGATTTGGTAAGAAAGGTAAGCTAAGCCTAAGATTTATTAGACCTTTTCAAATCCTAAGTAGGTTATAGTGGTGGCTATACAAGCTAGATTTACCCTCTAGACTTGGATAAGGTGCATCTGGTGTTTCATGTGTTCAATGCTTCAAAAATATTTGCCAAATGAATCCCATATTTTACGAATTTAGGAAGTGCAAGTTAACAAGGATTTGACATACGAGGAGCAACCAATAAAAATTATTGATAGACAAGTTCCGTAAACCTTCGATTGAAGGCTATTCCTTCTGTAAAATGTTATATCGCAACATCATAAGAAAGACTGAAGCCACTTAGGAATCTGGGCATGAAATGAAACGACATTACGCATATTTATTTGAATAATTCTAGTAAATGATATACCCTTCTCATCCTTCATTTGAAATTCGGTACAAATTTCTTTTAAAAGGGGAAGAATGTTATAAATCGATATTTTAATGGGTAATTTAAAATGGTATATGTAAATTATTGTGACGATTTAAGTAATAAGTTATATATATATATATATATATTATATGTATAGATTAGATTGCACTATATTAAAAGTCATTTTAAAAAAAAATTAATTAATTGGAAATTTTAACATTGTTGTGTAGACATATACAATTAGTGAACAAGTGATTAAAAGTAATATATATACATATATATATATATATATATGCATAAATTAGAAGATTTAAAATACAATCATATAACTTTTGGGCTCATGTTGTATTTACTATTATATTATATTATGTAACTTTCCTTACAACACTTTATTCCTTTTTTGATTTTTTTCTTTCCTTTAAGTGGCAGACTTTCAGACTTCAGCCAAATTTCTAGCTGTTCTTCATCTTCAACTGAGGACGTTTTGGCCGTGAATTATCGTGGTGGAGGGCTAGGCATGAAGTGTAGCAGCTCCTTTCTATTTCTTCTCTTGTTGTAGGTGTACTAACCATCTCGATTTCTGAATTTGCCGTGAGGAATAGGCTGGTTTTACTTGAATCCTTGAGTGGGTTTTCATTCCTTTCATTTGTGATTGGTAATTACTTAGTATAGTTTGAATAAGGAAGGTATATGGCTGATTGAGTGGATGGCATAAGGCAGCTTTGCTGCCATGTTCTTACCTCTCCTGTTTTGTGTTGTCGCCAAGGGCTGGTACTGCCAAATGATTTATGGGGGAAAGCATGGAAATTCAATTTGCAGGGATATCAATTTATGCCCTGATGCCTTGTTTGATTATGTTTTTCCTTGGTGTGGCATCGGTTGCCTGGAAGTTACTACCAGTGCAAGCCATGAGGGTATATAGGATGCAAACAGAGAAGTGGAGGGGGGCAGACAGTATGGATTGAAGATATGGTTTGGCTGGCTTGATAAGTGATGGAGTTTTGGTGAAAAGTCACGGCAGTGAAGGAAAGGGGGGCAAGCCGTGAGCTTTGTCTAAAAGAATAATAAAATTTGAGAATGATTTGTTTTAACTAGATGAATTAGGAAATTCAATTATACTAAGTGTATGTTTATTAGATTAGTAATAGTGAATGGTGGCAAAGAAATAAAAATTTGGAATCAAGAATTTATGATAATGAACCTCTCTCTCTCTCTCTCTATATATATATATATATTCTAGTTACATGTAAATAATAAAATAGAAGTACAAAATTTAAATCTAAATGGAAATTAAGGAATTAATTAAATGAGTTGAATATAGTTTCTTTAAATTCAATCTAGAATATGAAATAAATGATTTAAGATTCAAGTAAAGTAATACAAAAAAGTTAGGTATATAAATTAAGAAATTGTAGAATTAACTTTAAAATATTATTGGGGTTAACATATGAATTGGTGATTTTCAGCTTCAGAGTGTACGAAGGATATTTCGACATCTTTGCAAGCTAAGCGAGCTGAGGAATCCCATCTTTAAGCCTTGTGAGTGAATTATGTGCTTTATGGTTACCTAAATGATTGTGTGCAATTATATGTAAATTTGAATTGATGCAGTTATAATGAGAAATAAGCAAATAAGTTATTTCAGTTATTTAATTGAATTATATGTGCTTGATATTGAGTGTTGTTAATAAATGCCAACAAAGTGAAATTTTCTGAGAAATGGTTTCTATTTTCGAAATTAAAAAATCCTAGTGCACCTAGAATATTTGAATTTAACAATTATTTAAGAAAACAAATGGAGTGCTCAGTCCCGGCGGGATGAATTTGTGTGCGGATAATTAATTTGTTATGCAGGGGAGCAAATATCCGGTTAGGGGAGATAATGTTGTATGATACTGAGTTACTCATTGGCCCTTTGATTGTTTTTTTGTTTATTTTGTTTGATATGTTGAAATTGTGAACTTAGCGAATTGTGATTGTATGATAATGATAATCATGTACATGAATAAATAAATTTAAATATGAGTTTAAATTATAATATATGTGTTATGTGATGTTGGTACTCTTAGGGTACATGATTTGCTCACTGAGTCTTTGTGACTCACTCTTTCCATTGTTGTTGTTTTTTTTCAGAAAACTACTTTTGGTCGTGACAAAATTTGCTACCTACCGACTTTGCGGTGGCAAGCTATATCTAAGAGATAGCACACTTGGAGCTTATGGGACAATCCTTGCAGTCACTTTAGGTGTTATGCATTGTTGTTAGACATATTGAATTCATCATGGTGATTTTCATGTTTTGTTTTGAGCGGAGCTCCTCTGTATATTATGATACTATTAGTTACTATCAATTTTATAAACAGGTATTTATATGTATTATTGGTATGTTCAATTTTACGAGGAAACCCCTGCCGATATTTTTCAGTGTTTGTTTGATGTTTAGTAGTTGAGTCTGGATTTTATTTTAAATCAGTAATATTTTAATTGTTATACTTGTAATGTATTAAAAGAGTCATGGATGTACAGTTTTAAGTTTTCAGGGTTACAGAGGTATGAATATTCATTGCTCTGGCCAGTCATACTCTTATTTGAGGGTGTGATAGTAACCTCAGAAGTTACCAAAAACAAAAAACAAAAAGAGTATATAAACATGGAGATTCAGAGGCAGATATAAAGAAAGCATATATGAAGTTATCGTATGGTTGGAATAAACTAACCAATTATGGTTTGATGAAGAATTCCAAGGTTTAAATTCTCAAGTTCAAATTCTCAAATTGAATTTAAGCTTGTCATTGTATTATGCAAACATAGGTTTTGCTAATATTATTATGTGTAACATAATTAGAATGTTAATCTATTAGGAAGTTTTGAAAAAAAGAAAATAATTCATATTAGAACAAAACTTTAACCATTTAATTAGAATTATATTTACAGTTTCTATTAAATTTATTAAATTTTAAAATTTTAATTTCATTCTAACTCTAAAATTATGGAGTAGCTAAACAATTCATATTAGAACAAAACTCAAACCATTTAATTTGAATATTTATATTTTAAAAGTAATCCTATTATAATAATTAATTAGAAAAATTGATCGATTGGGATAACAACAAGAGAGTGTGACAGTATTGTAAATTTAATAAATACAAAGGGTAAAATAAGAAATCAAAAGATTCTTCGTTTTAGGCTCTTTTATATATATAGTATAAATATATAGATATAGATATAGATACATCCCTTAAACCTCATAATTTGAAATTGTAGTAGACAACCCTAAACATGAATTTAATAAAAAATAAGAAATAATAAAATTATTTTAACAATAATATAAAAAAATATTCAGTCCATTAAAAAGAAATTGGACAATTTTGAAACCAAAAACACCGTAGACCAATTATTCATTCTCAAATAACAAACCAACAACGAAAATAGAGTCATTCATGTATTAAGGTTAAGGTCAATCATAACAATTTCAATGATTATTAGAAATTTATGAAGCATTAAACATAAAATTAAGTTCAGATTACATACCTTTCAAGCTTCGAAATCACTGAAAATCTTCTACTTGCAAAGGAGAAAATCTAAGCAAAGATGACCACTGAGGAACACGAACAATCTCCGTGAACAGAGGAGTTTTGGAAGGAGGTGATGCAAGTAGCTAGCAGAGGGAATTAAACTGAAGGAGTCAGAGAATTATATATTCAGATGATGTATAATGTACAAGAGGGTACCTCATATAATATCATAAACCTAGACTCAGTATCAACCAAATAAATAATAGACAATTACATATAATTACAGGCTTAATAATTACTGATATAGTGGAGATAATTGAAAGCTTAAATCATGGGTCAATTAAGAACTCTTGATTTATGTTACGCTGATAAGTATAAATGGTTTATATATATGTAAACTATCAATATAATTCTTTCTTTTACCGCTTATTTTGTTTTCGATGATCTTATATATCATATTTAGCGATTTTTATCTAACTCATAAAACAGAACCCATATCTGCCTTAGAATAAAAGTTTACAGAGTAGCAGACAGGCTCGCTAACATCATGTTGGATGGTCAAGACACTGCAGTAGATTCGTGCATCCATCCTCCTTTGGAAGCCACCTTTCCAATTGATGATGATGCTTTAGGAATAGCTTGGAGCCGTAGGATAGCCATGGCTTATGTGTAGTTATTTTTTTTGGGTAGACAATCAGAATTTTAATCCTTTGTAAGAGAACATAAAAGTCAAACTTTTTTTTGTCAAGGCGTAATATATACATCAATTACCCAAACAAAGTTCAAATATGAATGTGATGACCTTTCATGCCTAATTTATCATTTGAAGATGAGAAAGAAGGAAAAAAGAAGTTCACTGAAATTATAGACATATAAAAAGCTTATAATATTGGGTCGATAGAATTTAGGAAATTACAAATGCAATAATAATAATTTGATAAAAAAAGTGTACTGACCAAAATTTGGTAACAATAAAATTAGATAATACTTTATTGACTAACACATAAATTTCGCACCTAAAATTTTATTTAAAAGCCAAGACACAACGTGCAGAAGTATCAAATTTACAGAGTATTCGAACACAGTTGTTCTTTATAGTGAACTTAATTCCAAGGACACCTCTTTTTTTACATTTATTTTACAATCACATTACAAAGATACATCCATTAATTGAACCTGCAAACTTATTCACTAGAAAAATTTAATAGGCCAAACATTCAGAAATTTCAAATTACAAATTTCGACAAATATTTAATTTGAGGTTGGGGTCGGTATCCCAGTGACCAAGTTTTCTGTTAAGTTGCCTATAACTTTTGAGAGATCACCATCGCTAATTTCATCAAGAATCACTATAACCGTGACTATGAATGCATAATCAATATTTGGATACATAGTGAGCATGAAAGTGTCCTTCCCAAACAAAAAACTGCTAACGCTATCCTTCTTTTGCATCTGCAAGTGTATATACAAAGATTAAGTTCATGAAAGTTGATATCTCATTAAATCGTATAATACTGGAAATCCTCTTATGTAAAATCATATCAAGTATGTACTTACATAGGCAACAACCGTTGAAGATTCGCCAGCATAAATAACATTATCTTTTACCTTGAAGTCACATCTGTCTTGGGCTGTGTTGCTAGCCAAGAACACATGTAATTTATAATTCCATTGGATTGATGATGATCTCTTGACAGTAAAGATTAAATCCTCAGGTTCTGTACTTGTACCCCTGAAAACATTCCATCTATCATGCATGGACCTTATCTGTGAAAGGAAAAAAATTAATTATATACATACATATAGAAAAATTCCAAAGCTGAATCAACCATTTTGTTTTTAATTTGAGAAAAAAAAACATTCATGTGACAAATTTTGATAAAGATTTGGTAAAATATCTTTTTGTTCGTGTATAAAAGGATAAAAGGCCAGTTTAGGATATGTTAGCTAGTGAGCAAACCTGCTTATAGAGTATGACTAAAGGGTTCCCGGCAGAATCGAGTAGTACACGACGGTCATGAAGGGTGAAGAATGAATCTTTCACTTTGAAAATAGTTTTACCGTTGACGTCTTTGACAACAAAAATACCATCAGTTGCCCTCATCACCTTTCTAACAATGTCAATATTCAGAGTGTCAGGAGCACAGTAGTAAGAATTGATTACTGGGATGAGACAAGCAGCCATGACTTGCAAGAGAAATTGAGAGAACGGCAAATGTTCTTATGGTCTTTTTTTCTTTATAATGAAGCTTCCTTATATAAAGGATTGGAATTTTTCTTTCTTTCTTTCTTTCTTTTTTTTAAAATTTACTTTCAATCAGGTTTTTATCCAAATTATTCTGATCATATTATCAAACTCGTCCCTAGCTCTCCCAATTGACTTGGAAGAATCAACTTAATATCATAAAAATGGAGTCTATGATATTTAGTGAGTTGATTCTTCCAAGTCAATTGGGAGAGTTACCAGTTTGATCTGTCAATTTTGGAAAAATGCAAAAATTAACATAGAAACATTGTTGATCATGACTGACAAAAACTTGTTCATGCATGCACAACAATTGCATATGACAGCCCTTCATATTTTGAATGGTCTAGATTTGAATCAAATTTAAACCAATGAGGCCCGAGTTCATAATAAATAAGAAAGTTGGGCGGAGTGTCCTCCTTGTATAGATTAATGTTTAACAAGCCTTTTAATTGACAAAAAATAAAAGGGTTACCATTAAATATCCAAATAAATAGACTTATTTATTTATTTAAGGTAGGGATGTTGAAAGTTGCATAATTTTCAATGATAAAAGAATAATATCTCATGCTATTTTGTTTGTAAACAATAAATATATATTTGCTGACCCGAAAGCGCCCAATATTCTATACTATCCTTCTCACTTTCCTTTACGTCTATCATTGACTGAACTTAATAAATAATTAGTCGAAATATATATAAGTTATCTTGGACACACTTAAATATATTATTATTATTATTTGAATTTAACTACAATTAAGGGCATCTTGTGGAATTGTCCAATCAATTTTGATCCTCGTTATTCCAATCATATTATCAAACTCGTCGCTCTCCCAATTGACTTGGAAAAATCAAGTCAATTAGGAAAGCTACCAGTTTGATGCTATATATTTTGGAAATATGAACGCAGTAGAAACATTGTTGAATGTTGAGTGACTCACAAACACTTGTTCATGCATGTACGGAAAGCATATGACAGCCCTTGATATTTTGAATGGTCTAGATTTGAATTACATTTAAATCAAATGAGGGGTGAGTTTATAAAAAATAAGAGATCTGGGCGCCATTATATAGATAAATGTTAAATATATATGTCTTTTAAGAAAATAAATAAATAAAATTTATTATGAGCAAAGAAACAAATAAAATAAAATAAAAAAGGCTACCCATGAAAGTGTCCTATAAAAAAGGATGGTTTTACCGTTGACGTTGGTGACAACAAAATTGCCGTCAGTTACCCTCATCACCTATTCACCTTTCTAACAATGTCAATATTCAGTGTCAGGAGCACAGTAGTAAGAATTGATAACTGGGATGAGACGAGCAGCCATGATTTGCAACAGAAATTGAGAGAACGGCGGATGTTCTTATGGTCTTTTTTTCTTTGTAATGAAGCTTTCTTATATAGAGGATTGGAATTTTTCTTTCTTTCTTTCTTTTTTTTTTTTTTTTTTTTTAAAAAATTTACTTTCAATCAGGTTTTTATCCAAATTATTCTGATCATATCATCAAACTCGTCACTAGCTCTCCCAATTGACTTGGAAGAATCAACTCAAAATCATAATGATATTTAGTGAGTTGATTCTTCCAAGTCAATTGGGAGATTACTAGCTTGATCTGTCAATTTTGGAAAAATGCAGAAATTAATGTAGAAATATTGTTGATCATGACTGACAAAAACTAGTTCATGCATATACAACAATTGCATATGACAGCCCTTGATATTTTGAATGGTCTAGATTTGAATCCAATTTAAACCGATGTGGCGTGAGTTCATAATAAATAAGAGAGCTGGGCGCAGAGTCCTTCTTGTATAGATTAATGTTTAATAAGCCTTTTAATTATGAAAAGAATACTAATTTCTCAAAAAACAAAAACAAAATAAATAAAAAAATAAATAAAGGCTTTCTATGAAAATATATAAATAAATAGATTTTTTTTTTGGGTAGATAAAATAGAAATGTATGTGGTTCCCCGCATATTCTGGCAATGAATATTGCACCCATATCACTACTATCCTATATCTGGAAGAACTCTCACCGTACCTATGTCAAGGCAGAAGCTAAATGTTTATTCGAGAATGGTCATGATCATGCGTGGGATCGTAGATTTACCCTAACAAGGGCTATCAAGGGGACTTAATTCTTTATTTAAGGGATGAATGTTGAAAGTTGCATAATCTTTTTATATTCAACGATAAAAGAAACAAACCATGCTATTTTGTTTTAAAACAATAAATATATAGTGTACCCATGGAAATTTGTTTAGTTGTCAAGAATATTTGCTCTTTCCATTGCCTTTTTTGGGTTCGATATATTTTTTTTTTTTTGGGAAAAATAGTGAGAAATAAACATTTTATAAATTTTCTAGTCTCGACATGGACGTCTATCATTGACTAAACTTAACAAATAATTAGTCAAAATACGTATAAATTAGCTTGGACACACTTAAATATATTATTATTATTATTTTAATTTAATTACAATTAAGGGCATCTTGTGGAATTGTCTAATCAATTTTGATCCTCGTTATTCCAATCATATTATCAAACTCGTCGCTTTCCCAATTGACTTGGAAAAATCAACACAATATCAAGTTAATTAGGTGAGCTACCATTTTGATGCTAGGTAGAAACATTGTTGAATGTTGAGTGATTAATAAAAACTTGTCCATGCATGTAAGGAAACCAGTGAGGCGGGGGATTTATAAAAAAATTAGAGAACCGGGCGCCATTTATTAATGTTTAATATATATATCTTTTAAAAAACAGAAAATAATATTTATTATTATTATTATAAGTTATTAATATTTATGTAATTCTGTTGTAATTTTGACACTTTAAAATGCTTATTGGAAAATGACGAAATATACTCAACTCAACTAAGCCTTAAATCCCAAACTAGTTGGGGATCGGCTATATAAATCATTTTCCTCCATTCGCATCAATCCGAGATAATATCTTCAGTAATCCCTAAAGTAGCCATATCTTTTTCAATGACTGCCCCCATGTAAGTTTCGATCTCCCCTTACCACGTCTAACATCTAACACCTGTATCAAGTCATCTTTCTTAACTACTGCGTCTATTGGCCAACGTTGGATATGACCAAACCAACATAAATGATTCTCCCTCATTTTCTCTTCAATAGGTGCTACTTCCACCTTCTTACAAATTTCCTCATTCCTTATTCTATCCTTTCTTGTATGTCTGGTCATTCATCTTAACATTCTCATTTCGACTACTCCCATCTTATGAGAGTGTTGCTTCTTAACTGCACAATATTCTGTACCATACAGCATAGCTGGTCTCACTACCGTCCTGTAAAATTTTCCATTCAATTTATTCGGGATTTTAGGTTTACATAAAACTCCTAAAGTACTTCGCCACTCCACCCACCCACCCTGCCTTGATCCTATGGTTTACATCATGCTCAACTGTGCCATCTTTTTGTATAAGAGAACCTAAATACTTAAACACATCCTTTGTAGGGATTGTCTGACCGTCCAATGTTATTTCATTCGGTCCTCCTCTAGTTTCACTGAAATCGCACTCCATATACTCAGTTTTTAGTCCGACTCAATCTAAAGCCTTTAGATTTTAACACGTTCCTTCACATTTATAGTTTGAAATTTAAACCTTCTCTAGTTTCGTCTACAACACGATATTATCGATAAACAACATGCACCATGGAGCCCCTATCTTGAATATTATACGTAAGTTCATCCATGACTAAAGCAAATAGGTAAAGGCTTAAGGATGAACCTTGGTGAACACCTATCGTGATTGGGAAACTCTCTAGTCATACGATCTACGATCCGCAGCTTAGTCATTACTCTTTCATACATATCTTTAATAACTTATACATATTTAGTTAGGACTTTCTTCTTCTCGAGTACCCACCATAAGCCTTGTCTTGGACACTTTATTATACGCTTTTTTCTAAATCAATAAAGACCATATGAAGGTTCCTTTTTCTTTTCTCTTATATTTTTCCATTAATCTCCTAAGTAAGAAAATAGCCTCCATTAGTAGATCTTCCTGGCATAAAACCAAATTGATTCTCAGAAACTAGAATCTCATTCCTATGAAAGAAGAACCGGGATTTGAGTGAAAGTGGAAAAAAGGGTCACTATACAAGTGAAAGCTTTGAAAATCCATCGCTATTTACGTAGCTAAGTTATCCAATTTTTGTATATTTACTGTATTTTATCATATTTTAAATTCAAAACCTATTTCTAGTATTTAAAACATACATAAATTAAACAAGAAACCAATAAATTCATCCATTAACACAACAATACTAATTAAATCCAAAAAATACACATGTTTAGCATTCCAAACTCAAATAAAACTGCAAATATGTGTTAAACATAGCGAAAGCAAGTTCTAAGCATAAAATAAACTAATAATTTCAACATAAAAATACCCTAATCATTGTGAAAGTCCTTGTCTTTTGATTCCATCCTCATCCTCATTATCTTCATCCACAATATCTTCCTAAGTAAAGAAAAATAAATTTACATAAGGACTTAGTAGTTTATGCATAAAGAAAATCAACTATAGACAATTAACAATGACAAATCTATGAAAGTACACTTACATGTGTTGGTCGATGTGGTGGTCGACATTTTCCACACACACGTTCTTGAGATGGCCTATAGGAAGAAGAAGTTAATAGCATTTTAATCGCATCTATAACTCCTTGTAGCATAGTATCAACATAAGTGCATATGTCTTCTATTTTTTGTTATGATATAAAACCTCTAACTACTTACATGTATAGTGTTATGGATATAAAAATTAGAACAAACATTATCAAATATATATCAACTAACATATAAGCATATAAACTAGAAGTTTTATATAACTTATGGATCATTTCCAAGTTCCACCCATATGGTATGCCATGGATCTGAACTATCATTACCATGTGTAGATGATGCAAACTAATCAAACAGTGAAATAGTGGATGAAGATGGAGATGGTGTGTGTGAAGAGGATGGTGAAAGAACCATAGGTATTATAGAGCGATCTTTCCTAATTGATGACTTTAGTGTCTCTCTACCACACTCGTTAATAGTAGGATGTCTTGTAGTAGGCTTGCAGCTTCGTGGTGCCATACTACAAAATAGAATCATAATAGCAAACATTTCTAAATTGTATTCATGTTTTCTAACTTATTGAGAAGGACAACATATTTGAATTGTTATTAACAACAATTCTTGAACTAGAATCTAAATTTTAAGTGCTTGTAAAATGTTAATTATTTCACTAATTCCTTCTAATAAAATAGTCTTACATCTATATCAACAACGCTTAACTCTTAATAATCTAACAAATTCGTCAAAAAAAAAATAATTTAATCTAATAATAACCAATCATATACACATTATGTAATAATCTTACAAATATGCTCAAACCACCATATTTCATGTTATCTCATAACAAAACTATACATATAATATTTAATCCACCATAAAAGATAATTATCAATACAAAAAATCATTATTTCTAAAAGAAATTCATCGATTCCAAATATTTCAATATCAAAGCCCTAAAAACCCAAATATTTCATTTTATTTTTAAACCCAAAAATTCCAATTTTACTCATACATCGAAACCTAAATATTTTATCACAATCCTAAACTAATTTTACAATTGTAACTAGAATTAGGGGTGAGCAAAAAACCCAAAAAATTGAAAATCTGACTTAAAATTGACCGATTCAATCGGTAACCAACCCAACCTGAAAATATCATTTTCCATTTCGGGTATTTTTTTTGTATCAGTTTTGGACCAGGGTTAGTTATTTAGGCCTCCCAAAAAAATAGAGGTTAGTTAACCTACTTGATCGAAATTAGCCTAATAAGTTCTCTTTTATTATTTATAAGACATCAGGCCACTTTTATAGCCCAATTACTATAACTTTTGTTCCAGCCCAAACATAAACAAAAGAAACCTAACTTTATCTTTTCTTTCTTTCACCTTTCATTAGTCATCATTGTTGGCGGTGAGAGAAACAACATGGCCAAAGAGAAGTCAAGCAAAGTCAAGCATGCAGAGACCCTTCCAAAGAGAACTAAATTCGATCCAGCATGTCTACTATCTCAACCACGCGAGACTGATGCTTTGCAAATAATGAGAAAGGCAAACTAACAGAGAGATTTTAAGTTTAAGTGCAGATCTATGTGTGGGTATTGAGATTTCAAAGCAAAGAGATCAGTTGAGATGTGAGTTTTAGCTTTTAAGATCTAGATTGTACTTCTCGTGAAATAAGTACCTCTGTCTAATTTGTTACTTTTGTAAGGTTTTTAGATCTAGCCTAATTTCTAGTGAAATAAATCTCTCATATAATTAATTTTTGTTTTCAATTATTATTTTTCTCTATTTTTTGTTTAAAAATTTGAGATTTGGTTATAGAATTGGATCTGAAAATTGCTCTGTATATATGTATTTGAGACTCTTTGTTGAGCTAGATGAATAATTGAAATCGACCGCAATAGTAGGAATTTCATTCGGATGGCATATTTGAGAAACCCAAATATTCGGTTGCTCACTAGGTTAGGATTTTTTATCAATCGATTTGGACTGGTCGGTCCTTCAAGGCCCTAAAACTAACTCGACTTGATTGCCTGCTCAGCCTTAACTAGAATAACCAAAAATCAAAAATCACTACAAGTAATCAATTAATAATACTTAGTTTTACAACATAAATATTCTATTAATTAATTCAACATAAGTCAAATAGTCGATTTAGAGCAAAAATTTCTAATGTTTTATCACAAACTAAAATATCTAATTTTTTTTCTATCAAAAATCTAAATTAATTTAACAATTATAACTATAATAAAAACTTAAAATACAAATTAAAACAAAAAAAATAACATAACTTTATACTTAAAAACTCATAACATTGAACATATTTTGAAAGATAGGAAATAGATCGAAGAGGTGGCTAGAAAACTGCTGGTACCGGAGCTGTGATAGGCATTGATGACAAATCCAAGCTTAAGGCAGAGCTTGAATGGTTTTGGGTGGTTCGGATGGTTGTGGCTGATTATAGGTTAAAGATGGAAGGGAGAGATGACGAGGAAGAAAGGAAAGGAGAGAGGATAGAAGGTGGTCAGCCAGGTGGCAACTATGAACCACCCGGTTGCTGGATATAGTCGAGGTGGTGGAAGGGGGTGGTGGCTGGAAGGATAGAGGCCAAGGGGTTAGGTATGGGTTTGGGTTTACTGAAAATAAGAAAAAAAACCTAAAATGGGTGTTTTTCCAGACGGTTAGCAACGAAAATTATTTCGTCACAAATTCAAATTTTAAGTTAATGACGAAATAAGTCCGTCGCAAATCTATCGCAAATTCAAAATTTTAAATTAGTGATAGAATAATTCTTTCGCAAACTCATCATAAAATGATGTAAAAATAAAAAATGATATGTAGCAACCAAATGTCTGTCGCTAGTCCGTCTCACATTTAAAAGTTTAAAATTTGCAGTGGAAATTATTCCATCGCAAACTGAAGTAGAATATAAAAAAAGAAAATTGATATGTAGCGACAAAATTTCCGTTGCAAGTCAATCATTCAATTTAGCAATGGATTAGTGTTGAAAATTTCATTGCTAATTTGTCGCAATATTTGCGCGCCATAAATTTTTGATCCAAAAACATATTTTCCAACCAAATTAGCTACAAAATTTTATTTCGTCACAAATTCAACACTATTTAGCGACAAATTTGTAATAGATTTTATTTGTTGCAAAAATCCGTCTCTCGATTGATGTTTTCTAGTAGTGTGAATACTTATAAATAGGCATGAAGAATGGTGCTAGGAGTGTTACAACCCATACAAAGATATGACTGGCTGAAATATTAGATAACCAAATCCTCATAACCCAGATTCTAAATAAAGAAAACACTCACACAACCACTAACAAAAATAAATGTTTTAAAAAAAAAAAATTCTTTGTAAAGATGAAAACTATATAGATGCATACATTTACCAAAAAGGCTAGTTCTTTTTATAAAAAAAAAAAATAGGTTCCTTATATGGTAGAACATTCCCAAATTGTGCAAACAAAGTAACATTCTGTTTACATACAACAATAACAAGGAGCTCCACTCCATCCACATAGAAATAAATCAGTAAACACAATATCCCACAACTCAAAATTTCATAATCCAAGCCCTAATGTGATTGCTAATTCTTTATCCCTAGTTTTAAGTGTATGATCTCACATAAGTACCTTACCGTAGCTACTATCAGCAAGTGAAGGCTCGGCTGGAGAAGTTTAAGATGAACCTAGTGCTAAAAAAAACATAAATGAATGAAAACTGAGTCATATAGACTCAATAAGTTAAAAACGTACTCAAAGGGTACTAGTATCAAACAAAATATAATTGTAAAATACTTTGTTAACATGTTCACATTAGCATAACTTACAATGCAATTTGTACATATATATAAACTCAAAACTGACATAACTCACAAATGATCAGAATTCAAACAAATCAAGCAAAGCAAACAAATGGACTAGTAATTGAAGCAACTCAACACCCGCACATTATATTTATATATCCTCCTCAAGCCTTTTTGCTCCCGCACACCAAATATACATAAAATTTTCACATAACCTCATCGTGACTGAGTTACTCGAATATTTTTCTTCGAATTTCAAATAACCAAATCTAATATATACTAGGTGCACCCAGATTCTAACTCACATAAAAAAAAAAAAATGAAATCATTGGCCTTATCAATCACATTCAAGATTTTACACCAACATTCAAATCACAATTAGTAATCAAAAGATAGCACCTTTCACTCACAAAGTTTATAGATCTTTTTCCAGACTTCCTCTTTGGTTCAAATGCATTGTCAAATAGACGTTATGTTTTGAATCTGAAATTACATTTCCAAGTATCACTTAGTTTGTAAATTTCATAATTTATAAACCCTTAATTACAAAAAAAACCTATTTATATATATATTAAGTTTCATTTATTTATTTAAATTTAACCTTTCTTAGGCATTTCAACAATCACCTTGAAGGCAAACTTGATCCCAACTCATGTATATATATGTCTTATATATATATATATATATGCACCAAGAGAACTAACATTAATCCATAACATTCAACATTACCCATAAACATTAAATTGAAGTTATATAAGTCATTTAAGAACATAAAAATTTAGATCTTAAAAATTTTCTTAACAACTTAACATTATATCCACCAATTTCATCAATACCAAGCTTTAATTCACCCTTCTAAAATTCTTAATTTCAAACCCTCAACTAAAACAAAAAGCAAAGGACCCTAGCTCTAAGGAAAACAAGTGATTTTATTGGAAATAGAAGCTAGGAAGTATCACAACTAGAGGCTGTCAAGCAACATGGGTGGCAGTTGAACAGAACCACTGGCCTCCCTTTTCTGCCTGTTGTCCCGTGATTGCTGGCTGTTACAACATCTGGTATACTCTAATAGACAATATGCACACACGATGGAATAAAAGGAAGAGAAGGAGCTAAAGTTAGACTGAAAAGAGGAAAGGCTGGAACGGTGTAATCCAAGCACTTCCAAGTAGCACGAAAACCAGAAGCAAAGAAGGCCTTGGCTGCAGCAAAAAGAGATGAAATTGCTAAGAGAAATGAAGGAGAAGAAGGAAAGAACTCACGAGAAAAATGAATAAAAAGAAATAAGATAGGAGGGAAAAAAAAAGAAAAAGAAGAGAAAAGTCAAATGAAAACAATAAAGTATATAATTATAGATACATATGTATAGTTATATTGTTAGTTTATTTGGTCTATGTATTTGTTTGTTGTTTCTATAAGGAAAAGCTACACAATAGTTCTAAAACTTAACATTACGATACCAAGTTATAAAAGGAGTACTTCCCATGAATGAGTGTATGTGAGGTCAATATCTTCTCAGACCCATGTTTAAAAATATATTGTATCATTCCCTTGCTATCAAAATAAAGTTTTATTTTTGTCTTCAGTATTACTTTGCTATTTAAGAGCTATTAATTTTTCAGCGTGGTATCAGAGCAGTTATGTTTTGATAGGGTGTTAAAGAAAGATTCTACAGATTCTAATATTTAATGTTCAAGCAAGGACGTATTAGCATGAAAGTTTTTTAAGTGCACCAAAATGGTGGATGGGCAAAAGATTGTCTAACGAGACTATATTGCTATAAGAAATGGCTAACTCAAAGAAAGGAATGGAGGCAAATAATGCTTACCAAATAGAATAGTGCCTCTGAGATAGTAACACCATACAGTGACTTTACAACACTTTCACTAAAATAGAATAGTGCCTCAGAGAGTAGCACCATACAGTGACTCTACAAGCACTATCACCAACACAACATAATAGTGCCTCTGAGATAGTAGAATGGTGACTCTACCAGCACACTGTCAGCAAGACAACATAATAGTGCCTCTAAGAGAGTAGTACTATAAGGATACTCTATAAACACTATTATCAAAAAGTATCTAACAAGTACCAGAAGTAAGAATTACTACCAGTTTCATTAAAAGATCAAGAAAGATTTGAGAATCAAGAATTTCCAAGATTTTCAAATTAAGGGGAGTGTTGGAAAAAATAATTTGAAAATCTAGAAAGTGCAAGTATGCCAGCATCAAGATTTGTGTAGAATCGTATATGTCACACAAATCTAGAGCATGTATGGCAGACAAGGTAATTAGCTAAAGTGTTTAGAATTATCTAAGTATCGAATCCAAAATTAGTAAATAATAATAATAAAAAGAAAAAAAAATGAAAAAGGTACCAAATCCAACTAGTATACTATAGATAATTAAGTTAGTGGCTATTTCTAGAGAGTGAATTATCAACCACTTTGTAGATAATTGTAGTAAGGCAGCTGTGGAACTGTGTACAAATTATGAATGTCAGTCATGAATTCTTATAGATTGGTATGAAAAGTGATATATGTAGGGAATACTACCCATGAATGAGTGTATATGTGGTCAATATCCTTCTACACCCACTGTCCAAAAATATATTGTATCACTCCCTTGTTATCAAAATAAAATTTTATTTTTGTCTTCAATATTACTTTCTATTTAAGAGCTATCAATTTTTCAACACAGTCACATAAATTATAAAGAAATAGATAACATAGACCCACATTTGAAACCTAGAAGAAATAGAAAATGAGGAATCCAAAACATAAACTAGGAATAAAAAAAAGAAGGAAAAGATAGAGAGCATACCTTGAATGAAAATAACTGACCACTGGTGATACCTTGGGTTTGTTGCTGGGAAACTTTCTCTGGCAAAACACTGACCATCGACGAGGATGAGCACAAAAACTGAAGACCAACGGCAGAACAATTCTTGATGCTAAAACCAGAGAAAGTAGCAAAGATGGAAGGAAATGAAATTTTTGAGCACAAGTGAGAAAGAAGAAAATTATGGGTGCACCTAGGATATATTTGCTTTGTTTATTTGATATTTGATTAAAGATATACTAGTAACTCTGTCCCGAGGATGGATATGTAAGAAGTATATATTCTTGGTGTGTAGGAGCAAAAATGTCCTCGAGGAAATTATGAAATTGGTGTGCGGGTGCTGAGTTACTCTAATTAGCCCTTTTGTGTACCTTGGTTAATTTGTTTGCATGCTTTAGTTAAGTTGTTTGTACATTGTATTCTGTGAGTTGTATTTGTTAGATTTTGCACTTTCCATATCTATGTACGTATTAAGTTAAAAAAAAAATTTCCCCTTATAATCATGCTAGCAATGTGTATATTCAATTTATATGTTTTACGTTATGTGTTGATTGATACTAGTACCTTTTATGTTATGTGTTGATTAATACTAGTACCTTATAATCATACTCACCCCTTGTTTGTTACTATTTTTTTTATTATCAAGAGTCCAGCATATATCACCGACTGGATTCGTGACTTGCCAATTGTATTGTGGCAAGGTATATATTCGAGATCGCATCCTTGAAGCTAATGGGTGAAGTTTGCAGTCACATTAAAGCTTTGGGTGTCGTGTTTTGTTTTGTATAATAGTTAAATTGTTATTGTTTATGGTATGCATGGACTAGGAACTGCCTGTGTATACTATTATGGCTATTGACTGGTTAAGTGTAACCTGGATATATATCTGTCTGTATTACTTGGTATGTTCCACTTTACGGAGAATCTCTACCGAAAATTTTAATTTAATTGTTATACATTTCAATAAGTAAGTGTTTGCATTTAGTTTGCGTTTCCTAAATTTTCCTTTTGCTCTCTAAATTTGTTAAAGGTCATATGTGTTTCTATGATTTGGAATTAGGGTTACTGGAGGTTTGGTTGCCCATTCCTCTGGCCAGTCATGTCTTCGTGCACGGTGTGACTTAAGAGTTTTTTTTTTTTTTTTTTTAGCAGAACGTCATTTAAACTTGTATTTTATTGACGATAACAATTTTGGTTTTATTATTCTTTTATTAGTTGACAATAAAATTATCTTTTACTAATTATTCTTGAGAAATTGTTTACGTCGTTGTTGTCATTTTCTATTGCCAATATTTGGGGGTTGTTAGTGAATATAAAATGTTTTAGCAAGAGTTTAATTGTAATAATTGGGAGAAATAGAAAAACAAGTAAAACCTTATCAAAAACTTAGTTTAGTGAGTGATTAGTGAGAGATTGATGAGAAATTATCAAGAGAATGTCTCAAACTTAGTGAGAGATTGACGAGGCATTGGCGAGAGTTTTAATGGTAGATTACACAAGGGTTGGCAAGTTATTTAACGTTAATAGGCGAGAAATCAGGGATTGGTGAGTTATTAGGTCAGTGCTATAAATCTCATGATGTTTTGTGAGTTGAAAAGAAAATTAGGAAAAAAAAAAAAAAAGATCTAACTAACTGAGGAAGAAAGTAAACTGATAGCTAGCTAGTTGTAATATAAAAATGGAGTACTGCGATGTTTAATGAGTTAGATTCTTCCAAGTCAATTAGGAGAGGACTAGGTTGGTGCTATACATACATTGACATCATTGTTGATGACTAACAAAAACTATAAATAATAACTCTTAGTGTACATGAATAGAACTGCTTATTATTAACATCTCGAACTAGCTTGTATGATTCACGATAATTATTTTTTTTCCATCAATTCCATCAATGATTAATTATGTTCTAAGCATTTTATGAGGATAACAATGGATTAATACCCTAACATAACTTAATACTAAATATATTCTAACACTCCCCCTCAAGCTAGAGCATATATATGCTCAAGCTTGTACAAGTATAATCTCAAGTATCAAAACTCTCAACACTTCCCTTATAACAAAAAATTACATCAAGTTCACTCGACTTACTCTGTGCTTAAGAAAACGAGAACCAAAACAGCACAAACAACATGTGCCTAAAAGAAAATGACACAAATAACATGTGCCTCAAACAGAATTGTTGGTTCACAACCAATGTAAAATACCAAATTGGCAACAACTGCCGCCAAGAACTTCTACAAAAACTTCAAAAGTATCAGCATCAAAATCTTCAAAACTAAACCAGGACCTTAAATAAATATAGAGACAGAAATATAGATCATATCCGTTCTGATACCATGTAAAATAAATATAGAGAAAAGAAATAATAGTAGCTTGGATTAATTCCAAGATTACACCAGGACCTTAAATTTATAATAGAGCAATTACATAAAACTTGCTTAACTAAACAATATGAGACTTAATACCCAACATAACTTAATACTAAAGTATACTCTAATAGTTTGAGTGTCTATGGACTTAAAGTATTCAAGAAGAGCACCCTCAAAGCCCTTCGATGGCAAATTCTGTTTCCAATTATTGAATTCCTCCAAGGTCTTCAATATAGTGTTTCCGGCAGCAATGACAACTAGTCTATACCCTATGATAAGAAAAGCCCAGCCTTAGATTTTTACTTTGGATTTTTCTCATTCCCGTACACCCATGACCATGAACAGTACTCTGATATACCCACATAGAGATAGAAAGAATTTAAACAAGAAAACATAGAAAAAGATCATGATTTTTCACACCAAGAAGGGATAGCCATGTACATGTATGAATCACTGAATTAGAACAGCCTAATTAACCAAAAACAGAGGAACTAAATTTAGAAGCAAAAGACTATGAGTAATAATTAAAGCTACCCAATTTTCTAATCAATTGGCTCTTTGATCAACATGGCGTATAAACACAGTTTCGAAGTCTGGAGATTAAAGAATTAACACCATTATTGACATAATTGAACTTCTTCAAAGAAGATTTTCTCTTCCTTTGGGCAGGGGGCATTTCAGTGTCGTTTTGATTCTTGATTCTTCCTCCGTTTGTGTCGTTGAACATTCCTCTTCTTCACCTTTAATATGATCATCATCAGCTTGTGCTTTCTCCACGAATATGAGCTTTAAAGGAGCTCGTAAAGCTATTCCGGCAATAACCCATTTTCTATTTGTATCTGAATCAAAGCCACCATCAAATTGTGCTTTCTCAGAGAACCCTATATTGTTTAAAAAAACACCACAAAAATTAAGAGTCCTTGGTGTTAAATGCCGCCATTGATTGTTGGAGGAGAGTCACTGTTACATTTGATTCTTGGGATGTATGTTTTATACCGATACCGGGTATAAATGGAGGAATGACAATTGATTTGAATGACCAATGTCATTTGCTTTCTTTGCTTATAATTGTCAGATTCTCTCCAAGTAAATACTGATAGACTAAGATTTGGGAGTGAGAAAGTTCTATTCCATCCATAAAAAGAACCTCACCATATTTTCTATTCGAATTATATTTCGTTTGAGTGAAACTACCTAAATACTTTGTTTAGTTGAATGGAAGTGGCTAATTTTTTATTTTGGTTAGTGGGTTTGGAAAGGGAGACTCACTTTAATTATGTTCTTCTTGGCTGCAAGACATTGAGCCCATTAAAAATGTGTTATCGAATCCTTTGTTTGTTCCTAGGTACAATGAATTCTATGTTCAACTTGCCTTCTGTTTCTGTGAGGGACACTGACTACCCAAATATACCATTTCCTATATGTATAAAGCAAATACTTAGCTTTTTTAATAAGAAAAATAGTGATTTAAGGGACCAACAAAGAACCAACCTTATTGCAATAGTGAATAGAAATATATATGGGCTATTTGGGTTTTCACAAAAAAAACAAGAAATGATGGATCAATGCACTCCACTTGTGACGTACATAACAACTTTTACATCAAATCACCACAATACCACATTAATCATATTTTCTTATGAAAACCTATTGAGTCTTGGAGATTGTTCTATTCATTCCCAATTGCAACCTCGAGATGCCCACATGATCATATAAAGCAAGGCTATAAGAAAATTGTTCCAAATATAACAGTGTTGAGAGCACACCATAAATGATTCTTTGTATCCTTGTTGTGGAACATTGTTTACTATAGAGCTTCTCCTGGTTTCCTAACCCATAGAAAAATTTGTCCTCATACCAGCATCTATGAACATATCTTTGATAACCCAGACTACAAATTAGACGTACAACTCAATAAATCATGAACTACAACCAACGCAGCACCTCACTGTTGAGTGCAAAAGCCCCATATCACTTGCCAAATAAAAGAGAATAAAATACAATGATTATACATATTATGATCCTTTACTGTTATCCAACCAGACATGCAATACTTAGATGGGGTTGGGGAAATTCCGAAAATTTCAAACCCCAAGAAGTAAAAACACACATTTATGAGATTACTATGCATGAAAATTGAAGATTTATATGTATATATATCAGAAATATTAAAAATATAAAAAAAGGGGGTTTACATGGAATTTGAGTAAGGGCAGCGTATTTGTTTGTGCATTGATTTCCACATGGAGACGCCCATTGCTGAGGTATCATTTTCTATCTTCCTCAGAATCTCTAGCAGGGATGAGGCTGATTGGGAAGGAAATGGGTCTTCTAGAATAAAACGGAAAAATCAGAAATCATAAGCGGATCCGACATATCATAGGACTTGACGACACGCCGAATTCCAATTCATCTCGAACCATCTTCCTGTTCTGAACTCCCACCATTTTTATGCAGACAGAGAGAGAAGAGAAGAGATATGATTGAAATCCTTGCTGGAAATATCGAGATGAGGATAAGCCGATGGCCAGTCTAATTTCTGCTTCCAATAGTGTTGGACTTGTGGACTCGAGAAGCTCTACTCTCAAAACTTGCGTTTTGTTACTGAAAAACAATTTTTTTTTTTTTTTGTGTGGCTAAAATGTCATAATACCCCTTGAACTTGTCTCATGTTTTAAAAAGACCCCCTCAATATTTAATTGAATTAATCACACCCCTTAAACTTTAGAAATTATTCCAATTGATGTTTAATAAAATAGAAAGCAAACAAAAAGAAAAACTTAATTTAGGCTTTTAGGGAAGAAAAAAAAGAAAAAAACAACTTCATATTTGCTATTGCCTATGGAGAATAGGAGCTGGGACATGAATGGAAAGTGTATTGCTCAACAACTCCATCAATCTTGTAGCTAGATTTGGCCTTAGGTGATTTCAACACCAAAAAAGACTGTTTGTGATTTGTTTCTTGTCTAGCGATAAGAGTAAAAATTTATTCTGTTAAGAGGTTTAAATGACAGATCAAATTCTCCATTAAAATGTTGTTAAGTGAAGCCGTCATATGGTTTTACCATTTTTAATGCTCTAGCCTTTCAAAGTGATACTTTATTGCTATTGAGCTTATTTGAGTTGGGGATGTCATTAAGATCTTCCTACTCATTCTCTGTGGAAAGTGGGAGTCTCAAATATGTTATTGTGACTTTAGGACACAAATGAGGACAACGCAGAGAAATAATAATTCAGGAAATTATAGGTTTTCTTGGTTGTGGGCAATAATCTTATGTCTTTTTTCATGTATCTCTAGTTTGAGAGTTGTGGGACAAGGAGATGTACATGTCCGATTCTTTGGATATGGGTAGTAGTAGCAATAACACTATATGATATTAACCTTTTTTGTTGTAGTCAAAAAAACTTAATGTAGAGACTAAATTTTACAAATTTATTAATTGTACAATTTTGTCTAATTGATACTAAAATATAATATTTTATATTGATTAGTCAATTACAATTAGCCAATTAAATGGTGATTGGACTCAATATTAGAAATTGGCTAAATCAAATGTTGATTAGTCAGTCACTTGTATAATTAAGTATTGATTGTAGACAAAATTCTTGAGTAATTAAATGTTAACTGAAAACAAACAGTCTTACTTTATTGATTAAATGTTGATTGAACACAAGTTGTAATTAAATGGATAATTAAATGTTGATTGGATAAAATTTAATCCAATCATCCTTTAATATTCTTAAATTAATTTCAATCATTTCCAATCATTCACAAGTCAATGTCAATCATCTTTAATCACTTATATCTACCAATTAATCAATCAATTTGAATTATCCTCCAATCAACCAAAGTTTGTCTCCACCACCTCTCCTATAAAAGGCCTCACATTGACTTTGGAACTGGGACAAAAACCTCAAAGGCACGAAAGCTCTAGAAACTCGCTTATTTTTTTCTCTCAAACAACAGAGATTCAAGCAAGCCACAAATCCCTAGCTATCAAACTCAATGCCCACAAAGATCATTAGACCTTTCCCAACGACTATCCACAACTTCGTTTTGAAAGAGGTTCATCAATTCATCCAAGATCAAGCTTCATAATTCTAGGATCAAGCAAAGTTTTCAAAGGAGATTGAATTAGAGGAATATATTCTTTTCTTGTAAAGAAAATTAATTCAAAGGTTTTACCATCTTTTTACAAATTTAATAGAATTGTTATTTTTTTACACGCTTTCTTATCTGTTACTTTCAGGCATGACTTTTTTGTTCACAAATTTCTATCACATCCGGTGGGACAACTCTGCCTCTCATCTTTTTATCCTTCAAAAGTCTCTACATCAACACTATTGGATTTCATGTCTTTCGTGAAGAACCAAACCAAAAAGGATATTGGTGTCTCTGCTAAAGTTGTTACTCGTTTGTCGTTGATGATGCTTCCACTAACAAGATCACATACAATGAACGGAATCACATAAAAAGATATCAAAATCCATCAATCAATAATTTTTTTCAATTGGTGAGTCCAGTCAAGGTCCAACATTTTGTCATTCAGGATCTCATTACATCGGGAAAAGCAAACTACAATGATGGAGATTCATCTTTCTGAAAGAATTTCAAATTATCCAGGGGCAACACTTTATGCTGAGTCAGATTTCTAATGTTTCTACCATCTCTAAATCACAAGATCTTTCCAAAAATCATTCACAATGTCGTTTTGGAAGAGATTCATCAATTCATTCGGATCAAGATTCATAGCTCTTGAATCAGACAAATTCTTCAAGGAAATCGAATTAGAGGAATACATTATTTTCTTGTAAAGAATATTAATTCAGAAGTTGTACTATCTTTTTACAAACTTAATAAAATTATTATTTTTGTATAAGTTTTATTGTCTGTTTTTTTAAGGCACAAATTTGTTGTTCACGCTTAACTCCTGTAATATACTACATGGAGAATAATTTCAATCAATTAAGAAGAGGAAATTGGCTTGGATAACAGGTCGTTTCCTGGGCAAATTTAAGGAGGTGAATAGTGTCCCATACTACTTCTCACTATCTACTAATTAATCAATTTCTGTTTTCTCTTGTATCCTTTTTTCGATTTGGTAATTAAATTGGATAAATTACAATTTCCAAAGGACATATAGTGCTTGTTCCTTTTTTAATTCTTTTGCAAATCAAAATTTATATAACAAAATATTCCATCAAGCTAGCTAGAGAAGACAAGAAAACAATGTACCTACTAGGGCTAGGAATCCAATCAAATGGAAAACATCAATAGATTTAGTAGCTTGCTCTTTCTTGACATTTTTCTCATTCCCCAAGTCACTAAGATTCTGATCATCTTCCTCATCAAGTTGTTTGAGCAATACATTGTCTCCATGCATGTTGCAGGTCCTACTCTTCTTTGTTTGTTAAATGATGAAGCTAAACGTTGCTTTCTATGTGTTTTATGTTTTTCTTTATTCATTTATTTTTCTATTTTTTGTTCACACCGTTAGCTGAATATGGAGAGAAGTATCAAGTGAAACAATTTCAAGTGTTTAGGGGGTGTGATTAATCTAATCAAACTATAAGGGGTGTAGTGATATTTTAGCCTTCTTTTTTCAATTCGTTCTTTTCTTAATTAGCTTTTTTGTTTTGTTTTATTTATAGATTTATTGATACTTTAATAATACAAACCACGTGCTTAATTATTCACAAGTCAATTTTTTTTTTTAAATGTATTAAAATAATAGTTTTAAATCTTTGGTCCTATTTAAAAGATAAAAAATTAGTTACTGTGTGAGTGAGTGAAGTGAGTATTTATTAAGAAGTTAATTTTTTTAATTAATAAAAAATATTTAATTTATGTGAATATATAGGATAGTAGGAGGTTATTAAGAGAGAAAAAGTAAGTTTTATATTTTTTTAAATAAATTTTGACTTATTCTAAAATGAGACCATAAAAATTTGACTTAATCAAATTTTCGCACGCACATTAGATTTTCAGTTTTTGATACTTTAAAAATAAAATCAAGATATTTTAATATATATTTTTAACATTTTTAACTTTATATTCATTCTAAAGAGAGGAGCATGAAATTTTCCAAATTTTAAATCTACTGCATTTCAGTAAACTTCAAGAGAATGAGATACAACTTACTTTTTTTTTTTTTAATAAAATAAATTACATTCATCTCTCTTGATATTTACTAAAACTATACTAAAATCTAAAATTTGGAGAATATGACACTGCTCTCCTTTGGATTGATAGGAGAGAAACCAATTGTGTTAAGAAACAATTTTGAGAAAAATACTAAAAAAACCTCTAATTTTATCGTCAAAGTATCAAAATACCCTCTCATTTTTACTTTTTAAATGAATTCTAAAATAAAAAGACACCTCTTGCTATTATTAACTATATATATAAACAGGCTTCAATTGTGTCTTTATTTTATATTGATATGAATTCTAAAATAAAAACTTGTCTGAATTTTATTATTAAATTCAAATATTTGTAAAAAAATAAATAAAAGGATCAAAAGAAGAAAAGAGTGTAATTTATATATATATATATATATATATAAATATGCATGGCTTTTCTTTATTTCCAAGGACACCTCTGGTTACATTTATATTAGGAACACATTATGAAGACACATGGATTCATTGGACTTAAAAACTTGATCACAATATTTAGGAAAGTCTAATACACCAAACAATGAAAATTTTCAAATTACAAATTTCAACAAATATTTAACTACGATATCCTCCCACGTCGACGCCCATAGGCTATGATATGTGCTAACCTCAATAGGGTAACTATAACTTTTGAGTGATCACCCTTGCAAATGCTTTCAAGAATCACAAGAAGCGCGAGTTTATAAAAATAAAATAATAATAATATTAATAAGAGAGCGAGGTAAGTGTATTTTTATATATCTTCTAATAAAATACTTAATTTATAATGTTCTTAATCTATATTGTTAAATATGATTTGTAATTACCCAATTCGTTAAACTTAACTATTAAACTTAAGGTCTCTAAATACACCCGATTGATTGAATCTCATGAGAGAAGAACTATATTTTAAAATGACCTAATAACCCCTAATTAGTGAAATTTACTTGTTACTTTCTCATCTTCTTCATTCTTCTAGTTCCATTATTTTGCAATCCCTAAATTCATACCTGTCAATTGTTTTTCAACCTTATTTCCCTATTGTTATATTTGTAGGTTTTGGATTGAGATAAATACACCAAATACAACCATTTAAATTCCACTAAACTTGGAGTTTGACTTTTAAAGTCTAGCCCAAGCCAATCACCTCATCTCACTGAACATAAACATATATATATATATAACCAACGACAGACGAGTTTTGGCCGAAGAGGCGAAAACAATGATTTTTCGCTTCGATTCAATTGGTTGTGAAATTAGGAATTTGAAAATAATGGATCGAAAGAAAGGAAAGGAAATGGGAAATGGATTGCAAGTAAGTTTTAGTTAGGAGTTAAGTAGGTCATTTCAAAATGTAGCCCTATCCTGTACTGACTAATGAGATTCAATCAATTATTTGACGTGCACATGCATTTAGAAACCGTTAAGGTGTAATAATCAATATTAATAGATTGGATAATTTACAAATTATGTTACAAAATACAGTGCAAAGTGCTCGATTAGTTAGAAAAAGAAAGTGACTACAAATTGAGTTATAGTTGGACCAATAAGTACAATTCACGATAATACATACAGTCTCTGATAATAAATCTCTAATTTGTTTTTCACGATTTTTTATTATTATTTATAATGAGGTTTTTGTTATTAACGATAAATTTATGCCCGTCATAGATAAAAAAACGCTTAACCCTCTTTGGTCAATTCGAATGCATGTCTTCTGTTCTAAACTCAGACCACTTTTATGCAGACACAGAAGAGAAGAGAAGAGATATGATTGAAATCCTTGCTCAAAACATGGAGATGAGGATGAGCTGATGGCTTTTCTAATTTTCTGCTTCCAATAGTGTTGGACTTTTAGACTCTGAGAAGCCCTAATCTCTAAACTTGTGTTTTGTTTACTGAAAAACTATTTCCTTTTCTTTTTTTTTCTTTTTTTTTAATTTATTTTTTATCAAATATTTTGTCTCTAACGAAACTAACAGTTTTTATTTTTAATTTGTTATAATTAGGTCTTTTAATTACTATGGAGCAGTTAATGCCTGTTCAACTATTCGAATGTAGGCCCTCTTGAAGTGAGTGATTCTGAAGAAGAAAGAATTAGTTCGGCAATATCAACTCTTTCTTCCACCTCTTCTCTCGAATTTGTAGTGGTTTTGCTTTGTAAGCTATGGAGGCCTACGGTGAGAAGGGGATGGGGATGGTGGTGTTGGTTATGACATGAGTGTTTTGTTCATTAGGTTTTTATTTTTATTTTATTTTATTTTTAATTTTTAATATATATATATATATATAAACAAAATTTTCTGTTTCTTTTATTTTCTTAAATTTATTTTAAAATGTCACGTGTGATTCTTTTATTTTCCAATTAACAATGTCATCATCCATATCAATATATAATTCATCCTCCTCTATCTGTTCATGCATGACGTTTCCTTCAAAATTAATTTGACAGCAAGAACTTAATTGAAGAAAGTTTATCTAACAATAGGACCCATTGTCAAGCAACACTATCCACACGAATTATCTTTATTAATCTTAACCCTAACCCTAAACCTAAGTTAATTATTTTCTACAGAACTTGTTTACTGTGTGTTATCGAAGGATGTATTATTTTTGCCATTTTAAATAGTAGCAGTAAATTAAATAATAATTTTTTTATTAAGACCTAAAGTCAAGCTCAAAAATTTTATTTGCTTATTTACTATTTTGGTCCTTCAAAATTATATCATATTTCAATTCAATCCTTCAAAAAAAAAAAAACCAAAAGAAAAATTACAAAAAGGCTAGTTACCATGAAATTTCCTAACAAATAGACTTAATTTTTTTTTTTTTTTGAAGGAATGCGTAAGTTACAATTTTATTTTATTTTTTTATTAATTTTTAATGATATAAGGAGTAATTAAAAACTATTTTTAAATAATAATATAGGGATCAATTACACTTAATCTCGTTAAATTAACTACCACTTAATTTACAACATCTTTTCTTTCATATCGAATTGAGCAAATTGCATCTATGTTACTAAATGTGATTTACAATTATTCAATTCGTTAAAATTGACTATTTAAACTTGATGGTATCTAAATACAAATGTGACAAACATGTTTGATTGAATCTCATGATGATTAATTGAATCTCATGAGAGAATAACTATATTTTAAAATGGTCAAATTACCTAAGTGAAAATTTCTTGATACTCTCTCATCTCCTTCATTCTTCTAGACCAAATTACCTAAGTGAAATTTTCTTGATACTTTCTCATCTCCTTCATTCTTCTAGTTCCGTTATTTTGCAATCCCTAATTATTCTTACCTGTCCAATTTATTTTTTCTCAATATCTTATTTATAATGTTTTGAAAATTGGACTAGACCAGGCAGGTCGAATCGTTATCTACTTAACAACTAGATTGAACTAAAAAATCGTTTTGGTGATTGGACCAATCAAAAAAGATAAAAAGCGAAATATTTGGTGCTGAGATGAATACACACTATTGCTTCAATTGAATCTTCTGTATTTTGATTTTTCTTTGGAAAATGCAAATTTCTTTTTGTCAATTCCTTTGCTGATGGTGCAAGAAAAGCTTGGATAAAGAAATTGCAATCTTAGCTTGGTTGATCGGTCTGGATAATAGGAATTGCACCAAATACAACCGTTTAAATTCCAATAAACTTAGAGTTTGACTATTAAAGTCTAGCCGAAGCCAATCACCTCACAGAACATAAATAACCAACGACAGCCGTGTTTTGATTTGGGGATCTTAGGTCAATTTCAAAGGGAAAATCCCTCACTCCCAAACTCAGGTGCCAATCTCCCTCTTGGAAGCCTGGCTCCATAAGGCTGGCTTCTATCCATCATCTGCAGCTAATGTGCTTCCTTGCTTCCTTCCTCTCACAGTCAATCAATGCTAGGTACAAAGAACAACTTTTTATTTCGTAAGTTCTTGTGTTTTATTATTTGAATTTCTTGTGGTTTTACAAAACTTCTCTGCGAGCTCTAAACTCTAGGAGAAAATCGAGTGCAGGTTTGTACAAAATTGGGTTTCCTTTTTCAAGTAATTGGTGGATGTACATGGTTTACACTACACTCTTAATTGAAAGGCACAAAGTTTCGAGTCCTTTGCATACATAAAGTTTATGCATGCAAATACAAGAAAATTGAGGATATTTATATTTCATCTTTTGATGGCTATACATATGTTTCCAAAGTACTAAACATTTCTGAATATAATCCTATAATTATATTTCCTCCAACATCTCAAGCTTACAACCTTTGATTTTCGAAAACAGGTTAAGCGAAGAAACTATTTAATTGTAGTGCTTCTAAATTCATGAATCATGCTAGTATCACGACTTATATGTCTCTCTTCTAACAAGCTAAAAAGTATGAGAATAAAGGTAAATACAAATGAAAATTACATTATATATAATTTGTAACTATAGCCCTTGACATGTATATATGGGTGTCAACCAATTAATCTTGAGTTGACGTCATAATGAGTAGATCACGAATAAATTTAACTTAGTTATACCTATTATTTGAATTATGAGTATAAAAAAGAGAAAATTGATAAATAATATATCTTACACTGCAAGAAATTATAGTATCTATGTTTGTTAAATGCAAACGCAGATAATAATTCTGCAGATGCTGACAATGTCTGTTTCCAGACATTGATAATCAGATGTAGCTATCCTAAATGTAGATAGTATTATATGCATCTGTCATACAGACACAATACTAGATGATTATTTGTGTTTGAATACCGTAGACGAAGATAATTAAAATGCAAATGCAGAGTGGACAATATTTATATATTTTTAATTTTTGGATTTTATCTATGGGTGGTAGGTGTAGATACTTAAAAGGCTAACAAAGTTGGGGAAAGAATTATTAATTTTAATATTTTAGTACTTATCTAATTTGTTAATTTATCTTATACATACTTGATCAAAAACATATTTTATATAAATAATTTATTTACAATATATCATTCTAACAATATTACAATATATCAAATATATAGTACTTCGATCTAAAAATAATCTCTTGACCCTAAATCTTTGTCATCTCGAGCAGTTTGCTCATCATCTTGCTAACTGAGATGTGAAGAATGTAATATAGGAGATGCAACCTGAAATAATTAAAATAACTATGTTATAAGTTATACTTAACTTTATATTTATATAAGTTAAAATTTAGAATAACTTTAATTAACTTGATCGTTTTGTCTCCTAAATCTCATTTTGCAAAGTTTGTCTTGAAACTCTGGTTTTGGCATAAAATTCCTAACCATTGATCAAAATGACAATATATTTCTTCTTATAGGTCTTGTACGTCCCCAAAATCATATGAATACTCTCGAAATCCCTGAAGAACTTGTAATTGACCGTTTCAAGAATCACATTTTGCAAAGTTTTTACCTTAAAACTCTATTTGGCCATAAAATCATAACCGTAGATCCAAATTGCATTTTGTTTCTTTCTACAAGTCTTATTCGTTTCACATCTCAATATATCATTCTCACCTTTTTCTTTTTCTTTTTTCTTTTTTTCCCTCTGACGAGTTGGAAGAAATAGTTAGAATTTTTAAGCAATCACATAATATGATGCTCCCATGGAAAAAAATTCTTCAAGGCTCTATTTTATTTTTTCTTTCTCATTTAGCTATTAGGAGGTGTTCAGGAGATAATTTAAGTGCTATTAGACTAATCCATCTCTCCAATCCAGTCAAAAACCATTCATGCTGTTGGAACTAAAAAATTTATGGGAATTTTATATTTTCCCATGAACTCCTTAAAATTTTTAAACTCGCAAAGTCAATAAAAATAATACACCTTCAAAGCTCTATTCTTAAAAAAACTTCAAGCATTTTTTTTTGCCTTTTCAGTTGATAAATATTAATGGTTTATATGTAAACTATAAATATAGTTCTTTCTTTTACCACCGCTTATTTTGTTTTTAGCCATTTTTATTTGAACTCATAAAACAGAACCAATATCTGCCTTTTAAAGAACAAAAAAATCTAACTTTTTTATCAAGGCATAATATATACTCCAATTACCCAAACAAAGTTCAAATATGAATGTGATAACTTTTCATACCTAATTTATCATTTGAAGATGAGAAAGAAGGAAAAAGATGTTCACTGAAATTATAGACACATAAAAAAGCTAATAATATTGGGTCGATAAAATTTAGAAAATTACAAATGCAGTAACAATAATTTGATTAAAAAAAAAATTTGCACTGACCAAAACATAAATTTAGTAATAAAATTAGGTAATAATTTTTTGACTAAGACATAAATTTCACGCGCCTAAAAATTTTATTTAAAAGCCAAGATACAACTTGTAGAAGTATCAAATTTACAGAGTATTCAAACACACTTGTTCTTTATAGTGAACTTAATTCCAAGGACACCTCTTTTTTACATTTATTTTACCAATAAATTATAGAGATACATCGATTAATTGAACCTGCAAATTTATTCACTATTTAACTAGAACACTTTAATATATAGGCCAAACATTCAGAAATTTCAAATTACAAATTTTGATAAATATTTAATTTAAGGGATTGGTATCCCAGTGAATCCAGTGAGCAAGGTTTTTGTTACTTTTGAGAGATCCCCATCTCTAATTTCATCAAGAATCACAATAAGTGTGACTATGAATGCATAATCAATATTTGGATACACAGTCAGCATGAAGTGTCCTTCCCAAACAAAATACTTCTAACTACTGGCCTTATTTTCCATCTGCAAGTATATATACAAAGACTAACTTAAAGTTGATATCATTAAATCGTATAGTACTGGAAATCCTCTTATGTAAAATCATATTAAGTACGTACTTACATAGGCAATAACCGTAGAAGATTCACCAGCATAAATAAAGTTATCTTTTACCATGAAGTCACATCTTTCTTGGGCTGTTGTTAGCCAAGAACACATGTAATTCAGAATTCCATTGGATTGCTGATGATCTCTTAACAGTAAAGATTAAATCATCAGGTTCTGTACATGTACTTCTGAAAATTTCCCATCTATCATGCATGGACATTATCTGTGAAAGGAAAAAAAAAAATGTTAATTATATACACACATATAGAAAAATTCCAAAGCTGAATCAACCATTTTGAGTAATTCAACAACTTTTCACCTATTCACCTTTCTAACAATGTCAATATTCCAGTGTCAGGAGCACAGTAGTCAGAATTGATAACTGGGATGAGACTAGCAGCCATGATTTGCAAGAGGAATTGAGAGAACAGGCAGATGTTCTTAGACGTTTTTTTTTTCTTTATGATGAAGCTTTCTTATATAGAGGATTGGAATTTTTCTTTTTCTTTTTTTTTTTTTAAAAAAAAAAATTTACTTTTCAATATGTTTTTATCCAAATTATTCCGATCATATCATCAAACTCGTAACTAGCTCTTCCAATTGACTTAGAAGTTGGAAAAATCAACTCAATATCATAAAAATGGGGTCTTATGATATGGATTCTTCCAAGTCAATTGGGAGAGCTGCCAGTTTGAATATCTATCAATTTTGGAAAAATCACGAATTAATGTAGAAACATTGTTGATCATGGCTGACAAAAACTTGTTCCTGCATCTACAACAATTGCATATGGCAGCCGTTGATATTTTGAATGGTCTAGATTTGAATCCAATTTAAACCAATGAGGCGCGAGTTCATAATAAATAAGAGAGCTGGGCGAACAGTCCTTCTTGTATAGATTAATGTTTAATAAGCCTTTTAATTATCAAAAGAATAATAATTTCTCAAAAAACAAAAACAAAATAAATAAAAAACGTTCTCTATGAAAATATATAAATAAATAGATTTGAATTTTTAAAAAATATAAAATAGAAAGGTAGGTAGGATTGCCCTACACATTCTGGCAGGGAACATTGCGCCCACATCTCTACCACCCTATATCTAGGAAGAACCCCCTACACTTGTGTCGGGGCTGAAGCTAAAGTTTCCTCTAAGAATGATCAAGATCATGCGTGTAAACGTAGATTTATCCCAACAAAAACCGTCAAGAGAACTTAATTCTTTATTTAAGGGATGAATGTTGAAAGTTGCATAATATTTTTATATTTGATGACAAAAGAAACAATCCAATGCCATTTTCTTTTAAAATAATAAATTAATGGTGTACCCAAGGAAATTTGTTTGGTCATCAAGAATACTTGCTCTTTCATTGTTTTTTTTGGGTTCGAATTTTTTTGAGAAAATCGTGAGAACTAAAATTCTTATAAATTTTCTAGTTTTGACATGGATGTTTGTCATTGACCGAACCGAATAAAGAATCAGTCAAAATATGTATAAGTTAACCTAAACATATTATTATTATTATTTTAATTTAATTATAATTAAGGACATCTTGTGAAAGTAGCAAAAAGAGTCACTATACAAGTGAAAGCTATGAACAAATTGAAGTCATGGAGAATGTCACTGCTAGCTATTAAAGCATGATGGTAACTTGACAATACTGTGTTCCAACAATTAGAGATTTTTCATTAAATCTCAGAGAAGACACAAATGCATATTAAAACTAAGTTTTCCTTCTGGGACTAAATCAGTTAACCTAGTTCCTGTTAATTGGCAACTAGGAAAGAACACTATATACATAAAACTCATTTTAACTTTTTAACTTATGTCCACTTGTCTGAGTTCCATTCGTTCTAGTTGAGATTAACAGAACAATGATTAAAAAAAATGAAACAAAGAAAGCTCATTTGTTGCTCGCTGATTCATTAAACCCTCCTAATAAATATATGCTTCATTTATTTGTCCCTTCCATAGTGTTGATGACAACATAAAAAATGTTAACCAGTTCTTATATTAGTTGTTAACCCATAGGCCAGCCCTCATCCTACCATCAAATCACTAGGTAAAGAAGTTCAAAAACCTCCAATTTCATATAGTCAAATCAAGACCCACAGTTTGTTAGAAATATAATTGGAAAATGTAAAAATGTTCAAGTATGCCTACATCAATATTTGTGTTGAATCATGTTTGTCAAACAATTCTAGAGCATGTTAGGCGGCAAGAAAGTAAGCTAAAGTGTCTAGAATTATCTAGGTACCAAATCCAAAATTAGCAAAAAAAATAAAAAATACCAAATCCAACTAGTATACTCTAGATAATTAAGTTGGTGGTTGTTTCTAGAGAGTGATGTGGAACTTTGTAGAAATTATAAATGTCAATCATAACACTACTAGAAATTTGCAGTTTTGCGACGGATTAGTTCCATCGCAAATCCATCACTATTCTATCGCATAACAGTTTAGCAACAGATTTGTGATAGAACTAGTCCATAACAAATTCTTCATCGCTAGGTAGCGACTAGAATTCATTCTATTGCTAATTCAATTGGTATTTGATAGCAACAAACTATTTTTTTTGCTAATCTCTTGCTAACTTTTTTTTATAGATTTTTCGTCGTAACACAACGATGAAAAATTCCATTGCAAATCCTTCCCTAAAATAATATAGGCTTCTGTCGTAAATTCGTTGCTAAACTTAGATAAGTTTCAAAAATTCCATCACAAATTGATCGCAAATCCTTTGCTATTTCGTTGCTAAGTTATCCAATTTTTGCATATTTACTACATTTTATCAGATTTTTCCATATTTTAAATTCAAAACCTGTTTCTTGTATTTAAAACATACATAAATTCAACAAGAAACCAATAAATTCATCCATTAATACAACAATACTAATTAAATCCAAAAAATACACTTGCTTAGCATTCCAAACTCAAATAAAACTGTAAATATGTGTTAAACATAACAAAAATAAGTTCTAAGCATAAAATAAACTAATAATTTCAACATAAAAACACCCTAATCATTGTGAAAGTCCTTGTCTTCTAATCCATCCTCATCCTCATTATCCTCATCCACAATATCTTCCTAAGTAAAGAAAAATAAATTTACGTAAGGACTTATAGTTAATGCGTAAAGAAAATAAACTATATACAATCAACAAAGACAAATCTAGGAAAGTACACTTACATGTGTTGGTTGATGTGATGGTCGACGTTTTCCATAGACACATTCTTAAGATGGCCCATAGGAAGAAGAAGCTGATAGCATTTTAATTGTATCTATAACTCCTGGTAGTGTAGTATCAACATAAGCGCATATCTTCTATTTTTTTTTTCTTTTTTTATGATATAAAACCTCCAACTAAATACACGTATAATGTTATGATATAAAGATTAGAACAAACATTATCAAATATATATAAACTAACATATAAGCATATAAACTAGCAGTTTTATATAACTTACTGATCATTTCCAAGCTCTGCCCATATGGTATGTCATGGATCTGAACTATCATCACCATGTGTAGATGATGTAAACTGATCAATTAGTGAAAAAGTAGGATAAAGATAGAGATGGTGTGTATGAGGTGGATGGTGAACAAACCATAGGTGTTATAAACCGATCTTTCCTAATTGATGACTCTAGTGTCTCTCTACCACATTAGTTAACAGTAGGACATCTCACAGCAGACTTATGGCTTTGCGGCGCCATACTACAAAATAGAATCATAATAGCAAACATTTCTAAATTGTATTCCTGTTGTCTAACTTATTGAGAATAACAACATATTTGAATTGTCATTAGCAACAATTCTTGAACTAGAATCTAAATTTTAAGTGCTTGTAAAATGTTAACTATTTAACTAATTCTTCTAAAAAAATAGTCTAACATCTATATCAACAAAGCTTAACTCTTAATAATCTAACAAATTCATCAAAAAAAAATTTAAAATCTAACAACAACCAATCATATATACATTATGTAATAATCTAAGCAAATATGCTTAAACTACCATATTTTTATGTTATCTCATAACAAAGCTATACATATAACATGAAATCCACCATAAAAGATAATTATCAATACAAAAAATCATTGGTTCTACCCAAAAACCCAAATATTTCATTTTATTTTTAAACCCAAAAATTCCAATTTTTACTCATACATCGAAACCCAAATTATTTTTATCACAATCCTAAACTAATTTTACAATTGTAACTAGAATAACCTAAAATTAAAAATCACTACAAGTAATCAATTACTAATACTTAGTTTTACAACATAAATATTCTATCAATTAATCAACATAAGTCAATATAGCCAAGCATAATCAGTTGCAAAAGGAATTCATCAAATCTAACTCATTCAAATATCAATACTAACCATCAATACGAATATTCAAACAAAAAATCAACAAAGCACAAACCTATACATGTATCATGTTAGTTTTAGACCAAAAATTTCTAATGTTTTATCACAAACTAAAATATCTATTTATTTATTTTTAATCAAAAATCTAAATTAATTTAACAATTATAACTACAATAAAAACTTAAAATACAAATTAAAACAAAAAATAACATAACTTTATACTTAAAACTCATAATATTAATCATACATTGAAAGAGAGGAAATAAATAGGAGAGGTGGCTAGACAATGTTGGTATCAGGAGCTGTGATGGTTACTGGCGACAGATCCAAGCTTAGGGAAGAGCTTTAGTGGTTTTGGGTGGTTGGGATGGTTGTAGGTAATTGTGGGTTAAAGATGGAAGGGAGAGAAGATAGAAAGTGGCTGGCCAGCCGACGGTGACTTGGAGCCATCCGATCGCAGGATCTGGTCGAGGTGGGTGATAAGGGGTGGTGGCTGGAAGATAAAGGCTAAGGGGGTGGGGTGGGGGTGGGTGTGGGTTTGGGTTTTCTGAAAATGATAAAAAAGACCCAAAATGGGTGTTTTTCCTGATGGTTAGCAACAAAAATAATTCTGTTGCAAATTCAAATTTAACTTAGAGACGGAATAAGTTGGTCACAAATCCATCGCAAATTCAAAATTTTGAATTAGTGATAGAATAATTATGTCGCAAACCCATCATAAAATGATGTAAAAATATAAAAAATAAAATATGAAATGTAGCGATCGAAAGTTCATCGCAAGTCCATCGCACATTTAAAAGTTTAAAATTTGCGATGGAAATTATTTCATCTCAAAATGAAGTAAAATGTAAAAAATGAAAATTGATATGTAGCGTCAGAATTTTCGTTGCAAGTCCATCACTAAATTTAGCGACAAATTAGTGATGGAAATTTCGTCTCTAACCAGTCGCAATATCGCGTGCCACTAATTTTTGTGCCAAAACATATTTCCCTACCAAATTAACCAAATTAGCTAAGGAATTTTATTTCGATGCAAATCTGTCACTATTTAATCACAAATTGTATACCTCACAAAGCCGTCACTATTTAGAGACACAATTGTGACAGATTTTATCTATTGCAAAAATCTGTGTCTAAACTGATGTTTTCTAGTAGTGTGAATACTTATAAATAGGCATGAAGAATGGTATTAGGAGTGTCACATCCCATATGAAGGTATGAATGGTCGGAGGATTGGATAACCAATCCCCTATAACCCTGACTCCAAATAAAGAAAACACTCACATAACCACTAACAAAAGTAAAAGTTTTTTTTAAAAAAATTCTTTGTAAAAATGAAAATTATACATATACCAAAAAGGCTAGTTTTTTTTTTTTTTTTTTTTTTTTTTTTTAAAGCATAGGTTCCCCATAAGGTAGAACATCCCAAATTATGCAAACAAAGTAACATCCTATTTACATACAACAATAACAAGGAACTCTACTACATTCACATAAAATATAAATCAGCAAACACAATATCCATAACTCAAAATTTCATAATACAAGCCCTAATGTGATTGTAAATTCTTCATCCCAGGGCTTTTAAGTATATGATCTCACACAAGTACCTTACCGCAGCTACTATTAGCAAGCCAAGGCTCGGTTAGAAAGTTTAAGATGAACTTGGCGCTCAAAAAAATATAAATGAATGAAGAGTGAGTCATATAGACTCAATGAGTAAAAATCGTACTCAAAGGGTACTAGTATCAAACAACATATAATTATAAAACACTTTGTTAACATATTCACAATGGCATACCTTACAATGTAATTTCATTCCGCACAAAAATATAAATGCAAAACTGACATAACTCACAAATGATCATAATTCAAACAAATCAAATAAAGCAAACAAAAGGACTAATAATTGAAGTAACTCAACACTCGCATACCACATTTATATATTCTCTTTCGAGCCCTTTTTACTCCCTGCACACCAAATATACATAAACTTCTCACATAACCTTATCGAAGTTGAGTTATTTGAATTTCAAATAACCAAATCTAATATATCCTAGGTGCACCCGGATTCTAACTCAAATAAAAAAAATGAAATCATTGGCCTTATCAATCACATTTAAGATTTCACACCAACACACAACACACTAACTGGTAAAGTTTCAAAAACCTAACATTCTTACCACATAGTCCACTCAAAAAATTAAATATCCCGTACTCAACAAATTTATACATATAAACAAACATTTAAAACACAACTAGTAACCAAAAGATAGTATCTTTCACTCACAAAATTTATAAATCTTTTTCGAGACTTCTCTTAGGTTCAAATACGTTGTCAAATCGACGTTACATTCCGAATCTGAAATTACTTTTCCAAGTATCACTTAGTTAGTAAATTTCATAAGTTATAAACCCTTAATTACAAAAAACCTATATAGATATATAGTTTCATTCATTTATTTAAATTTAACCTGTCTTAGGTATTTTAACAAGCACCTTGAAGGCAAACTTGATCCCAACTCATGTATATATATATATATATATATATACACTAAGAGAACTAACATTAATCCATAACATTCAACATTACCCATACTCTAAACATTAAATTGAAGTTATATAAGTCACTTCAGCACATAAAAATTAAGATCTTATAATTTCCATAACAACTTAACATTATATCCACCAATTTCATCACTGCCAAGCTTTAATTCACCCTTCTAAAGTTCTTAAATTCAAACCCTCAACTAAATCAAAAAGCAGAGGACCCTAGCTCTAAGGAAAACAAGTGATTTTGGTCGAAATAAGAGCTAGGAAGTATCACTATTAGAGGCTGTCCAGAAAAATGGGTGGTAGCTAAACAGAACCACTGGCCTCCCTTTTCTACCTGTTGTCCCATGATTGCTAGTTATTGTAACACCGATGACTGTGGCTTGGTTCAAGGCCGTTCAACTTCATCTAGTATACTCTAATAGACAACATGCACACACAGTGGAATAAGAAGGAGAGAAGGAGTTAAAGATTGGCTGAAAAAGTGAAAGGCTGGAATAGTGTAATCCAAGCACTTCCAAGCAGCACAAAAACTAGAAGCAGAGTAAGAGCAAAGAAGGCCTCTGCTGGAGCAAAAAGAGATGAAATTGCCAAGAGAAATGAAGGAGAGGAAGGAAGGAACTCAAGGGAAAAGGAAAAAAAAATGAATAAAAAGAATAAGATAGGAAGAAAAAAATAGGAAAAAGAAAAGAAAAGTCAAATAAAAAAATAAAGTATATAAATATATATACATATGTATAGTTATATTATTTTTTATTTGTCTATGTATTTGTTTGTTGTTTTATAACGAAAGTTTACACAATAGTTCTAAAACTTAACTATTACATTGCTGGGTTATAATAAGGAGTATCTTTTATGAATGACTGTATATTAGGTCAATATCTTTTCACACCCATGTTTAAAAATATATTGTATCATTCCCCTGTTATCAAAATAAAGTTGTATTTTTGTCTTCAATTTTATTCTACTATTTAAGAGCAATTAATTTTCAGCATGGTATCAGAGCAGTTATAATATGATGGGGCGTTGAAGAAAGATTCTGCATATTCTAAAATTTAATGTTGCATGTTGGCATGAAAGTTTTTGAAGTTCACTAAAAGGGTGGATGGGCAAAAGATTGTCTAACGAGACTATATTACTATAAGAAGTGGCTAACTTAAAGAAAGGAATGGAATTAAATAGTGCCTACTAAATAGAATAGTGCCTCTGAGATAGTAGCACCATACGGTGACTCTACAACACTTTCACTAAAATAGAATAGAGCCTTAGAGAGAGTAGCACCATATAGTGACTCTACAAGCACTATCACTTAGACAACATAATAGTACCTCTGAGATAGTAGAGTGGTGATTCTAGCAGCACACTATTAGCAAGACAACATAGTAGTGTTTTTGAGAGAGTAGTACTATAAAGATATTCTACAAACACTATTATCAAAAAGTATCTAACAAGTACTAGATGCAAGAACTACTACTAGTTTCATTAAAAGATCAGGAAAGATTTGAGAATCAAGAATTTCCAAGATTTTCAAATTAAGAGGTAGTGTAGAACCATATATGTCAAACAAATCTAGAGCATGTATGGACCAAATTTAAAATAATAATAATAATATAGAAAATGGTACCAAATCCAACTAGTATACTCTAGATAATTAAGTTGGCAGCTGTTTCTAAAGAGTGAATGTCAGCCACTTTGTAGATAATATGAATGTCGGTCATGAATTCTTATAAATATGCATGATGAGTAATGTTAAGAATACCTCCTATGAATGAGTTTATGTGAGGCTAATATGCTATCACACCCATGTCCAAAAATATATTGTATCACCCCCTTGTTATCAAAATAAAATTTTATTGTCTTCAATACTACTTTGCTATTTAAGAACTATCAGTTTTTCAACATGGCATCAAAACAATTACGATCTAATAAGGCATTGACAAAATATTCTACTATTCAATGTTCAAACAAGGGTGTGTTAGCATGAAAGTTTTTAAAATGCATTAAAAGGGTGGATAGGCAAAGGACTGTCTAACTAGACTATATTGCTATGAGAAATGGCTACTCAAAGATAGGAATGTAGTGAAATAGTGCCTACCAAATAGAATAGTGTCTCTGAGAGAGTAGCAATATACTGTGACTTTACAAGCACTATCACTAAAATAGAATAGTGCATCTGAGAAAGTAGTACCATATGGTGACTCTACAACACTATCACTAAAATCGAATAGTGCCTCTGAGAAAGTAGTACCATAATGTGAATCTACAAGCACTATCACCAAGACAACATAGTAGTGCCTCTACGAGAGTACAATGGTGACTTTACTAGCACACTGTCAGGAAGACAACATAATAGTACCTCTGAGAGGGTACTACTATAAGGATACTCTACAAACACTATTATAAAAAAGTATCTGACATGTACCAGAAGAAAGAATTACTACTAGTTTCATTAAAGATCAAGAAAGATTTGAGAATCAAGATTTTCAATTTAAGAGAAATGTTAGAAATATAATTTGAAAATCTAGAAATTCCAAGTATGCCTGCATCAAGATTTGTGTAGAATCATGTATGTCAAACAAATCTAGAGCATGTATGGTGGCAAGGTAATTAGCTAAAGTGTCTTGAGTTATCTAGGTACCAAATCTGACTAGTATACTCTAGATAATTAAGCTGGTAGCTATTTCTAAAGAGTGAATATTAGCCACTTTGTAGATAATTGTAGTAAGGTAGCTGTGGAACTGTGTAGAAATTATGAATGTCAGTCATGAATACTAATAGATAGGCATGAAAAGTAATATATGTAAGGAGCACCACCCATGAATGAGTGTATATGAGGTCAATATCCTCCCACACCCATGTCTAAAAATATATTGTATTACTCCATTGTTATCAAAATAAAATCTTACTTTTGTCTTATGTATTACTTTCTATTTAAAAGCTATCAATTTTTCAACACAGTCACATAAATTATAAGGAAATAGACAACATAGACCCACATTCGAAACCTAGAAGAAATAGAGAACGAGGAATCCAAAACATAAACCAGGAATCAAAAAAAAGGAAGAGATAGAGAGCATACCTTGGATGAAAACAAACGACCACTGACGATACCTTGGGTTTGTTGCTGGGAAGCTTTCTCTGGTGAAACACAACCATCGGCGAGGGCGAGCACAACAACTTAATACTAACGACAGATCGACTCTTGATACTAAAACCAGAGAAAGTAGCAGAGATGGAAAGAAATGAAATTTTTTAGCACAGGTGAGAAAGAACAAAATTATGAGTGCACCTAGGATACATTTGCTTTGTTTATTTGATATTTGAGATATTCGAGTAACTCAACCCTAGGGATGGATATATAAGAAGTATACATTCTTGGTGTGCAAGAGCAAAAATGCCTCGAGGAGGTTATGTAATTAATGTGCGGGTGTTGAATTACTCTTATTAGCCCTTTTGTGTACCTTGGTTGATTTGTTTGCATGTTTTAGTTAAGTTGTTTGTACGTTATTCTATGAGTTGTATTTGTTAAATTTTGCACTTTCCATATCTATGTACGTATTAAGTTTAAGTGTTTTTTTTTTTTATAATCATGCTAGCACATGCATATTCAATCTATGTGTTTTATGTTATGTGTTGATTGATGCTAGTACCCTTTAGGTACAGTTTTTCATTCACTGAGTTTCTATGACTCACCATTTATTTGTTAATGTTTTTCTTAGTATCAAGAGCCTAACATACATTACTGACAGATTCGTGACTTGCCAATTGTATTGTTGCAAAGTATATATTAGAGATTGCATACTTGAAGCCAATGGATAAGTTTGCAGTCACATTAGGGTTTTGGGTGTTGTGTTTAGTTTTGTATAATAGTTAAATTATTATTGTTTATGATATGAATGGAGTGGAACTCCCTGTGTATACTGTTACTCTTGTTGACTAGTTAAGTGTAACTAGGATATATATATGTTTGTATTACTGAGCATGTTCCACTTTACGGAGAATCTTTACCAAAATTTTTAATTGAATTGTTATATATTTCAATAAGTGAGCATTTGCATTTAGTTTGTGTTTCCTAAATTTTTCTTTTGATTTCTAAATTTGTTAAAGGTCATATGTATTTTTTTGATTTGGAATCAGGGTAACGAAGATTTGGTTACTCATTCATCTAGCCAGTCATGCCTCCGTGCCCTGTAAAGGTTGGTTCGGTTTCAGACAGTTGGTTTTTGAGGTGTTTAGAAACTATAACCAAGCAATTGGTTTTTGTTGGTTTTTAGAATGTTCAGTTTTTGTTGGTTTTTAGAAAGGAATGTAACTAAAACCAAACCAACTAGTTGGTTTTGATTTTAGTTGGTCTTTTTAATGGGCCTTTGGGCCTAGTGTTATTTAACACTCAAATTTAGTCCAAAATTTTACCTAACTCATTTTTTTCTTTAGAAAATGCAAACTATAAACATATTTTGAGCCTAAAAAAAAGGCCTATAATTTTTTGATAATTCTAAACCCAAAATAAACTCAATTTTTTTATATTAATTTCTGGGCCATATTGTTATGTAAATCCTTATTTGGGGCAACAATTAATGAAGTCCAAAACTCTAAGAAAAAATAAAATAAAATTGAACCAAACTTGCTTAGGCCATGGGCTGCACTACAAGCAACATAGTAGACTAACTACATTCTAATCACAAATCCGTTTTATCAAAAAAATCACAAATCTATTACCTCTAACTTTGATTAAAAAAAAAAGTTTAAATCTTTGCACTTTGCAGCCTTCCTCTATGTAGATGAAAGCATAAAGCAATGTAGCAACCAATTACAAAGAACGAAGATAAAGCATAAAATTGATTAAAAAGTTTAAATAATAAGAAAACTCACATTTACTCGTCAAGTATCATAGGAGACTCTGTTGGAAGGAAAAAAAAAATACAATAAGTCAATTACACAATTAAGTATTCAATCTAAAAGATATTTACTAAACTATAAATTTAAATACCTGCAATCTCCTTTGATTGAATGAGTTCTTCTAAAATTTCTTTACTTTCAATAGCAATAGTGATAGGACCTATCTAATTCTGTAAGCATATAAGTCCTTCGACAATCTCCTAATGTAATGAACTTCGAAAATCATTTAAAACGAGACCCCATGTGCTGAAGACAAATTCAGAAGTTATAGTGGAAACTGGGATTGTTAATACATCACGAGAAATCAATGATAAAGCCTTAAATTTTCTTGCATTAGCCTTCCACCATAGAAGAATATCAAAATCATCATATTCAAAGATAACATCCTCATCCAAGTACAACTCCATCTCTGATTTAACTATTGAATTAATCCTATACCTCTTGTTAGCTTGGTTCCTCCATGTAGCCACCACATGTTCAAAAAGTTTTCCTTTCTCACTTTCATTAATTGCAATACTAGTTTGCCCATGTCCACCAAGTTTGGACTCATGATTTAGAGGAACCCGAACCTTATCTCTATAAGCATCATACAATCTCACTAGCTGATCCTTAACTTTATACTCCATGACCATTGCAACATCGAATGGATAAGTAGAGTCAAATATATATCTTAGATATCCAAATTATAGCGAAGATCAAGGACAACTGAAATGAACATCAATGGGTTAATTTTCTCAATATTACCCTAATACTTATCAAATTTCAACTTCAGGCTCTTCGCCATCCTTTGTAAGACATCATCATTTTTCACCTCACTCAACTTAGTCAATTGCATTTCCACCACGCCAATTTTATTGTAACATATATTTGATGTTACATGCAAAGTTCTTGAAAAAGATATAGTAATATCATGGAAAACTTCGAGAAATCTCACCAAAGTTAAGGCATTATCCTAATCCTTAGAATTAGGTGGTCCTTCTTTACCCTTTGATTTTTTTCCTCTCTTCTTCTTCCTCACTTTCACCTTCACATTCACCTTCCCCTTTTCTTCTTCATTTTCATTTTCAAATTCAATTGCATTTTTTCTTGGCTTAAACCATTTCTTATACCCTACATCTTTCTCTTTCATTGCATCAAAAGCTTTACATAACTTAACAGCACAATCAAGCATCAAATAAGAGTTTTTTTTTTTTTTAGCAAAACTTCATTTAAATTTGTATTTTATTGATGATAACAATTTTGGTTTTATTATTCTTTTATTAGTTGACAATAAAATTATCTTTTAATGATTATTCTTGAAATTTGTTTGTGTCGTTGTTGTCATTTGCTATTGCCGATATTTGGGGGTTGTTAGTGAATATAAAATGTTTTAGCAAGTGTTTAATTGTAATAATTGGCAGAAATAGAAAAGCAGGTGAAACCTTTCAAAAACTCAATTTAGTGAGGGATTAGCGAGGGATTAATTTTTTCAAAAATTCAACCTTAACTAGAGATTGACAAGAAATTAGCAAGAGAATGTCCCAAACTTAGTGAGAGATTGACGAGGCATCGGCGAGAGTGTTAATGGCAGATTACACGTGGATTGATTGCTATAAATCTCATGTTGTTTTGTAAGTTGAAAAGAGAATTAGAAAAAAAAAAAAAAAAAAAAAGGGTCTAACTAACTGAGGAAGACTGTAAACGCTAGCTAGATAGTTGTAATATAAAAATGGAATAATGTGATGTTTAATGAGTTGGATTCTTTCAAGTCAATTGGGAGAGGACTAGGTTGGTGCTATACATACATTGACATCATTGTTGATGACTAACAAAAACTGTAAATAATAACTCTTAGTGTACATGAATAGAACTGCTTATTAATAGCTCGAACTAGTTTGTATGATTCACATTGATTGTTTTTCTCCATGAATTCCCATCAATGATTCTGTTCTAAGCCTTTTTTAGGGATAGGGATGGCAGTGGATCAGATTATTATTCGATTTGTTATGTCTATATCTCAACCAGGGCTATAATACATGGATCCAAAGATCAAGTCAGTAACAACTAAAACGCCAACGACACGTACTACAGTCGCTTACATTAACTGAATTGAGTGGAGGTAAGAAAATGAAATTTTGAAGAAATTAAAGAAAGAATCCAGAATATTTAAGCCACTTGCTAGCTAGATGCATCATGTTAAAGGAAAATAAAAAGTACAAACTTGCTATTTATTCTCTATTACTATAATGAAAGACTAGTTCTTCTTCTCAGTGCATTGTATAAACATGCAATATATAGCTGCAACTTCATTAGAATGATATAGACAGGAACCTACTACGGCTCTGGCTTGACCATGATAGCATGTCATGTTGGAATTTTTTTGAGGGGAGTGCACAGCAGAGCGTATATAACAAAAAACTACTTAAATATGAATATAGTGTGTATGGTAGGACTATTTATTTGATAATTGGAGATGTATGACAAAAATCATAAAAACTCCAAAAGAAAATGATATTAGGAGATTCTCAATATAAAACTTATATTCTTTATTTTTTGATATACTTCTTTGTTACAACTCGATGACTTAAAACTCACTTATATAGAGTTGCATATAACTCTAGAATTCTCTTCGCACAAATTACACTTGGACTCAATTCCCACACACATCACTATATATATTGGCCACACTTAACTAGATACATTCATCACACTTAACTTAATTGATAATGTAATTTATTTTTCTTGGCTCCACATTCATATCCTCAATTATGAATTAGCATAATTAAATTCCAACACGTCCACCATGACCGTGGCAGCAGTTATAACGTGTAGATATCTCCATCACACGGGCACAATTTGGGCATGTCAAGACTCCCGGGATGCTTTCAGGGGCACCTTGGATATAAAGGTGGATGCAGGTTTCAGCTTGTGAGCAAACCTTCTTAAAGTATTCAAGAAGAGCACCTTCAAAGCCCTTTGATGGCACATTCTGTTTCCATTCGTCGAATTTCTCCAAGGTTTGCAATATAGTGTTTCCGACAGCAGTGAGCACTAGCCTAGACCCTTTGACAAGAAAAACCCAGGCACTTTCATTCTTGAGGGAGAACAACTTCAGGACTTCTTTAGTATTTTTATCAGTCAGGTCTCGAGCCTTGGTCACAAATAAGCTCTCTATGTTTGTCCAGAAGTCAGCTAGGATGTTAGGGTCATTCTCTCCCAATTGAAACAACTCTATGGTATACTGTGCAAAAGATGTATCCATAGATACCTTGGTCTCCTTAATAAATGTATCTATGGATTCCTTAAGCTTTTGGATGCAATCCTTGTCTTTGCCTCCATAGAAGAAAATGTATTTGTCCTCCTTGATCTGTAGAAAGAAAAGATAAATAGATAACCCAGTATTCCTCATGACTTGAACTGAATAATTAAAAAGGTAACCAGTTTTCCGTAAATATGCAGATACAGATGTATGGGCATGTTTATATATCATATGATTAAATGAACTTTGAAAGAAAAAATGTACTTACCCAGCCATTTAAACGTTGATCAATGGTGGTCACTACGTCTCCAATCCATTGCTCTCCACTGTTAAGTTCCTTTTCCCTAGCAACGGTGAACGGAAAGGCCTCTATCCTCCAAACTTGAATCATGTGCATGGCATTTTGATGGAGCACTCTGCCAAGGGGGCTCAGCACAACAATGATGGGCTGATTTTTGAAGAGCCACTCCTTAGTGATGTACCTCTGCCCTGGTTTGTAAGAAAAGTTTTGCACAGTATACCATGGCATCTTAGACTTAAGGTTATTAAACTGTTCCAGCGACGCAACATCCCACTGGCTCACCATGGGGAACCAAACAATCTTGTAGTGTTCAACTTTTTCCTTTAGTCCCTTAAATATGCGCTTGAGATGTTCAATCTCTTTTTCAGATATGTTTAGACCCGAAATGAGCACTAACACATTCTTGCCTTTTGTTACAATAGCGTCAACCTGTTCAAACAACAACAAAAAATAAAGTGTTCAAGGAGATAGCCGAACTAATTAACAATTGTGAAAATTTCAGCTTTACTGGGTGAAATTACAAACCAACTGGTTAGCAGAACCATCAAAGAGCGGCTTCTGATCATCCTTGGCTGAAATCAGAACCTTAATAATCTCCATTATTTCATTAGGTGTTTGAATGAATCTAAAGAGAGCCTTGTAAGCAACCTCCTCCTCTGCAACATTTTAATCAACAGTTTATGTGCATTGTAATTCAAATAGTTTGTTAATCTTCGAAGGAACTAATAAATCACCTATTTGTTGTTTGATCGAAGATAAATGTTTCTTCAGTCTGTTGTGAATGATGTTAAGATTTTCACCAAAAATGGATAAATCCAATAGTGGGCCCCTGGATTTAATTCAAAAGAAAGCAATTACATGGTTTGTACATAGTCTTTTAACAATGATAGATATGGATTTGATGGAGAAGAACAACTTACACATTGCCAGTGACATTGATAACTTGTTCAGAGGAAGCCACAGCAGAAATAATAGCCACATAGACATCATGAGGAAGATTTTCCGAGACAAATATCAAATCTGGCACATCATTCTTGTCATAAGAAGCTGAAAGCTTGTCAAACTCAATGAAGCTCTCAACCACTTGCAACAGGGTTTTGATTATATTGTTGAGTTCCACAAGTGCAGGGTGGTAACTAGCAAGGCCTGGGGCTGTAGTAATTGCAGGAACTCTCTTCAAGATTGCAACAGATTTGGCCAGTTGGTCTGATGGTTGATGCTAGAAGAAAATAATCTCCATACTCCAAAGCAAAAGCTCCAAGAGTTAATACAGCTTTGGCAACCCATGAATAGGTTGAGAGCTTATTGAGAATGGCTAGGGTTCGTTTGGTCTTAGATTCCCCCACAATTGGATGGTTGCATGTCATCTGTTTGATTATATATCACACAAAATGATAACTAATTTAAATATCAGACTAAATTATATCTTTGGCAACTGTTATTATACACAAAATTCACTTTGCTCCCTCGTTCTAGTTTTATTTTAATTCATCAATGTGATCCCTGTAGTTTCTCAAAATAGCCAATGTGATTCCTCTCTGTTTTTCTGCTATAGTGACAAACAAAATGCTTAGTTAATAGTTATAAGCCTATAATGCAAACCGTGCAAAACTCTACTTAGTCAAAACATTATATAAATTATTACTTGATACGATCAATTTACCTCACATGAAATCTCTCTCAAAGTACTCAATGGTGAATCGAAGTTAGGTGGAGGAACCAAGTCTTCTACGTGTATATTCATGTCGTTGATCGGGATATTCTGTAATAGACAGAATATAATAAAAAAATTCTTAATATAATAATATAGATTAGCAATTACAAAAAAACAAAAGGAAGTGTTGTGCATATTTACCTGCACAACAGTGTCAACAATATGAGTTGCATGCTTGAGGATATTACGAACAACAATATAAAGAGATTCGACATCAATCTTTTTGATACTGTATACATTGGTTGCACATATTTCGTCCAAGACAGCATGATCAGGCAAAGTCTGAAGGGGTGGTGCAGAAGCCTTGACTATATTGCTGCTTCGAGGAAGATTGTAGTGCAACCACACCGGAAGCCTTTGTTTGCAGAATTGCAGGGAAGGAAAAAAAAGGTTAATATAGCTGGGTTTTGCAAAACAGAAAGATGAGTTCAAAGTACAATATTCATGCATATAGTCTATTAATACAATATAAACTTACAGAAGAAGCCATTTTTGCTAGCTTGCTAGTTTTGGAGGTGGTGTTATGACAATGTTTAAAATTCAGAGGTATAGTAGTAAGATAAGTAAGAGAGAAAGATGGCTTGGTGATTTGGTTTGCAGTTTGCTTGCCTATTTATAGTGATCTAAAAGAGAAAGTGTAGGAGACACAGGCAAAACCCACAACAGAGAAAGACCAAAGAGAGAGTGGAATCAAAGCAAAAGAATATTAGCTTTGCTACAAACGTTTTACATGAACCTTGAGAGTTGAGACTGAAAGCTTCACTGATTTCAGTGTAAAGTCTTACAGTTTCAGTTACATGTTAATATCGTGCATGTTGTAATATAAACTCATCGGGACAGATCAAGTTCTAAATTATTTGAAAAATTAAATTATTTCTCTCATAATTCAATTAAGTTTGTTACGTGACTAGGGTCGACAATGCACTTTCACAATTTTTTCCTTCTTTTGGTATGTTTAGTAATTTAGGTAGTTTGAAGGTTTGGTATAATTTGATATCTAAAGTTTTGATATACGTATTTAAAGTAAAAAGTACTGCAAGCAAAATAACATATCAACCACACGTCGACACTGAGTAAATTAAGGAGGAATCTTATCCATTTACTTTTTCATTTCATGTCACCCTTAAAAGGAATCGGGCATACTACTTAAGTCTTACAACCCTCGCACTGGTTCTTTAGTTCCAATTTAATCTTGTTTCTAGTTCAAAATAGTACAATAAAACAAAAGTAAAAAAGATAAAGTGTAATTGGAAAAACGAAAGGATAATAAAGCAAAAATTCATTGTTGGTTTTAGAGATAATTGCTATATTATTGATCAGGAAAAGTAATCCCAGTGCTGTGTGTCTCTGATTGTATGAGCAAGTATCCTTTTATGTGTAACCACCCCCACTTTGCTTTGATTTTTACTTTGGAATATTCTCATTCCCATACACCCATGACCATGAACAGTATTCTGACATACCCACATAGAGATAGAAAGAATTTAAACAAGAAAACAGAACAGCCTAATTAACCAAAAACAGAGGAACTAAATTTAGAAGTAAAAGAGTATGAGTAATAATTAAAGCTACCCAATTTTCTAATCAATTGGCTCTTTGATCAACATGGCGTATAAACACAGTTTCGAAGTCTGGAGAATAAAGAATTAACACCATTATTAACATAATTGAACTTCTTCAAAGAAGATTTTCTCTTCCTTTGGGCTGGGGGGCATTTCAGTGTCGTTTTGATTCTTGATTCTTCCCCTGTTGGTGTCGTTGAACATTCCTCTTCTTCACCTTTAATATGATCATCGTCAGCTTGTGCTTTCTCCACGAATATAGGCTTTAAAGGAGCTCGTAAAGCTATTCCGGCAATAACCTATTTTCTATTTGTATCTGAATCAAAGCCACCATCAAATTGTGCTTTCTCAGAGAACCCCATATTGTTAAAAAAAACAAAAACACCACAAAAATTAATAGTCCTTGGTGTCCATTGATTATTGGAGGAGAGTCACTGTTACATTTGATTCTTGGGATGTATGTTTTTATACTGTATACCGGGTATAAATGGAGGAATGACAATTGATTTGAATGACCAATGTCATTTGCTTTCTTTGCTTATAATTGTCAGATTCTCTCCAAGTAAATACTGATAGACTATGATTTGAGAGTGAGAAAGTTCTATTCCATCCTTAAAAAGAACCTCGCCATTTTTCTATTCGAATTAAATTTCATTTGAGTGAAACTACCTAAATACTTTGTTTAGTTGAATGAAAGTGGCTAATTTATAATTTTGATCATGATATCAACAAGTTAGTGGGTTTGGAAAGTGAGACTCACTTTAATTATCTTCTTCTTGGCTGCAAGACATTGAGCCCATTAAATGTGTGTTATCGAATCCTTTGTTTATTCCTAAGTACAATTAATTCTATGTTCAACTTGCCTTTTATTTCTGTGTGGGACACTGACTCCCAAATATACCCTATCCTATATGTATAAAGCAAATACTTAGCTCTTTTAATAAGAAAAATAGTGATTTAAGGGGCCAACAAAGAACCAACCTTATTGCAATAGTGAATAGAATATATATGGGCTATTTGGGTTTTCACAAAAAAAAAACAAGAAATGATTGATCAATGCACTCCACTTGTGACGTACATAACAACTTTTACAACAAACTACCACATTAATCATATTTTTTTATGAAAACCTATATGAGATATCACCATCAAGTCCAATCTGGAAATTACCTTTTTCAGCACTGGCATTCTTTCATTTTAAACTTGAGATTACTAATATCGCAGCATGTTTATAGTGCTGACCACAATGTAGAAAAATTCAAAAAATTTAAGGAATAGGAGAAATACCAGAATTATTTTCCTACAAGTCATATATTTCACATCAAGAACAAGGTTAAATACTGAAGTGTATGCTAGACCCCACATTAGAATTTCATCCAAAACAGCAGTCCTCAGTAAACAGGTCCATTCTTTACATCCATGCTACGTCAATGTCACTGTACTATTTTCAGGACGCTAATTCAAAAAAAACAAAAGGTGAGTTATTACCCCTAGCCCATTACTTTAACAGATCCATTGGATGTTTGCAACTGTTTCATATGTAATTTACAACTCAAGCCATTCAATTTTGATAAAAAATAAAAATTTAAAACTAACCAACTAAGACATACATGACAACAACCATCTCGAAAACCACAATTTTCCATTTGAACTATATCTACCACAATGGTGACAAAATAGAAAGAATTTCAACAATAACCACTTCCATGTAGACAGTAATCTAACTATAATAAGGAAACTATATTTTCGTGCATAACTTCATCCCCAAACGGGAAAAACAAAAGTAAGTCACATAAACCATATCTGTCCTATGAACTGTTCATGACGATGGTTTATGAGATGATAAGTGATTAACCTTGATTCCTTGAAGCCAACCTATTGGCATTAAGCATGTAATTTAAAAAAATATATACATGAAAAAAATGCGACCAATTATCAGCATCACCACATCCAAGTACTACTTCTCTAAAAAATTCCAACTGCCAAAAGATCTTTTCTGTTAAGTATCAGAAACAAACTTCAAAAGCTGTTGGGCTCCCAAGAGACAACAAACGACCAATGTGATACGTGAAATAATCACAGGCTGAAATAGAATGTACCTCTGAATAACTGTCAGCTCCAGGAGAACGATCAATGTAAGCACTCCACTGCTGGTCCTTTAGCACAGGGTCCTTGTAGCATATCTGATTGCACTCTTCCAAACCTGGTTTCGAATAGTAGATAAAGTAAACCTTAGAACCAAGCATATAGTTTCAGCTTCCCAAGCCCAAATTTAAATCATACTTCACTTAAATTTGGGGAAGAACTGTCAAACTAATAATTTACCATGTTGACAGTCTATGACACCACTAACTTCATCTCAGCCGAGCTTTCTATATTTCAAATGGTTTAGAATCTTAAAAACGAAGTCCAACAACATGCTAAAGTCGAAGAATAACTGGAAAAATGAAAATTTTAAACCTAAGATTACCAAATTTGAAGATAGTATAAAGGAAAAATAATAAAACAGAATAGTGATCTCACATTCTTCCCATGTGTCTCCATCAAAGTTGCACCCCTTTTTGCAAAATACTCGCCCTACATTTACTGAAGCATGTAAGTATCGAAACTCAGTTCATTTAATAGCCAAAATAAATGGAAGGAATTAATCATGACAACACACACCAAATGAAACAAAGACCTGGGCACTAGACTCACAAGATGATGTCCTTATCTTCTTATGTTAATGCTAAAATTAATGTAAGCACTCTACTGCTGGTCCTTTAACACAGGGAAAATCCAATGCACTCCACTTGTGATATACATAACAACTTTTACATCAAATCACCACAATACCACATTAATCATATTTTCTTATGAAAACCTATTTGAGTCTTGGAGATTGTTCTATTCATTCCCAAGTGCAACCTCGAGATGCCCACATGATCATATAAAGCAAGGCATAAGAAAATTGTCCAAATATAACAGTGTTGAGAGCACACCATAAATGATTCCTTGTATCCTTGTTGTGGAACATTGTTTACTAATGCAGCTCCTCCTGGTTTCCTAACCCATAGAAAAATTTGTCCTCATACCAGCATATATGAACATATCTTTGATAACCCAGACTACAAATTAGACGTACAACTCAATAAATCATGAACTATAGCCAACGCAGCACCTCACTGTTGAGTGCAAAAGCCCATATCACTTGCCAAATAAAAGAGAATAAAACACAATGATTATACATATTATGATCCTTTACTGGTATCCATCCATACATGCAATACTTAAGAGGGGGTTGGGGAAATTCCGAAAATTTCAAACCACAAGAACTAAAAACACACATTTATGAGATTACTATGCATGAAAATTGAAGATTTATATGTATATATATTAGAAATATTAAAAATATAAAAAAAGGGGGTTTACATGGAATTTGAGTAAGGGATACGTATTTGTTTGTGCATTGGTTTCCACATGGAGACGCCCATTGCTGAGGTATCATCTTCTATCTTCCTCAGAATCTCTAGCAGGGATGAGGCTGATTGGGAAGGAAATGGGTCCTCTAGAATAAAACGGAAAAATCAGAAATCATAAGCGGATCCAACATATCATAGGACTTGACGACACGCCGAATTCCAATTCATCTCGAACTATCTTTCTGTCCTGAACTCCACCATTTCTATGCAGACTGAGAGAGAAGAGAAGAGATATGATTGAAATCCTTGCTGGAAATATGGAGATGAGGATAAGCCAATGGCCAGTCTAATTTTCTGCTTCCAATAGTGTTGGACTTGTAGACTCGAGAATCTCTACTCTCAAAACTAGCGTTTTGTTTACTGAAAAACAATTTTTTTTTTTCTTTTTTTTGTGGCTAAAATTTCGTAATACCCACTTGAACTTGTCTCATGTTTTAAAAAGACCCCCTCCATATTTAATTGGATTAATCACACCCCTTAAACATTAGAAATTATTCCAATTGATGTTTTGAAGAAGAGAAAATAAATAAATAAATAAAATAGAAAGCAAACAAAAAGAAAAACTTAATTTCGGCTTTTAGGGAAGAAAAAAAAGAAAAAAACAACTTCATATTTGCTATGGCCTATGGAGAATAGGAGCTGGGACATGAATGGAAGGTGCATTGCTCAACAACTCCATCAATCTTGTAGCTTGATTTGGCCTTAGGTGATTTCAACACCAAAAAAGACTGTTGGTGATTTGTTTCTTGTATAGCGATAAGAGTAAAAATTTATTCTGTTAAGAGGTTTAAATGACAGATCAAATTCTCCATTAAAATGTTGTTAAGTTAAACTGTCATATGGTTTTGCCATTTTTAATGCTTTAGCCTTTCAAAGTGATACTCCATTGCTATTGAGCTTATTTGAGTTGGGGATGTCATTAAGATCTTCCTACTCATTCTCCAGTGGCAAGTGGGAGTCTCAAATATGTTATTGTGACTTTAGGACACAAATGAGGACAACGCAGAGAAATAATAATTCAGGAAATTATAGGTTTTCTTGGTTGTGGGCAATAATATTTGTCTTTTTCATGTATCTCTGGTTTGAGAGTTGTGGGACAAGGAGATGTGCACGTCCGATTCTTTGGATATGGGTAGTAGTAGCAATAACACTATAGGAGACTAAGCTTTTTTGTTGTAGTCAGAGAAACTTCATGTAGACACTAAATTTTACAAATTTATTAATGGGATAATTTTGTCTAATTAATACTAAAATATAACATTTTATATTGATTAGTCAATTACAATTAGCCAATTAAATAGTCATTGGACTCGATATTAGAAATTGGCTAAATGAAATGTTGATTAGTCAGTCACTTGTACAATTAAGTGTTGATTGTAGACAAAATACTTGAGTAATTAGATGTTAACTGAAAATAAATTGTCTCATTTTATTGATTAAATGTTGATTGAACACAAGTTGTAATTAAGTGGATAGTTAAATGTTGATTGGATAAATTTAATCCAATCATCCTTTAATATTCTCAAATTAATTTCAATCATTTTCCAATCATTCACAAGTCAATGTCAATCATCTTCAATCACTCACAAATCAATTACATCCACCAATTAATCAATCAATTTGAATTACCTCCAATCAACCAAAGTTTGTCTCCACCACCTCTCCTATAAAATGCCTCACGTTGACTTTGGAAGTGGGACAAAAACTCAAGGCACGAAAACTCTTGAAACTGGCTTATTTTTTTCTCTCAAACAACAGAGATTCAAGCAAGCCCCAAATTTCTGCTAGCAAACTCAGTGCCCACTGAGATCATTAGACCTTTCCCAATGACCATCCATAACTTTGTTTTGAAAGAGGTTCATCAATTCATCCAAGATCATGCTTCATAATTCTAGGATCAAGCAAAGTTTTCAAAGGAGATTGAATTTGAGGAATATATTTTTTTCTTGTAAAGAAAATTAATTCAAAGGTTTTACTATCTTTTTACAAATTTAATAGAATTGTTATTTTTGCACATGCTTTCTTATCTGTTACTTTCAAGCATGACTTTTTTGTTCACAAATTTCTGACACGTTTGATGGGATAACTCTGTCTCTTATCTCTTTCTCCTTCAAAAGTCTCTACATCAACACTATTAGATTTCATATCTTTCATGAAGAACCAAACCAAAAAGGATATTGGTGTCTCTTCTAAAGATATCAAAATACATCAATCAATAACTTTTTCAATTGGTGAGTCCAGTCAAGGTCCAACATTTTGTCATTCCGAATCTCATTACATCGGGAAAAACAAACTACAATGATAGAGATTCATCTTTCTCAGAGAATTTCAAATTGTCTAGGGCAACACTTTATGCTGAGTCAAATTCTAATGTTTCTCCCATCTCTAAATCACAAGATCTTTCCAAATACCATCCACAATGTCGTTTTGGAAGAGATTCATCAATTCATCCGGATCAAGATTCATAGCTCTTGGATCAGACAAATTTTTCAAGGAGATCGAATTAGAGGAATACATTATTTGTCTCCATGCATGTTGCAGGTCCTACTCTTCTTTGTTAAATGATGAAGTTAAACGTTGCTTTCTATGTGTTTTATGTTTTTCTTTTTTCATTTATTTTTCTATTTTTTGTTCACATCGTTAGCTGAATATGGAGAGAAGTATCAAGTGAAACAATTTCAAGTGTTTAGGGGGTGTGATTAATCTAATCAAACTATAAGGGTGTAGTGATATTTTAGCCTTCTTTTTTCAATTCGTTCTTCTCTTAATTAGCTTTTTTGTTTTGTTTTATTTATAGATTTATTGATACTTTAATAATACAAACCACGTGCTTATATATATATATATATATATATATATTAAGCTTCATTTATTTATTTAAATTTAACCTTTCTTAAGCATTTCAACAAGCACCTTGAAGGCAAACTTGATACCAACTCAAATATATATGTCTTATACATATATACATCAAGAGAACTAATATTAATCCTTAACATTCACCATTACCCATACTCTAAACATTAAATTGAAGTTATATAAGTCATTTAAGAACATAAAAATTTAGATCTTATAATTTCCATAACAACTTAGCATTATATCCACCAATTTCATCACTACCAAGCTTTAATTCACACTTCTAAAGTTCTTTAATTCAAACCCTCAGCTAAAACAAAAGGCAAAGGACCCTAGCTCCAAGGAAAACAAGTGATTTTGGTGGAAATAGGAACTAGGAAATATCACCACTAGAGATTGTCAAGCAACATGAGTGGCAGCTGAATAGAACCACTGGCCTCCCTTTTCTGCCTGATGTCCCTTGATTGCTGGTTGTCAACACCAGTGACTGTGACTTGGTCCAAGGCTATTCAAATTCATCTAGTATGCTACAATAGACAACATGCATGCACAATGGAATAAGAGGGAGAGAAGGAGCCAAAGTGCGGCTTAAAAGGGGAAAGGCTGGAATGATGTAATCCAAGCACTTCCAAGCAGCACGAAAACCAAAAGCAGAGCAAAAGCAAAGAAGGCCTCGGCTAGAGCAAGAAAAGATGAAATTGCCAAGAGAAATGAAGGAGAGGAAGGAAGTAACTCATGGGAAAAGAAAGAAAAAAATGAATAAAAAGAAATAAGATAGGATGAAAAAAATAGGAAAAAGAAAAGAAAAGTCAAATGAAAAAAAATAATAATAATAAAGTATATAAATATATATACATATGTATAGTTATATTATTTTTTTATTTAGTCTATGTATTTGTTTGTTGTTTCTATAACGAAAAGTTACACAATAGTTCTAAAACTTAACATTACGATCCTGGGTTATAACAAGTAGTACCTCTCATAAATGAGTGTATATGAGGTCAATATCACATACTTAAGCGAACCACAGTTGGCTACTTTTTTGCACTCCATGAGAGGCAATTGCTTTCGAGGTAATGCAAAAACCAATAGTAGATAGTTTTGTAGAGGGACAGCCAGTCCAATCAGCGTCTAAAAAAGCATAGAGACCAAGGATGCTTTTGGAGAGTAAGTGAAGGCCATATGCCATGGTACCACTAACATAACAAAGAATTCATTTGACCATTTGAAAATTATAAATAGTAGGATCTTGCATAAATTGAGAAACATAGTTGACACTATAAGAGATGTTTAGGCTAGTGAATGTAAGATATTGAAGATCACCCACTAAACTGTGATAAAGTTGAGAATTATCAAACAGTTCATTGCAATTAGGAGGAAGACTATGTTTTTGAGCTTATGGAGTAGAAATTGGTTTGCAACCAATAATTTGGGCCTTTGTAAATGGTCAATGGCATATTTGGATTGATTAAGAAAGAGACCACAAGGGAACTTTTTCACCTCACCTCCAAGAAAATATTGGATATAACCAAGGACTTTCATGGAAAATTCTTTTTGTAGCTTGGCAACAAATTGATGCAATAGATTTGAGTTTGAGCTTGTGAGAATGATATCATCCACATATAGTAACAAGAAGAGAATGTCTTGTGTGGTATGACAAAAAAATAATGAGGAATTGGTTATAGTGCAAAAAAACCCATTAGACAATAGAAAGAGGCTGAACCTGTTAAACCAAGTACGTGGTGCATCTTTTTAGACATATATCCCAATGATGAACCAATGTAATGGCTAGTATGACACAAATAGTGGCAGGTTAAATCACCAGAAAGAAAGTCTCTGAAAAGTCAATACCTGGGACTTAGTTGTACCTTTTAACAACTAGTTGTACCTTAGGACGATCAAGAGTATTATCAGATTTGGTTTTTGTCTTGTACACCCATCTGCAGTCAACAACATTCATACTTGATTCTTGTGGGACAAGTTCCTATGTCTCATTTTGGTAGACAGCTGTTAGTTCTTCTTGTATAGCTGCTATCCATCTAGGATGTGTAAGGGAAGATTTAATGGTTTTCGGTTCAATGGATAAAGTGGTACTCATTAAACAATAATCTTGAGAAGAATATTTTGGATTTAGTTTAAGGAGATGCATGCTACGGCGAGGCTATTCAACTAATTAAGATGACTGCTCATGAACTTTAGTATTGGTAGGTTGTGAATTTTATGGGTGAGATAGACGATTCTCATCTTATACAAGTGGCACATTTTTAGCTTCTTATGTGTTGTCTTCTCTCATGGCACTATGAGGTTCATAAAGTGTATTGGATAAAACAGATTCTCTGTGGATTATTGCAATCTTGACATGGTATGGAATTCACTGGAGGTGGTTTTGTGCCATTAGTATTGCTTTCAAGTTGATTAGAAGCAGAACTTACGTCACTCATTAGATGCAATAAGAAAATGGCAGGGATGAGAGAGTTTCATTAGAATTCCTATGCACCATTCAGAAAAGGAATTTGCTGCATTTGTCATATGTATATCAGAAAGTAAAAGTCCAGGACTTCGAAAAGAAAATGTTCCTTCATCAAATACAACATAACGTGAAATATAAACATGACACGTGGGGGTAGTAGCAACGATACCCATTAGAAAAATCAAAATACCCAAGGAAAACACAAGGAAGTAATCTAAGTTCAAGTTTTGTTGTTGCATATCCTCTCAAATAAGGAAAACATCTGCAGCCAAATACTTATAAGGATGAATAATCTTGTCTTCTATGCATTTATAATTCATATGAACATTTCCACTTCAATACTCAAGATGGAAGGCGATTACATAGCCATACTGTTGTGGCAAAAGCTTTTATCCAAAATCTTTTTAGGCAATGACCATGAAATAATAAAGTTAGGCCAAGTTCTATGCTTTTACGATGTTTACACTCTACCAACCCATTTTGGTTTTGAAGTGCCAGGACAAGAAAGCTAATGTTTTATACCATTTTTACTAGAAAATTCAACTCAACCATCTGACTGAAATATTTTAACTTGTTTGCCAAGCAAAACGTGTGCACTCATTAATAAACACCACATATATAATTTTTGAATTTTTGAAAGGACAAAACAAGTGTTGTACCCCAAATATCACAATGTATGACATCAAGTGATTGGTTAGCAATATCATTTGAACCAAGAAAATGTAATTTGCATGCCTTAGCCATATGCCAGCTGTCACAAAATTTCTTGACCTTATTTTTATAACTAGAAATCAATTTGTTTTTATTTAGTGCATCCACAACTGTAGAATGTGGATGTCCTAATCTTTGATGACAAACATCATCAAATACCACTCGATGTCTAGTTGAGTAAAATACTTTCTTTTCTGGCTGCATGGCATACAATCCTCCAAAGTCTACTTCCTAATGCTATCACTTTGTTGGATTCTCTGTTCTTTATCACAAAACCATCTGATGAGAATAATAAAACATGAGGGTATTTAGAAGTTAATTGGCTAAGAGAGATGAGATTTATTAATTTCAGGTAAGTAACACATTTTTAAGATTTAACAGTTTGTGGCCAACTTGTATGTCTAAAGATCCTTTATGAATCATTATCAAGGCATTTTCATCACCCACATTATTTTATCATTACCATTGTAAGGCTTAAATGTATCAAGCTTACCAGTGTCATCAGTAATATAAGTAAAAGAACCAGTATCCATATACCAAGCAGAATCTTGGAAATCATTTGTTAACATTGTTGCAAGAGCTTGTATGGCTTACTTAAGTTAGTAAGACTGGTTGAACCGATGCCAACACTGCTTGGTTGTATGACCTAGTTTGTTACAGATTTGGCATTTCACAATTTTGCCCACCTTCATGTTTGTGATTGTTGATTATTTTTGTAAGGTTGTCCACTTATGTTGTTAACTTTACTATCTTTTGTTTTGAATTCTAGCCTGATTGAGGAAATCTGCTGTCTTTGGAAATGAATGTTATAGACTCTTACTTTCTTTTTCAAGTGAAATTGTTTCCACTATGATTATTTTGAAGACGCTATCCAACAAATGCAACATTTTGAATAGGAGCATTTAACAAATCAGAGTTATGTATATTTTGCATAGTTTCATGTCCTTGAAGTAAGGAAACAACTTCATGATAAAAAAGCGTTGGCGACTTGAGTATGGATGTGACAAATGCCTCATAACCAAGACCTAGCCCCCTCAATAATGCAAAAGCTTTACTACGATTACTTATTAGCTTCCCAATTACAGCTACTTCATGACATAAATTTTTGAATATGCTTAGATACTCAAACATGGTAAGAAATTTCTTACTATATGAAATTGGAGTTGTTGAGTCAACTAGAACTCCCTTTCTTGAGATTCTAAAGCAAGTGAATCCAACAGAGCATTCCATACCTCTTTAGAGGTTTCCAAGCCACAATAAACTTAGGCTTGGTTTGGTAATGCTATGATTTTTTTGAGAGGTGTTGTGCTCTTATGGCTCTCATAGAACTGCTTTTAAGAAGTTACAATAGTAATGTTTGGTAAAATAATGCAAAAGCTGCTCTCAATAAGTAGAAGCCACAAAATAGTGTTTGGTAAATTTATTGTAAAGTTGCTCCAAAGATTTAAATTGACTAAAATAGATATTGATAATAAAAAGAAAGATAATTAACCTATTGCATTAATTAATAAAGGATAAATATTAATTTTCATTAAAAGTTGAGGTTATATTAGCTTTTTTAACTTTTGAAAGCAGAAACCAGCTTTTAAAAGCACCTCTTGAGATGTTTTTAAAAGCACCATTGGCTTTTAAAAGCACTATTGACTTTTAAAAACCTAGAGCAGAAGCACCCCCCCCCCCCCTTTTTTTTTTCTTTACTAAACATAAAAAATTGACTTATGCTTTTAATAAGCATAAGCATCCTCCAAAATAGCATTACAAAACCAAGCCATAGAACCTCTTAAGATAAAGTGTCTGTAATCCAGCCTCAAAGAAGTCAATTTGATCTTCTCCATGCTATATATTTTGGGTTAACAATAATCTCTTTCTCAACCAAAGCTTCATCGGAGGAGACTGCGAGCTCGCATAGGATAACTCCCATCAATGAATCCATACATGTCTTGGCTTTCGATTAAGCCCATGATTTGAGTTTTCATAAAGGAAAGTTTACTTGAGAGAGTTTTTTGGAGACAAAATTTCCAAGGTTCAAGTTTGAAGGATATGGGTATTATGCTAGAAAAAAAAAAAATTAGAAGTAGAAAACCTCAAATAATCACTGAGGTTGGCTTTGACACCATAAAAACTTTTATAAAACAATGGAAGGTGTAAATTCTCCAACTCAAGGTTGAGTCTTGGAGTTTGTCTTTGTCAATATTTATAGGCTAAATTTACAAGTATGAAATACATTAGGAAGATTATACATAACATGATTTCCTTGACTGTCTTAATCATAATTTCTTGATTGCTTGATTAATGGGCAGAACATAATTTTCTTGACAATTACTTGATTCATGGGTCAATGACTATTGCTTGATTCATGGGTCCTTGTTTGACTCATTTATTCTCTCTTGATTGTGTGAAAAAATTATAGAAAAATTCTTTACATACCCATATTCATTTTCTTTAATATGTTCAAATTCATTATCTTCTATATCTTTTGTAGGATCTCAATTCTTAAAAGAGAAAAAAATCACCCCCAGTCCACACCTGGTTAGACTGGAATTTCTATTCAGTAGTTTTATGTTGTCCTAACATATGCTGGTGGTAGAGATATTTTTTGTCCTGTTATGAATATATATAAATATATACTAGACTTATTGCACGCGCATTTAAATTTTATTTTTTTTTCCTTATAGTTTAAGTGTTTAATGTGTAATTTTTGTAGTATGTCTGTGTGTTTCAACTTTCAATTTTTGAAACTGCATAATTCTTGCATTGTTGTAATTGGATTACGTGTGCAAGCCCATTACCATTTGCTTGAGCTTTATTGTTCTAGTTGAGTACATTTGACTACTGATATAGCAGTAGCTTTTGTTTACTGAGATGTAGTGCTGTTGGTTTGTTAAGTTTCTAGCTCCCCAGAGGACGTGCTACTCCCATTCGAGGGTGTCATGAAGCTTCATTTTCTTCTACAGTACCGAGATGACATCATCTCCTGGGTAATAGGATCATTAAGAAGTGTAATTACGTATTGCTTAAACTTTTGGATCCGGTCTTTGTCTGTGCCTCCATAGAAGAAAATGCATTTGTCCTCCTTGATCTGTAGAAAGAAAAGATAAATAGATAACCCAGTAATCCTCGTGACTTGAACTGAATAATTAAAAACGTAACCAGTTTTCCGTAAAAATGCAGATACAGATGTTTATATACCATATGATTATATGAACTTTGGAGGAAAAAATGTGCTTACCCAATCATTTAAAATTGGATCAAGCGGGTCACTACGATTCCAATCCATTGCTCTTCACGGTCAAGCTCCTCTTCCCTAGCATCAGTGAACGGGAAGGCTTTTACCCCCCAAACTTGTATCATGTGCATGGCATTTAGATGAAGCACTCTTGTACTGATCACCTTTTTTCTTAGTCCCTCAAATATTTGCTTGAGATTTGCAATCTCTCTTTCCGATATGTTTAGACCTGAAATGAGCACTAACACATTCTTACCTTTTGTTACATCAACGACAATCTGTTCAAACAACGACAAAAAATAAAGTATTAAAGGAGCTAGCCCAACTAATTAACAATTGTGAAAAAATCAGCTTCTGATCATCCTTGGATGAAATCAGAACCTTAATAATCTCCATTATTTCATTAGGTGTTTGAATGAATCCGCAAAGAGCCTTGTAAGCATCTGCCTCCTCCGCAACATTTTAACAAACAGTTTATGTGCATTGTAATTCAAATAGTTTGTTAATCCTCTAAATAACTAATCAATTACCTAGTTGTTGTTTGACCAAAGATAAATGTCTCTTCAGTCTGTTGAGAATGATGTTAAGATCTTGACCAAAACTGGATAAATACAATACTGGGCCCCTGGATTTAATTCAAAAGAAAGAAATTACATGATTTATACGCAGTCTTTTAACAATGACGATAGATGATAGATATGGATTTAATGGGCAAGAACAACTTACACATTGAGGGACATTGGTAACTTGAACAAAGGAAACCACAGCAGAAATAATAGACAAATAGACATCCTGAGGGAGATTTAGCCAGACAAATTCCAAAGCTGGCGCATCATTTTTGTTCATAAGAAGATGAAAGCTTGTCAAACTCAATGAAGCTCTCAACCACTTGCAACAGGGTCTTAATTACATTGTTGAGTTCCAGAAGTGCAGGCCGGTAACAAGCAAGCCTGGGGATGTAGTAATTGCAGGAACTCTCCTCATGATTGCAACAAGATCGTGATACCACGCGCAACCTATTGTTTGCAGCACATTCCATGCAAGACCACCAAACAAACATAGTAATAGAGTTAAAGCAACCAAGCAACCATGACACGTGGGAGTCGTATGCAATTGACATGTTTGGATTTCTTTTACCTTTGAAATGAATTCTTCAATCGTTTACCTTAAAAGTGTATTTAGAACAAAATAAAAAATAGAATTCATTCTACAATTCAATTCATTTAAAATGAATTCTACAATTTAATTTATTTAATATAAATTCTCTTATTTAAAATGAAAACTACACTTACGGAATTTAGTCTAATTCTCTTATTTTGAATAAATGAATAATTTATTTAGTTAAGGTATTTTTTTCAATATTACCCTCAAATTTTTGAATTAAAACTAGCATTAATTAATTGAAAAATATAAAGATAAAAAAATTAATTATTGTTTAATGAACAAAAGACAAATTTCAATAAAATAAAAAAGATAAGTTGACAAGAAAAAACTTATAATTGGTTAAATGAACAAAAGACAAATTATGGTTTTTATTTTTTATATTATTATTATTAGTTAAAATTTATTAATTTTTTATGTTTGATAAAAAAGTCTACATGTACTATATATTTATTTCTCAATTGAAAATTTTAAAGCCATTAACAAGTTTAGGATAAATATATTTTTTCTTTTGCAAAACAATAATAATAAAAAAATAAATAGGATATCTCACACTTCAACAAAGATCACACACCGTACTCAGCCGAAATTTAGTTAGAATCCCTATGAAAATGGTTACGATCAAAGGAAACCCAAACTCTCTATTTTGGGGAGCTTTTTTCTGAACATCATTAAATATCATGAACACTCGTTTTTCAAATCTATTCAATTTTAGCATTAGCAAAAATGAAAATAAATGAGTTCTTATTCTCCCAATTTTTTATATTCTAGTTGCCTACATAAATATTTTTCTTAATTTTATTTTTATTAATTAATTTAATTTTTTTTAAATATTTATAAATTAAAAAAATAGACAAGAGTGGGAGAGTGAGGAGATTATTATTTATTAGTTATCAAATGATGAGATAAATTTTATTAATTAAATTTATTTTCTAAATAATTTAGATAGATTTAAATTATACAATTGGAGACTAGGATATCTCACTTTTACAAAGCAAGCACATGACTCCCCATGTCATGGTTGCTTTAACTCTATTTATATCTCTACTTGCTGGCCTCACATGAAATGTGCAAACAATGGGCTGCACATAGTATCACCACCCAACAGATTTGGTAACACATGACAAAAGTGACTTGGGAGTTAAAACAAACTAGTTATTTATACTACTACAAATAACTAACTTTTATCTTCACTTTGTAAGTGGTGCTAAAAAAAATAACATAAAATAAAATTAAACTGCGGCTTACATTAGAGTTATCAAAATAAAAAATATTAATATTTTTTAAATTTCATTCTTGTCCTACATAATTTGGCTTAATTGATAGCAAGAAGAAAATAATCTCCATAGCCCAAAGCAAAAGACCCCAGAGTTATTACAGCTTTGGCAAACCATGAATAGGTTGAGAGCTAATCGAGAATGGCAAGGGTTTGTTTGTTCTCAGATCCCCTCACTTGGATGGTTGCATATCATCTGTTTCATTATATATCACACACAAAATGATAACTAACGAAAATATTAGACTAAATTATATCTTTTGGTCACTCTTAATATGCAAAATTCATTTTGCTACCTCTAGTTTTAATTCATCAATGTGATCCATCTAGTTTCTCAAAATAGAGTTAATTTCATTAATGTGATCGGTCAAAAAACGCCAAGTTCGATTATGTGCCTACTGGTTTTTTAGGCTAAAACCGGGCGATGAAGATGGTTGGGAATTTGAAATGAGTTTTTATTTTTTATTTTTTTTACAAAGATAGTATTTACATCTATACTATATACCAGGTGCATTTCTAACTTAACAATTAATGAGTGCAATTTCAATTTAACAACACAAGTCACATTAACAAGCTTACAAATATAGAGAAAATATCTACAAATCAATAAATGGTAATCTAAACTTGAGACCTTATAGTCTTAGTAATGTTTTAAAACCGGGACCAATAGGATGGTTGGACTTGTTGAATTGCCATTCAGATGACATATTAGACCGATTTAGACTATAAAATTATTTTGGTGGTTGAACCGTATAAAATCAATAAAAATCTAAAAATCTGAGAGAATTAGATCATTGGAATTGATTTTACTGGTTGGACCATTTTTTATTTTTTTTTTAATTCTACAAATTAAAATTAAATTGAGTTTTCAATAATATAGTGTGTCATAATACTATGCAATCAAATCTAGTTAGAAAACTAAATAAAAACCCCAAAATTTATTATACATGATTAAAACATACTAATTTATAAACATATTTTTATGTTCCTAAGTTCTTATCATATAAAATCAATATATTAGTAATATAATTTTGTATGCGTAATTATATTATGTTTAATATTAAAAATATTAAATTAAATTTATTTATAAGTTTTAATTAATACATTGAGTAAATGTTAGGAGTAATAAAGTAGTCTTCTTATGACGAAAAATTATTGCATTATGTGTCACTATCAACATGATTTGTTATTACGCTAATTAAATTAATTTTTGGTTTAATAATTAAGGTACTCTTAATTGGTGTAGAACAAAACTAATAAAAGTTATAAGTTGATGTGACAGCTTTAAAAAATCATTAACAAAAATAGTCACTCATAAACTCCACTTTGTTTTATATTTATTCAGATTAAGGGAAAACAAATTAACCAGGAAGCATTCATGAAAGAAAATAGTGAAACAGTGTGAAATTATAAAAATAAAATAAAAAATATGCAGATGCGCAGCTATTTATTAGGTTGGTGTCTTCGATCAACCTCTTTGGAAACCAACTTTCTGAAAATGAATCAGATAAAACTTTTGAAGTTGGCTTGTCAAACCAATTAAATAAGACAATGGTTATTGTGTGAAAATGGTGTAGAGTGCTCAGTAGAAACTGCTGGTTGATGAAGTGATAAGCAAATGAAAATCTCAGATCTGAGGAACATAATTTTAGAAATATAAAAGAAGACATGATGATAGAGCAAAACTGTAATTAATCTTTCTTGATCTGATAAGAGCTTAGGAATCTGACCTACAATGCAAATTCTCAATTTCTGTGCAGCTCAGCTCAGCTCAGCTCTGCTCTTCTTCAGAATATAGTTAGTTGTATTTGATGATGGCCATGCAAACAGCGGTTCTATGCTCCTTCTTGTGTAATGTTGATGGTTTCGCTGTGGCAGTGCCTATGTAATTACCACATCCTTCCTAAGCCACTAGCTAGCTAGATGCATCATGTTAAAGGAAAAAAAAATTGAAAGTTGTTTTTTATTCTCTATTACAATAGTGAAAGACTAATTCCTCTTCTCAGTGCATTGCACAAACATGCAATGTATAGCAGCAACTTCATTAGAAAAATAGAGATAGACAGGAACCTAACACGCACTGGCTTGACTGTGATAGCATGTCCACCATGACCGTGGCAGCAGTTATAACGTGTAGATATCTCCATCACACGGGCTACATATAATCATGTATCAGCGTCCACTTTAGAGCTTCCAATTTTTTTCAGATGTTAATACAGTATTTTCTTGTAGTGTTTTCGCTGCTCTCTTTTTAGTTAATGCAATTTAAAAAATAAAAATTTTCACTGCACTCAGTTTGCCTAACTGGGCCAACAGCATCGGTCGTGCCATTACCAATATGTTTCGCACTTTACTATTTCATGCACATCTTCCTAATACTTGTTCACATCCACAATTTACTTCCTCCTCTATCATTATTTATGAGGTGTTAGAGTATAGAGGAGCCTGCAGCCCAGATCTGATAGTTAAATGAAAGAAGAATTGTATATTGAGATGATTTCAAATATATAATAGAGAGCCTCTATCTAAAGGCTAGAGATATTTACCTAACATAGTGAACCTAGACTAAGTATCTGCCAAATGCATAATAGACAATTACATACAAATTTACCAACATAATAAAGATGATCGAGAGCATAAATTATGGGTAAATTAAGAGCCCTTGATTTATGCTACACCTCTCCTTAAACTCAAGGTGGTTGATGAGAGACCAGGTTGAGTTTGGAAAGGAAGCGCTAAAAGTCTTTTATAGAGAATGACTTCATGAAGATTCCTGTAATCTAGTATGTGGAAGGAACAGGAATGAGTGATAGTGACATGACAATCAATTTCAATATGTTTTGTTCGTTTATGAAAAACACCATTGTAAGTAACTTGAATAGCACTCTCACTATTATAGTAAATAAGTGTAGCGAAGAACAAAGTAGGATCATAAAATATTACACCCATGACCTCTAGCAACCACCGTAGCCAAATTAACTCAGTAGTAATATCTACAAGAGCTTGATACTCTCAGTAGTGGAACGAGAAACAATAGGTTGTTTTTTACTATACCATGAGATCAAAGAATCACAGAAGCAAATTAAAATCATGTAGTAGATCATCTATTAGAAAGATCCTATGCTCAATCTGCATCAGAGTAGACAGTGAGCTGGAGGGAAGAAGAAAAAGATAATGTAGACCATGAAAAAGAGTTCATTTCACATATCACAAAATTCGAAGTATTGCAACATAACATACAGATGAAATAAAAGACATAAACTGATTGACACAATAAACTGTGTAAGCAATGTCTGGTCTGGTAACTGTAAGATAGATTAAGCTACCAACCAGTAATGATAAAAAGCAAGATTAGGAATAGATTCGACCCGTAGTCAACTTACTATTTTCCCAATTCTCTTTCATAAGTGATGCGGCAATGTCACTATCAGATATACCTGATTTGGAAATTAGGTTAAAAGCATATTTGGCTTGAGTAAAATAATAACTGAACTGATTAAAAGTAACCTCAAGACCAAAAAAATAATTAAGTGTGCCAAGATCCTTCATTTCAAACCACTGACAAACAGATAATTTAAGATCAAGAATGTCTGGAGTGTCAATACTTATGATAATTATGCCATGAACATACAGTAAAACCAAGATTAAAACTAGAATTAGTCTGCTAACGAAATAAGGCTAAATCATAGCTACAAAAGGAGAATCCAAGCTGTGTCAATACATAACTGAATTTAGAAAATCGAGTCCTATGAGCCTATTTGAGACCACATAATGCCTTCCGAAGGCAGGAAACATGATGTGGAGAATGAGAAAATCCAAGTTGAGGCTTCATGTACACCTCCTCAGTAAGCTCTCCATTAAGAAATGCATTTGCAACATTCATTTAAAAGAGGAACCATCTAAGAGTAGAAGCAACAACAATAAGAGCTCAAACTGAAGTGAGACTAGCAACATAAGCAAATGTCTTCTCATAATCTATTTGTACTCCTGTGTATATCCTTTTGCAACCAAACATGGCTTGTAACGTTCAATATTACTATTTACATGAGTTTTGTTCTTGTCCACCCACTTGCCTCCTACAATAGATTTCCCTAAAGGCAGATCAACTAAATCCTAAGTGTTACTTTTAATGAGAGCATCTAATTCTTCATTCAAAAATTTTTGCTAAAAAAGGTCACAAGAAGCTTCTTTAAAAGTTGTAGTTCATGCAAAGTTGCAAGTACGAAATAGCAATGATAATCTTGTAAAAGAGTATTAGGATCTATGGATCCTACCAGAAAAAAGGGTGCACCTCAAAAATAGATGGTGTGGCAAATGGTAAAGGATGTCTGGACAAGGAAGGCAGATTTGGAGTAAGGGCAAGAGGAGTTGGTTGAGCTAGAACTGGAACAAGATTTGGAGCTGCAACTGGAATTGGAACTAACACTGAAGTTGGAATTGAAACTAAGTATGAGAAAATAGATCGATTGCATATTGGATTGACAATTCCAGATAAGGTTGTGATTTTGGATTGTCAAATAAGGATATCTGGGTGAAGAAAATTATCTTCCCATAACACAACATGACGAGAGACTCTTAAACGTTTTGAAATAGGATCATAACATAGATACTCGTTTTAGCATGTTTCATACCCTAGGAACAAAATATGTGAGATTAGGGTTCGAGTTTATATGGTTCATGTTATTAGAGTTGAACAAAACAGACACAACGAAACACGTAAAATACTGTAATTTGAAATATTACCATGTAAACCTCATAAGGAAACTTATTTTGTAAAACAATAGAATGAGTACAATTTATAGTATAGACTGCAATGAGAAAAGCTTTACCCCATAGTGACTCAGAAAGAAAAGAAGAGTGTAGTAAGGCATTAGTGGTTTCAATAATGTGCCTATGTTTATATTCACCCCTACCATTTTGTTTAGATGTACCTGCACAAGAAGTTTGAGCAATAGTTTCTTCATGTGCTAGCAAGTGTAACAATTGTGTGGATGTGTATTCTTTTGCATTATTAGATCGAAAAACTTTAATAGTGCAAGAATACTATGTATAAACCATTTTAACGAATTTTACATAAATAGTTAAAAAAATTCAAATGTTTTTCGAAAGATAAATCCATGTAAACAAGAAAAATCATCCAAATAAATGACAAAATAGTGACAAGATCTCCCTGAGTAAAAATTGAAGAAGGTCCCTGTATATTGGAATGTACTAAATCAAAATGACTTTACATCTTAACTCAATAATAGTAAATTGTAATTTGGACTATTTATTGATTTGACATGGTAGGCAATTAAAATGATACTGACCACTTGAAATGAGTGGACGAAACTTGGATAACGATGTATGACTGAGGTGTGAGTGCCAAAGTTAAAGAACTTTATTTGAGGAGACAATAGCAATGGATGGAAGGTGAAGACGATCTATCTTACACCATGTCCCAATAGCTTTTGCGGTCCGTTAGTCCTTAACAATGCAACCAGAAGAGTTAAGATTAATTTCACAGCCATAATCAATAATTTGACCAAGGGAAAAAATATTGTGAGCTAATGATGGAATGAGAAAGTATTAGAAATAGAAAGTGTAGATGTGGAAATATCTACTCTATGTTTAGTGTATAAAGTAGTACCATCATCAATGTGTATAGGAAAAATACAAGTGTTTGGTGTAGTGCAAGAAAATAAGGTAGAATCAGAAGTCACATTATTGCAGCATGTAGGATCAAGCAACCATGATTTTTTTACCTGAAGTTACAAAACATACAAACAAGGTAGAAAATGAAGAACCAATGTTATCATTATTGTTACCATGCTAGAATTGTCTAGACAAAATAGATTTTGATGGCGAGATTTATTTTTTCAGTGATCAGTCTAATGCAAGAGAAGGTGGTGACTCATCAAAAACTTAGCGTTGAAACTAGTAGTGCCAGTTTAAACAAGCAGTGCCGTTTTGATCAAGTGGTCTTGGGTGACCAATTAGTGAAAGGCCTTTGACCTTATTTATCGACATATAAATTATTATGAGTCAATTAACAATTTTTGATTTATTTAGCCCTTAATTTATGTTAATATTGATATTATATTAGAGTCTTACTGTTAAAACTAATTAATTGGTATAAGGATAAGAAGCTCGTAGACATACATATAGAGTTAGCAACTAACCTTTAGCGACGTGAGACTGATTGACAGATAGATGCCGAAGGTGGGGTCCAAACATATTTGATGAAAGACAGCCCACCTCTTTTTTTTTTTTTTTTTGAAGTGATAGTCTTCCATCAAAGGTTTTGAGTCACTTGATATCTCCTACCCATAACATGAAATCATCAGCATCCCTTGAATGGACTGAGACTGATTCTTGATAAATCGATTGCGCAACACCTAGTATTAATGGAAGATAATTAATATGAAATTGATTTGCACTAACAGAGCGACGCCTCATATTGCAATATATACAGCACCTAAGATCCAAATTCTTGTACTTGAAATATAAAATAGTTCAATTTCTTGCTAAAATTGGTAGATAACACCGTACAAATTACTATAGTTTATCAAATGAGAAGTCGGAATCCAACTGCTTCTGATTAACTTATAATAAATTATTGCAGGAAGAAAGGAATGAAGGATGATAATGTCCAATATCTATTAGGGATTTTCATCATCAATATAAAAATGTGAAAGTGAATGACAAAAGGGTAAATAGGTCATTTTCTAAATGTACCTCATGTTATATACATGTAAATATTAGAATCATTAAGGGTCTATTCTAATGTATTGAGTGATGTAAAAATTACATTCAGTGCAATCTGTTCAATTCTATAAAAAAATAAAAAATATTATACAAATTAAGTGATGTTGACTGATTTAATTATTAAGCCAATATCACCAATAACTTAGCCCAAACAGTTAATTTTTATCCACATCCCTAATGCTTGAGTTCCAGTACTCTCAACATTTAAAAAGTAAAAATATAGAAAAATAACTATTAAGCCAATGGAAATACAAAAACACATTAGTGATTGAGTCCTTGACGGTGAGAGTGAGCATGAGTATTACCAAAAGTAGTGGTCGTCTTGCTCACACCTTCTATCTCTCTCTATCTCCCCTTTTCTTACACCTACTTTATAAATAAGTCCTACCCCTCAATTAGACTAACCCCATCAAACAATTAAGAAAAAAACCCATTTTCTCTTTGCTGAAATTTCCATGGCTCGCTTAAGCATTCTGCTTCTTATTTTCTTGGTTGTATTTTCCTCACTGCAATCATGTTTAGAAGGAAGAAAACTTTTAGGTATGGAGCAGAATACAAAGGCTGTGCCATCTTCCAGCAGGCAGAGATTGCTTCTGACTACTGTACCATCTTCTACTCCAACCAAAAAAGGTCACGCTACAATAGTTAATGAGATACTCATTGCAAGGCACCTAAGTAGCACTATTGATCGAATTCTTCGGTCTGTGCCAAGTCCTGGTGCTGGTCATCGATAGTCTGCAATTTTTGGATAGATTCGGATTATAGGTTACATTTAATTTAATTGTAAAGATAGCAAGTCTGTGTTTCTTTCCATCATTGTCTGTGGATTAATTTTGGTATATGCACATCCCTTTTGTATTACAAAGTAGAATACAAATTATGAGTACTACATATTCAGATCTTCCCACGGCTTAATTTGTATGCATACAAATGCTCTCTATATATCTCTCTTCCATGAAGAAAGAGATGACTCTAATCGAATTTTGTTTGATAATAATATATTGAAAAATAAAAAACAAAATGACATTGGGGAATTCCATTTTGAGAGTGCAAACAGATAAGGCCAAAGTGGCATTGATAAATATAATATTAGGATTTAATTGATGTCAAAATATAATTCGAATAAAAATTAACCTATTCAGAATTTATTAAAAATTATCAGTCCTTAAAATAAAAAAAATATAGTTTGAACTTAATTCGAATAAAACATTTCTTGTATTTTTTATTTGTTTATCTATATATATATATATATATTTCATTTTTTTTTCTAACAATCTATTTGAATTCGAAAACCGACCCGAGACAATTCAAACTTAAATGAATTATTATGCAATTCGAATTCAATAAGGTTAGCAGGTTGTCTACAAATAAAAATATGATCAATTTGCATTTAATATTTTAACCTAATTTGAGGATGAAATTCTTATCCATTGATTTGGTCTGATTAGTGAGAATTGCATGTCAAGTAATAGTCAGCCAAAAAGACTGAAAACGCGTCTCACATTATTTGAAAACCCATCTGTTTGTTGCCTTTCATATGTATTATATATATATATATATATATACCAGAAGAAGGACCCAAATTATATAATTTGATCATACTCAGAAAAAAAGAATAAAGGGGATCACCTCACATGCCCAATCATCATTTTATTCCACATCTCGTATAAATTATTTAGCATATTTTATTATTATTACGCAATTTACCTTTAGTCCGAAATCTTAATATGATATTTATTTTACATTTAGTTAAATTAATTTTTGATAATTATTCTCCATTTACTAAAATTAATTCATGTAAATAAAAAAATTACTAATCCCATTTAGTCTAATAAAATTATATATATATATAAAAAAAAAATCTTCAAATAATAAAATTTTAAAATATGAAAATATGTGCACTAAACACTTATTTAACTTATCTGACATATTAATCTTTTTTTAAAAAATACATTTAATTTATGGTCAATTGACATAATCTGGCTTTTTCAATTTTTATATAAAATGGACCCTCGATAAACTCATACACTACTTATTAACTTTCAGTTTGCTGTGTTATATAAGCCAATAAATAAATCTAACTTTTCTCTAACCATTGTAAATTATGTTTTGCTACTTTTGTTGTAGCCACCAAGATTGACTAAGGAGAGTATGATAGCAATAGAATCAGCTTATTCTTTTTGTTTTCTTCCAATTTCCAATCTCTTTCAAGTCGTGTTTTTTCAAAATTATTAAAGATCTTCAAATTTTGATATCAATTAGACATCGACTTGCAGTCTTTTCAAGAAATAAATGGGATTTTGATGGTCTTGACTCCTTCCCTTAACTTCTATAGTGACTAGTCAAAGAATTAAAACTGGGGAAGTCTGTTTGTGATTGAGATTGACTAGTCTGTCCGAAATATTATCATGTTAGAAAATAAAAAATAAAAACACTTTCCAATTTGCATACTATGCATATTGTATGAAAAAACATCTATAACAATATTTATATAAATAAAAAGGAATAAAAAAATTTCATCTAAATAAAAAGGAATAAAGAAAATGGTTGGAGTGAGACTTTCATTTGCTGAAACATCTATAAAAATTAAAAAAAGTTAAAAAATAAAAATAAAATCCTTTTGATAAAAAGAAGACAGAAATGACAAAAAGAATAAAAAAAAATTAATTAGAATGGAAAAATGGACCATCAACGACAATTGGCCTATTAGCTCAGTTAATTAAACTGTTGTGCTAGGATCTGTATCCTTTATTTTCCTTGCAAAACATGAGAATGGTCTGTTTTAAATTCAAGGGACACATTTTCTTTTATAATAACATATACTTTTGAGAGAGAAATGATGAACCCTAGATTTGAATAAGAATCCTAACTGGCGCATGCAGGAGATTATCCAAATTCATTGTGCTAATAACACGAGGATGGCAAGTTCAAGACAGATGTATGGTGAATTTTTAAATCAAGAGAACTCAGTTGTAATATCATAATTAATGTTTGATGCAAATAATATCTAAAATATATATATATATATATATCTATTGTTTTATTATTTTATTTTTGTCATTAAAGCAGCTTTACTTACATCTTACTTTCTCTGACAAGGAAAAAAAAAATTAAGTTATCAATATTATATATAGTATTTAAAAGTGCTAGTTCAACTAGTAAGACATTCGAATTAAGGCAATATCCTAAGTTTGATTAGTAGCAATGTAAGTTTTAATAGGAAAAAATTTCATTCCGAACTGATCAGATAATCAATTTGTTTGGTTGTAGCTGGAGGCAGTGCAGTTATATTTTTCAGTTCTATAATTTCTTTGCACTCTTAATATTTAATAATTGTATTATTGTCTTAATGTTGCTTTGTGATTTTACTAATATTCTCAAATTTCAACGAGAAGCATAAGGATCCTATGATAATTGACTAGTGGTCTATTGGATTAAGATTGTCTTCTAACTTTTTTGAATTTGCCGATTCTATTATTGTCAGTGTGTTGCTTTACAGTTTTGTTACTGCTTGCTACTGTCAATGACTCAATGTGTTGGTAAAGTTTATTTACAGCAAGTCTGCCAACTGCAATGCCATATATATGCACCAGCAACTAATTTACTGCATAACTGCAATGTCATATCTACATAACTGAATAAAAATGCTTTATATTTCATGGATTTGAGATTCATAATTTATGTTGGTACAGACGTTAAGTTATATATATATATTTTTTCATACAACCATATTTGCTGATGTCTCTTTTGTCTTTGCTGCTTGCCATTGCGGTACTGCATCATAATTTATTTATTGTTTTTTTAGGTGTTAACTGAACCAAAAGAAAAGTTTGTGATAATCTTGTACTTAGAAAGACATGGTTGGTGACTAGTGATAATGTTTATTTTGTAATTTAGAGTTGGGACATATTTATTTGTATTGAATTTAAATTTGGAGCTTGGGAATGTTACTGCCACCAAGACAGCAACCATGATATTGTGTTGTGTATATTTGTTTACTAAGCATGCTATGAAATAGTATTAAGTATGGATCAGGTTAAACTGTAAAGTATTGGGGCCTTATTTTTTGGGCTAATTTAAGTTTTTGGGGCCAACTTTATGGGCCAAAAGTCATAATATTCACAGCTTAAAAAAACTGATGAGGTTTTTTTTTTTTTTTTTTTTAGCTTTTAATCATGCCCACTAATTTTGAAATGTAACCTAATCCAATGAATTCCGTTCGGTTTGATCAAAATCTCATATTTCATTTTTTTTATTTTAGGATACAAGGGTAAAGATTTTTTAAATTACTGGAATCCTCACGCATCTTTAGATTTTTTTTTTTAAAAGAATAAAAATGTAAATTTCCTTAATACTCATTCTCACACAAGTTGTCGCAAGTGCTCATTTTTTTTAATGATAAGCTCGGTAAAATTCTTTTATTATACTAGCATCCTTGCAAAAGCTCTAGCGCGTGCCTAGATAATTTTTCCTTTATTGATGGTGATCCATGTAAATTTTTATTATTATACTAGCATCCTCAAGCGTGTTCATATATATTTTCTTTTATTTGTGATAATCCATGTTAATTTATTATTATTATTATTATACTAGCATTTGAGCACACGCAAGCGCGCTCTTATGCTTTTGTTTTATTTAAGACAAACACTATAAAGTTTTTTTATTATACCAACATTTTCGCACGTGCTCAAATATTATTTTTTTAAGAAAATATGTAAAATTCTTTCATATGCATACTCATATGCTAGGCATGTCAAGTTTTTCTCGAGATAAACTCTTTTATCAGGGTATAAGTTTCTTTACCCTCACACACATCTTCTATTTACATATAAAATTCAAAGTCGATAAACTCTTCATATAACGGACTCTATTACATAAAGGACTAAGCATTTGTTGGCTCTAAAATTATACATACAAATAGAAGACGCCCATGAGAGTGAAAACTTACACTCTAATAAAGTAAACGAGCTAATATATAAAAACTAACAAAACAGAAACCGATGCTAACCTGAATAAACGGTTCAGTTTTAAATACCCTAATTACGCCCTTTGGCCTAAAGAGTAGGATAGAATAACCATCCTCATATATACATACATCTTTTATACATATATAATATTTAAAGAATCAAAAGAATGGCACATCGTAAGCATATCAAGCAACCCCATTTTTCCTTTCTGACTTCAATCAATAAATAACTCTTTTCCCACATTTAGTTATATGTATTTTGGGTGTTTTTCCTTTCTGATTACAGAGTGTAAAGGCAAATCTGATTGTCGGTATAAGAGAATCACTGATCTTTTATATTTAGACATGAACTTCAATAACTGTCACCACAAAAACATATATTCAACCAAATCTGGAAGTTCCTATGAGAATGGTATATTCATTAAACCACTTTCCCCAATGAGACAAATGGGGTTTCCTAGTAACTTTACAACAAAGAAAATTATTTCACTTTGTCCTACACTAATATCATCCCAACCTCACTTGGTAAATTCCAATTATGATTCAGCTCAGGAAGGTTAAAATTGAGAAGAAAAAATGGGGTTAGTTCAAGCAGGTAGCTTGAGTTTTGAATTGTTCTTCCAGCTGCAAAACAAAGTGTTTTATGTCACCCCTTCTGGTACATAAACATTTGACCAAGGATAATAACAACCGTGAATCTGAGATAGCAATACCTGATAAAGTAGTAGTAGAAGAAATCTGCATATAATGCTGTCTGAACAATACCAGATATACAAGCTGCAAAACGCAGAAAAATGTCGTAACATGATTATAGACAAAAACAGTAACAATTAACAAATACTTATTGAAGTGATTCAACCGATAGCTTACCAATCCTTCGACTAAATTTTGGTTCTGTGAGATAGCGGTATATCCAGTTGAGTATGTAGAATGCACGATAGGCCCTACAGGTTGAGAATCACAATTACATTTGAAGATAAGTTCAATTTACAAATGTAACTACCGTTTAAATAATGAAGCAAGGCTGAGACTGTTTATTATAATGGACGGAAGATAGAAAACCAACATAAAGGTCCTTTGTACATGATTGAATAGATAACATGGGGAAAGAAAGAACAGTAGAGTTTATTACAATGGGAGCAAGATAGAAAACCAACAAAAGGGTTCATTATACCTGATTGAATAGATAAAATGGGGAAAGAAAGAACAGTAGGGTAACTAATCTGTAACACAAAATTGCATTTAATATTCGGAAAGATATCTTATAAGCATGCAAATTATTGGAGATTGGAAAAAAAAAATTAATAATTATTTAATGTAGCTTTTGGAATTAAAAGTGTTTCAAAGCAATTGAAGCACAAAAAGTAGATATAGGGAGAAAACAATGCTATCAAGATTTGTGCATTCTTTAATACCACAAAATACAAATAGAGACATAATGTGCATTATAGTAACTTTAAGGGGTTAAATTTCTTTTTTTTTCCCTATTGTTCACCATACAAAATCTTTTCCTGCACCTCAAATAAAGAATTTCTTCATATGTCAGAAAGTCCTATTTGATTGCTTGCATAAGAAGACATCTTTTAGAAGCAGAATTGGTATGAACTGTACATACCCAAGAAAGAAAACATATTGCCCTGTTAAGTTGTCCACGTTTCCACTTCGTTGTAGCAAAACTAATTGAGGCAGGATGGCCACTGCTTCCAAGTATATTGAAAATGCCCAGAAGATCTGCAATGTATTTAAATTAAAGTCATTTGCAGCTTAATGATTTCATAATGTATGGAAGAAATTATTAAAAAAGCTAACTTGTAATGTGCACCACTAACATCTGAAAATTGAGAATCAATGGCATGGGAAAGCAGTTTAAGCTTGAATAGCAACGACATGGAACAGAAACACAGAAAGAAAACATTGAAGGTAGAAAGTAACTAATTCAATATTAACCTTGCCATTATAAAGGAAATATTGATAATAAACCCACCAGTCAAAATAGCAGAAACTGTAAGGTTTTATACATATGGTGGCCAAAAAGGCAAAAATATTAGGACCTCTTATAGCAGTCTGACTCTTCTACAGCACTTAATCTGTTTCTTACATATTCTTTTTGGTGTCAGTAACTCATGGGGGAAGGAAGAGGATACACAACATAGCAGTAATTTCATTCTTGCATAGCTGAGTTTTAACTTCAAAGGAAAATCTAGAGAAACCCAACTGGGATGTGAAAGAGATTTCAAACCAAACTTTTGGAACCCAGATGAGTCTCCAGATAAAGTAATCACATACATAGGTTTTTAAATTTATCTCCTTCATAGCAAAAATTGGACACATTTATACTAGAAGAATTGCAAATAGAAAAAATAAGTAAATGACAAAAAAACAGAAAAGGATAAACGAGGTAGCAGACTCTAATACCAAAAATAATGACAAAGCAGCAAAAGCAAGCAATCATCTTTCCTGGAATTCATTGATGACAGAACTTATCAGTGATGCTTTTGCAGAATTTCGGGTGATGAGTAAGAGAAACTTCAAAATACCAAATTTGACAGATGATTTAAACATACAATACCGATAAAAAGTGAAAGAAGAGCAAATGGCATCACAACTTGTGCTGAATTGCTTCACAAACACTCTTATTATCTTCAAGGCTACTGAGAACATCTCCAAAGATGATCTTCAACAAAAAGAAATGAATACATTAAACATATATATGTGTGTGTGTATGTGTGGATGGATAGTTTGAGTAGAACCAAAGCAAGCAAGAAAAAAAATTAACTCAATGAAATAAAAAATAATAATAAAAAAAAAAAAAAAAACTATTAGAACCATTAGAGCAAACCTACAGAAAACTATCCCCATGATATTCGAAACTTGCCTAAGTAACTCATTTCTACCAAAAGATGAGAGGCGAAAAGGAAACAGAAACGAAGGTAAAGAAACTAAACTACAGTTCAATCCTGAACTCTAGAATACAGATTAAACTAAACAAAATTTCAATTTTACTTTTTCCATTTAAACTAGCTTCTTCTTGTGCCCCTCTCTTGCTTTTAACATCATTTCACAAGAAGCTAAAATTATCTTCCTTGACATAATGAAACTCAAAAACTGGCTGAATAAGAAACAACGATCAGACAAAGACTTAGTTGGCACAATTTGTTATCAAAGGCTCTAGGCGCATCTAGGTGCTAGGGGTCCCTGGAGCCTAGGCGAGGGGCGCGGGGCACCGGCCTTAGCAAAGTTAGGCGCACACCATAAAAAACTACATACAATAATTCCAAGCTTACAGCAAGTAAAAACTAACATCATTAAGTTATGACATAGAAAAAAGTATCCATAGGCAAGAAATCCAGCAAGTAGAAAGTAAAGGTTGATAAAAAGAATCTAGGTAAAGTAAATATGTCAAGCAAGTAGTTCACTAAGCTAACAAGTAAAAATTGAATTTATACTTCTTTCTTAAAGATGGCAGAGATAGCTAAGGTTTAATGCTGATTATTACTGCTGAGTATCTCTGTTTTTCAGGTACGAAACAAGGCAGAGATAGTTAAAGTTTAAGCCACACAAATACTTTGCTTTTTGTGTACAATAGCAGAGATTAGACTAAGCAGAAGATGAAGAAGACGACTTTGTAACTAAAAAACATGATAGATAATAAGCAGACTTACACTGAAAATATGCTTTGTTTTTTGGCCAGGGAAACTCAGACTCAGTAGGCTGCTTAGTATCAGGATTTTGGCTCAGCTGTTGTGTTAGGTTTTTTTTATTTTTTTAATGTTTTAGGAACCTTTCAGGTTTCTATTAGGACTCTTCCCAATGTTTGACTTTTCCTATTTATGAGGAAACTAAAATACTGAAGAGTTTTCCTTAAAAAGAAAAACTAAAGAATTTTTTCAAAAAATATAACCTGCAGCACCTTAAGTGCACCTCATGGAGCCTCAAAACATGAAAGAGCCGCGCGCCTAGTGAGCCTAAGCAGCACCTTAGTGTCATCGCCCGCCTTTAGAGGTGCAGAGGCGAGGGGGTCTGTGCCTTGCGCCTAAGGCGCGCGCCTTTAATAACATATGCACAAATATGTATGACTGTGGGTATATCAAAAATAAGTTGAAATGACGAAGGGATGGGGATGAATTAAAGTTTAATCCTATCAAGAAAACCCATATATAAGCATATATTAGTTCTTGAAAGATTATAATAATGGTATATGTACTATAAAGGTGTCCAAGCTGGCAAGCAGTCTTAAATTATAATGGAGAAGCATTAATTTCAAGACATATTCAGCAATAAACAATCATGGGATAACAGTAAAAACAAGCTAGCAACAGCTGTTGTCAAGATTCCATAACCTAATGATGGTAATCCCTAACATGTGAAGGATGCGGGACAAAAAGAATATACCATTCCGACTGATTAATAAAATGAGTTTGGTTTCAACAATAAATGATACCATCAGTTCACAATACGTAAATGTTCTCCCGTGACTGATAAAGAAAAAACTGTTCATCCCTGAATGGTATCATTGTGACATATAAGACAAAGAGGTCATGGCTCTACATGTGTAGGAATGGAACTGATAGAAAGTGGAGTAATCATCAACTCGAATGGGAACAGAAAAAAAGAGTGAGATCCATATAAGACACAATGTAAGCATACCATGCCCATAAAGGGAAGGGAAGTTTAAAAAAATTAATCATCTATAAACAAACAAACTGCTTTGAGAGGCATGAAATTTCAAGTAATGGAATAAACATCAAAACATTCATCTGGCTTCTAACTATTACAACGAAAGAACATCAGGATGCAAGTCCAGTAAAATGACCTGACTACTTGTCTGATATTTTAAGCTCTGAGAGGGATCAATTCATCTAGCTAAGTAACCATGTAGTACTACTTCTGGTTCAAACTAAATAACTGCAGAGAACAATAAAAGCTCAACCAAATTGTTTTTTTTCATACAAATATGGGAAGCAAAATATCATAGGAAACACGTTTTGAGAAAAATACATTAAGTCAATAACATTAATAGTTTTGTATAAAATAAAAGTAGAGAATCTAATCAGAGTCAGTAGAATCCACCAACTAGCAGACATAACTCAGCAGAACAAACAAAGCATAAAGTAAAAATACCATATTTTTATTTAAATCCATTAAAATAACTATTTGGGACGGCACCTTCTGTTTGCAATGCAGCTATATTCCAAAGTATTATGATATGAAATAATTACAAAATAACACTCAAGTTCAGAGTGAGGCACCTCTTGAAATGTGAACTTCTCATGCACAAGAAGTGCCAAAGCAAAGCTTGCCCCAATTAGAAAATAATGGCGAAACGTATCCAATTCTTTATCATAACTTCTCTTCACTGCACGGTGCACACGCATGTACCATAGAATTGCCAAAGAACTCCCTATGAACACCAGCTTCATTACAGTGTTATAAACTGAGATGAAGTCCGTGAAGAGATCCAGGTAACGAGTAAGAAACACCATTGCATAGAGCTCCTGAGTCTTAAGTGAAATCCCTTAAAAAAATATCAGCGACAAAACAAATTTACCAAATTAGAGGATTCCAGCTAAAATAATACCCATTATCAATCGATCCTTTCATTTCCAGAGAAAACGAAATGAAATATAGACAAATTTTAAGAAGATTGATTCTGAAATTTAGAAAATGGACTAAAACTCAATAAATACATCACAAAATTTGCAACCGAGATCAATCGGCTCAGCTAAAATCAGTTTTTACTTTTAATTTATCCCTGGAAATTATGAAAAGTACAAAATGGGACTCAAATTTTCCACTTCCGTTAACTTGCATCAATTTTTATGCATTTTCTCGGAAACCAAACAGAGTTAAAAACTAGTTCGGAAGTGTTACCTGAACATGATTTGGTGGCGTAGATTTTGAGCAGAAGGACCAAAATACTGATCAAATGAGTCATATCACCGGCGAACCTCAAGATATTCATGGTTTTGAAGACAAATATAGAAATATTTGGTGCCCTGTATTTCTAGAGACAGTGCGAGCGTGCGAGCGTGCGAGCGAGCCAGCGAGATGGTGTCGAAGAAGGAAGTAGGGGAAACACAGGGAATTGAATCTTTCTTTTAATTTTTATTATTTACGTTTTTGGGTAAAGACTTTGAGGAAAGGAATTGACGTGGCAGTCGGAAACGGCTTTTGCGTCAACGATGCCAGTGCCTGCACTGGCGAACTCTACTTTTCTTTTTCTTTTTTTTTTTGGAAAAGGATTAAAGAAAAGAAAAAAATTAAAGGCAGGCAGGTCAAACTGCAAGCACCAAAAGGTGCTGCCCTTTTTATTTTTTATAAATGTGCAAAAAAATTTATTATATTATCCATGTATGTTTTCTTTTTGCCTTTTTAATAATTTTATAATATCATCCATGTATGTTTTCTTAGTTAATTTTATATCAAATTAGAAAATAGTATCTCAAATCATTTTTACAATCATAACTTTTAAAATCATCTTATCAAAGAAAATAGGTTAGCACCTCAAATCATAATTACAAGTAAAATCTAAACCAAATTGAATGGCAGTACCACCATGAAAATGAGCCTTATTTTATGATGCTGCAGAGTTTAAATGATTCTCTTTCATCTGTATCATTTTAATTTCTTAATCCATTGGATCTACATCCTATTCTAAGTTGTTTCTAGAACAAATTATACTCTCCTCCCTTGATATTCAATAAAATAACACAAAGATTCTAAGTTTGAGAAAATCAACACTTTCTTAATTTAATGGATGGAAAATGTAATGGTGTTACAAAGTAATTTGGCTAAAATACTAAAAAGTCATGTTTGTTTATTCAAAGTATCAAAATGTTTTATTTTAAATTTTTTGTTTGCTTTTCAAAATTTACTTTTTAACTATACTATCCTTTATTTTAAATTTAATTTCTGAATAGCAATCTCAATTTATTTATTTATTTATTAATAAAATAAAAAGAAAATAATATATACATATTTACAAGTTACATTAAATAAAATAAGGTAAGATTTTATTTTATTTTTTATGATATGAACTTTAAAAATTTTGAATCTATCTGAATTTAAAAAATAAATTCAAACACTTTTAAGAAAATAATATATTTTGATTATTGGATGGAAAAAATATGAAAATGAAGAATGATAACATTTTATTATTACTATCAATATTTGTTCTTTTATTAATTAATATATCATAAATCTATTTAAGTTTTTTAAATGTATTTATTCTTTAATTGGTTAAAGTTTTAAAAATATGTTTCAATTTAAAGTCTAAATATTTGAAGAGAAAATACAAAATTCAGGTTGTTTTTAGAATATCACTAATAAATTTAATTTATTTTTATTTAAATATTATTTTATTAGAGATAATGCAGTAGAAATAAATAAAAAATTAATAATTTTATACCTTGGAGATATAAAAATGAATTTTTAGTATTTTACCCAAATTATTTTATAACATTGTTAACTTTCACATCCATCTAAGAAAGGGGAGTGTCAATTTCTCCAAACTTTTGACTTTAGTGTTATTTAACCAAATCTCAAGATAGGGGAGTGCAGTTTACTCTTCTTTTTATTATTTATTTTCTTTTGGCTATTTCTAAATTTTATAAAACCCAAACAAAAGGATGAAGTTTAAACTCAAAACTCAAAAAGAGTCTTAGAGAAAGAAAATCAATATGTTAACCAGTTTAAGTGATAAATACAATGCAATTAAATATTAAAAATTAACTGATCAATGTCGTTTTTGGAAGTAATTGTCGGATGTTTATTCTCCCAACATTTTTCTTATACAATTTTAAATTGCACTTCTATTCACATTACATTAGAATTTATTTTGATACGTGAATTAAAAAATAACTTAAAATTTTTTAGTTTGACTTTCACAAAAAATTTTATTTAAAATTTTATTTTTAAGCATTGATAGATAACTATAAAATAATATATTTATTTTCTTTATGACAATATCACAAAATCATAATTTTAACTAATTTTTGAAACGTCCAAAAAATTAAAGTAGAAACAAATGAAATAGAAGGTGAAAAGAGATTTTTTGAGAGGTTATGAAAAGTGATGAGCCCAACTAAGTTTGTTTTGGGCCTGTACGCTCCATGCTAGTCTAGAATCAACAATAAACCTCCAACGACAACAACAACGTCTTTTATATATGTACATATTGTGAGTTCATATCATGAGGGAACAAGATGCAAGCTACAATTGTGAGTTTGAGAATGATAAGAAGTTGGTTGGAAAGGGGACATCAATTCTTCCTAACGAGGCTAATTGGGAATTTGCAAAAATGTTTATTAGGTTTTTGAAAATCTTTTTAATGTGACTAAAAAAATTTCTGGCTCAATGTATGTCATATCAAACACCTCTTTTCATAAATATTGTACAATCTTGTTTAAGTTGCAATAATGGTGCTCCCAAATTGAAGATTATTGTTTGAAATCAATGGCAATTAGGATGAAGTTGAAGCATGACAAGTATTGAGGTGATATTGATAAGATAAATAACATTCACTTCATTGGGGTGGTTTTAGACCTTAGGTACAAATTGAAATTTGTGAAGAAGGGATTTGAGAACTTGTTTGGGACATTTATAGCAGAAAAACTAGAAGTGAAGGTGAAGGCAACATTTGTTAGGTTGTATGACTATTATCGTCTTTTTGAAGATAATAATGGTAGTGATGGTGCTTTAGGTAGTGTGAGGAATTCAGCTCTTGTGAGATCTACAACTTCTTCAACTGAAGATGATGATGTTGATGAGTTTACTAGGGAGTTTATAAGACGGCTAAGTAAAGAGGAGTCTATGGAAGGATGATGTTGATGAAGTTGATCAATACTTGATAGAGTCCTATGAATTATTATTTGCCAAATTGACATATTAGATTAGTGAAAAGTTAATTCCACCAAGTATAGTGTATTGGGAAAAGCTTGCAAGAAATGTTTTTGGCATTCCTCACTACTAGAAAAAACCATTTTTGTGACGGGCAAAATTCGTAGCAAATCCTTCATAAATCTATCATAAATTAAATTTGTGACGGATTACAAATGTCGCGAACTTCTCGTCGCCATTTTATGGCAAAAATAATTTGGTCGTAAATTCGTCGTAAATGTATGGCAATAGGATTATTCAATCGCTATTCCATCCCACTATCCTTCACAAAAAATGTAGTTAAAACAGTTGTTAAATTGAGATAAGGAAATTCCGTCACAAATCCATCACAAATCCTTAGCAAAATTCACAATTAAGAAGTTTTAATTCCGTCGCAAATCCATCACAAATCCTTCACAAATAATTTGGTCACAAATCCATCACAAAATCCATCTCAAAATTCAAGATTGAAAACTTTTAATTCCGTCTCAAATCCATCACAAATCCGTAGCAAATTTAATTCTGTCACAATTCCTTAGCAAAAATTTGTCACAAATCTGTCACAAAATTAAATCCATCTCTAATATGTCACAACGTTGTTGCTAATTTGAAAAGGCAATATGTATATTTTGTCACAAATCCATTGCTAATCTGTCACTAATTGTGACAGTTTTTAAAATATTTTTGCTTTTTATTTCATTTTTCATATTTTTTACACTTGTTTTGACCATGTAACATCAAAAAAATTCATAATCCAAAATATAATTAACATGTTCCATTAACAAAAGAAAAATACATCAATTCAACAAACTTTAAATATATTCCACATTTAGCATATACAAATATGTAATAAAAGTAAACTTAAAAGATAATAAAATATTGTCTAAAAACTAAGCAAGAAAATACATCTTAATCATCGTCAGCAAGATCCTCATCTTATTCTTCATCATCATCTTCATTTTCAATATAATCATCCTAATAAGTAAAACATAGTAAATTTATATAAGTCAATTGTATAATTTAATTAGTTTCTATTTTTCATAATTGAAACAAAACTTACAGCTTGTTGTCCACATTTTCCTTTCGCTTTCCCTTTCTAATGCCCATGTGCTCGAGATAATTGAGAGAAAGAAGTTGTCATCTGTTAATTGCATCCACAACACCTTTTATTGCATTATCACCATAACTACGTATCTCTTGATTTTGTGTCTGAATCTCAATGCGTAACTCAATGCATATCTCAGTATGCATTTCGATATGGATCTTGTTACGCATGATACTTAAGAAATGTTCTCATGTGATAGCGCCCTAAATGATGAACTAGTTAGGTGTGAGCTAACGCTAGCCAAAGATGAGGAACGTGAATAACAAGGGTCAAGAGTACGACCAAAGCCATAAACTCTACCCTTTTCTGGTTGACCAGTAGAAGACAACCACACGTCTGTATCTATAATAGGATTCAAGAGACGAGAAATTTCCCTCATTTCCATATTTTTTTAGTAATTCTACTAAAACATCCTTCCTATAAATAAATAAAAAATTGAAGTTAAATAAATTTCAATGAATATATAAAAAATAATCACTTATATTAAAGGTTAACACTTACGCTGACATTCTGTGAATGCTGTGAAACAAAATCTCCTATCTTTCTCTTATGTGTCTCGTCAAATAACTCCTTGTATCGAACTGGTTGTTTCAGCTCTTTTTCTTGCAAAATAGACATAAGTTATATATAATATTAAAAGTTTATGAGTTGGTAAATTAAATGATTCATTTGTTTACCATTATCTCCTTATGATAAACGAATGTGTGTGAACCTTCAACATGAACACCAGCCTTTGGCATTGAACTTCTATTTTTCATAGTAGTCGCTGACTTAAATTTCCACTCCTCTGTATTCCATGTTATTTCACACAATTTATTAAAATATTCAGATCGAATATATGCTAGACCGAATATTCTCCAATCTAATGGATTTTGTGATCTACTTTTTATCCTAGTCATATTTTTCGCATTATAAATTAGTTAATTGAATTGTTCTTATGCAGTAGTTTCCTATACAATGCGAGCCATAAACCTACGATAGTCAGATGCAAAACGAAATATCTTCTGAAAAGTAAAATATATAAATAGTTAATAAATAAAATTCAATCATGTGCAAAATTTAATTATATATAAATCTTACCATGAATGAGTCAAATAGTGAATCCTTAATATCCTAAGGATAAGATTTATAGGTCGCTATTGGGCCAGGCATATAAGAACTAATTTGAATACCTATTTCATGAGTGACAGTTGATGGATGGAACCTCCAACTGCATGCACATATAAGATTTAGATTAAAAAAAAAAAAAAAAGAGATCAAAGATTAATATATATATAAAAACAATTAAGTGCATAACTTACGGATTTGTTCCTAGCTCTATAATAATTATAGGACATGATCTATATTGTCAATATCATGTGAGGCTAAGATGGACTCTCAGCCAGAGTAATCGACGATGGAGAAATAGTTTATGAGGTGGATGGTGAAGGAAGTATAGGTGATACAGACTCTCTCCTAGATGATGAAAGAAGTATAGGTGATGTAGACTCCCTCCTAGATGATGAAGGAAGTATAGGTGATACAGACTCCCTCCTAGACAATGATTCTAGTATGTCATTTCCTCATTTTCTAGTAGGCACTACAGGTTTGCAGCTCCATGGTGGCATACTTCAAAATACAAACAAAGTACACATAATAACATATATTTGTAATAGCCTAGAATAAAATTTAACTATTAACAAAAGACAAATATTATATTGAATGACATATTAATAACATACACATTACCAGAAAACATTTTTAAAGTTATTCCTGTCATCATTTTTTTATTGCCATTCTGCCTCATCTTCCTCATCATTTATATCATCATCATCATCTCTCATATCAACATTTTCTTGAGGTTCATTCTTGGTCTCTTTTTTTTGTACGAGGTGTTAACTCATTTAGATTCACTTCTTCCACAATGCCTCTGTTAAACTGAGACAACTAGTTCATCAATTTCATCAGATTGGAATCTAAATGGCGAATAGGTATCTCTTACATCATTTTGATAGTAATTATGATTTTCTTCCTCCATATACACCTCAGAAGTATGTACCTTGATTTTAACTTTGCATGCAACCTACCAATCAACTCTATCTTTATTTTTAGAAACTGGATATTTCATGTAGTACACCTGTTGGGTTTGCTCAGGTAATACAAATAGCTCAAATGACTGAAGTTTGGACCTTGTGATTGATTTCCACAATTTCATACTTTTTATCATTTCTAACCCTATTAATTGGGTCAAACCATTTACATCTGAATAGAACCACCTTGTTATTGTCACCTAGGTAAGTGAATTCTAAAATTTCCTCTACTGTCTTATATTAATCTAATGCATCATTACCATAATTACTGCCTAAAACACAAACACCACTATTCATTGTTGTCTTATTTTCCCCATAATCCTTAGGGTGAAACCTGTATCCGTTGACAATGAAAGCATTGTAACATTTAACACAATTTTAAGGACCACGAGCCATATCTCGTATTAGAAAATTGTCAATGTGCTTCTCATGAGCCTAATGAAATCATTAGTTAAAGAATATAATTAATTATAACTTATTAACAACATAAAATGCTTAGTACTAAATATATATATATTAAATTGCCATAGTCACAAGTTATTTCATTCATTTTGAGAAACCTTTCTCTCTTTCCTTCTCAATTTGTTGAGCAATGATATTAGGAATTGATGACGCTCAACATGTCATCAAATTTTCTGTTAAAAGCAATATTAATTTGTATAAACGAATGATTTATATTTAGCTAGTTATCAGTTAAGAAGTGAATTATAAATTTCTTACTCAATGTATGGTTCAATTTCACTACAATTTAGGAGAACATATGTCTCGACAGCTTCTAATCTAATAGATTTTTAGTCCAACTCCAACCAAATATCTCTTATGATATTCACAAATTGAGAGACATGGAATAGTTCAAGGAATCTCTTGATCTTCATTTTCATTCCGAGAGATTTTTGTACGCCTTATACAAATATACAGTCCAAAAATTTGACACCTCGTCTAACATGTATGCTTCACAAATAGACCTTTTATTTGCGCTTTATTGCAATTTTTTTTTTAAATCATGCATGCACCTAATAGTTAAAATCAATATTAGTATAGAAAAAGGTATTCAAATTTATGACTTTGTAAATGATATATCAAGTTATGTAATTTCATCTCTCAAATGGGTACATCTAATGATAGTATAAAGGCTTCCAACTCTAACCTTGTATAGTAGATGGATAGTTAAATGTTCCATTAAATCAAAAAGGCTAGGTATATTTATCATTTCCAACTTGCATAAGATTTTAACAATGACATCTTCTAGTTGGAGCATATAATCAGCTTGTATTTCAGTTGAACATATATCCACAAAAATTAGCTTAATTTTGTTAGTGCTCCCCAAATTGGTTTAGGCAAAAAGTCTCGTGTAGCCAATAGCAACAATCTTTGTAGGAACACATATCAATCATGACTTTTCATGCCGTATAGTTTTTTGTCAGTAACATTAAAACAACGAGCTATATTGGACACATAACCATCTGGAAAACACAATTTTTTTATCCACTCACAAACTTCTTTTATTTGATCATCTGTTAAAACATATGCAACTTTTAGTTTCATCAACTTGTCACCGTGCTTATATAGCTCTAATTCTAGACGCTTGCATAGCAATCGTAAATCTTCACATGCCTTTGGATTATCTTTTGTTTTTCCCTTAACATTCATAAGCGTCTTGGACACATTATCAAATACATTTTTTTTTTCAACATGCATGACATCCAAATTGTGGCAAATCAAATTAGTCTCCCAATAAGATAATTCCCAAAAAATACTACGTTTTGTCCAATTATGATCCTTACCAAATCCACTATGTTTCCGCTTGCTATTCTTTCTACCAAATATGATGTAATGATGCATAAATACTTATGTCTTAACTTCTGCACCACTCAATTATGGGGGTGGGGGTGATTTCTCAATAATTCTCTTTTTGAAATCATTCTTGTTTCTTCGAAACTGATGATCTATTGGCAAGAATTGTCGATGATAATCAAACCAATAACATTTACCGTCATTCTTAAGATAAAATAATTTAGTTCTTTCCATGCAAATTGGACAAGCAAGTCTCCCCTGTGTACTCCACCCAAATAACATCCTATATGCAAGAAAATCACTAAATGTCCATAAAAGTGAAGCACTTGTTAAGAAATTCTATTTTTTATGAGCATCAAAAGTGAATACACCTTCATTCCACAGAATTTTCAGCTTATCCACCAAAGGTCTCAAGTAAACATCTAAGTGCTTTTTTGGTGAATGAGGACTAGGAATAACCAATGTCAAGAATATTGATATTCGTTTCATGCACATGCTCGGTGGTAGATTATGTGGAGTAATGATAACGAGCCAACAAGTAACCGATGCACTTGAATTTACAAACGGGTTAAATCCATCAATAGAAAGTCCAAGATGGACATTTCGAATCTCACTTGCAAAATTGGGGTGAGAAACATCAAATTTCTTCTAGGCTTCAACATCAGACGGATGAGTTATTAAGTTTATGAATTACAAACAGGACACATTGTCTTATCTTCTAAAGTCTTAGAATAAGTTGAAAGTACCTTAATACCTAGTAAGAAACATCTTTCTGTTTTGAATTACAAATAGACACATTGTCTTATCTTCATCTTTCTCATAATATAAGGTACAATCATTTGGGCATGCATGTATTTGTTTAAATTCCAACCCCAGTTCATCAACCAGCTTCTTTGATCGGTAAAAATTGTCAAGTAACTTCTCTGTTTTCGATAATATATTCTTGATAATCTCCATCATTCGATCGTAATGAGTTTCACTCATATTGAACTCAGATTTTAAATTTAAGTAGTTGTAAAACTACAAACAATGTAATGTGTTGATCACAACCTTCCCATAAAGGCTCATCAGCATACTTTAATAAGTCATAAAATTTTGACTCGGTTTGATTTGGTTCTTCATCATGTACATCATCATCATCCATTTGACATTCAAAATGAATGTCATCCATAACTATCTTTGTAAAAGGGTTTGGATTAACCAGTGATGGATTATTCATATCTTCACAAGATCTGTCATCTTCCCAAAATTCCTTACCATGTAATGTCCAATTTAAATATATATCTTTAAAACTCTTATTATACAAATGTTTTGAGATTTTAAGTAGATTCTTTCACTTCTTGTTTTTACAGACTGCACAAGGACACCATAAAAGACATTTATCGTTTATAATTTTTTTCCATTTTCAGTTGCAAATTTTATAAATTCTTCAACCCCATTGTTAAATTCATCTGTTATCCCACCAGAATTTCTCCGATTAGACATCCGACTACGATCTGGCAACATTTTTAAACTAAACATAGAAGACGAATTTTTCATCACTTGAACTTTATATTCTAAGTAAATAAATAATATGTGAATGATTTCTAACATCTTTAACTCATTCTTAAGGGTAAGATGATCTTATCCCATTCAGAAAGGCAATACACTCATTCCAATAATATCTTAGTTTTTCATTCCAACTTAGCAAAATTTTGGTAGCATTTCCCTATGGTCTCCTAAGTATATGACATAAACACAATAATTACTATATGTCTATGTGTGCACCCAAAGAACATAAAGAAATGAAACCAAAATTTAAACTAGAGGAAATCCAAATTAAGTTGTTACTGTAGTGAATAACATGTGTTGCTTTCCTAAATGTCCACTTTGGATAATTCAAAAATCGTTAACTAACAGTAATTCAATACTGTCAAACTTAATGACCAACATAATTGAATTGTGATTAGCAACGATTCTTGAACAGGAATCTAAGTTTTAAGTGTTTGTAAAATGTTAAAAATATTAATTATATCACTAATTATTCTAAGAACATATATAATCTAATTAACATCTATATCAACAAATCTTAACTCTTCTACAACAAATTAATGAATTAAATTTAATTGAAAACTATTTATATACAATGCAAGATCAGACCACATGTAGATGAAGAATTGAATTAATGAATTAATTTAATTGATGCAGACATATTGGAGAATGTAAATTATACCAGATGGAACATGAAGAATTATAATTGATAGATCAGGCCACAATAAAGAATAAAAATGGAAAAGAATGATTGTACACATTACCTTTTCTAAGCTCTTTATTATATATTAAAATTACCAAGGTTTCAGTGGTTGAATATTCACCAGTGAGTCACTATAGTCTGAATACTACTGCGATACTACCCACTGCCTACTACAAATAAGAGATATATAAATTACTTTGCTATATATATATATATATATATATATATGTTAGTGGATTATGCACACACAAAACAATGTACATAGAGTAATTATATAATCAAAGCCAGAACAATATTTAAAATATTGATTGTACTTTAAATATCTAGAACATGAGCAAAGTGTCCTTCAAACAATATACAATTCAAAATTAATAAAGAAAAGTGAAGATAAAACAGGGGAAGCAGAGAAGGATGTGAAGAAAAATGAATTTGAAATAGAAGAGATAGTGATGGAGATAAAAAGGAGCAACCAACTTAAAACTGGGGATGTTTCACCACTTTTAACAGATGAGAAAAATTCTTCATTTAGAGAAGAAAGTAATCTTCCCTCTGATTTGAAGGAGTTTGAGTTAAAGGCATTGCTCAAGCTGAGATAGGAAATAAATTGAAGACTGGATTCATGGAAATAAATGAAAGAATGTGCATGTACAAGACAAAAGTAAAGGGTGAAAAGGAAATGAAAAAAAATTGAAGAAAAGGATAAAAAATGACTACTGGCAATGGCGCCATGGAATAATGGTGCCTGTGGAATACCAAATAATCTTCCAGGCCCTGGTGCTAAAAAAAAAAAAAATACTCAAACAAATACTATTAAAAAAAAAACTACTTAACAAAACCCTTATTATTATTATTATTTTCAATATTGTCTTACTCTAATTGGTACTCTTGTTCCATCCATTTTTTTCCTGATAAGTACTTTCACCCTGTTCTTAAAAGGAAGATGGCAAGGGAACATTATCTCCATAAAAAAGTACAAACAAAAAAAATTAATAAAAAACCATAAACAACAACAAAAAACAGAAGCAAAAAAAACCTAAAAAAAAAACAAAAATAGAGAAATAATGGAATAAAAAAAGATGGCACAATATTTAAAATTGAAACTAGAAAAAGGAAGACAAGAGTATCATTTCTATGTCCTTCGACAATAATAAATGAAACAACACTATAACAGTTTCAATAAAGGAACAAGAAAAATTAATAGATATATGACTAGGAAGAAGACTAGGAACTGGGGTTTTCTAAAGGCAATTCAAGACTTGGAGTATTTAGCTAGGAAACAATAGATAAAATAATGTTACAATCCAATAGTACTAATCAACATCATTTGGAAACAGATATTGCCACTATAGTGACTGAGTGGGCAGGGAATCAGTAACTAAAAAACACAGCTATTTGTGAAAGTTAATAAACTTGCCAAACACAAATGGATGACTATTTTGATATAAAAGGGCCCACGAACCAAATCTATCCTCCACTTTGCTAAAGAGTGTTCTTTTTTTTTTTTTAATATTTTAGGACTACATGCATTTCCTTATAACAAAGGAATTAGGTGGGAATTTTGAGTTTGAATGATGATGAATTAGGTAGGGATTTTGAGACCTTAGGAAGAAGACCAGCACGGGGATACTACTTCAAATGCAATTGCAGTTAGATAAAGGAAACATGGTCTAGAAGTTCAAAATTAGAATTTTAAATTATTGGCAAACAAACATTTCTTAACTTTTGCTTATCCTTTGGCCAAAGTAAGTAGTTCCTCTCAGCATATATCTAATGTTTTGATAAAATTAGAATAAAATAAACAAAACCCATTAGTTTAAAACAGCTACTTTGATATCCTCACACACATACACACACACACACACATACATATATATATATTAATGGATTATGACCATAATAAACTTATAAAAGCAAACAAATTAAATAAATTTCAAGCTCTACTTCTTTATCTTACTCTTGCTATCTGATTTGCTTAGATATGTATAATTGACACTACTAATTTACTTATGCATGGGTATTATTAGAATTGCTAGATAACTTTGCTATATCCAGTGAAAGGCTTTGATTTACTTCTTAAGAATCTGTAACTTACTTTTATTTTTATAGGTTTGTGATTGAAAGCTAAGTAGTGGACCCTGTCTTAGATGACACCACATGCATCATGTCATTATAGGAAATTGGTTTTACTGAGGCACGGTACCACACGTCATTAAAATGAAGTGATTTTTCTTTCCTAATCCATTCCACCTTGATAATTTTTCTCTCATGATTTATTTTCATCTAGTACATATGCTTACTGAGGCATGGTATTATATGAGCAAATATCACAAGCATAAAAGCCAATAGTTCAGTGCTGGAATGTCGAGATCTTTCAAAGTTCTAGCAATAAGGTATGAATACCTGATGAGGCTGGTCATCTTTACGCCTATGGCTCTGGCTTGGTTCCCATTTGTTTCAAAATTTCAAAATAGGTTATTATTCAACCAAGCTTTCAGCAGAGGCCTTCAGATTCAATGTATTTTGGCTGGTGGCAAGAAGCGAAATCCGAGCTCTTCGTTCTCATTCAGGGGAAGAAATTCCAAAAGCTACGGCTTCGCTCTTCTTTCAAGAGTGGGGAGAAAGGCCACCAAACCTAAAGGGCTAAAGTAGGTCGGTGGGTAGGTGGGTGTTTATAGGTGGGAAGAATAGGTAGGGCAAAAAAGAAGATAGCGTGAGAAAGGGAATCTAGAGATTCAGAAAGTAATAAAATGTAAAAAGGAAAAGAAATAAAATAAGGATTATTTAGTTTTTTTAAAGTTAATTTGAATGATGAAAGTTTATTTTTTTAATTATTATTCAAATAAAAAAATTTTATAACTAATTTATAATTCATAAAAATTATTACAAATTGTATAATAATTCATGAGAATAACATGTATTGATCTGTAAATAGATTATTATGAATTTCAATTAACAATTTCATTCTTTTAGTTAAAATTTAATAAATAACTGAATGTCACTGAATTAAACTTGCTTTTTATATAAATACACGCCAATAAAAATATTTTTTTAGCAAATTGAAAAAATAAAAGCAAATACATATAAGAATGGCCTAGTTAGTTAAAAAATTAATTTTAAAGAAAACATGAAAAAATTATCTACTAATAGTGCATTTTTTATTTTTTATTTTTGTTTTATTTTTTGTGGTGAAATATTCAAAATATAGGTTGTAAAATAAACTTTGAATGTTGCTTGTTTATAAATGAAACTGAAATTGAATGCAATCATTTTTTTTGTAATCATAACTTATAAAATGAAGAAGAAATTTGTCATATGTTAGGTGTAGATTTGTCTACTCAATAAACAAAAATTTTGTATAACTTTTGAGTGAAGAAAAGAAAAATAGAGATAAGAGAACAATTCCGAACAAAGGATAATTTTTATGTCCGTACTATAATTTTTCCCTCTTATGCTAACCAAAATGGCATTTTTTCACAAACTATAAAAACTAAGTATGTATAAGTAGTTTAAGCAAAATAATCTTCTTTTTTTGTTGTTGAAAGATCTAGGACAATATAATCTTTCTCATTTCAATAAAAATATCAACTGATGAATTGAAAAAAAAATAAAAATTAATCATTTCATGACTGCGTCTACAAATCTTTGGTTGATAGCTAGCAATAACCAAAGAGTTGATGTACTCCTTCGTCACAAAATAAAAAATAAAAATAAAAATAAAAATAAAGAAAAGCATTTAAGTTAGAATATTTCATTGCAATTTCAAAAGTTTTAAATTAGCAATGGAATATATCAGTTGCAAAATGAAACTAAAATAAATAAATAAAATTAGAACATATTTCGTCACAAATCCGTCCTAAATCAATTGCAAATCTGTAGCAAATCAATCCCAAATAAAATTTATTTTAGCGGCGGAATATTCCATCACTAATTTGTCTAAAAATCAAAGTTTAAAGTTGCAACAAAATATATACATCACAAATTCATTACAAAATGAAATACAAAATAAAAAAATAGAAAATAGTTATTTGCGATAGAAGTTTCGTCCCTATTCCATGGTTAAATATAGCGAAGGAATATCGACAGAAATTCTGTCATAAATATGTCGCAATATGTGCGCACCCAAAAATTTCCTACCATTTCTACCAACTTAGCGACGAACATAGATTCTGCCATAATTATGTCGCTATATAGCGACAAATTATATCTGTCACAAATCCGTCTCTATGTAACGATGGAATAGCGACACATATTATCTATCACTAAAATCTGTCTCTAAATTACTTTTTTCTAGTAGTACCTATCACAATTGTACCTTCATAATCTACAGTCTCTACTAATGGTAGAGTTCTTGATCCTTATTGGAGTTTATTAACTCCAATAACTGTGGAGGCCCTCATTTGTTTACAAAATTGGTTTCGATGCATAACTGTCCCATATCATATGAAGGAGTCTAGTGATGAGATTGAAAGAATTAAATCAGGTATTCAATTGCTGCACTTTGTATTTCAGTTTTTAGCATTCTGTATTTTCAAATTTCATTAAAATTATAATCAGTTTTCAATTGTCCCATATTCAAAATTTCAAATGCTAATTGCTAATTGCATTCACTGCTTTAAAAATTTAAACTAGGTATGCCATTGACTAGTGATATTGTTGAGGATTGCTAATTGCTAAGGATCTTGAAATATGATGTTTTGGGGTAAGTCCATTAAAACTTGATTTATATTTTGCTGCTGGCAGCTTGCATTATTTGAATTTTCTGTTATCTAATATTTGGTTAAACTTCCTTTATATTTGATCTTTGTATGATGTCTTACTTGGCTGCATTGCTGATTCTGCCTTTATTATTTGATAAATATCTAATTTTTTGCCTTCATTATTAATTTTCTAGCTACTACCTGCTTACAGCTTAAAGTATTGATGGTGCTTGCTGCTTCTTGCTTGTAGCTTACTAGTTGTAGGATTCTACTTTAGAGTTTAGACTATGATTGTTTGCTTGGCTAGTTTGGATGTTGGCTACTGCTTTGTAGTGTACTAGCTGTTACTTTTGATTATTAGACAATTATGAATTATGTTTTCTATTTTTAATTTGAACATATGTAATGTAATCCCTTAATCCTTCATTCCCTTCCTTTAATACTTAGAATTTCTAATATTGGAGGATCACTTGTATTGATTGAGGTAGGAACTCAATAGGTTATGTATACCCTTAATCCCTCATTCAATCATTCTCTTCCCTTACATGGTTGTGTTTAATTTACTAGATGAGGTTGTTTTGTAAATTGTAACCCTTTAATCCCTCATCTGCCTGGCTAATAGCTATGTTTAATTTGTATGTGAAGTATTATTGTGTGTTGCAGTGTTAGAACTTGGAAATAGGCTTATTTTATGCATGACTTTGAATGATTTTTAGATTTGGAGGGTTTATTGAAGTATTATTTTGTGAAATTTGAATGAATGGGTTTAGCTTTCTTTTGCAGATTTATTGAAAATTATAGTTTGGGCTAAAAAATATAGTTTAGGCTATAAAATTAGTTTGGGCTGTAAAATTTGTAATTATTTTTCTTCTTGTGTTGGTTTTACAATAGAATTGGGCTTTAAAAAAATTAGTTTAGGCCTTAAAAAAAAAAATTTGGCTTGAAAAATTAAGTTTGGGCTCAAAATTGTAAATTGGGTCAAAGCTTATAGACAAAATTGAAACCAAACAGAAACTAAAATTCAAAATGAAAATAATTTAGGTAGCCCATTATTGAAATTGACCAAAATAGTACTTCTCTCGGTTTGGGTTGATGGATAGCTGACTTTGGTGGTTCGGTTGGTAAAGATCCAATAACTAATCGAACTGAGCAAAAGCTCTGCCTTACTATTACATATAGAGTTCTTTTAAAAAGGAACGATGGCATGCTTGACTGTCGCAAAAGGACACGTGAGTGTGACCAACTACTAATTACCCAAAATTAGGTGTTCACATGTTTACTTATATCACTCGTTAAGAGCTATTTGATGTATTTACAAAAGAAATTTTTTTTTAAAAAGTATTGTACTTAAAAAGGGATTTGAATTCAAAATATACTAAAAGTCATTTAAATAACTTATCATAAAACTAAAGTGCAACTTATACTATTTTTTTATATATAAATACATTTATTATAAATTTATTTATAAAAAATATATATAAAATAATATTAAACAAGATTGTTCGCAAGCTTACAAGTAGAGATTTAGAAAAGTTGAGTCCAACTCGTTTTACTAAACAACTCAAAATAAATTTTAAGATTGGCTAATTTAGAAAATGAGCCAAGTTTGATCTAAGCACTTAACGAATAAATCACAATATGTTTACGAGATAACTCAATTGATTGGCTCTACATAAAACAATTACTTCTTTCAAGATTAAAGATTGCATTACCCAAAAAGTACATAAAGTAATTAAAAAGAATAATTTAATTTTAAAGGTTAGAACACATGACTATATTCACTACAAATAACAAGTTGTATTTGTATATCTTTTTAGCAGACACTTAGCAAAGATGCAGATAAACAAACACAATTATCTTAGACATAGATATCATTATTTTTGTCAGCGCAGACATAGAAATTATATGCATCTGTCTTTTTACTTTTGCATGATAGACGCAACTTGTAGACGCCAATAATGTTTAGCTATGTATTAAAGTCTATCATCCAGACACTGAAAAGTAGAAACATATACTATTGCATCTACATTGCAAACATTGACAACCCAAATGCAGATGATTGTGGGTTTTTGCATCTGTGAAATATAGACTTGGATAATTAAAATCATAGGTGTAATATTGATTTATTTTTATTTTTTATTGGTATATGCGTTTGTGAAATGAAGACGCAGTTGCTAATAAGGCAACCGCAAATGGTAAAATTTATTTTTTAACTTTTTATTTAATTTTTAAGTGATACTTGTAAATACATGTGTAAAAGTATTTTTTTTTTTTAAAAAAAATTAAAATTATATAAATAAAATAATATTTTAAAAAAATCATCATAATAATGTTTATAATATATAAAAGAATACATTGAGCTAAAAATCATCTCCCAAGCTTGAGTTTTTGTCATCTCTAGCTGGTTTATCATCTTGTTGATTAAGGTGCGAAGACTTGGATGTCAAATAAGTTATAAGTTATACCTAACTTAATTACATATAAATTAAAAAATAATAGAACTTTAATTAAGTTGACCGTTTTACCTCCTAACCCAAATTTACAAAGCTTTTGACATAATATTATAATATTTGATGCAAGTAGCATTCTGTTTCTTCCAATAGGTCTTATTTGTCCTCAAGGCTGTGTCGATTCTCCCAGAATTTGAAAATGACCTATACTAGACTATTTTGGCCCTAAACCTAATTTTACAAAGTTTCTGCCTTAAAATTCTAATTTGGGCATAATCCAAATAGATTTCAATTTCTTCTTATAGGTCATATTTGTCCTCATGGTAATTTCAATGCTTCCTAAATCTGAAAAAGACTTGTAATTTACTATTTTTGCCTCCCTCTAAACTCAATTTTAGAAAGCTTTTATCTTGAAACTCTAAATTGGGCATACAATCATAATTGTTAATTCAAATGTATTATTATTTATTTCTATAAGTCTTATTCGTCACCACGGTCTGATAGTCTCAAAATCGTAAAAAGACTTATACTTGGCTGTTTTGCTCATGAACCCAATTTTACCAAATTTTTGCCTTGAAAATCTAACTTGGAAATAATATCTTAACCATTGATCCAAATAAATTTTTCAATTTTTTTTTTTTTACAGATCTTATTTGTCCCTATAGTCGTTTCGATACTTTTGGAATCTAAAAAGGACTTGTACTTGACTGTTTACTTATCAAACCTAATTTACAAAACTTTTGCCTTGAAACTCTAAATTGAGTATGATATTATAACAGTTGATCCAAATAGATTTTCGTTTCTTCTTACAGATTTTATTCATCCACATGATTATGTTAGTTCTTTTGGAATCCAAAAGGGACATTTACTTGACCGTTTTGTCCCTAAAACCCAATTTTACAAAGCTTTTGTATTGATACTCTAATTTGGCATCATATCTTAATTATTAATCCAAATAGAATTTCGTTTTTTCCTATATGTTATATTCATTCTCACGGTCATGTCAATACTCCCGAAATCTGAAATAAATTTGTATTTGACTGTTTTATCCTTCAAACTCAAATTTATAAACATTTTGCATTTAAAATATAACTTGGTTATAAATTTCTATTTAAGTATCATATTATGAAAATGAATTAAAAGAATACATATCTAAGATCATTGAGGTGGTGGTGTTAGAGATGGTGGTTGTACCCCATCTCTTGCAAGCTTTTTCTTAACTAACTCTTGTAAATACTCTATCTACTTTTGTGTGAATCCCATTGGCAATGGAAATCAAGATATAGATTTTAAATATCGACAAGTATCTGCATCTGCAGTATGGTATATTATGTGGCAACGCAGATACAAATTTAAAAAAAAATAATATTATCATATATGTGTTTGCAAATGACAAATGCAAATAAAATAGAAAGAAGACACATAAAAGTTCACATAAAATAGCGCCAATATTAGATAACTACATCTGCCATTGAAGATGCTGAAATGAAAATGCAGAAGCAAATAAGTTTGTGGAATATGGCTTTAAAATTAATTAGTTTCTGCATTTGTCTTAAAAGTATCAATATCTGAAATCTACTATTTTTAACGATTATTTATGTCTGCACATTTGCTGACATATTTTATATTGATAATGATGACTATGGATCAAATATTAATTTTTATTTAATTGTGAAAAAGAAAACCTTACAAACAAAGAATGTAAATTTTGACAGAATAACATTGTTGGTCTCCCTTGTATTTCAAAATACTCATTTTATTTTAGAAATATAATTACTAATTCAAAATTCAAAATTAAATTAGAAATTATTATTTAAATATATATTTGTATATGTGTGCAACTAAATGAGTGGGTCGGATTTGGCATCTCACTTGACCCAACAAGTTGTTGATTGATAAAAATCTTAATTAAGTTTTAAAATAAGGTGATAGAAAATTGATCTGATTAAAATTTGGGTGGATCGGCAAGATTACAAATATTCATTTATTGAACCTTATTTTATAATGATCTAATAACTATTTTGAACAATAATAAGGTCTGAAATAAAATTAAAAAATATTCTAAAATAGATAAATTTGAACTAATTTAATAAATTTAATAAAAAATATAATAATACATATTTAACATAAGTATAATTTATAATTATGTATATTTATAATGAGTATAAATTTAAACTAAATTTGATAGGATTCAAACACAAAATAAATATGGATAAAATTGAGTTATAACTTATACACTCATTTTATATATTAAAACACCTTAAACTAGATTTTTTTTTTTTATATATATATAAAAGATAATTTTAAAAAATTAGTAAATATCAGGTGAATTGGGTTTCTCGAGTTATTTATTTATTTTTTCATCCGAATAAATGATATTGCCTGACATAAAAATAAAACACTAACAAACTTACAATTTAAATTTAATCAAATTGTGAAATTTCAATCATCCGGGTCTATCCGAGTTGGTCGGTTTTCGGATTTTATCGACCCCTATTTGCATGCTCTTACAAAAAAAAAGAGGACACATCGTTTTATTTGGCAGTGGCTCCTCTGTTGTGCAGTTTTTGTCTGTGAGTCTGTCTACAACGGATCTCTTTTCTCACACCGATACCCTTCTTTCTCTCTTTCTCTTTCCACACAATGTACTCTACTCTTACTACTTCCATTCTCTCCTCTCTCTCTCAGCTTATGGATTGGACCATCGTTTTCTTTCTAAAGAAGCCGTCGTGAAGTCCACGGCAAGCTCACTGAGGGATCTGAGAGTTAATGATTCAAAAGGGCGACTTGCTTTTCGGATTCAGGTTATTGGGGTGTTTGCTTTCTATCTTTTTCTTCTACCTTATCTTTCCCCTGCTTCTTTGTTCCTTTTATATGTTACATCATGTTCTTTACTTCTTTCTATCTCAGCCTCATTTAATTATCTACCAGTTTGTCTTTGTTTTTTCTGGAGTCTCGAAGGTACTGGATTAAGGTTTTGGTTGCTTTTTGGGATTTAACATAATGGGTGTTTAGTTTCTTTTGTTCTGTTTTGGGTTTTGCATGTCTAAACTTAGAAGCAGAAGTTGGGTTTGCTAATAATTTCAAATGTTGGAGTTAATGTGGAGTTTTATAGTGTCTAAAGCTGCTTCTCTGGGAGTGGCATTTGGGTCTAGTGCAAAGGATATTCATTTTGGTGGTGCATCTGATTCAATGGGTTTATGGGACTACTACTCGGGTTTCTTTTTCTGGTGTTAATCGTGATAAGTTAAGGTGGAATGATTTCTTTACAAGAGTATGCTATGCTTTGGGAAGATCTTGGGAGCTTCTGATGAGTATGCTATGCTTGGGGAAAACCTTCGTGGATCGTGATGTTATCCTTGTCAGTGGTGTGGTCTAATTTGAGAGTCACTGCTTTTACCTTTTTACATAGGAGCATTGAAGCCTTGAATTCTGGCATTACTATGGCCTATTCTGGGTAATAGTTGGGTTTTGACGGGTTTCTAGGATAAGATTTTGTATTGCCATAACTGTGAAGATTTGGGGACAGTTACTAACTAAAAAAATTGCTATATACTTCAATTTTTTTTTTCCATAATTCACAGGAGATTCTGCCACCGGACAAATTAACGCTTTTATCATGATTAGGGCTGTTCACAATAGGATACTCAAGGATGCGAATGGTGATATTAGTGATCATCTACGCAACAGCATTCATTTGAGTACTTGTATACACTTGAAGAACCATATGCACAAGCAGAGCCCCATACTGGCTGATAGATCTCTTACAAGAAACCTTGTTGTCCTTCAGAGGTCACGATGTCTAAGGGACCCCTCTGCTAGTCCTCCCTCATGGCATTCGCCTTCCATAGTTGATCTGCTTTCTAGGAAAGTGGAGAATGATGCCATGATTCAGGAGGGGAGAAGATCAGTAGGCATTGAGCGCCGAAAGGAGTACAGGAGATTGTCAGGAGGCTCCCCACCCTTGGCTAGCATAGGTACATCATAAGTTACCCCTGTAGAGGTTAGCAGGAATAATTATATGGTCACAGCAATCAGCAAACATAGTAGCAGAAGCAGAGTTGGGGATGGTAGAAAAGTTGGGAGAGAAGAATCAAGTCGGAAGAGTTGTAGGACAGGCTTTTTTGATGTTAATGAGGAGTCTCCACTTAATCAAAGTGGTAAAGATTTGGGTCAAGAAGTTATTCCTGGGAACTTTGAATCTAAAGATAGAAAGGGAAAACAGCAGGGGAAACATGTCCGAGATGTTCACATTAAGACCCTCTCTCAGCAATTGTATGGCATTCCAATGGATAGCGATGATGTAGCATCTTCTAATGTCCATCTTCGTGGAAGGTGTTCTAGACTGGCGAAAACTGTTGAAGATCCAGAAGCCACTACATGTGGTTACTGCAATGGATTGAATAGGGAAAAAAGGCGCAAATTCCGAGGTGCAAGAAGAACGAGAGGTAGTACGACATCAAGAGATAGTGGAGCTGACAACGAATTGTCTGTGGCTTCCAACATACTAGCTCATGGTTCCCTTCAGCATAAGTATTACAAGGCGGAGGCACTAGAAGAGTTTGAGGATCAAAATGTCACAAGGGCTCCCAAAAACGGGTGTGGCATTCCTTGGAATTGGTCCAGAATTCATCGTAGAGGTAGGACATTCGTTGATTTGCAGGAAGAAGCTTATCGTGTGGTTTGCCTGACTCGATGTTAAGAAGAGGGGTGGCAGCTGCCAATTGGAGATATGTGTTTGACTTGCCCACGGCATCTGATCTTAAGCTCATCTACTAAATCTGATGCAGAGGCATTGCCCCTTCTAGTTGAGGCATCTGGATCCCAGGAAATCACTGGAAATGCTGGTTGGTTGCATGACTACTCTAGGGAACTTGGCATTTTTGCTGATAATTTACTGAAGAATGATATTGATTCTGACCTTGCTTCTGAAGAAAGATCTGGTAATCATTATAAGCTGAGAGGAAATAGCTGTAACAGGCATCAGAACTTGACACAGAAGTACATGCCAAGGACATTCAGAGATTTGGTGGGACAGAATTTGGTGGTACAAGCTCTTTCAAATGCGGTAATGAGAAGGAAGCTTGGGTTTTTATATGTCTTTTATGGACCTCATGGTACAGGAAAAACTTCTTGTGCTCGCGTATTTGCCAGAGCCTTAAATTGTCAGTCCTCAGAACATCCAAAACCTTGTGGCTTTTGTAGTTCTTGCGTTGGACATGACAGGGGTAAGAGTAAAAACATAACAGAAGTTGGTCCAGTTAGTAGTTTTGACTGAGTATCATGGATCTACTTGACAATGTGATTGTTTCCCAGCTACTATCACAGTACAGAGTGTTCATTTTTTATGATTGTGATACTCTATCACCTGATTGCTGGAGTGCCATTACAAATGTCATTGATCGAGCGCCTAGAAGATTGGTTTTTGTCCTTGTCAGTTCTAGTCTTGATGTGTTGCCTCGCATAATAATATCCAGGTGCCAGAATTTTTTTTTCCCAAAACTGAAGGACTTAGATATCATATATACTTTGCAGTGGATTGCAACAAAAGAAGGTTTAGAAATTGACAAGGATGCTTTGAAACTCATTGCATCAAGATCAGATGGATCCTTAAAGGATGCTGAGATGACCCTTGAGCAATTGAGTTTGCTTGGGCAGAGAATATCTGTGCATCTGGTTCAGGAATTGGTAAGTTTGCTTCAGTTAGAATTTTTTAGCTGCCACATCTTCTTATATATGTTAATTTATATTACTTGCAAATGATGCTGATGAAAGTTTCTCTTGCTACCACTGCCTGTGTTTTGTTGTCTCTATGCAGATGCTACACTTAGGGACTTAGCAAATAAGGCTGTTGTTAATATAATATGAATATGTTAAGATAATCTGCAGCTTAGCTACTTGGATTTCAGATATGCTGGGGTTATCTGGGCTTTGCAGTGCAATAACAGTCTTTTATCTTCAAACCTTTATGCAGGGGTTCCTTGAACCCATTTTTCTTATTGAATTATGTCATGACTATATACCAGAACAATGTTAATACCTTCTCTGAGGCTAAATTAGAATAAAAAGGCAAGGCAAGCCAATTACAGTTCTCTTTTAGCTTTGCTTTCTATAATAATACTTACCTTGTTATAGACTCTCGTGATCTGTAGTGGTTGGTATGTGCATATTTTTTAGCATTCTCTGGCCTAGTAGGTTGTACGCTTGGTTCAAGAACATAGGAAAATGGGCCCCTTGGTAAATCAAAGACCACAATCATGGTCTTTAGTTTGAATATGACATTCTTTTGTATGAATGCTAATGAAAATATTGAAACTTATTTGTTATAGACTCTCTTGATCTGTAGTGGTTGGTATGTGCATATTTTCAGCATTCTCTGGCCTAGCTGGCACACTTGGTTCAAAAATTAAGGAAAACGGATCCCTTCTTGGTTACTCAAAGACCAATATTGTGGTCTTTAGTTTGGATATGACGATTCTTTTATATGAATGCTCATGAAGATATTGAAACATAAAGTGTTTGGTAGCCAAAATGCCTAATTTTTTGTACTGTACCTTGTGTTTGGTTTTTTATACATATTTGGACTTAATCAACATCTAAGGTACAGCTTCAGGGTCTTCTGCCAGTGATTTTTGCAAGATCTGTTGTTTAATTTAATTCGCTAGAACAAAATCAAATAGATAGCACCATTATGTTGGCAGCTTATATCAAATGCAAAAGTATTATTTTGTTTCGATCAAAACTACTTCGATAACTGCTGACAATTCCCCATATATAATATGATTACCTTGATGGTAGCATGTGCGCAGATGACTACTTCTCCTAATATTTCGTCATATATGAGATGGAAATATCTTTATTTTTTGTTTCTCATTGAGGCGTTTGTTTTTTTAACTTCAGCTGATATAGTATGTCTATCCTATCCTAGATATTTATTCAAGAGAACATATAAGATACTGATGGTTTCTATGATCTTCCACAATGTTTGGCTGCTGCCTTTATCCATATATATATATTTTGATGGGTAGCTTTATCCATATTTATCTGCTGTTGTGAATCGTAAGATTTTTCCTAATGTTTATCAGCTTTGCCATTTTATTGTTTTTACTAAGTGTCCAATACCATTGATGATATGTAACACCATAATCTTGTACTTTGAGTTATCCCAAAAGCTTAAGATTCTAGAGATTAGGCCCGACTATGTAATCAGGCATAATACGCTTACAGAATGGATTCAGTAAGACACAACACAAGCTACAAGAAAGACATAAAACTTGAAATTACTGAATGGATTTAGATCCTTGATTATGCAGATTTATGCCTTTATTTTTTTTATTATGATGTAGGGGAATCGATCAGTGGTGTTTATTTTTAACAACTGGCTATGGGATGGGGTTTAACAAGACTGCAATCAGTGGCCTTTTAAAAAAGCCATGCCCTGCAGCTGTACAGCCCTGGTACCATATGGGTTTATCATTATATGTTTATGCTTTATGGAGATAGGATTCTGGGATTCAAGCCTAAAACACTTAACAAGGAATTGCTGATTAACCTGCATACTTCTCAGTTCTATAAGTCACTTGAATACAAACTGAATCTGTATTATTGTTGCTTTACATTAATTTCCCTGAAAGTTATGAAACTTCACTTCAGGTAGGGCTTATATCTGATGAGAAACTGGTAGATCTGCTTGATTTGGCATTATCTGCAGACACAGTTAACACTGTAAAGAATCTGAGAGTGTTAATGGAAACTGGTGTTGAGCCTTTAGCTTTAATGTCACAGCTCACTAAAGTAATTACCGATATACTTGCAGGTAGCTGTAATTTCCCAAAACAAAGGCATAAAAGGAAGTTCTTTCAAAGACAACCATGTAAGTCAAGAAATTATGTCTATAAATGGTTCATAAATTAGTTAATCTACTAAGAAGTTGTAGTAATCATGAATTGCTGATCATGTTACTTAAAATATTTAATGTTTTTTCCATCCTTAAACTCATTGTTTTCTTCACATCTTTTCTGAAAACATCTATGTTTTTTCTTCAATCTTGGTTTTTGTTCTAGAAAGCACATCCCTTTAACAAGGTATATCAAGCTCTGCTAATGTCAGCCTTTAGTCTCTGGATTTCTGTAACATTTCTCATTTCATGTTAACCTGTTTCTTTTATTATCATCTCTTTCTTTGCAAGTTGATGAATGATGATAGGAAATTCATGTGTCTCAGTATCCAAAGAAGACATGGAAAAGCTGTGCCAAGCTCTGAAGACTTTATCTGAGACGGAAAAGCAATTGAGAATGTCCAATGACAAAATGACATGGCTGACAGCTGCATTACTTCAACTTGGTCTGGATCAGCAGTATATGTTGCCTACCTCATCCGTTACTAGTTTCAATCATAGTCTTTTGCCCCTAATACTGCAGGTGGAAGAGGTACAGCCAAGAGAAATAGTGATCAAGCTGAGATTCCTAGTAAAGAGAGACACTTGGTAACTGCTGTTAGGATAGAAAATATCCATGCTGGAAGTTCAGCGGAGTATATGACCAAAGGTTTTAGTTCAGAGAAGAAGAGACATGCTGAGCCTAGTGTTGCTTCTCGACCTACATCTTCACATGCTATAGATATGATTAGGGTAAGTGGCAATCAGATATCTGGTAAAATTCATAAAGGAATTGAAGACATTTGGTCAGAGGTGCTTTATAAAGTTCAAATTACTGGTCTGAAAGACTTCTTATATCAAGATGGGAAGCTGGTCTCAGTTAGTTTTGCTGCCAGTGAGTCCTTAATATATGCCATGCTCCATTTACATATAATTCCTTGTTACACATTTTATATGTTTTCTCAAATGTATTCATGCTTAAAGTTAGTTTATGCTAAACTTCTCCACAGCTTCCCTTGTAAGTGCTTAATCTAGTCATGGACTCATGGTACTTACTACTGGACAATGTGTTTGGGCTTCTATAAAAGATTCAAGCATAGTCCATAACACTTGTATCTCCAAAATTGATTTAAGTTTTGCTAAAAAATTGTTTGTTGTTGCTATTGTTATTGTTCAACTTAACTCAGCCTAAAATTCCACACTTATTAGGATCAAATACATGAAACATTTTCCTCCATTCTTGTCGATTAAGTGATGCCTAGGGCAATCATAGCATTCTCAAGAATTCTCTCCGATGTAATTTTTGGTCTCCATCTACCCCGTCTAGCCAAACCAAGTCACCTCCCATAGTTATGGCTTCCACTGGCATACGTTGCATAAGTCCAAACCACCATATGCATTTCTCTCTTATTTTCTCTTCAATTGGTGCAACATCAACTTTCATTCCTATCGCCATATTTTGTATTTATCTTTTCTTGTATGTCTTGTCATCCATCTTAACATTCGCATTTCAACCACTCCCATCTTATGCGAGTGTTGTTTCTTAAATGCCCAATATTTAAAACCATACAACATAGCCAATCTCATAATTGTCTTATAGAATTTTCTTTTCAACCTATTTCGTATTTTAGGATCACATAAAACTCCAATAAGGCGTCATCACTTCATCCATCATGTCTTAATTATATAGTGTACATCATGCTCACATGCGCTTTCTTTTTGTAAGAAAAAGCCCAAATACTTAAACACTTCATTCCTCGAGTTCATGACCATCCAAAATCACTTCAGTTGAGCCTCCTCTAATGTGGTTAAAGTTACATTCTACATACTCGATTTATGCTCGACTTAACCTAAGACCTTTAGATTCTAAAATTGTCCTTCATAATTGTATCTTAGAATTTAGTTCCTCTCTAGTCTAGTCTACCAATACTATGTTATTACCAAAAATCATGCAGCACAAAACTCTATACTGAATGACATATCTAAGTTCGTCCATAACTAAAGAAAATAGGTTAGGCTTAAAGATGATCCTTGGTGAATTGCTATTATGAATGGAAACTCTCCAGTCATGTCATTTATTGTCCGCACACTAATCATTACTCCCTTATACAAATCCTTAACTTTTACATATTTAGTTAGTACTTTCTTTTTCTCAATAATCTACTAAAACTCTTATCAGCACCATATCATTCACTTTTTTAGATCAATAAAAATCGTATAAAGATCCTTTTTTTTCTCTCTATATTTATCTATCTATTAATTAAAGGGCTCACTCGGTGCCCAAAGTACTCCCCTGCTATTGTGGGGGTAGGGGGAGGGTGGGCACACATGTACGCAGCCTTTCCCTTACATTTCTGCAAAGAGGCTATTTCCACTCAAAGTAATTCTTTCAAATTAAGGCCTTATTTCTAAGCTACTCTCAATCACCTTCACCCAAAGTTTATGAATCAAAAGTTTTATCCCTCAATAATTATTAAAACTTTGTATATCTCCTTTATTCTTATTGATAGAAATCAATGTAATCTTCTTTCACTCATCGGGCATTTTCTAGATCACTAGAATCTTATTAAAAATTGAGCCAAGTTACTCCAACATCCCTTAGACATTGCCAAACCCATATAAGGATACAATCTGGTCCCATTACCTTATCGCTTTTCATCTTTCACATAGCTTCTTTAACCTTGTTTGCTTTAATCCAATGTACAAATTTATGATTTATATCATCAAAAGAGTTATCTAGTTCTCCCACAATATCATTTGAATCTCTATTAAATAAATCATCAAATTAGGTTTGTCATCTCTTATTGATCTCTTGTCCCTTCATCCATAATGTAAGTCAAATCTCTAGTTCTTCTCTCTCTATGCTATAGATGTCCTTCTCACCATCTTTTGCCCCCATCTTTTGGTAATTGTATTTGTAAAGTAAACCGAGGGAGAAAAAACTTATGGCTTAAATAATTCAAAGCCTACACCCATAAGATTTATTTATAGTAAACAATAATGCATAGACTTCCACGTCTAAACAATGTAGGACTACACATTATAGTAATATTATATTCTAACCATATTAATATTGTTATCGTTATTGTTCTTAATTTCTTGTATTTGCATTGTAGAAATTACTTCCATGTCTCATTGATTTGGCCATGCACATAAACTTGCCCAGTAACATTTACTACTTGTCTGATTGTAGTCTAATGTGTTTCTGTATTCTGCAGCCCCAACTGCGCAGCTTATGTTTAGTTCACATCAGACCAAATCTACAGCAGAGAAGCTCAGGGGGCTTATCTTACAAGCATTTGAATCTGTCCTTGGGTCTTCAGTGACAATAGAAATTCTATCGGGACGACATAAAATTGCAGGTTCAGGGCTTAAGGTGCCTGTTGTTTTACCAACCACTAAAGATAGTTCATTACATGGCACTCAAGCTCCGGTAATGCACCTTAGCTCTCTTGCAAAAGGGAGCAATGAAATTGTAGAACTGGCAGCTTCTCCCATGGAATGGAATTCTAATGAGCAACAAGTTGATACTCATGCATCATTTTATAAGAGTTTAGAAGGAGCAAACATTGGAAAAGCATCAGGTTCTGAAAAGAGATTAACCATGACTTCACTCCTGAAAAGGAAAAAAATTAGGGAACAAAGTCAGAGTCAGAGACTTGCGAGAAGCAGGGTTTCCCTTGCTCAGGTAATTCAGCAAGCAGAAGGATGTACACTGCGAAGTGGGTGGTCTAAACGCAAAGCAGTTTCTATTGCCGAAAAGCTTGGACAAGAGAATTTGTATGTATTAGATTCTGTAGTATTTTATTGTGTCTTATCACCTGGATCTTGGCTCAGTGGTGACTGGTGGTATATAGGGTGGTGGGATGGGGGTAGGTCATACTGTCTTGGGTTGAAATTTAGAACATTGAGGAGAAGAAAGGTGTCATATCAGTATGGTGTTTCTAAATTTTGTATACCTTGTCGTTAAGTGGCATTAGGATGTTGCCTAAAGGCAACCAAATCTGATATTGAAATTGTTGTTGTATTAACTTTTTGTGTCATCAATAGAGTAGCTATGCGATGTTTATTGTTAATGGAAATCTTTTGCATGTTTAGATTTAGACATGTTTTCTTGTCTCAATAATATTATTATGACTACCCTTCTAGAACTTCTAATTGAATTTTTGGAATTGTTTTCCTTGTCAGGAGATTGGAACCAAGATCAAGAAGCTTACTTTGCTTGAAAGCATCCAGAGTAACTCATCGTTAGGTAACATATTATGATGATTGCAATTTACTGTAACTTACAATTGTATTCGTTCTGTGTCAGCTCCAGCCTATAGAGTAACAAGTTTCATGTATTTTCTTAGAATAATACTTTGAGCTGTAATAATGAACTATCTTTTAACTTTTCTGACATTATTATTTCCTGAAATACTGACTGCTCACCTCAACCTACATTATTATATCAAGTTCTTTTGTAATTCAGTCTTTATTAAGAGAGACACAACATATTCCCTACATAATTTACAACCACTTGAATTGCAGTCATAACTATCTGGATTTCCATTTTCCCAAATGTTTCCTTTTCAATCCCCGGAAAAGAGTTTCTGTGCAGCTGTGCTTCTTGTTGTTATCTTGTAGATCGGGTTGAATATCTTATATATTTATATATAAGTCAGACACAGTGAAGGACTGATGGTGCTTTTTTCTAAATCAACAGAATAGCAAAAACGCTACAGATTGAAAAAATGCTCTGGATGTTGCTTGATCACTAATATATTTTATTGCTCTTACATTGATGGATATGCTCCAGAAATTTATTTTTTCTGACCCATTGATAATCCTCGCCAGCTTGTCAGCTCCCCCTAAAATGAGTATCAGTTGGCGCACTGTTGTAACTTGTGGCCTCCCTTTATTGCAAATTTGAAATTATCAATGTCTCTTCAGTCTGCTATACGACAATATATTTTGCAGCCACTAAGTTATTGCTTTCTTTTGTTCTCTCTATAATCTGAGTGCTTACTGTTCAGAATGATCATCTTCTAAAATATATTTTAACTTCCGTATTCTTTGTAAAGTTTTTCTTTAACTTTCTATAGAAAGTGAAATTTATAGGGAAATAAGTGTTCTTTGTAAATTGGTTGAATCCATTTTTGATCAATGCTGACTGGTATATTATTATTTATGAAGATCTCTTTTCCCAAGGTTCAAGTTTAATGTTACAATAAATGATGCTGAAGATTTTACAGTTTATTAATATGGATCCTTTTACTGTCTGTGATACTTGAGGAATTTAATTGACTCTGATTGTGTACATCCTTCATTTGCAGCTTTCACGTTTGAAAATTAGGACTCAGAGGCCACATGCATTGCTAAAGCTTGTTTCATGTGGGAAATGTCTCTCCACGGTAGTTGTACAAGAATAGTTTGGACAGCTTTAGAGGTTCATTGTGCAGTCTTTTTTTATCACTTATAATTAGGCTTCAAACTATTGCTGTCTAATAGGTCAGTTTATCTCTGTTATGTCCTTTTCCATTGAATAGTATGAGTTTTGTATGTCAGATTCAATACTCTAGGATAGAAATTAATAGTGGATTCCATTTGTTTATATGTATATTTTTTTCAATCATACTAATTATACATTTAGGGCTCTTCTAATTAAAATAATCATGGCCTTCTACTAATTTAAGTTGTACTGTTCTTTTTTATGCATTGTTGTTGAAATACATGTCATTGTTGTTACTCCTGTGCTATTGTTTTGGCTTGGCATCCTTGTCTGTCTTCGCTTAACAAGATAATGGAAAAAAAATAAAATATAGATACTGGACTAAGAACATGATGAAGGACCTACTGATAATAAATCAAAGGGACAATCGAAGGCAATAATGTATTAATTCATCAAAAGTTTTTCAACAATGTGACATTACGGGCCATTAGATAGACTTCCTAAAAAATCCTAACAACATAAAATGTAATTTTAAAGTCCTAAGAAAACTTTATTAACATAAAAATAAATCTACAATTAAATTATAAATCATCAATTTTATTACTTCATTCTCCAACAGATTTTCTTCGCAAAGAGCTACTGTAGATATGACATAATGTATAGAGAAGATGAATTTCAGAAATTAAAAAATAATGGGTTTTGGAATTACTCTTAGAGCGACTACCTTGCTTAGAGTTGTACCCAACTTTGCCCTTGTGTCAATGGCTTCTGGTGTAATCACATTATCATTTCCATCTAAAATCCAGTCAAAAGAATGTATCAAATGCAGCAATGTTTTTCCAAGTGGATAACCCACACACATTCTTCTTCCTGCTCCAAATGGAATAAGTTTGTAATGACTACCACGATAGCCAATATCATTATTTTCATTACAACCTGAAGACTCCAAAAATCTTTCTGGTTTGAAAGAAAGAGGTTGCTCCCAATTATTTGGGTCTCTTCCAATTGCATATGCATTAACAAGGACCTGAGTATTTTTAGGGACTATGTATCCCATAAATTCAACATCTTGAATTGCTTTTCTGGGAACTAGTAATGGTACTGGAGGGTATAATCTCAGAGTCTCTTTTATGACTGCTCTCAAATAAGGTAGATTTTTAATGTCATTTTCCTCAACCTTTCTTGACCACCCAACAACTTCGTGTAGCTCAGCTTTTAACCTTTTCATTGTTGTAGGGTTTTTAAAGAGTAAGGCCATGGCCCATTCTATGGTGACTCCTGATGTTTCTGAAGCCACGAATAACTCCTGCAAATTCAAATAAATAAATAAAACTACAACATGATTCATCTGTAACAATATTTGAAACTCATTGTGAAATCACTAAAAAAAATTGTTGAGCTAATTAGCAACATTTTGCATCCCTTTGGCAATCTTATCTTTTTTGGAGCAGTTGTTTAGTTATTAGCAGCATGTTAAACATGTCACAGAAAATTTTATTAACATTTGATGCAATATAGTGTTGTAAAAGTAAATAATTTAGGTTTGATCTAAGTCAATGTTTAGATTTGTGAGATGAAGCAGTTAGGAAGGATCAATGAAGAAAACTTACTAGTATCAGAGTGCAGATTACTGTGTGAGATGATTTCTGGGGCTCGGATTCTCCTACATTATGAGATTCTAACAACATGTCCAAGAAGTTCTTTCTCTTTTGTTTCTCTTGACAACTGCCATGACTAGCTGACGAGTATCGTTCCCGAACTCTTTCATCTATTTCCCCTGAAATAATCTCTAGCAACCTGGAAATAATTGGATCTATCCTCCTTCTTATACCTTGCGGGTCAAGCCACCTAAGTAATGGCAAGAAATCAACCACATTAGGCAGACCTAAAAGATAGGTTGCCTTTTTTATTAGCTGAAGAAACTCCATTCCTTGATTTGTGCCATATCCCGTAACATCGTGTGAGAAAAAGAGGTTGCTTTGTAAGTTAATAGTCGTAAGGAAAACAAAATCTGATATCTCAACCATGCTGCCTTTACTAGCTTCTTCAGATATCCAAGAAATCATATGATCCATGCATTTCATGCGCAAATCCGCTGTCTCAGTCATGATTTTGTTTGTGAAAAGCTGAGTGATACAAAGACGTCTGAGCAAGCGCCAACTTTGGCCGTATGGTGCTAAAGTCATTGAAGTTTGAGAAAAATTGCATGTGTTAAAGGCCTCGCTGCCATAGCGGCTTGCAAAAGAGACATCATGGTTTTTGAACATGTCCATGGCTGCATCAGCTGAGCATACTACCATGGTTTTTACTGTTCCTAACTCAAGCCAAAAAACCGGTCCATATTTTTGGGAGAGGGAGGCTAAAGTTCGGAGAATTCCATCCTCATGTGAGGATGGAATCGAATCAAGAATGTTTCCAATGATCGGCCACCCTGGAGGGCCAGGTGGTAATGAACGATGAGCTTTAGCTTTTGATGATTTCTTTGTAGTTAAAGATCTGAAATGAAAAGCTAGTGAGACTAAGAAGATGATGGCTGAGAAGACTAAGAAAGACATTAATGTTGGTGAATACTCCATGATCCCTTTGAAGCTAAACTATTTTGGGCTGTTTGCTTATTTATTGCAGTCCTTCTGTTTTGGCACAAGTACTTAAGAAAGTCAATTGGTAATTGGTGTACGACTTATACCTTTTCAAGCTATTGATTTTTGGACAAAATCAACACTACGCTAATTCATTGATAATGTCAGCATTTTCATATGTTGCGGCAAGTCCGTCGTCCAATGTTTTTTAATTCAGCTTTTCTTAGATTCCATTCTTATATATATAAACTAAAGCGAGGATTAACAAACTACGAATTACAATTGGGATATAGTAGTGTAAATGCAACGCAATTTATATCTTATGAAGAAACCATTTTTTAAAACATATTCAAGTTTCCATAATAGTTCCTAGCTTGGACTAACCCGGTAAGAGTTTGTTTTAATTATTCTATGGGTGACCAAAGGTCAAGAAATGCACACTCTTCAATAAAGCCACTTTTAATTTTTTATACCAAATTGGAAGTTAGAATACATTAAGCTAACATGTGAGTTTCTACTAAAACCTCACTCCAGTTAATTTATAATGAATCGAGCATATTTGCAAACCAAAGTAACAAATTCCGAAAACACTAAGGCACCTATAAGTCATAATTCAATTTCATCCAAAAGAGAATTAATAAAATCTCTAAATTCCCAAACCCATAGAACTTTCTAGTGCTAACCCCAGTGAGCTGAAAAATAAGATAGCAAATTTAGTAACAACGTACTTTCATCATCTCAATTAATTACCATAAAAATAATAATTTCATAAAATAATATACAATAGAAAACATATTTTAACGAACAAAGTTTATATGTTCTTTTATCAGAATATAAAATAAAAAAAATTATTTTTTATTTCACCTGCACTTAAATTATAAATAAATTATTTGATGTAATTGATATTTATGAGAAAATATCAATTATAAATAATAATTGCATTTATAAGAGGGAAGAGGACGAATTTCCAATCCAGTAGACTTTGAAGTCCCGTAGAATGGAATGATTAAGAGTCTAAAGTGGCTGCCCTTCGGAGGGTTGTGGAAGTGGAAATGGAAGTGGGAAGAAGACGAATTTTGAAGTGGCGGCCGATGAGTGGGTTCTGGAAGTGGAAGTGGGAAGTGTTAGAAATTCTATATGTGGGCTGCCATTAGTTATATGATTTTATTTTAATATTAAAACGGTCTTAAGATTTAGTCTAATTGAGACATGCTAGTAAAAATCTATATAGTTTATGTGATCATTTGAGATAGGGCTTAAGCACTCTTCTTGTCTGATTAGATATAGATTGACAGTAAGTGTAGGTTGAGTAACTTTAGAAGTCTTTACTAGGAGGACTCTTAGAGTTTTATCTGATATTAAATAGCTAAGTCCTCTCTCCTCTCTCAACATGTGTATCTTGCTCCATTGAGAGCCGCCACTAAATATAGAGAGGAAGACCTGTCTGTGTGAGTATTTACTGAGGCGTGCTTGGCTAAGATCCTACATATCTGCTGTTATGGCTCAATCAGATATGTAAACCTTAATGTTAATGCGTTCTAAATTTATGTATGAGATCTTGTATATTTATTACATGTGATATCAGAGCTTAATTTACATGAATTTAGAATCCTAATGTTTATTTATTTAACATAAAATTATAAGGTTCATATAAGTCAGTTTCTTTCAACTCAAAATCGAACTCATATATGAATGAAATTTAGCACAATTTGTTAGGGCTTTTAAAGGTCTCGTTTATATCTTTAATTTGATATATTTTTTGTTTAATTTCATCAACTAGAAGTTGAGAAATCTGAATTTTAAAATTCGGGTTGTTTTAAAATCGAAATTAAGTTTTTGATTTGAAAACTAAGATTTCATGTTGATTTATCAATTTAAATCATAGGTTTAGATTCTGGTATGTTTTATACATAGTCAGGAATCATTCAATAAATTTAATTCGTATTATTGTGAGAAATTGGAATGAAACCCTTATGGGATAGAGTTAGGGTTCATGTCATTACAATTTCAATTAATTGACATATTATCTTGAGGAGAAAAAAATCATTAAAAAGGTGTCAAAATTGAAGTTTTCAGAAATCGGGTCATGCAAACCCGTTTCTCTTCAGACCGGGTTCGAATAGACCTGGCTGGAGGAAGAAGAAATGTATTGTTGCCGTGTCAGGTGGTGCGTGTGGTACATGCTTTACCTTCTGGATACCCGTTTTTCCCCAATTTTTTATAGAATTAATTTTTTGAATTTTATAGTATATTTAAATTTGAGATATTATGTGCATGATTTATTAGTTTGGTTAATGATACTTTGTTATGTTTCAAACTAATATGGTTGCACAAAAATAATTGTTGAGAACTATTTAATTTTCATATTTTATATGTTCTGGAACTGTTAACAGTAAGTACATTTTTTAGTTATAGCTAAATAATTTTGTACTCTCATATTTTCATAACATATGTTGGTTAGAATGCTTCTATTTTGATTCTATTTTTCAAAGTTACAACATTTGTTTAATTATCCTATGAGATACTTTTAAAATGTATTTCGGTTTGGAATGATAAATTATGAGTAATTACATTTTCCCGACTTGAGAAAATCTTATAGGTTTATGTAGATGGTTGCCACCAAAGTGGTTTATCTATATAGATTTGTGAGATTTTTGAAAGTTATAGTACATGATATTTCTTAAATTATTGTATATAGTTTCCTATCCAAAGGGGGTTATTATATACTTCAATTTTGAAAAATACATGAAACATATGGTTTGGGGTATACCAGCCTAGAAGGTTTATCTGCCCAAAGAGGATAGACTTTTTGAAAGTTAGGATACTCTAATTTAAGTTTGGTGGATTGATCATAAGATCTTAATAACATGTTACATTTTCTGCCTAAAGAGGAGTTTGTAATGATGCACTTTGGATTCATGGAGAATAAATTTTTATTCTTGATTTTTAATTACTCAATTTATTGACATGTTGCATTATTTGTTATTGAATCAATCTCCCTAGCTGTTAACAATAATAGTGCTACTATTGAATTGTTAGATGGTTTCAACTTTAAGAAATAGAAGTAAGATGTTGAATTTTTCTCGGGAATTATGGATATCGATTTAGCTTTGCATAGTGAGAAACCTGCTAATCTTTCTAATGCTAGCTCGATAGCTCAGAAAGAGACTTTTGACAAATGGGTGAGATCAAATAGGTTAAGTTTGATCTACATGAAGAGATCAGTCTCTGAACACTTTTTGAGTGGGTTGCCTGAAACTCAAAGTGCCAAAGACTTCATGAAAGCTATGTGGGATAGGTACAAGGTATCTGATAATGCTGAGACTGGAAAGCTAATAATGAACTAGTGGGTATGAGATATGAAAATGGAATTGGGGTTCGGGAATTTATTCTCAAAATGGTTCATGTAAAAACCAAGCTTAAAAACAAAAAAAATTCCAATCCCTGATTTTTTTTGGTTCACCATTCTCTCAATTCCTTACCACCTAATTTCTCCCAAATTAAAACTGCCTATAACACCTAAAATGAACCCTGGACCATCAATGACCTTATCTCTAAGTGTGTGTTTAAGAAAGATAAACTTAAGAAAGAAAAGAGTGAAACTGCATTTTTTGTTTCCTATTACAAACCTAGTTCTACTAAGGGTGGTCAGGGTAACTCTAAATCTACTCATAATAAGAAAACTCAAGATACGAAAGGGTATGGTACTAGGTCAGAAACCTATTATAGGTGGTTCTAAGGCTTCCATTAAAAAGGACATCACATGTTTCTTTCGCAAAAAAAGAAGTATGTGAAAGCAAACTGCTTCAAATTAAAATCTCAGTTAGAAAAGAAAAATAAACAACAAGGTAACTCACTAGCTTTCATTTATTTTGAATCTAATTTAGTTAATGTACCATCAAATTCTTGGCAGCTTGACAGTGGTGCAACTATTCATGTTGCTTGTACTGTGCAGGGGTTCAAATACAAAAGGAAGCCAAGTGATTTAGAGGCAAAGCTTAAAGTCAGGAATGATGTCGAGTCTATACGAATCGTCTCTTTAATTTTAGAAAGTGTTATTGAACTTGTTTTGGAAAATACTTTTTATGTACCATCTTTTAGGCAGAATTTGATTTCAGTTTATTTGTTGGACAAAATTAGTTATTCCTTTAATTTTGGTAATTCAAAAATTCAGTTGCTTTTAAATTCTAAAATTCTTGGAGGGTGTGTTTTGTCCAATGGTTTATACAGATTGATTTTAGCATCCTTAAATGTTAATTCCTCCTTAAATACTGAAAAAGTTGTTTCTAAAAGATCTTTAATTAAAGAAAAATCCTTAATGCTTTGGCATAAGTGTCTGGGTCACATATCAATGGAAAGAGTTGAAAGACTCATTAAGGATGATATCCTACCATCACTTGATTTTGATGACTTAGAAACTTGTGTTGATTGTATTAGAGGTAAATTGACCAAGACAAAGAAAATAGGTCAACTCGTAGTTCAGAACTCTTAGAGATCATTCACACAGATATTAGTGGACCCTATTTCACTACTTTATGTAAAAACTATTATTTTATTACCTTCATTGATGATTTTTCCCGTTTTGGTTTTCTATACTTGATTAAAGAAAAATTTGAATTCTCTTAATAAATTTTTAATTTTCAATACTGAAGTTGAAAAACAATTAGGGAAAAGATATTAAGATTGTGAGATATGACTATGGAAGGTGAGTATTATGGAAAACATGGAGTTGATGGACAACATATAGGACCATTTGCCAAATATTTACAAGAGTGTGAGATTGTTGCCTAATATACCATGTCTGGTAGCCCTGAACAAAATGGTGTGGCCAAAAGGCATAATCGCACCCTTAAAGACATGATGAGGAGTATGATGAGTAGGTCAAAGTTACCTGAATATCTTTGGGGGAAGCCATTAAAACTGCATTGTACATCTTTAATAGGGTTTCCAGTAAGCAGTGCCTAAAATACCTTTTGAGTTATGGACTGGAAGGAAGCCTAGCTTGAACCATTTTCGTGTTTCGAGGTGTCCAGCTGAGGTGAGAATCTATAACCCAAATGAGAAGAAAATCGACCTTAGATCTACCTGCTATTACTTTATTAGTTATCCAGATCATTCTAAAGGATACAAGTTCTATTGCCCTATACAAGGAGCCAAAATAGTGGAATCACAAATTGCTAAGTTCTTAGAATTTGATGTTGCTAAGTTAGAAAAGTCCTTTAGATCATGGAGAGCGAAATGAGGATGTTACTATTCCATTATATGATCTGTCAGAAGCAACTGGTTCCATGCCTGTTGTAAGAACAGGTGATTGGGGGAGGGGGGAAGTAAATGAACAAGCTGAAGTAGCACCACTTGTTCCCACTGATGCTACTGCACATGTTCCTAATAAAGCTCCTCAGTAACAGAATCCAGTTGCACAAATACCAATTAGAAGATCTGAATGGCAGAGAAGGCATGCTATTTTTGATGACTTCATTGTGTATTTGGGTGAAATTGATTATGATGTTCACTATATTGTTGATCCTACTACATATGGAGAAGCTGTCTCCAGTCCACAGTCAGACAAATAGATTAAAGCCATGAGAGAAGAGATGAAATCTATAGTACACAATGGTGTATGAGAGTTGGTTGCACTTCTAGAAGGTTGCAAACCAATTGGGTGCAAGTGGGTTTACAAGACCAAGAAAGATTCAAAGGGAAAAATTGAGCATTTCAAAGAATTCTCTCAAAGAGAAGGTGTGGATTTTAGTGAGATTTTCTCTCCTGTCTCAACTAAAGACTCTTTTAGGGTCATCATGGCATTGGTGGCTCATTTTAATTTTAAGTTACATCAGATGGATGTCAAGATAACCTTTTTAAATGGAGATCTTGCTAAGGAGGTTTATATGGTTCAACCTGAGGGTTTCAAAGAAAATAGGAAAGAGTGGACTTGTTTGTAGACTCACGAAGTCTATCTATGGTCTAAAACAAGCATCTTGACAGTGGTTCTTGAAGTTTGATGAGATAATCACCTCTCTTGGTTTTGTTGAAAACAAAATTGATCAGTGCATATATCTGAAAGTCAGTGTGAGCAAATTTATCATACTAGTATTATACTTTGATGATATTTTGCTTGTCAGCAATGACACTAGTTTATTACATAAGACAAAATTGATGTTATCTAAGACCTTTGACATGAAAGATCTTGGGGAGGCATCATTTGTTCTTATCATTGAAATTCATCAGGACATATCTCATCATTTGTTAGGTCTTTCTCAGTGAGCATACATTGATCGTGTGCTCGATAGGTTTAATATGCAGAAATGTAAGCCTGGGGATGTACTAGTTGTCAAGGGTGACAATTTAGTTTGGATCAGTGTCCCATAAATGATTTTTATAGGGAGTTCATGAAGAATGTGCCTTATGGTAGAGGAGTTGGAAGCTTGTTGTACTCTCAAGTTTGCACCAGGCCTGATATTGCTTTTGTATTGGAAATTCTTGGTAGATATCATTCAAATCTAGAACCTAAACATTAGGGTTGCTGCAAAGAGAGTTGTGACGTATTTGTAGAGAACCAAGGACTTTATGTTGGTGTATAGAAAGGTTGATCACCTTGAGTTGATTGGTTACTTTGATTCTGACTTTGCTGGTTGCAAGGATGATCTGAAATTCACATCAGGATACATTTTCATGTTTGCTAGAGGAGTTGTATCTTGAAAAGGTTCTAAGCAGACAATCACTGCTTCTTCCACCATGCAGGCCGAGTTCGTTACTTGTTATGGAGCATCGACACAAGTTATATAATTGAATAACATGATAACCTATCTTGGTGTGGTTGATTCAATCTCTAGACCTCTTAATTTACTGTGACAATAGTTCTGCTGTGTTCTTTTAAAGAATAACAAGAACTCTAGTGTATCGAAAGTTATAGATATTAAGTATCTGGCTACCAGGGATTTAATGAAAAATGGAGACATTATGTTTGAATATATTAAAACAGAAAAAATGTTAGCAGATCCTTTAACCAAAGGACTTAGGACTGGGGTTTTCAAAAGTTATGTTGATGACATGAGTGTTGTGGAGTCCTTTAATGTTTTTGGTTAATGAGAGTTTGAGTTTTTTTTTATTCAAACTAGCTAGCATATTATATATGCTATTTGGTATCTTATATTTGTTTACATCCTTATTGCATGGTATATTTTATTAATGAAAATAATAGTTATTTTTATTATGATATGATTGATATTGTATGTGCACATATGGTTATTTATATATGACATGTCATTGCATTAAAATTTTAAGACTTTGTGTCTGTTTAATTGTGATAGTTTTGTCAATTTGGAGGTATGGTTGTTGAGACATACAAGCTTAAAATTAAGCTTAAGTGATTTATAGTGCTTTGGAAAGCATCTAGTTTTAATGAAATTACCTGGAGCACCGACAATGAAAATAGTATATGTTGATCACATTTAGATGCTATTTTCTTGCTCCACTACCACATCTAGATCCATTGCATATTAGGTTGTTGGCATTTGTAGCCATGGATTGGTCTTGTGTCATTTAAGTGGCATAATAATTGCCATGATTCGATGTTAATAACTTAATTGGGCTAGATTGTTTGAAGTGCGTCTTAGGACCAAAGTTTTTCTTTTAAAATTGTGGCCACATAAAAGTTATACCTTGCCTGAGAGTCTTTTTCTAAAAATATATTTTTTAAAATTCCTCTCCACATATCTTTTTCTATATGTGGACTGTCATTAATTGTATAGTTTTGTTTTAATAATAAATCAGGCTTAAGATTTGGTCTAATTGAGACATGCTGGCAAAAATCTATATAGTTTATGTAATCATTTAGGATAGGGCTTAAACACACTTCTTATCTGATTAGGTGTTTTATCTAATTAAATGTGCATTGCAAGTAAGTGTAGGCTGAGTAACTTTAGGAGTCTTTAATGGGAGTACTCTTAGAATTTTATCTGATATTAAATAGCTAGGTTCCCTCTCCTCTTTCAACATGCATATCTTGCCCCATTGAGAGCTGCCACTATATACAGATAGTATGGAGATGAATACCTGCCTGTGTGAGCATTTACTGAGGCGTGCTTGGTTGAGATCCCATACATCCGCTGCTATGGCTCACTTAAGTATGCAAATCTTATTATTAATATATTCTAAATTCATGTATGCGATTCTGTATATTTATTATGGGAAGAAGATGAATTTTCAATCAAATTAACAAATGGCGGGAGTTGTGGAAGTGGGAGCGGAAGTGGAAGAGGAAGTGGGAAGCAGACGAATTTCCAATCAAATGAACTTTGAAGTCTTGTAGTATTGAATGGTAGGAGTCTAAAATGACAACCGTTGAGGGGTACTCTACACATTTTGACAGACAATATTACAGCGATCTATTATACATTGTCATTCTTTCTTGTCTTAAATTCTTGCCCTTTCCATTGGTTACTTAATTGTAATAATAGTGACTGATCCACCCCTTCACCGGATAATGACCATTTAAGAACTTCTGGAAGAAAATAAAAAAGAAATGGCAGAGTAGCACGCCTGTGGATTCAGATTACAGTCTACAACACAGCGTATGGAATTATTAGTTTAATTAGGAAAGTCAAGCACCAACACTGGGTCAATACGATTCATTCATTTTTTTCTAATTATTTACATGATACAATTTGAATTAAGATTCTTTTAGATTCTAAATTTTAACCCCAAAAAAGAAAATAACAATAATAATAAAATATTATAACGTCTTGATTTTATTTTAAAAATGTATTGGAGAAATAATTCTTGGACTTTCTTTTATATCTTTTATGTTTTAAGTACTTAAATTTTTTATATTTATTATTTTTTAGTTTTTTTTCTTAATTGTAAAATACTATTTTAACATCAATTTATTTTTTTAATATAAATAGAAAATAAAATATCTTATATATACATAAGTAATTTTAAATATTACACTCGAAATTTGTTTATAAATCATAATTTTATTTTTTTGAATTGGTTACAAAGATGATTTTAAAAGAATTAAATCTCATATGGTAAACCTCAATAAGTATGGCCAGTGATAACTTTGGCCGTAATTATCCCTGTGCTCACAAAATCACAACTTGATATAAAAAAAGGAGCTCAATGTCAAAGTTATATTGAATTTCTCACCCACAAGAAGAAACTTTAAGTTATAATTAAGGAGGATTTGGATGGATGACTTTGAAAATGGAGGAAACAGACAATTACAAAATCAATAATACAGAACTAACTAAGGAAGTTTTAGATACTGAGAAAGGCCAAGTCAGAGATAGATGTATCTAAAATGAGATATTAGTTTCAAGCATAAGTAATATTGAATATATTATTTATTTCAATAAAATATCTTATACATGCATAAGTAATATTGAATATTAAATAAATAAACTTGAGTTTCTTATGAGATATATAAATTCTAAAACATAAATTTAATTGTTTTAACGATAAAAATATTAACTTGGTGGTCTCTTTTTGAATTTAAATTTTCTTGTAAGAAATTATATTAAGTAAATCATAGAAGTTATTTACCAACCAACTCATTTATTGACCCCCTTTCTTCCCTTTATTTAAAGTAATCTACTTATATCAAGTCAATCGTCTCCAAATTATAGAGTCTCATACTAATTTTCCAGTACCTTATTTCTTAAATACATGTTACCAACTAGACATGCAAAGAATATACTACTCAAGTTTTTCTATTTTTGCCTTTTCACTGTAGTGCTACTGCTTGGTGGCATTCTGCATAGCTATAAGCAAGACTAACTTCACCACTGATCAGTCTGCACTTTTTTCCTTGAGAACATCTATCATCACTTTAGACCCTCACAACATATTGGCCACAAATTGGTCTACCAACACTTCTCTCTGCAATTGGATTGGGATCACTTATGGTGTCCGCCATCAAAGGGTTAGGGCCTTGATTCTTACTAACATGAGTCTTAGCGGTACCATACCCCCACAGCTAGGAAACCTCTCTTTCCTAGTTGAACTTGACCTCAGCAACAATAGTTTCCATGGAAATCTACCTAAACAATTGGGCTATTTGTGTCGACTGAAGCTTCTCAACTTTGGCTACAAACAGTTCTGTGGAGATATTCCACCATGGATAGGGAACTTGCAGTGAACTTCAACATTTGATTCTCAAAAACAACAATTTCGGTGGTTTAATTCCTCTTTCCTTACCCAACATGTCAAAATTGGAAATCTTGGATTGGAATGATAATTTGATTGAGGGATATATTCCTCTTGAGATTTGAAGAATTCCCAAGTTGAAGATTATACGCATTGCAGATAATAGGCTTTTAGGAAGCATTCCTTTAACAATTTCAAACATCTCTACTTTGGAATTAATCAGTTTATCTTATAATTCCTTATCTGGTACATATCTATTCTATTGTCTTATCTTCTTGCTCCTAGTTGTAGGCATTATTAATTTTTACCGCTCTAAACCTTCATTCTTTTGAAATATATTTATATATGATGCATAACATCTATGATTATAAAATTCATGTTTATTTATTAATCGTTTAACTAGGGAAGTTAATTATATGTGTGGCCATTAGGGTCACTTTGAATTATTTGCTTATAAGTTGCTATAAGAAAAAAAGAAAAGAAAAGAAAAGGTGCTAAGAAATATAATGGTTTCGATTTTAAATTCAGGTAAATATGTTTTTACGTATGTGTGCTTTGACTAATTTTCACTCCATCCACCTATTATTTTTGTAATATCAAATTACCTAGTAAATATGTCTTTACCCACATGTGGTTTGACGAATTTTCACTCTAGTCACCTATTATTTTGCTATATTTTACCTATATGTGTTTTCTTTGTTATCTATTTTGCTTTAACTAGTTAATTTATCACTTTGATTATGTTCATACAAATAAATTTTTTTAACTTTCTTTTTGTGTATTGATGAAAATTGAACCATTAAATTGAGGCGATGGACAATTTTCTAATAGTAAAATTATTTGGTGGAGTCAATGACATTACATAGAACACCAGGCTACAATGACATCTAGAAAAATTAATAGAGCTTGAAGAAAGAAGAAAGAGCAAGAAAAACGTTGTAAGTAAAACATAGAACGCCATGATATGGAGACATAGAAGAAAAATCAATAGAGCTTATAAAAACGAAGAAGAAGCAAGAAAAACGTTGTGAAATATGTATAACATATATATCTATAAAAATTAGGAAAACAAATAAAACTTATTAACTAAATAGAATTTGATTACTTCTATAACTCATTACTATTATAAACTTATTGCAATCTTATTATTATTAAAGTGGAGGAAAATTTAAAATAATAATAATTTAACTATTGAGATAATATTAAATATATATATATATATCATAAAGACTGATTGATTTGAGAATATTTAACTCCCAAATTAATAATAATCCCATGATATGTTAATTATTTATATTAGTACAATTTAGTCTATCAACATGTGCAATCTATATAATAAATAAAATATAAATTTTGCAGAGTATAATGATTCAGTTACTGATAGTATTCAAATAGATTAATTTTTAAAATTTGAATCATTGTAATTAATAGATTAATATTTTCATTATAAAAATCTTACCAAAAAAATTATTAAAAAACACCGAGACAAATCAAAAAGTTTAGAAAAAAGAAGAAGTGTGATTATCAATTAAAGAATTAAAAATAATAATTTGAACACTCAATGGCACAAATCAAATTACCAATTAACGCTAAGGGACAATTTTTATGTGAGGAATCGGGTGAGAGGGACTTAATTTGTATAATAATACATGCAACATTAGCGCTTAGAGACTTATTAGAGGAATGTTGTTTTCAGACTCTCACTTGACCCATCTTAGATTGACATGTATCATTATAAATTAACTCACCTCTATTATTTTTCATTCATTTTCCTTTCAGATGAGATAATAAAAAGTTTAAATATATAAATTAACCTTTTTTTTTTTTTTTTTAGTTCAAAATGGAAGCATATAATATAATATTTTTTCTTTAAAAATGAATAAAAAAATAAATAAAGATGGGTTAACTAATAATGAAATCAATTACGAGTGATAGTTCATAAATTACATATTGCCAAAACGAAAATCATGTATATTACTTATGGATAACGTGATACTTGCCTAGAAAAAAATGATGGACAAATGTGTTTTCATTCCATCTCCTTAAAAACACGCAGAGAACTAAACTCACCCATGTGCATGTCATGAGCTGACTTTGCTAGCATGCAAAGATGCTTGTGTAAGCATTAGCCCGAACATAGCTCAAATGGCATGATACTTAGAGCCAAAAACTTTTCCCCCACCCTTCAAAACCAATAAAAAACAAAAAACACTTACGTCAAGTTACCCTAACATGGGTCATAGATTTCAGATCTTCATAAATGATATTACGTTTCCACTTTTTTTTCTTTGTTCAAACTCGCATAATATAGCCTACAAATCCTAGAAAACAAAAAGACAATAAGAAATTAGATTGAGAAATCAAGAGTGGTTTTGCAAAGGAAGAAAAATCAAAGTGGGCATAAAGACTTTGTTCTGCTTCGTCTCCGTGATGATTTTGCTGCTACCTTTCTCTGTTGTTCCCAATGGGTTGAACCCAGAAAAAAAAAAAAAAAATAGTGAACTTTTAGTTCCCCAACCTCAAACTTAGTGGACAGATACTATTTCATAAATGTATGCCTGCTTTACTATTGACCTCACGTTGAACATTCTATGAATTCTCCAGTTCAGCTTTGGCTAGACAAGTATACTTACATTTAGGAAATATTAAACAGTAACTGTTCACATCCACAAAATGATTTTCAGTAGAAAATATTTTCTTTAGCGGAAGTTATACAATTTTTCTAGCTTGAAACAATTAAAATATGTAAGTATATAACCTAATTTTTCTGTGGTCCAAAACTTTTCATTAATTTGTTTCAAACTTCTTTAAGCGTCCAACATTCAAGGAATGTAATAAATGAATATTAAGTATTTTGATATGCATATATATTGGGGTCGATGTAAATGAGTGTAATTGACCTCTTTCCCTTTTAAATGTAAGGGCACCTACCAAAAGAGATTAATGCTCTTCCTTGCCTGAGGATCATATACTTGGAACACAACAAGATTTCAGGCACCATACCATCGGCTTTCTTCAACATGTCAACGTTGCAAGAGATTGATTTTGGTATTAATAGTCTAACTAGAACAATATCCTGGGATATTTGTCGGGTCTTACCAAGCTTGAATCTTTTCTTCTTGATGAAAATGGATTTACTGATCAGATACCATCAAGTTGGAATGGATGCAAAGGGCTCAAAATATTGTCATTGGATAGTTATAGTTTCACTGGATACATACCAGGAGGCATTGGGAACTTGACGAAACTTCAGAAACTTTATCTCAGTGAGAACAACCTGGAAGGTATGATATTCAACTATGAGATACATTTTAATTTTTCTAAGCTTGAATCATGTGCTTGTTTTATGACACCAATAAATTGTTGAAAATAATAAATTTTATTTTCCTATGATAAATTGTTAGTGGAAGTTAAAAAGGTGTGAGTTATTTTGATGTAATGGGTTTTAAGAGGTAGTTAATTTCTTATAATGGGTGGCTATAAATTATTGTGTGCTAGTGGAAGTTTTTTTTTTTTTTTTTTTTTGTTATTGTGTAATAAAATTGTAGTAATGGGTTGGAGTCATTAATGTCTAGGATAATAGGTGTTAAAGTCATATTAGTGCACATTTAGTTGTGTGACTTTAGAGTTGCTATTATGAGTCTTATAAATACCTATTGTATGTTTTCAATTTGATATCAAGCAAAGTAGAAGTTGTCTTTTGAGTATTCTAATTTGTTCATCATCTTCAATTTTATGTGTTGTGCTCACCACATTTTCTATCAAAGTGGATATCAGAGCCCTAGTTCTCTAATTTGGTGAGTTTGAGAGATGTCTACTGAATCAAGAATGTTCTCATTTCAATATCCTCGTCTTACTAAAGACAACTATGACAATTGGTGTCTTCATATGAAAGCTTTGCTTGGTGGACAAGATGCATGGGAGATCGTAAAGAAAGGATATGACCAACCACAAGATGAAGCTGTTTTGTCTGCAGCTCAAAAAGATGCCTTACAAAAGGCAAGGAAGAAGGATCAACAAGCTCTCACCCTCATCTATCAAGGGTTGGATGAGTCCATGTTTGAGAAGGTGGCACTAGCAACTACTGCCAAGGAAGCTTGGGAGATATTGCAAAGCTCTCTCCAAGGAGTTGAAAAAGTGAAGAAGATTCGACTCCAAACATTGGGAGGAGATTTTGAAGCCTTGCACATGAAGGAAATCCGAGTCAATTTCTGATTATTTTTCAAGAATGCTAGCCACTGTCAACCAATTGAAAAGATATGGAGAAAAAGTAGAAGATGTTCGTGTGGTGGAGAAAATCCTTCGCTCTTTGCAACCAAAATTTGATTACATTATTGTTGCAATTGAAGAATCGAAAGACTTGGAGACCATGTCTATTGAGCAACTCATGGGATCATTACAAGCACATGAAGAAAGATTTAAGAAGAAGGAAGAGAAGCCGCTTGAACAAGCTCTTCAAGCTAAGGTTTCTTTCAAAGAAAAAAATAATGTACAAGAAAGAAACCAAAGAGGTAGTGGTCATGGTTGTGGACGAGGAAGAGGAGGATATCATTTTGAGAATAATAACGAAGGAAGAGGCCAATAATCATCAAGAGGCCGTGGAAGAGGAAGAGGAAATTATGCAAGACCAAATGAGAAGAGGTATGACAAGATTTATGTTGCTGCTACCTCTTGTACTTGTCATGCCATTTGGTTAAGAAGATTGTTGAAGGAGCTACAAGAGCCATAAAAAGAAGCAACCCAAATTTTTGTTGACAACAAGTCTGCACTAGCTTTGGCAAATAACCTCGTCTTCCATGATAGAAGCAATCATATAAACACAAGGTATCATTTCATCCGTGAGTGTATTGCCAAGAAAGAAGTGGAAGTCAAATTTGTGAAGTCTCTTGATCAAGTTGCAGATATTTTCACAAAACCACTTAAATTTGAAGTCTTTCAAGGATTGAGAGAATTGCTTGGAGTTAGAAAGGAAAATTAAGTTTAAGGGGAAGTGTTGAAAATAATAAACTTTATTTTCCTATGATAAATTGTTAGTGGAAGTTAAAAAGGTGTGAGTTATTTTGATGTAATGGGTTTTAAGAGGTAGTTAATTTCTTATAATGGGTGGCTATAAATTATTGTGTGCTAGTGGAAGTTTTTTTTTTTTGTTGTTGTTGTTAATGTGTAATAAAATTGTAGTAATGGGTTGGAGTCCTTAATGTCTAGGATAATGGATGTTAAAGTCATATTAGTGCACATTTAGTTGTGTGACTTTAGAGTTGCTATTATGAGTCTTATAAATACCTATTGTATGTTTTCAATTTGATATCAAGCAAAGTAGAAGTTGTCTTTTGAGTATTCTAATTTGTTTATCATCTTCAATTTTATGTGTTGTGCTCACCACATTTTTTATCATTAATTATGTGGATGCATGCACGTGCACATTGATACACGTATTTATGTTTGTATGTATGTATAAATGTAAGTAAATAACTAGTTAGGTGCATCTACATTCAAATAAATATAGAGGTTTTTGGCGAAGATATCCTAGTAACAAAACATACAATTCCATTCCTTTCATGTCTATGCTTCTAACTCATGTTTCACTTTTGAGGAGAACCCTCGTTAGCCTATAATAAACTTGTGAATGATTTGAGTAATCTCCTCGCTTCATGTTTATTGGCCACTTTTTGTAGATACCCTAAAATAAAATGTTGCAAGTTTAGGTCGAGGTTCATGAAGGGAGCTGTGAAGGTTGAATGTAGAAGACTCCTTAGAATATTATAACTCTATCTTAATTAGTCAAGCATCATGTGCTAGCCTAGTACAATACCGAAGACTCCGTTCAAAGATTTAGATCGAATGCAAATAGAGTCATGGATGAATCAATTGCTTATTTGGTCTATCGGTCATTTAAACTCTGAAATAAAATGATTACTGATCAAGCTGAGATCTATACATTCCGGTTAGTAACTTCTACTAGATTTTATGGGATGGTGAGCTATATTAATAATTACTTGATACTCATAATTTTCAATAAACCGTTTGTCATGATAAATATAGGGAAAATTATTAATTCAAATTCAAGCTTTGTGTTAGAAACTGCTATTATTATAAATACCATCAGAAAACCATGTAACAAAAATCTTAGACCAAAAACTCAACAAGAGTATTTCATTTATTTTTCATTACATTCTGCATTAGGAATCGTTAACTTTCCAAACCTCCACAAACTATGATTCTTATATTTCTCCTAAATATGAAAAAACAAATTTTATAAAGGATTAGGATAATCCCACACAAAATTAATTGAAAAGACAATAACTTCAGACAAAAAATTTAAACATCTGTAAGAGGCCGGGTTTAACCTTTGATAATCAGAATAGGGAATGGTTCTCAAAAGAAAAATCTTTTGCAGTCTCTTTTCTCTTAGTTCCTTTCCACGTTCTTTGTACCTATCTCTCTCTTCCTTCTCCATTGGCTCAAGGCTTTTATGTTGTTAATTGTAAGATAATATTTTATTTTTAATAAAATATCTTATACATGAATAAATAATATTAAATTTAAATATTAAATAAAATAAGCTTGAATTCTTATGAGATATATAAATTTATAAAATAAATTAATTGTTTAAAAGAAATTTTTAAACACTTTCCGCCGTCCAATGTTTTTTGTCTACCAATTCTGCTTTTCTTAGATTCCATTCTTATATATATAAACTAAAAGGAGGATTAACAAACCACGAATTACAATTGGGATATAGAAGTGTAAATGCAACGCAATTTATATCTTATGAAGAAACCATTTTTTAAAACATATTCAAGTTTCCATAATAGTTCCTAGCTTGGACTAACCCGGTAAGAGTTTGTTTTAATTATCCTACTGGTGACCAAAGGTCAAGAAATGCACACTCTTCAATAACTTTATGAGTTTGAATATTAATTAGTAAAATTCTACATAAATTTTATATTGCCGGTATAATAGTCCTACTTTTAATTAGAGTAGAACAAATTAAATTAATCGAGATATGTATAATTTGAATTAGAAATTTTTAACTGTATAAAGTCATAAAAGAATAACAGAGTTAACTTTTGATTTTGGTAGTTTGTCACATTGGCCTTTTTTGACTATAAAGAGGAGATGTAAGAGGGAAAGAAAGAGAATTTTTCAAAGAAATTATTCAACGGAAAAAGAAAATAAACTGATTCTAAAAAATACTACTTTTTTGAACATTGTTAAATCTTCCATTGAAAATTCCTTTACGCATAAAAAGGCACCACCTTGCAAACCGACTTTGTCAGTTTTCAAATATGTAAAACCGAAGTCCAAAATCAATATTTGGGTTCGGTTCCGTTAGTTTGGGGTGATGAATGGGCTCCATTTTTGTGAAGCCTAAATCAAAGTCCACTGTCAAAATTGAATTCAAAATAAAAATAATAATAATAATCAATTGTTTACCTTAATTTGTAGGCCCATATACAACAAAAGTTATTAAATTAACAAAAATTCACAATTTACTAAAATTTGTGAATTTTTAGTAAATTCAAGGCAACAGGCATAAAAGCATTGAAAATAGGTCTATCATTGAAAAAATTATCAAACAACTTGGGTAAATCAACATAATGTTACACCCTACATAAAAACATTACTAGCTAGAACAATGGATAACCAAATCTCTATAACCTTAACTTCTAAACAAAAAAACAAATATGACTCTTGACTAAATAAAAGAATAAAAGTAAAATTTAGAAAACTCAAGTTAACTACAAAATATTTATTTACTAAAATACTTCACAATTTACTAAAAATTGCGGCAGTGGTCAATGTAATGTAGAACATACCCAGAAATACAAACATATAATTCTTGTTACATATAACGAGACCACAATGACTACAATATACACAGGGGAGCTCCGCTCCAGTAGTATCTAAACAATAACAATTAGACTACCACACAAGACATAATATGACAACTCAGAACCCTATTGTGACCGCAACCTTTCATCATTTAATTTCAAGCAAGTGATCTCGAATATACCTTACCGTCAAACACTCGGCAAGCCCAGTAGCAATGGTTGACGTTCCTTAAGATATTACTAAAAAACACATCAACGAAAGAGTGGTGAATTTCACGAACTCAGTGAGTAGAAAAACAAAGTCAAAGGGTACTAGTATCACTCAATACATATATTTAATACATAGGATAAATAATATTAAGATGACATAAATTTCATACAACTAAATATTACAAGAAGTTAAATACGAAAAACATAAAACTTAATAAACAAAGTTCAAGTAATATACTATAAAATCAAATTAAAAAAAAAATAGAACATAAAGGGCCAATAGAATAACTTAGCCCCGCACAACATATATCTCCTCTCACCAAGCAATTTTGTGCCTCCACAACAAATTTATTCTCAGTGCATAATCCATCCCACCTAGACTAAGTACTCAATTATTTTCAAACACTTATCAGAATCAGAATATCTCAAAATATCTTAGATTCACTAAGATTTTATTTTGGAAGTAAAAATCATTTCGGAAAGAAAAAACTTTTATTGCTCTTTTATCAAATACAAACAAAGTCACAAATCAAGCACAATTCAAATAACTCAATTAAATACTATACATGCTTATACTTCTATACAAACATATCTATTCAAATATACATAACAAATACACATATTAATCTAGCAACCAAAAGATAGTATTTATCCACTCACGTTTATCGATCTTACTCGTTACTCCCTTTTGCGTTCACGCACATCGTTGGCTCAGCCACAAGTTCCAGAGCTGTAATTAAAGTTTTCAAATATTGCTTAGTTTGTCCATTTTTATTGGTTGCAACCTTTTAATTACGAAATCTATAGATACTAAGTTTCCAGTATTTATTTAAAATTTACTCCTCTTAAACGTTTTCACCACCACGTTAGAGATATGCTTGATTCCAACTTATATATTAAACCAAATTCAAAAATTATCTTTATAAAGTTAATATTTTTTATATTTAGAAACTTCTCCTAAAATTAGTCTTGAACCCACTCAAATCCTCATATGAACACAAATAGGGCACTCACACAATTTCTAGTTGCCAACATCGGATTCCACTGCTTACAGAATTCTCATACTTGAGAATTAAATTATAAAACTTTCCAATACAATTTACCAAGATGTTAGAAACAATTTATCTTCAGAATACTATCCTAATTCATTCTTTAAGACCTCTTAACATCAGTTACATCAAAATAGGTTCAATCAGGACCCCGAAAATCATAACCATGACTTCCAACACCTCCAAAATACAAAATAACATGAAATTAAAACCTAAAAAGTTCCATTATTTTCCCTTATCATGTTAGGAACAATTTTTATTCAAGGGTTCTAAGCTAATTCAAAACACTACCCCCCGACAACGTCCTCCTAAATGACTGAAGCTTACTTAAAATCCTACATGAATCTAGCTACAGTCCAATAGTTCTTACGATAATATATCTTGAGTTAAGTTATGAAACTTTCTATATATCATCTCAAGACTCTAGGCTACATTTTCTCCTTGGAACTCATAACCTAATTCAATCCATAAAATACTCAACATACCAGATTTCCTTGACTTATAAAATTTGGCCCTGCACCCCCTCAAAAACCACTTAACTCTCATTTTCTAACACCTTACCTACAACTAACCCTCCTTTGTTCATACTCACTACTCACTTTCATTAACTCCTTAACTCACAACATTAATCAACTATTCTTTTCCTCTTGTTAATGAACTTTTTATTCAAATTCAATTAATCCTTAATCACAAAATTTAAGAATTTCATGTTTTATTCATTATGTTATAACTAGTTTTCTTGTAGACATTTTATCAAATATCATAAGTGTATAAGTTTCTTCTATTTGTGTGTATGTGTATATATATCTATCCCAATTTAATCAATAGACCGCATCAATTCAACATTACTAATGATTTCCAACATTAGTTTTCAAGTTAACTTAATTATTTAGAAGTTACTACATGCTTAACTTATCAAAGTTTAACAATAACTCACACCAAATCCCTCATTACTCATTCTTAAATTCACTTTATTGTTCCACTTTCATTCTAGGTTTTACATCAAATTTATATACAAGAATTAAAGAAATGACAATTAGATTCAAGAAACTCACCCTCTTAAACTCCCTTATAGTAGCCAACTAGAAGAGGGAAAGAATCCCCTAGGTGCAGGCCTAAAACTTTAAGAATTTACTAACTTACATCCACCTTAAGGATCAACCAAAGTGCTAGGACACCAAGAAAATTAGTTGCCTATCCACAATTGAAGTATGCAATGACTAAAAAAATGGTTTTACAGAAAAGAACCGAGGACTTGATTTGTCTCAAAATAGGGTTACTGCCCTCTAAACTTTCCCCTTCATAGATGAACAATCTGATTTAGAAATTGTTCTTATTCCATCACCCTCAAGGGCTGAAACAAAGCATTGTTGAAGGTATGTCTTGCAGCTAATCAAGCCTACTGCTATTGCTCATTATTCCCATCTTAACTTCCACAGTCACACACCTTCACAGAAACTCACACAAGAGGATTAAGGGTATGGCTGGGAAAGGAAGACAGACACATGGCAAAGGCAAGTAGGAGGAAGTGGCTTGCTATAGGAGGGTATCACGAAAAACCAAAAGAAAGGAAAGGAAACTCTCAAGATTAGAAGGAAAACACATCAAAGTTGACTCACTAACTCAGCACCCAAGAGAAAATGGAAGCTAGTGGTTGTAAAAGAAGTGGTACACGGCCTAAGCAAGGGGAAGGAGGATGAGGCTTATCGCTACCTTGGAGAATTTTCTAGAGTTCTCTAGCACCAGTCAAAGCAGGGGAATATGGCGGTGGAGAAAAAGAAACAAGTAACAATCGTGAGAATTCAAGCAGCAAGGTTTGTTCTAAGCAGAAAAAGAAGGAAAAGAAAAGTAAAAAAAAATAAGTGAAGTCAAGGTCAATGTTTGTAATATGTGATGGATATTCCTCCTTCAAATATATACGCATATACTTATATATATACAAATAGTTACTAGTTAATTTAGTTAATTTTATTTACATGCTTGTTTTACTTCTCATTGAAATTCATAAATTAAATTCAACTTTCATGTCCATCAATAGTATGGTGAAAATTAATTCTTGCATTACATGTATAAATATATATATATATATATATATATATATTTATATATATATACAAGTATTTTTTTACTTTAATTTTTCCTTGTGGAAAGAAAACTTTATTTACTTAATCACTGACAAATTACTTAAAATATTCTAAAGCGCACATTAAAATATCAGGTTATGACACAGATCTTCACAATTCACAATAAAACAAATTAGCAGGTAGGCTCCTAATCATCATAAAGTTCTAAACTTCATGACCTTATCAACATAAAGCCATAAACCATAAGATTGTGTTTGGTCGCACAAATATGATAAGATAAAATAACATATCCTATAAATATTAATAAATATGTGCATATAAGCACTTATCTTATGTGAATGATTGGATAAGAGACAAGATATGACTAAATTTTCTTTCTCAACTGTTTAGTGCAATATTAGATTACATTAGGTTTGACAAACTCTAATACTATTTTGATAAAATTTCATCATTTAATAGAAAAATCATGTAAATCAAATAAATTTATAATTTTTTTGTATTTTTGTTCATATATAAAAATATATATAAATTTGATTTTTAAATTATTATTTTATTGTAAAAAAAAAGAAGAAGAAATATACGTTTTAGTGGGATGTGAACTAAAGTCACATATTTCATATATTCTTTTATAAAGAAAAACTTTTTTTTTTTTTTTTGGGATATAATTCTGACTAAATTTTCAATGACGAAAGATGGTTAGTGAAGAAAGAGAATAAGATTTGGATAATTTGAAAAAAAAATTTACGGTGGTTCATTACTCCCTTATTTTATCCATCATAATACCTTCACCTATTCAAAAACAAAATAATCTTGCTTCAACAAGATTAAAGCTCCATTTCGGATTAATAACAAGTATTGCCGTTGCCCAACAAGTTCAAAAATCAAACATAAGAAGTACATAATCTGATAAATAGCTAACATGGACAATAGGGTAGACTCTAATTAAACAAACCAGTCTAATGCAATGAAAAGTAAAACAAAATGAAGCACCAGTACATTACAAAATTCATAGAGAAGATCAATTTCACAAAGAGTACTCATTTATTGATACACTTTAACAAGCTACTATAGACATTACATAATTCTTAAAGAAGATCAATATTAGAAATTAAACAATAAAGGAAAAAATATTAACTACAGATACTGAACTAAGAACTTCTTCACAAAGAGTACTCTATTGATACACTTTAACAAGCTACAGTAGACATTGCATATTTCATAGAAAAGATGAATTTCAGAAATTAAACTATAATGGGTTTTGGAATCACTCTTAGAGGGACTACCTTGCTTAGAGTTGTACCCAACTTTGCCCTTGTGTCAATGGCTTCTGGTGTAACCACTTGATCATTTCCATCTAAAACCCAGTCAAAAGAAAGTATCAATGTAGCAAGTATCAAATGCAGCAGTGTTTCCCCAAGTGGATAACCCACACACATTCTTCTTCCTGCTCCAAATGGAATAAGTTTGTAATGACTACCATGATAGTCAATATCATTAGTTTCATTACAACCTGAAGACTCCAAAAATCTTTCTGGTTTGAAAGAAAGAGGCAACTCCCAATTATTTGGGTCTCTTCCAAATTGCATATGCATTAAAAAGGACCTGAGTATTTTTAGGGACTATGTATCCCATAAATTCAACATCTTGAATTGTGGGAACTAGTAATAGTACTGGAGGGTATAATCTTAGAGTCTCCTTTATGACTACTCTCAATAAGGTAGATTTTTAATGTCATTCTCCTCAACCTTTCTTGACACCCGTGTAGCTTAGCTTTTAACCTTTTCATTGTTGTAGGCTTTTTAAAGAGCAACGCCATGGCCCACTTTATAGTGACGCCAAATGTTTTTGAAGCTATGAATAACTCCTGCAAATTCAATAAGAAAAAACATTACAATAAGATTCATCTGTAACAACATCTGAAACTTATTGTGAAATCACTAAAAATTGTTGCTGAAGCTAATTAGCAACTTATATAAAAATGTTGTCTAATCTTATCTTTCAGAGCAGTTGTTTAGTTTTTAGCAGTATGTTAAACATGTCACAGAAAATTTTATAAACATTTGATGCAATATAGTGTTGTAAAAGTAAATTATTTAGGTTTGACTAAGTCATTGTTTAGATTTGTGAGATGAAGCACAGTTAGGAAATGATCAATGAAAAATCTTACTAGTATCAAAGTGCATATTACTGTTGTGATAGTTTCTGGGGCTCGGATTCTCTTACACTATGAGATTCTAACAACACATCCAAGAAGTCCTTTCTCTTTTGTTTCTCTTGATGGCTGCCATGGCTAGCTGACGAGTATAGTTCACGAACTCGATCATCTACTTCCCTTGAAATAATCTCAAGCGACTTGGAAATAATTGGATCTATCCTCCTTCTTATACCTTGCGGGTCAAGCCAACTTAGAAATGGTAAGAAATCAACCACATTAGGCAACCCTAACAAATAGGTTGCCTTTTTTATTAGCTGAAGAAACTCCGTTCCTTGATTTGTGCCATATCCCATAACATTGTGTGAGAAAAAGAGGTTGCTTTGTAAATTAATAGTCGTAAGGAAAACAAAATCTGATATCTGAACCTTGATGCCTTTACTAGCTTCTTTAAATATCCAAGAAATCATATGATCCATGCATTTCATGCGCAAATGCGTTGTCTTAGTCATGATTTTGTTTGTGAAAAGCTCGGTGGTACAAAGACGTCTAAGCAAGCGCTAACTTTGGCCATATGGTGCAAAGTCATTGAGGTTTAAGAAAAATTGCATGAGTTAAAGACCTCACCGCCATAGCAGCTAGCAAAAGAGACATCATGGTTTTTGAACATGTTCATAGCTGCATCAGCTGAGCATACTACCATGGTTTTTGCTGTTCCTAACTTTAGCCACAAAACCGGTCCATATTTTTGGGAGAGGGAGGCTGAAGTTAGGAGAATTCAATCCTCATGTGCGGATGAGGATGGAATGGAATCAAGAATGTTTCCGATGATCGGCCACCTCGGAAGGTTAGGTGGTAATGAACGCTAATGTTTAGCTTTTGATGTTTTCTTTGTAGGTAAATATCTTAAAAGAAAGGATAGTGATACTAAGAAGATGATAGCTGACAAGACTAAGAAAGACATTAATGTTGGTGAGTACTCCATAATATCTTTGAAGCTAAACTATGTTTGCTTATTTATTGTTGTCCTTCTGCTTTGGCACAAGTACTTCAAACTTAAAAAGTTAGTTGACACTTTTGTAATTGGAGACCAGAAAAGGCCTTTCATCTTCTTGGGTTCATCTGCCATTGCCGTCTTCCTTAACCAACCCTCGAGCTTCCTTTGTGCCGCCTTCCTCATAGAAGCTGCCTGGTAGAAGCCGCTAAGTTGACCCCGATGGACGAAATTTTTTTTTTCCCCTTTTTCTTTTACCAATTCAGATTCTCTTAGATTCAATTCTTATATAAACTAAACGAGAATTTACAAACTATGAATAACAATTCACATATAGAAGTGTAATTGTAGTGAAATTTATATCTTCTGAAAGAAACCATTTAAAAAAATAAAATTCAAGTTTCCATAATAGTTCCCAGCTTGGACTAACCTTGTAGGATTGGCCAAAGGTGAAGAAAATGCACACACTTCGTAAATTTTTTGGGTTTGAATATTTTTATGAAGCTGTAATGAATAAAATTCTTATAAATTGTTTAGTGCTAACTTGGTTGTTTGTTTTTGATATAATCGAAGAAAGTTGAATAGAGTTGACAGTATATAGAGTGACAAAGAATTACTTTCTACAAAGTTGATTTTTGTTTGTTTGTTTTTTATTTTTTTTTCTTTTGGCTAAACAGAGTAAGACTTATGATTTTGGTAGTTTGTCACGTTGGCCTTTTTTGACTATAAAGGGGAGATGTAAGAGGGAAAGAAAGAGAAGATTTCAAACAAAAAAAAATTATTCAATGGAAAAAGAAAATAAAAAACAAAATTCATTATTGAAATTTAAACAAAAATTGAAAAACTAAAAATTCTTATAAATTATGCTACTTTTTTTAAAAAAAAATTGTTGAATCTTCATTGGAAATTCCATTTATGCATAAAAAAGGTACCAACTTACAAAATGCTTCTCTTTCATATATTTATTTTGGAATCAAAATTAGATGATACATTTTTTTTCTTCAATTTTTTATTAGAGACTTTAAATCATATGTGGTGAAATATAAAAATCACAATATACATCCTTCCATTTTTTTTCCTTTAATTTTTTAGAAAATTTTACATAGATTGATAAAATATTAAAGATGGAATATATAATACCCTATTAGAGAATTGGAATTTTTAATGCCCAACGAATTCGGTAACGTGGCCAACATAAAGTTTTGACATTTCGATTGTGTTAAGTCTAGATTTTACTAGTTGAGTTATCCTCCGCATAGTTGACCTGCAAAGAGAGAGGTCCTTTAGATATGTGAAAACTCCAATGCCAAAGTGAATATATATCAGAGTATGGAAGCTGATAAGTTGTAAAAGAGTAATGTTTGAGAGTGCTTTGGGGTTTTGAGCCCCTCTATATAGGAGTTATGTTCGTTATAATAATAATGACGTCTATTATAATCATAATAAATGATAATGATGTCATTTATAATAATAATAGACAATAATGGCATTTGTTTAATAGGAATTAATGGTGCGGTTACTGTTTGGATTATTTTGTTATAACTTTAACCATGCAATGTGTAATAATTTCGTTGGATTTATACAATCTTGTATATTATCACTAGTTCCCAAAAACAAGTTTCAGGAGTGTAAGGACTTGAACTAGACGTTGTAGATCATATACTAGGTCATGTTTCACTTCTGTAGGGTGTAATTTTTGTTTTAAAATTTTTGGTGCTATCATTGATGTGATGCTCTGCTGATGTGATGTTTTATCACTGCTATTGACGTTATACTGAATTCCATCTTATAACTTACCTCATTTTACTCCACCTTATTACTCTCACATTTTTCTGCTTAAACTGAGAAGCTCGGGCTTTCTGTGATAGCAGTTTATATTGAATTTTTGCTCACTGATGTGTACTAATATGCAATTGTATTTAAAATGGATTGAAATAAACATCATACCTTGCTTTAACAATATGGGTGAAAACCCGAGATTGTTTTCTATTGTTATAGCATTTTGGTTGAAAACTTGAGATTTTGCCTACTGTTGGGGTACTAATATGTAGTTGTATTTAAACTATACTGAAATAAAACATCATATCTTGCTTTGAGTAAGCAATATGACTAATAACATAAGATTTTTGATGTTGTACTGGCTTTGTAGCCACTTGATTGGTGCTTTGCCTGAGGGTTGGTTTCTTAGCCTATACTGCTCACCCCAAGTGTGACTAAAGGCATTTTAGTATGTGTTATCTCCTCGGGCTCTCTCTCTAGGTTAGGTGAAAACCAGGTACCTTTGGTGGTTTAGTATATGAGGGATCCTGCTGAAAAGCTAGTTATTGCCTTTTCCTCGGGGTCAGGTTATTTTTTCCAAACCTTTATAGTCACGAGGGGGACATATTGCATGTCACTCCTCCTAAGAACTGTCATCAGCTGAAAAGCTGTGTATGAGTTCTTTTGAACTATTATGACAATAAGCAATAACTGCTTCTATGTTTAAAGGTGATGAGCATATCTTGATTTAATAATTTCATGCACGAAGGCTTTCCTATGAAATATTATAATTGCAGCTAAAAAGATGAGCTTAACAGGGATTTCATTAAATATAAATGTGAAAAGATCTTGGTTAAAATAACAAATAATAATCTTAATATAACTTGTATAATCTGGTGGTTTTACCATTCGCAAAATGTTGTCCATTCAAGTTGATGATTTGACCCAAAGTTGTATTCAGCTTACAATGTAAGGGAGGAATATTTTCTTTTTTGCAATCATTATTTGAGCTTCGTACTCTTTATTTTCTTGTTAGGTTGTAGGCTAAATCATTTGAAAATGTTTATCAAATACAATTTATAAAGAACAAAAAATATATGGCTTAGTCGTTAGTTGACTCGAGTTTGATAAAAATCAATAATTATTACTTGGGCCAGTCGGGTATAGAGAATAAATTGGAGAGATTCATAAAGAATCACAGAAAGGCATGAAAGTTTGAAAAACATGTAAGTCCATCCATGCTTTATTACCAAGCATATTGGGCAAGAATAATAAATATCAAGAATGCAGTTGTGCTCTAACACATTTATATCGAGTGTGTATACAAGAAGCATGTAACTCATGTAGAAAATTGTAGATAAACCACTCTAAATTTGCCATTGTCAATTTAACCTATGCCTTGGACAACTTGTATAATCATCAAACATATAATTACGTGAGTTATAAGGTAATTTATGTGTGCATTCATGTTATTTTATCATGATATTTATTTGTAGTTGTGGTTATAGGAAACATAATGCAAATTCAAGAATTTTTACACTTAACCACATTTGCAGTTATAATATAATACACATTTAATATACATTTTCTCTTTTTCTTGAGCATTTAAGTAGGTAATTAATGAAATTTAATGATAGAAAAAATTGTAGGCAATTTTTTACGAGTTAGAGCATGTGATTATACTTCTTATGCCATGATGATTGAAATTAAAATCATGGTAAATGAAATTAACTAATGATAAATGATATTAAAGCATAATAAATCATATTAAGTCATGAAAAATGAAATTAAAGTTGTCCAGCTCAGCCAAAAAATAAGGTCGATCATTTGAACATGTGGATTGGATTGTATAATTCATTAGAGGCTTAATGTATAGTATGTTATCCGGAAATAATATCCATATGCAAGTGCAATTATAAATTAAATCCAATATTTGTGGATTGGTAAAATGAAAGAATCACAAAATAGGAGCTCCTAGCCATGATAACTTGATTATATAGCTTATCAAATAGAAGCATTGACATGTGTTTATGATAGTGTTGAAGCTTGTGATGATATATGCTTATGATCAACCAGTTTTTTAGCCTTTTCTTCTTATTTTTTTTCTTTTGAATTACATACGGGAGTTATATATGACTTTGTCAAAGCACAAAACAAGTCGTGTTGTAAAGTTCTTATACATATCTAAATTTTGAAAGCCATAATTCTACTATGCTTTCCTTGCTTCTGGATGCCGAAATGAAAATTCAGGACTAAGTCCTCGGTTCGTGAAAGGAACGGCCCCGAAGAACATAGGCACATAAGAACACGTCCGTAACAATAAGGCTGTGATTTTTTGGTTTGCTAGTCGAGTCGATGTTGCCCCGTGTGTTGGGATTCAAAATTGAGGTATAAGGCTGCGAGTATGCCAAAAATTTGAGAGACATAACCAGTAGTTTGAAATTCATTTTGATTGGAAATTCAATCATGGTTTTCCACAAACGGTGATAATGTCAAGTTTGGATTTGATCGTGTCCTTCACATGATTGACCTGCAAAGAGGGTGACGGTCTTACTTGTGAGTTTCTATTTATTAGAGCATAGAAAGTTGAAAAACTGTAAAAGACTAAGGTTTAAGAGGACAGTCTATCTTGTTTTGGGGGTTTGAGTCCCTTCATATAATTGTTACACTACAAGAAAAAGAAGTATCACTTGTCCGCTAAAAGTGAACACTTATAAGCAAGCCTTTAATACTATTATTAGCGTCCACTATTTGCATCCAATAATGGAGATAACAAGTATAAGTGTCCACTTTTTGCATGTTGATAAGTGGAAGCTGATAGTATCAGCGTCCACTATAAAAAAATTGGCTAGAGAATGAACCTGAGGACAGTTATAGTTGAGACAGACAATCAAATATAAGAAACTGATGATGATGAGAGTCAGAGTCATGAAGATGATAATGTTTTTGAGTCAAATGTGATGGATGATGTGATTTCAGTTGCAGATATGATTGAGCAAGTCAACATTACAAAGTATGATGATAAGATTATAGTGTCAGATATGATTGGGCTCTCCGATATTTCTGAGCTTGTCAATAGAATTCCAGAGTATGTAGATAACGTTCTAGAGTAGATTGTCGAGCGACCTATCTTCCAAAGGTCAAACACATTGATTTTGTCATTTGCAGTTTCAGATGATGGTGACCCCGAACAAAGTTCTTTGTGTTGATAATTTTTTGCTGCTGCGCCTGACCTTGCTATAGGTTTTTATTCCTGAGGTCCTCATCTCCCCTCATTACAAAACTTGAGGTCGAGTTTTTTCCAACAAGGGGAGAATGATAGGGAATAAATTTATAATTCTATGGGTGTTTAGTGTTTTATGTAATGATATGCTCTACTATGCAAAATTAGAAGTTAGGAATTTATTTATTTGTATTTACTATTATGTTTTCAGCTTTTAGATTATTTATGTTTTTGTCCTAGGGATTTATTGAGTGTTGAATGCAAGCTTTCCCAAACCCTAGTTTCATCTAGCTCTCTTTCAATTTCTTGCTTCCCTACCTATTCCTCCTACCTTCTCCCCCAAATTTCTCTCTAATTCCCCATTTTATGCTACTGTCCTACATCAATTAACCTCCCTATAAACAGCAATGAACATATGATTTGAACACAAATCATGTAGCAAGTACAGAATGAAGAAAGGTAGAGATGACTGTGGTAGTTGAATCCATACATCTGCTAAGGAGGAATCATTAGTTGTATTAAAAGATGTCCCTGACCTGAATAAACTAAACTTATGATAATCAATGACGTGCAGTTGGAACTATCTGTGCGGGACTCTGCTCATAAACATAAAGTCTATGATGAACCTAGTTTAGGCTTAGAAAAGGCCTATGACATGAACTTATTTATGATGACTGAACTGGGTTGGAAGATGTATATATAATAATCCAGATGTTTTATGGTCTAAGGTGTTATCTTGCAAATGATTACTTTATGAATGCTTCTGCTAAATCTCATCACTCACGTGACTTGGGAAAAAAATATATTATGAAGGGAAAGGCGATTCTTATTCAGGGTGCTAAATGGAGATTGGAAATTGGTTCTAAAATCAGGATTTTGAACTTGTAATTGGTTAAATGACCTTACTCTGTATAATAAGACCTTAACTCTACCTTAAGGATTAATGAGCTCCAAATTTATGTGCCAAAGGAGATTATTAATATTCCTCCAGTTAAGCCTGTTGTGTTATATAAGAGGTTTGACGATAAGCTGATTTGTGGTTTTTCTAATAAAAGTTCTTTTTATACTGCTACTGCTAGAAATTTGTTTATTTTTTCTCATTGTTGAAGCTAATTGGTCTATGTTTAAGGCATGCTGGAAAATCCCTACCACTCTAAGAATTAAGCACTTCCTTTGGCTTTTTTTCCATCAAAGTTCATGAAAAACAAGTCTAGATTTGTTAGACATCTCACTTAGTCTATGAATTGTGAGTTCAATGATTTTTATTGTGAGGATTGTCTTTATGCCATAAGAGATTGTCTCCATGCCATCAATATATGGGCTAACCTTGTTCATGATGTTTTTAGGTGAAACTTTTTCTTTGTTGATTTTAAAGGCTGGATCGCTTATAATCTTAAGAATAATATTATTTTCTCTGATTTAGCCATTCCTTGGTCTGTGGTCTTTGTTATGGTAGCCTGGATAATTTGAAAATGGAGAGAACAAAAATAAAAAAAATCTTTGATACTGATTTTCGAATACACTTCAATAAGTTTTTTATCTCTTATGTTAAGGATCTTTGGAGTATTTTTGTTAATCAATAAACTACTAATTTCATGAAAGATAAGTTTATTACCTGGTCCTTTCCTCTCGTTGGTTGGGTTAAACTTAATTGTGATGGAGCTGCTAAAGTCTAATGAGCTAGTAATAGCTGTGGGGGTGTGATCAGGGGTGATATACTGATAGTGGAGGGTGGCTTGTGGCCATTTTCTATTAATTTAGGCCAAGATACTAATATGTCATCTGAGCTAATGGTTATCTTTCATAGTCTTTCCGGAGCCTCCTCATGACTCAGGGAGTTTTCCTAGTAAGGATTTTAATGGTGTTGCTATGCATAGAATAGTTCCTGGTTAGCTTCTATTTTTTGCTTTGAGCTTTAAGCCCTAGCTTGTAGAAGAAAAAGAAAAAGGTAAATAAATGGTTTAATGATTTGAGCGTTTTTTTCTCTTTCATTTTCTAATGTTTTAGATGTTTTTGATAACATGCTTAACTATTGTTTTAGTTTTTCAAAACTTTTCACCAGCTTTTAATTTAGTTCTTCATGATTGTTTCTGGTCAATTTCATCATCTAGTATTTAGACTTTTCAATCAAGTTGCATTCCACATTCTCATTTTATATATAAATACAAGTAATTTTACATAATTTAACAATAAAATGCTCATTTTTTTTATTTTTTTTTTTGGTAAGATATAAGAATAAATTAAGTACCATTACCTTTATGTGAAGTATAGTTATTTTGTTACTCATAACACGAGAATGAAACTTGGTTGAAAATTTTTGAATTTTGAATAATAAAATTGACTGAGAAAATTCTTAGATATTTGAATTAAAAATGGATACAATTTGAAAGAACCGAAATATATAAGCATTAATAAAATAGGAAACTTTTGATGTATTAATGTACTCTCTTTTTTTTTTGGGGTGAAAGCTGATGAATATAATTTTAATTTGAACATTTGGCTCCAAACAAATACATGTAAGGCTCACAATCTCACACAGCTCACAATCTCACACACCTCTTAACTCTTATAATAACATTAGGTGATAAGAGCTTGTAAAAGATCCTTAAATTGCTGCAATTGGATCCCTCTGAGTTTAAACTTGATGTAATTTGGATCCTATAATTATATTTCGTCGGGTTAACTATTGTTTTAGTCCTTCATAATTGTCTTAGATTTTAATTTAATCATTCATAAATATTTTCGATCAATTTCATCCTCTAATATTCATATGTTTCAATTTAGTTACATTTTCTCATTCTCATGTTATGCATAAATAAAGTAATTATATATAATTTAATGATAAAATGATGGAAAAAGAGATATAAAATAACTTATGTACGTTATTATGTTCATGTAATTGTGCTTATTTCGTTTATTCATAATATGTAAATTAAAGAATGGAACTTGATTGAGAAATTTTGAATCTTGGAGCATAAAACTAACTGAGAAAATTCTTGAAAAATCAAACTGAATATTGATATAATCATGAAGAATCAAATCAGTAGATAAACCTATTTCGTCTAAATTAATATGATAGATATTGATGGGAGATGAGACGTGGCACACTTGACAAATAAAACACAGGGCTTTTATGTAATTTACATCAAAATCATTTTAAAAAAGTAACCAAAAAAAGAAAAAACTTTGTTCCTCTCTCTTTCTCATCACCACCTTTTTTTTCCCCTATAGTCACCATCGTTCCTCTGATTCTCTATAACCACAATCACACAAACTTTATAACTTAGCCAAGAACTTATTGTAATCGGAGAACAATGACCCATGATTGTTTAAATCTAGTTTACGCCACCTAGGACATTCACATCGACCTTTTCAGTTATAATTTTTCTCTCTAAATCTGCTCACTACACCTAAATCCGATTCCAAATCTCATTCCAGATCCATGTCTAGAACAACAGGAACTGGACATGTCCATGTCGATACTGTGACAATTCTTTATTGACAATTATTTGTTCCTTGTCGCCAGTTATTGTTATCCATTTAATTTAAACCAATTGAAATTTTATAAACAAATATTTACATATAACATCAGGGTTTCAAAAAGGAAATATAAAAACAAGGTAAAATTATTCATAAGATATTTAACGAAATTGTTCATGATATATAAAATTGTCCACAGAAAAACACTAATTGGAAAAGAGAATTTGCAAATTTCATAGAAAATGGTGATGGTATGGAAGAGAGAAAAACAAAATGGATTTTTATATATATATATATATATAATTTTTAACAATATTTATCTCTTTTTTCTTCTAAAATTTTATTTTATTTTTTTAAAATAAAATTAATTTTGATATAAATTATGTAAAAAGTCACCTGATTGTTTTTTATTTGTCAAGTATGGCTTGGTTGTGCACCTCATTTCCCACCAATTACATTAGCATCTGTCAGCTTAATTTAATTTGGATGAAATGTAACAGTAAGGATCTAATTGCATTAATTTTAAATTCGGAGAGACCTAATTGCAGTAATTGAAAGTGCATGGATGAAAATGAACTCAAAACTAAATTATAGTACAAAAGCATAATTTAGCCCAAAAAAAAAAGAAAGAAACAAAAAAAACTCATCGCAGCAATCATCTCTCTGAGTCGGCATCTTAAAAATTAAAAGAAAAACACAACACACACGTCGAAGCAATCCTTCTCCAAGTCGGCAGATTGCACTTTGACTATGACCCACAACCACAAGTCCACGATGCATCTGTCCCTCTTTCTCCACAATCTATCATTCTACTTTTCTAATTTATGCAATTCTGTAGAATACTTATTTATTATTATATATATATATATATTTTTTTTTTTTTTTGTGTGTGAATTATAAATCTTGTGATGGAATAGAAAGAAACAAAGACATGGATTTATGCAAATTTGGATAAGTTTTTGCCTCCATTAATGGTTTATGAAGATGCCAGTTTATGAATACTTGATTTATATAATCTGATTTAATATTGAATTGACAACTATTATATTACAATTCTTTTTTTCTTTTTTTTTTATCTTGTTGATTGTTAAGATAATATTTTCTTAAAAAATTAATATTTAGTAACGTGGTTGATAATAATTTCAACAATAACTCATTATTTTTAGAATATTTGACATATTATTATTATATTTAATATATTTTAACAAATATCATATCAATAATTGTTAGATATGAAATCTAAAATTAGGATTGAAGATTGAAGGGGAATAAAGCTAACATTGATTACTACAATTTTGATCCCTTAAGATTATCTTAATTTTAATTTCATTTTTTTAAAAAGTTTCCAATCAAAGTCATCCACTAGATTTTAAATTTTTTAATTAAGTTGCATTTTCTATTTCAATGACCAAAAGATGCTACTCATAAAAAAGAAATTAAAAACATGAATATCTTGATACCAAATAAAATTAGTTTGTTTATAAATGTTGGGAGAACACAACTTGATTAGAATTTATGAATCCTCTAGAATAAAATTGACCACAAAATTTTTTTGAATAAAATTAAGAATTAAGAATTAAGGTAATATTGAGCCATCAAATAGTAGTAAAGCTTTTTTTTTTTTTTTTTTTTTTTCCAATAGGATCGTGAAATAATTATTTTCCTTATTGGGCAGAAAAGATTCAAAAGAAATCTGATTCTCAGAAATCTATGGGCTGTGAACACTGGGATTTGGAGAAGTCATCAAAAAAAGAAAGGTTTAAGGGCTTCCTATCCAAATTTACCCTCCTATACTTCCTCAAAAAGTCAAAGCTCAAAAGCAAATCCAGCAAAGATCCCCTTATTTTGATAAGCTCTGACCACAAACTTATTACTAAGTCCCAAGCCCAAAAATGTAAATTTAACCAACCAATCCTTTTCTTTATAGGTCACCAACTCTAGTTTATAAAGGGACATGATTACTCTCTCTCTCCTATGTTGTGTAGAGCAAAGGAGAGGAAATGAATGGACAAGAATCTGTGTAATTTTCCATCAAAGTTCTCAAGTCATTTTCACGAAGGCAACATGGAAATTCCTAAGAGAGAGAAAGAAAATTGAACCTTAAAAAGTCTTTGGTAATTCAGTCCATTTTTCTCATTTTCCAAACGCGGATTTGCCGAATTAACTATTCCCATCTCAGCTCTCTCTTTCCTTGATTTGATTTTTCTTATTAACGCTTTCAAGTTTCAAACTTCAACCACCAACTGTTTCATAGTCTTCTCTTATAATTTATTGTGTTCATTCGGGCGTTTGTGAAGCCAGAAAGAGTTTCCCGAAAAAATTTTATTGTTCTATTATTGAGGTGAAATTTGTGGAATCTGATCGTGTAACGTAAGTGGGAATTGTTGGATTTATTATTTTATCATCTGGGTTTCGAAGATTTTTCAGCAAAGTGGAGGTTCGAGGTTCTTAAGGCTATGGCTTCGTCGGCTATATTTTCGTTGCTACGGAGGAGGAGATCACCTTCCTTGGAAGCTTTCTTGGCTCCGGTCGACCTAACCGTTGTTGCGATGATAAAAACCCTTGCGGCTGTTTCTTCTGAATTAATCTCCTGCTATTCGGACCGATCGTTCTTCTTCCAGCGCAAAAATTCGCGGTCACTTATTCGGAAAGTCGAGGTTTTTCTGTTGCTTTTGGAGTATCTGAGGGATGCGGGCACGAATCTTCCTTCAACGGCAGTGCTTTGTTTGAAGGAGCTTTATTTGTTAATGTATCGGTCGAAGATTCTTCTTGATTATTGTGCGCAATCCAGTAAGTTATGGCTTTTGCTTCAGAATCATTCAATTTCTGGTAATTTTCATGATTTGAATCAAGAAATTTCGACACTTTTAGATGTATTTCCGATTGAGGATGTTGAATTGAGCGAGGATGTTAGGGAACAGATTGAACTTTTGCAGACACAATCTAGGAGGGCCAAATTGTTCATAGATGAGCATGATGAGAGATTGAGAATTTGTTTCTTTTCATTTCTTAATGATTTTGAGAATGGCCGGGTTCCTGATTCGGAAGAATTAGAATCATTCTTTGTTAAAAATTTGAGAATTCAGGATGCCAAGAGTTGCAGAACAGAAATTGAGTCTTTGGAGGACCTGATTGTTAATCACGAGGGAGATGTGGAGCCAACAACCTCGGTTCTTAATGGGTTTGTTGCACTGATGAGATATTGCAGATTTTTGCTTTTTGGATTTGAGGAAGATGAAGTAGAATTTGGAATTGACAATCAGAAGAAGCCCATAATGGGATTGCTTACACAGGAATTTGCAGAAACATGTTTAACAATTCCAAAGGACTTTTGCTGCCCGATATCATTGGATTTAATGCAAGATCCTGTGATAATCTCCACAGGACAAACTTATGATCGGAGTTCAATAACCAGGTGGATGGAAGAGGGACATTATACTTGTCCCAAAACGGGGCAAATGCTTGTACACACCCGCCTAGTTCCCAATCGGGCTTTAAGAAATTTGATCATGCAGTGGTGCACTGCACATGGAATCCCCCATGACCTACTAGAAAACAATGATGCATCTGCTGAAACCTTTGCAGCAGCTTCCCCCACCAAAGCTGTCCTTGAAGCCAACAAAGCAACAGCATCACTTCTCATTCCACAGCTGGCAAGTAATTCACAGGCTGCTACGACTGTAGCTGCCCGAGAGATTCGATTGCTTGCTAAAACAGGCAAAGAAAACCGTACCTTCATTGCAGAAGCTGGGGCAATTCCCCTGTCTCCAGAAATTACTTTCATCACCTATCCCTGTCGCTCAGGAGAATGCTGTAACTGCAATGCTCAACCTATCCATTTATGAGAAAAATAAGAGCCGAATAATGGATGAGGAAGGGTGTCTAGGATCTATTGTTAATGTTCTGAGATTTGGGCACACAACAGAGGGAAGGGAAAATGCTGCTGCAACATTATTCAGCCTCTCTGCCGTTCATGACTTTAAGAAGAGAATTGCAGATGAGGGGGGAGCCCTGGAAGCCCTGGCAAGGCTGTTGAGGGAGGGGACCCCTAGAGGAAAGAAGGATGCAGTAACAGCTTTGTTTAATCTTTCAACCCACACTGAGAACTGTGTTAGGATGATAGAAGCAGGGGCCGTAACAGCATTAGTTGGGGCTTTGACAGATGAAGGGGTTGCTGAGGAAGCCGGAGGCACGTTAGCTTTGATTGTTCGGAAGCAAGCTGGTGCCAAAGCAGTGGCGAAGGAGGAAACAGCAGTGGCAGGTTTAATTGGAATGATGAGATGTGGGACACCAAGAGGAAAGGAGAATGCTGTTGCTGCCTTGCTGGAGTTATGCCGGAGTGGTGGAGTAGCTGCAACTGAAAGGGTGGTAAAGGCACCGGCTTTGGCTGGTTTACTTCAAACCCTGCTCTTTACTGGTACAAAGCGGGCAAGGAGAAAAGCTGCTTCACTTGCCAGAGTATTTCAGAGGTGTGAAAACACATCTTTGCATTTCGGTGGATTGGGTGTAGGATATGCATTTGCTGGCAACTCAGCTACGAATAGGGATAGCAGCTTTGCCAGCGATGTTTCAGTGCCAATGTCAATTTCTGTCCCTGTTTTGTAGTGGTAACACCCTTGTATTACCGAGTTCCTCCTTTGCATCTCACTATTTTTATCAGTAGCATTTACACATTCTTTCATTGAAATCAAAATAATAAAAGATTCATAGAAACACCATCCTGGTGTGTTCTGAGAGGATATACTTGTTGTGCATTTAGCTTATACATGTGTAGTCTCCAGTGTTGTAGCAAACCAGAATAGAAAATCTGTTTAGAGAAATATCAGATCATTACAAGTTGAAGAAAACCCTTTAGATGCAACAAATGTGATTTTCAACATGAAAAGATGAAACGATATTTGTATTGCTTTATGCTGCTGAATAACGTCAAGCTGGAACATCCAGTCACTACTTCATTGATTCAACTTGTTATTTAATCCAAAATCAATTTCATGAAGTGACCGAGTGCTTTTTTTTTATTTTTTTTATTTTTATATCTATTTGTATTTGACATCCCCATAAATGAGTTATGCAACCTGGGGATACTTCATCTGAGAGTACTCTGAAAATCTACAAGTCATACGATATTGTAAAATGTGGATTGAATTGATATAGTACGTGGGTTGGTGAAGCTGATCGCCTGTGAAACACAAATTACATTCTTCAGTCTGTGTTGGAGTTCCATATCTGGCTTTCCCTTGAAGCCTGAAGTGCTTGATGCATATCAGTCTATGAAATGGTCAAAAGGTGTAGATTTTAGTTATAAGTGATGTTCTTTGAACATTCTTAAACATCTTGTATGAAGATGAGTTGCGAAGATATATATATATATATTTCAGAAATGAGTATCATTCTGGAGAGTGGAAAACTAGTTGTCTCTTGCTGAGGGGTGGATCCTACTTTTTCTTCTTTCACATAACTGCATAAAGGACCAAAAATCTTTGGTTTGATAAGGTGGTACCTGTTGGTTAATTTCTATCATTTAGATTCTTATGCAGACACATCAGCGCCATGTATGGGAGCTGATGTTGCCTCTATGATCATTGTTTTCCAAAAGTTAAAAGAATCTATTTTGACATAATGAATTGAATGATCTTATTAAGAACAATTTTTTTTTTACAACTGATAAGAAGGAACATAGAGATAAACACACTACAAATTTATAGACGATGTATTTTTCAGTTGTCATCATACACGGAAGACCCTCTCAAGTCTTCTCACAAAAATAAGTCTCGTGTGGAACCCTCTCACCATTATGTGAAAGAACTCTAAGGAGCAGTATGATGCTATCTTTTTTAATGAATTCATTGGAGCCATATCTAACTATACCATTCCAAATTGTTGTCATTGGAAAGGAGAAGATTCACCCTATTCATAACCCTTGTTGTGGAAGAGCTTTCGCAAGTGGTAAGATGAGGTGGGGCAGTGACTTCACTATCTGTATGTAATTGATATTAAGATAGAATAAAAGTAGAAGCACACTTACTTGACAAATAATTGGAGACATGGCGCAATTGAGGTTATGATAGTTACTAATGATGATAATAAGAAAGAAACTAATGATTCTGATTCCATCTCATTAGCTTCATTAATATTTTACTCAAAAAATGATTATAACACAGCTAGCAGCAACAATCCTTGGGCCCCAATTGTTGTTACTTGCTGCTTATTATCAGAACTAATAAATGAATTGAAGGTTTTATTGTCTGAATGAGTAGGGGCTGGTAGCACTGTCGTGAGGTGTGGCTTCAAATTTGTTCACAGGTTAGAGAAAATCTTCTTGACCGTATGTCAACCCCTTAGAATAATAGACATTTTTTATATTATATATTCAAAGAATCAAACAAACTAAACAACTATACGGGGTCAATAAAGCATTTTCTCACTCAATTTTGTGAGGATCCAGTTCTTTTGCGAGGATGGCTCAGGAATCTTCTATAAGAGCATCCTTTGTTATTTAATTCAATGTGCTTCTTTGGGAAAAATGGCTTCCAACAGTCTCTAGGCCCAGAATTTTCTCTTGGGTTTTTGGGCCTTTATTGCATGATTTAAGATGATGCATGGGAAAAATTCCTAAATTTCCAGGAAAAGAACAGGTTACGGCATTGAGCTACTTTCATCATATTGATGTCACATATCTTAAAGATACCATGATCAAGACTTTGTTATTTTCAGAAATCAATTGAGTTAGTATCTTAGTAATAGTGACAATGGAAGCAGCAATAAAACAAGTAACATAATTTATCTATCTTCCCCCGGTTCCTTTTTGCACATAATTTAACTGTATCAATGTATCATCAATATAAATTAAAATTTGAGAAAAAGAAAATATAGGTTGTGTGCATCTTTAATTTCATGTTTTTCAGACATGACATCCTTTATAACAGAGTGAGCCCCTATATAATAGATAAATGAATAGCCATCTGTATATTTAAAAATAATAGTAAAATATACTATCTTTTCTTGAAATTTATTGAAATAACACTAAAATGCTAAAATTTAAGAATTTGACAGTCCCGTCCATGAAATGAATAGAAAAATAAGTGTTAAAATATTTTTTAAAAAAAAGTACTAGGTTTCGAATTTATCTTCAAATGAAAAAGGAACAATAAGTCCTTTTGAATAGTTTTTTACTTTCCAAATGAGTCCTAAATATACTAAAATTTTCTATATTATCTTCCAATTTTAATTATTATTTTTCTTAATAGAAACACATCGTGTTAACACCTTTGTCTAATTTATATTAATATATTCTTTTTAATAAAATAGACAAGAAAAATATTTTACACATACAAGTAAAATTGAATTTCTTAGTTACTTCAATTACAAAATAAGACATATAAATACTACTAAGAATCAAGCTTATTTTATTTAATGTTCAAATTTAGTTTTACTTCATGTGTAAAAAAATTTCCATTTTATTAGAAATATATATTAAAATTTATAGATTGACGTTAACATAATGTATTTCTATTAAGAAAGAAAACTAGAAATAGAGATACAATATAGAAAAAATAAATCTTCATGACTTATTTCGCAATATAAAAATGAAATTATGACTTTTGAAAATAAAATCAAGGCTTTTAATACTTTTTTTAAAAAATTATTTGTTACTACTAGAGACTCGTTTAGTACATCCTATAAGGACAACAAGACAATATAGATTTATGTTGTTGACTTTTTCTTATATTATGCTTGACAGTTTAAAACTATACAATAAGAAGGGGGAGGAATAAGACAACAGTATAACAATTGTAAAGTTATACAGCCTAATACATTGTATAATCATATATTATACAATCCTATACGATGCATCAAACAAATCATAATAGTTTTTCATCCATCGTACTGTAAAGAGAGTATTGAATTCTCCAAGACATAGATAAATCTTAAAATTTGAGAGTGTTATTTACTCAAGTTATAATGATTATGATTACGTATATGCTCTTGTCTTGGAGCTTAGGGTTTGTTCGCGATTTTCGTGGAGCTTGGAAAATTGATTTGTGTTATGCAGTCAGATAAACAGTGATGAAGGTTTGAATCATATTTGAATCATATTTGCCATTATTCCTATCTTAAAGGTCCGACGAGGGAGGAGTCACGTCATCATCCTGAGTGGCAATCAATCACGAGAGCCCACTCTGTCTCCTCGGTGTTAATAAATTCCCCAACCCTCTCCATGAGCCTTTCCAAGCTGGAAGGGGTCATTTTGTTAAAATCTAAGCTAAAAAGAAAATAGGCGAAGTCTTGCTTTGAGTGCTGTGAATTGTAATAAACTAGGAATTTGCATCTCATACTTCAAGAACACAATTATTAAAACGTGTCATATACTCATTCAAAGACTCATTTTCCCTAGGGTTTATCCCCATGAGGTTGGTAGCATCTTTTCTCTGCCTGCGGTTACTCATGAATTATCTCTGGAATACCATCATGAGTTCGTTGAAGTTTCTGACAGAGTTTTGGGGGAGATGTAAATCATTGCCTGGCTATTTCTCAAGGCGCTAAAGAAAATGCGCTGCACATCAGTTGATCCGGAACCCCATGTAACAATATCAAGGATTTGAATCCTGTAGCAAAGTATTCGGGTATGAGGTTCCATTTTATTGCTTCAAGGTAGGAATCTTCGGCCCGACTAGAACGTAGGAAGTTACCTCTTCCATAAACGGATGTCGAGCTTGCCCCTTTATGCATGGTGAAATAGTTTGTTTTGTAGAGCTCGTGGCGTGCCTCTCGTACTCATTGTCTTTTACGGTTCTCAGTGTAAGATTCGTCAGGGGAGGCACTCCTTTCCTTACAAGCCTTTTCATTCTAAGTGTCTATCTGCTCCTCCCTGTTTTCAAACAAGACACTCTCCATGCTACCCTGTCTTCTGGGTTCTCCACGAGGTTGGTTATTTTGCAGGGCTGGGGTCTATCCTGATAGATAGGACTTGAATTACATTCATGAGAGACAGGAATTGTTGTTCGGAGACATGTGTTTCAGGTGTCGGCTGGGTGCTGGATGCAACATCCATTAAGTTGCCCATCTGGGCCCTTTGTTCTTCAGTTAATTCTTCAACAGTTCGGTTGTCTTTTATGGGGGTAGTTTTGGCTTGAAGTGAGCTTTGCTTTTAAGGTTTGGAAAATGGGGTAGATTTGGAAAGCTAAGCTAAGTAGCTTCCGACTAACGATGCCAATGTTAAGACCAAAAATATTCGAGCTCTGGTTTGGGTTTGAGGTCGTCGTGCTGGTCTGAGTTTGAGCTAATAGATAGAGATAGGACTTGCACAATTAGAGATTATAGGTTGGGGTGATTTCCTAGGAACCCTCCGATGCTAGAGTTAGAGCTCTTATTGAGAGATAAAGCATTAAATGAGGTAATAAATGTAGAGATAGAAGTTAGTACTGTACCTTTCCTTTTACTATTTAATAGATATTGTGCCATCCAAGTGTTCCTTGGTGATGAAATTATTATTTTGGGGATCTAGGCTATGCGTGGCGTCAGGGGATTGGTTGAGATATAATCCCCTACTAACACCTAACATAACTAAGTAAATCCCAGTCACTGATAGACACAAAGCAATAGAAATTTACTTATCAATGATAAAGAGAATATTTTTTTCAGATTTTATCTACAACAGTAGGAACATTGTCGTAGATGACTAAAATGATGTATATGATGCTTGTATCAACGACGTTAATTGTTTTGTTTAGAGGTGTGCAAAAAAAAAAAAAGAGTCAACCCGCCGATAGGTGTGCACAAAAAAAAAAGAGTCAACCCGCCGAACCCGACGTAACTCATGTGAACCAGACCACAACCGAATGACCTATAAAAAATTAATGTTATGATTGGGTTCTTTTTTGTTTTTTATTCCGAGTTGGGTCGGGTGACCGGAATGAGATTTTTTAACTCGGGTGCACCTAAATCATCTAATATTATATTCTAATATTAAATAAATTACTTTTTACATGTAAATATTAAGTCTAAATATAAAATATTAAATTTATATTATTGTTAAATATACATCATTTTTTTTCATCTTTTATTTTTTATTTTTACTTTGGTAACATTTTTATTTTATGTTGATTTAGTTAAAAAACTATAACTTAATATTTTTTTATTATGTTGAATTTTAATTATCAACCCACCCGACCACCCAACTTTTATAGTAGGTGAAATTTTTTTATCGCGCAACCACCCAATTTTCAAAATTAGGTGGGATTTTTAATCAATCGAATTTACCGAGTCGGGTGACATTTTAACTCAATTAGGCCCAGACTTCCCTGGTTGCACACCCCTAGTTTTGTTGACATTGATAGTTAATTTTTTTGGTGTTTAACACCTAATATAATCTGGTGCATTAAACCAAAAAGAAAAAAAAATTTGACCGTATATACTGTGTTAAAAATTTATAGCATTTTCTTGTGTAATTTCCCAATTACGTTTCAATTTTTTGAATGACCTACTACTACAAGACTGAAGACTGCACTAAAATTTCAAAATTTCATTGGAAAAAATTAATGTTTCTTATGATGTACGATAGGTGCCGTTCTTGTGTAATTTCCAAGTACGTTTCAGTATTTTGCTACTACAAGACTAAAGACTGCACCAAAATTTCATTGGAAAAAATTAATGTTTCTTGTGATATACGACATGTGCCGGCCGTAATGAAAATGTCTGAAAGGGCTGCTTGTCTAACTTAGTTATAGCTTAGTTTTATAAACACACAACCTCATGTTAATCCTATATCCTTATAAAATATTACACTAAAAAACATTGAAGATGCCAACAAATTAATAGCTCATTTACGTGAAAATATTAAATTATATTTCATTGTAATGTAACTGAAAGAATGTATTATTAATATTCACAAGGCGTGGTTTTAGTGGTAATGTTTAAGCTCATGTTAATCCTATATCCTTATAAAATATTACACTAAAAAACATTGAAGATGCCAACAAATTAATAGCTCATTTACGTGAAAATATTAAATTATATTTCATTGTAATGTAACTCAAAGAATGTATTATAAATATTCACAAGACGTGGTTTTAGTGGTAATGCTTAAGCTCAGTAGTTGAGGAGCTGTACAATATTGATGTTTTGTTAGTTAAATAATGAATTTGTTGTCATTTTAAACTTAATTATGGACAATTATCTTGATGTAATTAAATGTGCACATTGCAATCTCATAGAGTGGAGATCATCTTCCTCGCATTTTGCCATTTTTGGTTGATTAAATATGTTGAGGCCGATGTATATTGTCGGAGAATATATTCACTTTAAATTCCTTTTCTATCTTAAACAAATATTAATTTTCAATTATTGTTAAGAATATAGGAATGTGTTTGTTTTACTGTCGGAAACATTAGAGTAGATATAATTATTTTAGTTGTACATAATTATAATCATAAATAATTCAATGAAATATAGGCAAAATGGCATATCATGTTCTTATAAGTATTGCATTTTTTTATAATTTCATCTCAAAAGTATTTTTTCTGTCATTTTTGGCCTAAAATTTTTTAAACATTTGTAATGTCTTCATTTAATTTAACATTGTTAACATTTTGTATAAAAATTACTGACATGACTTAAAACATAATTATTTTGCATTAAGCCACATGTGAACTGAGGTAGCAAAAACATACTTATTACTCATGTCATGCATATATACTCTGTCACTCATATTTTCATCACCTCTCACAAAAAATCATAAAATTATAATTTGTGACGATTAGAATATTTTTTTAAAAATTGAGCAATTTGATAATTTTTTAAATTTTTTTGAAAGAGAGTAAGAGTGTAAAATAATTTTAGAACCAAATTGACCAAACATTGATAAATGATGAAATTGACCATAAATACGAAATCATACTTTAAGGAAAATTAAATATATATAAATCATTTAAAATTAATCAATTACTTTACCAAGATCTTATAGTGGCCAACGTAGGTACTAGAGCCCCCAGAATGTATGCTCGCCTGCTTGTGGCACAATATGGTTGATCCTATTTGCTACAGATTGAGCCTACCATTGCTCAGTATGTCACATGTCACAGAAATTGTCAGTGAAATCTTCTTCGGACCCTTCCCCTTCCAAGCTAGGGGTTATTAGTCTCTGTTGCCACCTTCATGTGTCTTTGGACTTTATAGAGCCTATCTAAAAAGCGCTCAGCGACTGTGTCTTCCAAACATCCTAAATAACCCACTCAGGTACTGCATCATCAAGCCTATATGTTCTCTAAAAATACAGAACAAAACTATTGTTAAATTAAATAAATGACTTAATGAACATACCATGAAAGTACTTAATAAAGTATCAATGCAATGTCCCTTGTAACTATCTGCGGTGCGAATCTCCAGCTATAACAGGTAACAAATTTACTTTGTATGCATATAATATAAAGTAAAAAATAACTTTGAAAGATAAAAAAACGAAGTGAATTTGATACTTACAAGTTGGTGGATCCAACATGTACTGCCTAGATGATAAGCCTAAAATGCTGGTCACCATTACCATCAGCTGTAGGATGCACAGCTCGCGACTCCTGTGTTTGATCCTAGGATGATGATGGAGATAAGGATGGCAGTGGATAGGGTCGGGTCAGATATCCGACCCAATCCAATAGAAGTGGATTGGACAATATCCAAGTTGTTAGATCAATTTTTAACTTGGATCGAATCAGGCCATGAACCATGGATCGAGTCCGATCCTATCCATCTGTCCGCCTATAAAAAAAATATATATATAGAATTAAGCTTTGTTTACTTAATGTATTTTATAAATTATAAATTGTACACGTAATACAATAAAAGAAAAGAACATTTTAGAATAATATCAAGAGTTAATAAAATAGAAGAAATATAAAACAAAAATAATTTAGAATAATCTAGAAAAATTTACATAATAAATTTACTTAAATAATTTGTACAAATCTATGTAAGAAAATAAAAAACACATAAATTAATAAATTTAAATATAGCTATTTTGTTTTTTTTTTCCTTTTCAAACTTAATTTTATGAATCTAAGAAATTTTGTTAATTATTTACTCAAATAATTATCTAGAAATTTTTATTAATTATTTACTCAAATAGTTGTTGTAGGCCTATATAAAGAAACATATTAAAAAAATAAGATATTTATTATTCAACATTACCTATTGAACTTTAGATAATTTACTACAATAATATTTTGAAAATAAATTGATTAATTTCTTTTGGTTTACACTTAGTTTCTATGTTGGCTAATTTACAGATTTCAAATTTCAATATTAAAAAAAAAAAAAAAAAATGGTTAGATCCCGTTAGGCTTATCCATCATGACTCACGAATCTGATGGATTGGATCAGATATAATCCAATAAGTCTTTGGATCATGCTTAGATCAGATTGGATCCTACCCAACCCGATCCATTGCCATCCTTAGATGGAGATGGATTGAGTAGTGCATGTGGAAGAACTGTCGAGGTAGAAAGGAATGTTGATGGAAAGGGCAACATATGTGATGATGAGTCTTTATTTTTGGATTTCAGATATTTCGTGTAATACATTTTTTTGGCTTACTCAGCTAATATAAATGGTTCAAAGGACTGAAGCTTTCTCTTATGATTGACATCCACAATTTTGTGTTTATTAACACGAATTTCATTGATCAGGTCAAACCAACGATATTTGAATAAAACAACCCGGTTGTTAAAGCCTATGTATATCAATTCCAATATGTATTCAAGAATTCCATAATAATCTAGTGCCTCATCCCCGTAGTTACTTCCTATAACACAAAGTTCATTATTCATAATTGACTTATTTTCTTTCTAATCAAGTGTATGAAATCTATACCTATTACTATGAAACCATTATAATGCTTCGTAATAATGATTGGATCTCGAGCCATGTCACGTATTAGATGAATGTCAATCAGGCACTCTTCAGCCTACTCCATTACAAATGATAATAATATTATTAATTACTAAATTCGAATAAATTAAATTTTAAGAACGAGACTCACAAAACTCATACTTACTAATTTCCTCATCCATTTGGCAAAAGAGTTTTCTCTTTTGTGCTCAATTTCTTTAGCAATCATGGATGAATTGCCTTAATCAATTAGGACATATGCGGCTTTTGGTTTAAAGTAGTTATAATCCCCAATTGTAAATGTAATTGTAGCATCTGACACAATCATTTTAAGTCCTCATGCAACTTCTCATTGTCTTTTGTTTTTTCCTTCATATTCACTAGAGTGTTAAAGACATTGTCAAAACAATTCTTCTCAATATACATAATATCTAGATTATCTAGATTATGCAAAATCAAATTTGTCTCCTAATACAACAATATGGCAATTCCAAGAAATTGCTCTGTTTTATCCAATTATGATAATTACCAAACTCATTGATTTTTTAATTTTTCTCTTTTACTCTAAAAGATGATTTGTTTATGCCTAATCATCCAGATGACGTCCGAACAAAACCCTATCCATTACATGTATACATAGGGATTCACATGTTTAGGATGAATGTCATTGTCCGTCGCACTAAAACCCCCATCTAACCAAAATTCTTCACCATGCAACATCAAATTTAAATACATTTCCAGAAACCTTTTAATGTACAAATTCCATGAAAACTAAACCATTTGTTGTTCTTGACACATTGACAGCACACTAATTCATCTGCACCCATTGTACTTCTTAGATTTCTCATGGCAAATGAAATGAACTCTTCAACCTCGTTCTTAAAACCATTCGTTACAAAATCTTAAGAATCCTTTTGATTTGACACCCAACTATGATCAGATAGCATTTTTGTTTTAAAACAAACAAACAATTAAAGCCAAATACCGAAATCATATCCTTATATATGTTATAACCCAACATCTTCGTAATATGTTTTAGAGTTGTTGTGTGTGTAACTTGTGGTTAAAAGTGAAATAGAATTATAGTCAAAGTGAACAAAAATGGATAAACCTTTAATAGATATATATATATATATATATAAATATATATAGCAAGATTTCATTTAAACTATAAAAACTTTTTATTACACTTTGATCTTGACTCTATTTGATTACTTTTACTTTTCCCTTTTCTTTCTTATGTTTTCCCTTCTTTGCTTTTCTTTGTTGGCTTGTTATCCTCCACTCATTTTCTCTCCACGGACCTTGCTTCCTTCATTTCCCCTACTTTACAGTCTTCTACACCTTTCCTTGTTGACCGAGATAAGTTTCCTCCTCATTCCTCGTGTTCTTTTTTTTTTTGGCTTGCACTTGCTTGGAGATGTATTAATTTAGCCTTGACTAGTAGCTGCTATGGACTGCTTCTTCTATTTGGGCAGTAGCTTTGTTTTACCCAAAATCAAGTTCTCTTGCCTTGTCCTTGCAAGCCATCTACCACAATCTCCTTCTCTTTTCTCCCAAGTCCATGGCAACCAGCACATAATAGCTACAAGTCTTTGTTATATATATGCTGGAAATATCGATAAAACAGTGGAAATCTGGTTAAGGAGTCTTAGGATTAAGCATGAGGGTAAAAACTATGTTGAACTCCTTCAAGATTTGATGGAAAGGACTATTTTTCTTGCCTTGGCAAATGGCCAGAAGCAGTTTAGTGCATCTCTCTATAAGCTTGTTGAGAAATATGTCGAAATTTTAGCAAGTCAGGGGCTTTTGACCACTGCAATGGAGTATTTAAAACTCTTGGGTTCAGATGAACTATCCCTTGAACTAGCTATCTTAAGGGATTGTATTGCTCTCTCTACAGAACTTGGTAAATTGCATTTTAGGGACCTTTTGTTCTCGTGCTTCAATGATTGCTAGACTATGTAACTTGATTTTTGTTGTTGGCCTACCAGTTGTTGCTTAAGACTTCCTAATATGTCCTTTTTGCTTGATTTTGGAAGATGAATATTGTCATTTTAACTTCTAGAGCTGTTATATAATAGTTTTGATTAAATATTAAAAAGTTATGCAATATGAGAATAAAAAAGGGAGTTGTGTATGAAAGATAACTGTCAAGGATCTGTATGGTTATGGAAACATGGGTTTGCTTATAACTTGTAAATGTAGTGCTATGTTCATATTATATTTGGATTTTGAGTTATGAATGGCTTTTTGGAAAGTTAGAAAAGGTTGCATTAAAACTGGAAACCCATTTTTATCCAGTGTTATAGATGAGATGCAATCACTTTGTCTTCATTATTATATATTATTATTGAAAAGGAGTAATAGAATAAACAAAGATAAAAATACTAACTTCTCAGTTTCTGTAGAAGAATTGTGCTGTTTATTCCAGGGAATGGCATTCTCTTTTAAAACACATACACACAAACTTTTTGTCTCTCTCACTCCCATGTGGTATGCTCGTTGGACTTGATGATGCTTGAATGCAATTTATTCTCCGTTTTGCGTAATTTTTATTATTCTTATTGTAATAATCTAAACAAGACCTGGTATTGAATTTATGAATCTTTATGTCGTGGTTATTTAGAAATAGTGACTATAGCTAGTAGGATAATTGATAAATAAAAATGGTTTGGATGGAAGTGATTTCCTTTGAAGTTGGAGGATCAATTTGATTTCTAGGTTATCAGTTAAAGATTGAGAATATGTCAAGAAAAGAAGCTTATTGGCGAGAGGTACATCCATACGTCAATTATAAGAATCCATTTGGTGCTGAAATTGCCTGGCATAAAGAATTGTCATTTGGTGCTTGGGTTACTTTCCCCAATCATATTAGTTTGCCTTTTTGTTAAAATAATTTCTATTGAGATTAGTTAAACCTCTGACAGAATTTAAGCTAGATTTTCTGGTTATAGATTTAACAATTGTTCTGGTATGACAGTTAGATTTATTGTGAAGTTCTTTTTTTACATTTAGCCTTATTACACTATGTTTAATTGACATCAATAATAATATTTGAACTTGGTTTTGTTGAAATTTGTTAGGCATGTAAGTTGAAAATAAACATATCTCCAAGTTGGTTATAAAAATGTTTATGAGTAAATTTTAAATATATGCATAAAATTTAGTATTTATATATTTTCGTAATTAAAATATTATAACCTATAAAAGTGACAAACTAAGTAATACTAGAAAATTTAATTGTAGCTCTAGAACTTGTGATTAAGCCAATGACGTGCGTGAATGCAAAAGGGAATGACGAGTAAAATTGATAAACGATGAGTGGTTAAATGCTACTTTTGGTTGCTAGATTAATATGTGTATTTGTTATGTATGTTTGAATAGATATTTTTATATGAAAGCATAAGCTTGCATAGTGCTTAATTTGAGGTTTTTGAATTATGTTTGATGTGTGAAATTGTTTGTGATAGATGAGGGCTAATAAAACTGATTTTTATTTCTAAAATGAAATTTTTTTCCGAAATGGTTCTTACTTCCAAAGTAGAATTCGAGTGTGCTTAGAATATTCTGAGATATTCTAATTTTGAGAAGTGTTTTAAAATATTTGAGTACTCAGCCTCGGTGGGATGGATTATGTACAGGAATGTATATGGTGTGCGGGCGAAAAAATGCCCCATGGGAGGATGTATGGTGTGCAGGATTGAGTTACTCTATTGTCTCTTTATGTGCTTTGATTGTTTTGATTGAATTGTGCAGACTACTACTTGAACTGTGTGTAGGGATTTTGATTATACCGAGCACAACGAAAATTAAAATTTTGGCATAATCAAATCTCTAGGATAATCTCTATTATTTATGAACCGATATTTTTCTATTAATCTTATAAATAGAATATTACCTCTTGAAGCGATTAGGACGATCTTAACTTTTGATCCACAAGTTGTACATGGTGTACAACCTTTAAGTGTATCCACACTGAATGACTTGATCAAGAGCTATGTGTTGGCTGCCAAAAATCTCCTTGTGTGTTAGCACAAGTGATGAGATTTTCTCACGTCTCACAAACACTCAGTTTGCCAAAAATTCTCTGCAGAGAATTTTGGCTCTCTGTAATCAAATTGCATCCATTTGTGTGTGATCCCTTAGGTTCATATTAAACTGGCAGTAGGCCACATTAACTTAATGTATTTTTCAATTAGATCCACATCTAATTAATTTAAATCAAAACTAGTTTTGATTTACCCATTAATGAGAATTAATTATTAAATTAATTATCGGGTTACCTACAAGTCAAGATTGATGCCTAGCAACATATGATGACTACCAAGATAATATAAATATATTTGTGAACCTTTCCGTTGTTAGCTACAATCTTTTCATCATTCAATGTTCTTGATTAAACTTAGAATATGGATTAATGTCAAACCCTAAATAGTTTAATCTGATGTATCTATTTATAAGTCACAACTCATGTGGTGAAACTTAAATTCTCTAATCTAGTTTCACACCACCCTGGCCAGGGACTTTCAGAGTTATGTCTTAATTAGATAATATAGAACATTCTCTCTCTTTACTGAGAGTGATAGATCCCTTATTGTACATTCATATACCTTCATACATAGATAGTCATACCCAACATCTATCTCTGTATAACCCATGGTGAATTATACTTAGATAGTATCAAAGCATAATAACCTATGTACAAGGTATCTATGATGCCTCAGGTCTGAAGATCATTTGCACCACTACAACGAAGAAAACTCATTGACAACTATGTAAAAGTCCATATGAGTATTCTATGATCGAGTCAATTCAGTGACCTTGTTCTCTAATAAGCACTTACATGTTTATTATAGTGTCAACTACACAAGTGATCATGAGATCGATCACCCTCAACATTTGAGCTAATATAACATGTACTAATCTAACCAGATCATTAATTCCCATTATTAATGATCCTATGATTAGGAATATTTAAGAACAAAGCTTAAGAAAATATATCTCATAAGCATGATCACATCATGGTTCTTATTTTCATTGCTTATATTTTATGGGATTTATCATGTTCATACTAAAGAATTAACTAGCAATTAAAATACATGATAAATAATAATACCATATAATAATGAAACATATTCATTTTATTAATAACTAAATAAGACTGTATTTATAAGTAATATATCATAGACATCTAATATCCTTGGCTTGTAAGGCATACTACTAACAATCTCCCACTTGCACTAAAGTCAATCGCTCTTGTATCTCATACCTATCTTCTCAAAGTGGCGATCAAAATTTTGTTGAGACAATGGTTTAGTGAATGCATTTGCTATATTATCATTTGTTAATACCTTTTGTATATTTACATCACCCCTATCAATGATTTCTCTAATCAAATGAAAATGCCTTAGAATGTGTTTGGTCTTTTGGTGAGACCTTGGTTCCTTTGCCTGTGCTATGGCTCCATTGTTATCACAGTATAATGAGACTGAATTAACAATATCAGGAACCACACCTAGCTCGTTGATGAACTTTCTTATCCAAACAGCTTCTTTGGCAGCTTTGTTGGCAACAATATATTCAGCCTCAGTGGTTGAGTCTGCAATGGTGTCTTGTTTAAAACTTTTCCAATGCACCGTTCCACCATTCAAGGTGAATACATACCCTGATATAGACTTACTATCATCCTTATCATATTGAAAATTTGAGTCTGTAAAGGCATCAATTTTCAAATCTGATCCTGCATAGATGAGAAACAAATCTTTAGTCTTTCTTAAGTACTTAAAAATGTTCTTCACTGCTTTTTAATGACATTCACTGGGATTAGACTGATATCTGCTTATTACACTAAGTGCATAAGCAACATCAGGTCTAGTACATACCATAAAATACATGATAGATCCTATTGCCGAAGCATAAGGTATTTTACTCATTAATTCTCTTTCTTGAGGTGTCGGGGGTGACATTTTCTTAGAAAGAGTAATTTCATGACTCATAGGCAAATAGCCTTTCTTAGAATCATTAATACTAAACCTCTTCAATATTTTATCTATATATGTAGATTGGGACAAGCCAAGCAACATTTTAGATCTATTTCTATAGATCTTAATCCCTAATATATAAGTAGCTTCACCCAAATCTTTCATGGAGAAGCTCTTTGATAGCCAAACCTTGACTGATTGTAACATAGCTACATCGTTCCCAATGAGTAGTATGTCATCCACATATAGGATTAAGAAAGCAATAGCGCTCCCACTAACCTTTTTTGTACTCACAAGGTTCATCCGGATTCTTAATAAAATCAAACTTTTTGATTAGTTCATCGAAACGGATGTTCCAACTTCTTGAAGCTTGCTTGAGTCCATAAATGGATCTCTGTAGCTTGCATACTTTGTGTTTATCATCACTAGATATAAAACCCTTAGGTTGTGTCATGTACACATCCTCTTCAATGTTTCCATTGAGAAATGCGGTTTTTACATCCATTTACCATATTTCATAATCATAGTATGCAGCTATAGCAAGTAAAATCCTAATTGATTTAAGCATGACTACAGGGAAAAAGGTTTCATCAAAATCAATTCCTTACTTTTGACTATATCCTTTCTCCATTAGTCTTGCTTTATAGGTTTCAACCTTTCCATCTACTCCAATCTTCCTTTTGAAGACCCATTTGCAACCTATAAGTACTATACCTTGAGGTGCATCAACCAAAGTTCATACTTTGTTAGAGTACATGGAATCTATTTCGGATTTCATGGCTTCTTGCCACTTCTTAGAGTCAATGTCATACATTGCCTCTTCATAGGTAGTAGGATCCTCATCAGTTATGAGTTGACCGTCATCACCCTTAATGAGAAATCCATAATATTGAGAAATCCATAATATCTCTTAGGTGGTTTAGGTATCCTTCCTGACCTACGTAAAAGTTGTGTACTTTGAGGTTCCACTTCAATAAGTACCTGAGGTGGCGGTGTATCATTCGCTTGTGGTTCTTGTGATATCTCATCAAGTTCTATCTTACTCCTACTATTTCCTTCCAACATAAACTCTTGTTCTAGAAAGATAGCATGTTTTGAAATGAACACTTTTTATTCCAATGGGTGATAGAAATAATATCCAGCAGTTTCCTTAGGATATCCCACAAACCTGCACTTATCAGATTTTGCTCCTAGCTTATCTGATTGTAATCTTTTTACATATGCAGGACAACCCCAAATCTTAATTTAATTAAGATTAGGTTTCTTCTCTTTCCATATCTCATATGGTGTTGATGATACAGCCTTTGAGGGTACTCTATTGAGTAGGTAGGCAGCAGATAGTAGGGCATAACCCCATAAAGAGGTAAAAAGATCAGTGTAACTCATCATGGATCGAACCATGTCTAACAATGTTCGGTTTCTTCTTGTTGACACACCATTCATTTGTGGTGTTCCAGGAGGAGTCCACTGAGAGAGAATTCCATTCTCTTTTAGATGATCAATAAATTCATCAGACAAGTATTCACCTCCCCAATCTAATCGAAGAGTTTTAATACTCTTCCCAGTTTGCTTTTCAACTTCACTTTTGAATTCTTTGAACTTTTCAAATGATTCATATTTATACTTCATTAAGTATACATACTCATACCTAGAAAGGTCATTAGTGAAAGTAATAAAATAAGAGTAACCTCCCCGAGCAGTGACTGTTAAGGGTTCACACACATCAGTATACATTAACCCTAATATATCTCCAGCTCTTTCTCCATGTCCTCTAAATGGAGATCTAGTCATTTTTCCTATGAGACAAGCTTCACAAGTTGGATAGGATTCAAAATCCTTGAAGTCTAAATAACATTCTTTTACCAACTTGTGAACTCTATCTTCATTAATATGACCTAGTCTTAAGTGCCACATATATGAATAATTTACTTGATCATTCTTCTTTTTGTTTAAATGTTCGATATTAAGTACATTACCATGCACATTAAGAATATAAAGACCATCATCTAAAGTACCAATACCATAAAATTCATTACGGAAATAAATCGAACAAAATTTTTTCTTAAAATTCATAACCTTCTCTATCAAGTTTAGAAATAGAAATAATGTTCTTAACTAAAACTGGTATGTAGAAGCAATCATTAAGTTCTAATATTTTTTTTAGATGGTAAAACTAAGCAATAGGTTCCTACAGCTAATGTAGCAACTTTTGCTCCATTTTCTAGTCGCAAGTCTACTTCACCTTTGCTAAGCCTTATACTTCTTTTCAGTCCCTGCATAGAATTACAGATGTGAGAACCACTACCAGTATCTAATACCCATGAAGTAGAATCGTTAATAGTTATATTAACTTCAATAACAAATATATGAGACATACCTTCAGAAGGTTTGTTCTTCAAACTTGCAATTTCTCTTCCAATGTCCATCTTTGTCACAATGGAAGCATTGTCCCTTATCATTAGCCTTAGAAGGTTTCTTAATACCACCATTAGGTTTGTGTAGCTTCTTCTTTTTCGAATCCTTCTTTTTAGAAGAACTCTTGCCCTTTTTAGACTTTGAAGAGCTACCTACATACATAATGTGGTTTTTATCATTCTTAATAGATGGCTCAACAGTTTTCAACATGTTAACAATAGAGATTTTGATTATACCGGGCACAGCGAAAATTAAAATTTTGACATAATCAAATCTCTAGGATAATCTTTATTATTTATGAACCGATATTTTTCTATTAATCTTATAAATAGAATGTTATCTCTTGAAGCGATTAGGACGATCTTAACTTTTGATCCACAAGTTGTATAGGGTGTACAACCTTTAAGTGTATCCACACTGAATGACTTGATCAAGAGCTATGTGTTGGTTGCTAAAAATCTCCTTGTGTGCTAGCACAAGTGATGAAATTTTCTCACATCTCACAAACACTCAGTTTACCAATAATTCTCTGCAGAGAATTTTGGCTCTCTGTAATCAAATTGCATCCATTTGTGTGTGATCCCTTAGGTTCATATTAAACTGGCAGTAGGCCACATTAACTTAATGTATTTTTCAATTAGATCCACATCTAATTAATTTAAATCAAAACTAATTTTGATTTACCCATTAATGAGAATTACTTATTAAATTAATTTTCGGGTTACCTACAAGTCAAGATTAATGCCTAGCAGCATGTGATGACTACCTAGATAATACAAATATATTTGTGAACCTTTCCGTTGTTAGCTACCATGCAATTCAATCTTTCTATCATTCAATGTTCTTGATTAAACTTAGAGTATAGATTAATGTCAAACCCTAAATAGTTTAATTTGATGTATCTATTTATAAGTCACAACTCATGTGGTGAAAATTAAATTCTCTAATCTAGTTTTACACCACCCTGGCCAGGGACTTTCTGAGTTATGTCTTAATTAGATAACATAGAACATTCTCTCTCTTTACTGAGAGTGATAGATCCCTTATTGTACATTCATATACCTTCATACATAGATAGTCATACCCAACATCTATCTCTATATAACCCATGGTGAATTATACTTAGATAGTATCAAAGCATAATAACCTATGTACAAGATATCTATGATGCCTCAGGTCTGAAGATCATTTGCACCACTACAACGAAGAACACTCATTGACAACTATGTAAAAGTTCATATGAGTATTCTATGATCGAGTCAATTCAGTGACATTGTTCTCTAACAAGCACTTACATGTTTATTATAGTGTCAACTACACAAGTGATCATGAGATCGATCACCCTCAACATTTGAGATAATATAACATGTACTAATCTAACCGGATCATTAATTCTCATTATTAATGATCCTATGATTAGGAATATTTAAGAATAAAGCTTAAGAAAATATATCTCATAAGCATGATCACATCATGATTCTTATTTTCATTGCATATATTCTATGGGATTTATCATGTTCATACTAAAGAATTAACTAGCAATTAAAGTACATGATAAATAATAATACCATATAATAATGAAACATATTCATTTTATTAATAACTAAATAAGACTGTATTTATAAGTAATATACCATAGACATCTAATATCATTGGCTTGTAAGGCATAGTACTAACACTATGCTTGTTAAGTTTTATATTTTCCGTAATTGTGTACATGTAACCTTAGTTGTTTTGAAATTCATCTTATGTGATATTAGTTGACCTATATATTATATATGTGTATTGAATGATGCTAGTACTCTTTAGGTATATTTTTCTACTCACTGAGTTCGTAGGACTCACCATTTTTCTGTTGATATTTTTTTTAGAAACAGGATTTCAATATACATTATTAAGAGCTCATGACTTGTCAACAGCGTGTGACAAGGTATTTCTTCTGAATCTTATACTTGAAGTTAATGCTGAAAGTTTGCAATGACAATAGGATTCTGAGTCGTTGTATTTGGTTTTGTGTGATAGTCTAATTGATATTATTTATGATATGACTGGAATGGAGCTCCCCTGTATATCTTGTGGTAATTGTGATCTATTTGTATATAACCAAGTGTACTTTATTTGTATTTTGAGCATGTTTCACATTGCAGGAAACCTCTACCGAAAATTTTTAATAAACTGTTATATATTTCCAGTAAATAAACATTTGTAGTTAAAGTTGTATTTTCTAAATTTTATTTTTAGTCCTTGGTTTGGTCAACGATATGTTTGTTTCTTTGTTTCGAAATCAGGGTTACAGAGATCTAGTTATCCATTTCTCCAGCCATTCATGTATCCATGTGAGGTATGACAATATAAGAGTGATTTATACATGTTGTCTAACACCTTAAACTACATCCTAATGGTAAGATCCTATCCCATTCAAGAAAGTAACATATCCATTCCATTAAGATGTTAAATCTCTTCAATTTATTTTGTCTAAATTTCAACATTATTTTCTATGGTCTCTTAAGTGCACAACATAGACACGGTAACATCGTAACTATGTATGTGCCTGGAGAACATAGAAAAATGACAATCATTGAAATTTCAAACAAATGAATAAAAAGTTTAGCATCTTACTACATGAAATGATGTTTCGCATTCTTAAATTGTCTAGCTTGGACAATTCAAGGATAGATAATGAATGAATTGAATATTTGTCCATAACTAAATGAACATTAGCATATAAATTCATTTCTACCAATTGATCCTTGAACGAGATTCCAAGATTTTCATGATTATGCATTCGTGATGTTGGTTTCATCAAAAATAAATTGTTCAAACAATTATAAATTAATTAATGTGTACAACATTTTCCAATGTGAGGTTTCAAATAAAATGAGCTTCACTTTTCCAATAAATTTGACTTAATTCACTTGCTTGTTAACTAACAAACCAAGTTCTAATCCAACACTAGGCTTTTACAATCCAAAACTCACACTAGACCAACTACTAAACTCAAGTTATTACATCTCTAGTCTAAAGTCCTAACAAACCCGAAAGTCCTCACTTCACCATTATCAAACAACTAAGTTTCAATTAAAACACGGATTTCCAAACTTCCAAAATTTATTTCATTTGGTTTTCTCCTAACAAACTAAGTTTTAATTCTACAATAGGTTTTACAATCCAAAACTCAAACCTAGGCCAATTTATGCATGCTCCTAATTGTCGCAATCTAATTTCATTACTAAACCAATGTAATTTCATCTATAACCTAAAATCCTATTGAACCCCATAATCCTTACTTTACCATTATCCAAAAACTAAGTTTCAATTGAAGCATGGATTTTAAATTTTCAAAATTCATTTCATTTGGTTCAACCCAAACCTAAAACCTAGACTAACTAATAAACCAAGGTCTAATCCTAAAGTAATTTTACAACCCAAAGATAAAACCTAGACCAATTTATTCATGCTTCTAATTAATTGTAACAATCTAATTTCATTACTAAATAATTTGGCTTAATACAAATCCTAACCAACCTCATATTTCTCACTTTTTCATTATCAAATAATTTAATTAGTTGCAATCAAAGTTCTTCATTCATAACCAAAACTGAGAAACTCCTTTGGTTAAATTAAACCCCCAAGTCCCCAACTAGTCAATTATGCTAACAACTTAATCTCTAAAATTTTCTTACACCTTAATTAAATCTAATTCTACTTAGTTCCACTTCCTACAATTAAATCCACCAAATTCATTTTTTATTCATAGATGTTTATCAACTTACATACGGACACACTCATTGTTTAATCTATTTACTGCTAAATCTTCCTAACAATTATTTAACTACACAATATCTAAATCAATTCCAATCTTTAAATATCCTAACCCAAAAATCATAATTCAATCTTCAACCTAACCCATATCCAAAATCAAATATAAAAAATAATTACTAATAATTTAACCATCCAATTTCAAGCAAAAATAAATTTTCCAAGTTCACCATACACAATTTTATTTACACTCCTACTCCATGCCTTATAAATTCTCTCTTGTACCTCTCATCAAACTGTCTTTTTCTTGTAACGAATATTTAATTACATTTGCATTAAACACCTAAATTATAAATATTAGTGAGTCTAAAGATATCATTTCTGCTAAAAAAAAGTTTCATAAAAATCCGGATTTAGCAATTTTTTTTTTCTTTTTGTTTATTAGAGAAATAAGTTTTAATATATATGACCACTTTGCTCTTAACAGAAAAATGACCCAATTCTTTTTTTAAATGGTTTATTTTAATTTTCAAGATCAAAAAATCCAAAAATGCAGTCAAAGAAAACAAAAGAATTCCGAGAAAGGAATTCAAAGTATGATAACATGAAAATGTCCGTTGATTTTTCCAAATTCTAATCATTGAGTAAACTTCTTTTTCGTCAACACCAAATTACAGAACGTTGTTGCAATAGAAAAAGAAAAAAATAGATACTGGTTCGAGCCACTTAGTGGTCTCTGGTGGATGGTGGTCAACGTTGAGATGGTTGAAATTGAAACCCATCTTTGACGTGGTCAAATCTTTGACTTGGACCAATTCAAAGAATAACCAATTTATGACTTGAAGGCTGCTTTGGCCTTTGAGACCTCTGCATGCTGCTCAGTAAATTAATATCAGTGGGGTAAAATATTATATAACTTTTTTCATAAAAATTTCTACCTTTTAAATGCAAAGGTATTTTGATAAATTTATCATATTTAATATAAATTACATTATATAATTATAATGTTATTTTGTTGAAAAATATATTATATTTTGTTGTGGCAAAATGATAGTTATTGTAGTATCACATTTTTATCAATTTTATCTCAAATATCAATTTTTTATTTCAAAATTATTTTTTTGGATAAAATTTGCGTCATTACCTTCAAAATATTTGTAAGTGTTCCATCAACCTACCGTAATGCGACTTAAAGCATAATACTTTTAGTCACATGTGTGTTGAATTGATAATAATAATTTAAATTCATCTTTCTCACACATCTATTAGAATTTGTATATGTGGGCTACTATTAATTGTATGGTTTTGTTTTAATAATAAAACAAGCTTAAGGTTTTATTTATTTGAGACATGCTACTAAAAGCTTATATAATTTATGTGATCATTTAGAATAGGGCTTAAGAACACGTCTTATCTGATTAGATGTCTTATTTGATTAGATGTAGATTGACAGTAAGTGTAAGCTGAGTAACTTTAAGAGTCTTTAATAAAAGGACTCTTAGAGCTTTATATGATAATAAATAGTTAGGTCCTCTCTCCTCTCTCAACATCCGTATTTTGTCCCATTGAGAACTGCCACTAAATATAGAGAATACGAAGAGGAAGACCTGGTTATGTGAGCATTTAGTGAGCATGCTTGATTGAGATTCTATATATCTGCTGTTATGGCTCAATCAGGTATGCAAACCTTATTATTAATGTGTTCTAAATTCATGTATGAGATCATGTATATATATTACAACATCTTCATCATCTCTCACTAAAAATCATGAAATTAGGATTTGTAATAGTTGGATATTGTATAAAAAAAAAAAAAAAATTAGTTTTAGGATGAAAATGATATATATATATATATATATCTTTAAGGAAAATTGTTTATACTATGTTTTGCAAATATTTTTAATCCCAATATTTTAATTGAGATAGACAAAATAATATTTTAAGAATAGTAAATATCATTATCATATAACTGACTCATAATTATTAATTGTTCAATTCCCGATTCCCTCTCATTTCTAATTAATACTTTATTCTCTCACTATATAATGAGTATTTGCTTTCTTTTTACCCCCTGGTTTAGCTTTTAAAATAGTTTTTGGATTTAAGTTTGTCTACAAAACTGTTTGGTAATAGATATTTTACTTTTTATGCTTTATGAAAAAATATTTAGACAAATATAACCACATTATTTGTCAAAATGATATTTTTTATTTTTATTTTTTAGTAAATTTAATACTCAATATTATTTTTTTTAAAATAAAATCAAACAAAAAATTTAATATCACACAATACTTTTATATTAACTCATTTAAATATTTTTTCAGCTTTTTATACAATACTTTTTAAACAAATCTAATTAAAAGTATTTTTACATACAATATTTTTACATATAACTTTACCAAACAAACCCATTACTATTAGATTGGTGTCACGAATAGTATATAATTTTTTCAAATAAAAGAAATGATGGAAAGACTTTCAACAAAAAAGAATGGCAAAAGAAAGAGAAAATTAAATAAAGCATTCATCAATAGAAAAAACTTTTTTAGATCTTTTATTTAAAAAAGGACAATAATTTTATTTTTTTTTATAAGAGGAAAAGTAATAAACAACAAAAATCTTAGTGTAGTAAAATGCAAATCTTGAGCATTAAAGGACAAAGTTAAATATTTATAACCTTTTACTTTATTCAGTTCCTTCTCTCAATAAATTCAAACACACATTTGTTTTATTTTGTATTGGTAATGAGCCAGACTAATTTTTTTTATTTGATTATGTGGGCAACAATGAAAAAATTAAAAAACATATAATAGGATACAATTATAGATTTTTTTTTTATAAAATCAGTCAAGGAAAATGAAATTTTTTCATATACTGCAAATATAATTTTAAGAAGTCAGTGGGTCGGCTCCCTCTATAAATTATTTTGTCCACCATCATCTTTATTTATTTATTTTTTTGGATTTCACACGAGTATCCTCACATCTTTTGGATGTGAGCGAAATCTCCTTCGGGGTTTGTGATTGTCCCTCCCCACAAATGTTTTCATGCTGGCTCGAACCCCTAACATTGTAGAGATCTCTCAACCGCTAAGCTCAAGCATACTTTATCACTTAACTACGTCTTTGTAGTAACACGTAACTCTCAGATAAAACCCACAAAATTTTATTACTATATTCGTAAACAGAGCTAAAAATCAGTGTGCCTATCAGTTGCCAAAAAAATAATAAAAATTAACACCCCCCTCCCCCACCAAGTGGAAGTCCAAAAAAAGTTGTTGAACATGCATTTTATTTGGAAAAGTTCCCTAAATTTGTGTGTCTCAAATAGGAGTGTCTATACAAGCTTTATAGCAACTACTTGGCATCTGATGCACCGCCACCTCCATCCGGTACTTCGCAATTAGCAATCAAGAAACAACACTTTCATAATGTAACAATCTGGAGCTGACAGAATGAGAAAGATCCACAAAAGGGAAACATCAGACCTGGCCATGGCTATATAAACCATTCCCTTGAATTCCTTTTAAACAGTATCAAAGGTTTTGACTCTGCCCTCATTTTGTAACCAATAAATGAATGAGATGGTATAGTATAAGCTTCAACAATTTGTTTCAGAGCATCTGAGAACTGCCTGAGTTTATTCTGGAATTGTAGCAAGAATTTCATAAGGAGAACAGACACCTTGCCACCATGTACAATTCAGAGCATGCACCAGCAAATGTAGGAAAAACTGTCAAAATAAAGTTCAGATGTAAAAAAAGATAATTGGGGACTAAATAATGGGAGAAACTTAAAACAGCCAAGAGAGGATTGTCTTCTGGCCTTAAGTCTGAACAGCAAAGATGAAAATCTTCTTAATTTCTTGAACAGTAAATCTTCTATACCTGAACTACTGTAGCATGCATAATGTCGAAATTAATAGCAAATTTTCCAAATTGAATCGTATCCTAAGTCCTATCTCGACTCACACAGAAAAATTATATTTATATTTACAGCAAGAAACTCGTAAGCATTTCTAGCCCTGTATCACACACAGAAATATTATCTTAGCTACTGAGCCTTATCACATTTGATATTGTTCCAAAATCGCTGACCCGTCATAATTTTATGTTTTAAGATGTTGAAATCCCACCCTGCAGATAATTGCCAGTGGGCCGATTTCTGACACATTATATTTATATATATTACACAAGTATCCCTATGACATGATGCCGGATACAGCACAAACTGGTGGACTACATTAACAAGATACGGATTTTGACAAAATCAGATTGTCAGCAAAGAGCATGGAAAGGATAACATTGTAAGAAATTTCCACCAAAAAGTAAGAATCACTTGGGTGGTTTCCTAACTTATGATTTCAGTAGGTTCTGTGTGTGGTTTCCAATTACGGAAGAATATCAACAGGGAGAAGACAGTTCAGATTTCAGAAGTTCAGATAAACTTACAAATATCACTTATCAATAGAGGTTAGGAATAACTACTGTAGAACAAAAAGGGGAGTAGGAGACCAACAATCTATGATTCGACGTAAATGTAATTAATCAAAATCAACGGCGAGCACAACATTCAACTAAAACACAGAATATATATTCATTTCAGTGCAAAACCATTCATACCTAAAGCTACTACAGGTGATCTAGATGCATCAGAATGCGGAATAAACAGTCAACCATTACTATGTTCTCTCTGCTGGAGCTAAATGCCCCATCTGTTCTGCAAGGTTATTTACATTTCTCATATTCCACCAAAATTTTCCATGATCAGCAGCAGGTTTGCCTTCGTTCTTTCTTCCATCAGAATCATTTCTTTTGGACTGAGCTTCTTGTGTGTCTGATGAGCCAGGATTCTCTGTTAAGAACTGTTCCCAGAATACATCATTGACCCCAGTTGGCACAATAGTTGTCCCAACGGCTGGATCCTTTACTGGAACAGGCTCAGGTGCAGCAGCAGCAACAGCAACAGCAACAGGCTCAGTGTTCATATCGATCCCGGAGGACATAGGCCGAACCTCAACTATTTGTATAGAAGATATAGCTGGACTCCCATCACAACTTATAGATTCATCCAAGTCCAAGCTTGAATTGTTTTCTAAAAAGGTTTCACCTACATCATGTCCAATATTCTCCCAAAACAGCAGGGACGATTCCAGCAGATTCAACTGCTCCATGTTCGATGTCAAATCCGAGACACTTTCTATACTTTCTCTATCAAGAATTTGTGAATTTTCCATGTTATTTTCTTCAAGGCTAGCTTCATCATCATAAAAGTGAACAATTCTAGGCAATCTTCTCTTCCTATCACGTGTTTCAAAATGTAGCAAGCTATCTAACGCAAGGCCAGGTTTCTCCAATACTCGAGAAACAGAAGAGACCATAGTTTCCTGCCGCTGTTCCAGATGTTGCAAACGCTCCTTCAAGAAATGCATTTGCAATTCAAATGCTTGTCGCTCCTGTTCATGTCTCTGTAACTCAAGAAGAAGTCTTTGTTTATCATGTTTAAGCCTCTCAATATTCTCCTTCAAACTCTGCCTTTCTGATTCATTTAATGGAGATGCTCCTTGTCCTTGAACATTCTGTAAAGAATGGCTATGAACCGGTTTTCGTCTGTGGATGTTCCTCAAAAGATGTGGTTGACCTCTTATGAAATCTTCATTCGCAAATTCCCATTGTTCTGGATCAACCTTCCTAAAACCCTGTCAGAAGAAGGAGTAGAACACAATTTAGGCACCCAAAATAAATAAAGGAAAAGAAGGAAAACAAATTGTAATACCAAGATAAGGGGAACAGGGTCTCCATTAGCTTACATATGTGTTGAGCTGTCTGATGAAGCTTGAGAAGTTATTGTGCTTGAAGAATCTCGGAAGCAAATCCCTAGCAAACTCTGGCGGATTCCAAACTACAAAGCTTTTGTTACTCACACTCCAGGAAACAACCAAATCTGTGGAATGATCATCGACCATCTCGTAAGTCTTTGCTAGGAAAGGAGGAAGAGAACTAGAACTGCCCTGAGCTTCATCCATCGAGGAAATGAACTCCAAACCCAAATCAAAGTTAGCCCCCTAATGTCAGTATTCAAAGTCAAGAGATCAACCACCTCAAAGTTTCCCAATTTCCGGAACAATCAAATTCCAAAATCCCAAATCTCCAAACAAAGCTTCAAAAATATGAAAATGACGAAAAATACTTGTTTTGGCAAAACCACTAATTCCTCAGCCAGAAATTTTCAAACCCCAGAATTTCTCATAGCAATTGAAATAACCTTTAGTTCCCACGACATAGTTCTCAAATTTAATCCAGAACCCAACTTCAGTTCAGATCCACAGACTGGCAAAACTCGTATATTTCCAATTCCCAATTCCCAAATCCCAAATTCCAATTCACAACCCTCGAATCTAAAGAAATCTTCACCTTTCAACCAAATCCCACATATATAAATTTCAAAGAATCTCAAATTAAATGCCAAAACTCCAATTCTAGACAAAAAATATGTACCCTTTCTTCAACCAAAGCATAGCCCACCAGCTATTTGGAGTCCCAGACAGAAAGGGTGTCAGCCCCTATAACATATGTTCCAAAACAAGCAAAGTCCATTTCTGTTATTAGTTGGTAAAACTCAGACCATTCGGATGAGTAGTCAACCGTAATACACATACGAAAAGTAAAAGTAAAAAGACTTGCAGCCAAAGTAACAAAAATCTCATATTCAATAAAATTTTTAAAAAAAAAAAGAAAAAAAAAAAGAAAGAAATGTGATTCAGGTACAGGAGACTGGACGTACCTCACAAACAGAAACAGGGACAAAGAGACGGAGTTGCGACTTGCGAAGCTGCAGAGAAAAACATGGGTTTACTTCTTTTCTTTTCGGCTTCTAATTTTAAGGATCGCCGTTGCCTCTACCGAGTAGAGAATTTCTTCTAGGGTTATTTTAAAGAAAAAAATTAATAATTAAATAATTGGTTTTATTTTTCCCAATATTATATATTGTCTGGCTCCTTTTCATTTTTTTTTTTTAATTTTAGAGTATACCTGACACCCGAGATTTAATCTAACTCGGGTTCATGACTATCTTTTCTTCTAAATATTTTTTTATAGGCTTGAATTTTAATATTACAGATATCCTTCAAACACGTGTATCTCATTGCTTAGATTATACTATGTTTAAGTTATATATAATTTATTTTAAGTTAATATAAATATATAATGACTATTTAAATTTTGTAAGCAAATTTTTTTTATCAAAACTATATATTTGAATAATATTATTCACATTATTCATGATGAGGCCGGTTGAAAATAGCATCTCCTTTTTTAATATTATCTTGACAATTAAATTAATGTTCTACTTCGTCATTTCTACTCTAGTTTCCAGAAATATGTTTTCGTTATTCGATTACACTAGTTAGTATTCGAGCAGCACTACAAGCTAAAAATAATGACATTCGAAATGGCTGCGTAAATAAAATGAATGAAAATATTAGTTAATTGTGATCACTATAATTTTATTTGTACTTTTTTTTTTTTCGATTTGTCTACTTAACAATTTAAATAAATTTTGAATATAAACAATAGAAAAAATTGAAAGGTTTATATTATTAATAATTAATCTTAAAATTATCTATATTATTCTAAAAGTCATAACATCCATACACATATATGACTTTAACTATAATTTTATCATAAACTTTCTTATAATATCTTATTTTATAATTTCTTGATCTTTTAAGTTATAGAGTATTTTTTTTTTTTTTCAATTTAGTATATTTGAAGAAAAAAAACTAATTTATAATTTTTTGTACACTAACTTCTTAATTCTTATTTATTTTTAATTTATTCAATAATAAATAAAAATTTAAGTTTATTCACAACAAATTAAACAAATTTAAAAATTAACTAATTAAATACACATTCATTCACAATAATTGATTCAAATAATTATGTTAATTAAAATAATTGATGTTGAGAAAAGTATTTTTTTTAAAATTCCTACTAGTTTGAAAAAAAAAAAAAAAAAGAAGACTTTTTATTCTATATACGTAGAGTCGTAGAGTCATCGAAATGCTACACGGCCTCTTAATGACTATCACACACTATTATCCAGATGTGGTGACGTATGGGCTTTGGTGGCCGCCCCTAAATTCAAGGGTCCGTTTGGTCTAATTAATTTTTTATATTAATACGAGTCTGAATAAGAGTTATTAAATAAAATAAAATGAAAAGAAGGTGAGCATCTTCCAAATTGTAATATCCTCGTGGTTTCCATATAGTTGATAATTAAGAATATAAGTTTGTTTTTTGAGGGTCCATTTAGATGAAGGTGACTAGGGAAATGAGAGGAGACCGTAATCTATATATATATTTTTTTTTTGAGAGTGTTTTTTTTTCAAATGTATCATTTTCAAATCTCTCTAAATTTCTAAATTTTAATTCTTTCAAATTGAGAGAATTTGAAAGAAATGATAAATACTTTATAATTTTTTTACTGCAGTGTCAAATATATATTTATTATTTATCAAATATCTACTAATATTTAATTAAATATTTTAAAGAAAAAATCATAAAAATATAAATATTTTAACATCTTCTCTCTTTTCTCCTCAATTTTCAAATAAAAAATATAAACTACCCTTTAATTTCCTCTCCCTTCATTTTTTTAACTTATAAATAAAAAGAATAATAAGTGTCAATTTTCTTCTACCCTCATTTCTTTTTCCTCTCCTCTTCTTCCATTTACTCTCCTCACCCCTTCAAACTCTCAAATAAACCCTTAATTTCATAAGTTTGTGAGAATTTATATATTTATTTTCTTGATTTTATAGTTCAAATGATTTCAAAGAAAGCATGAGGATTATTTTCGTGATCAAACCAGAGACGTGACATATTGAGCATTGGTGGCTGTCCTTAAGTTGAAGGATACATTTGGTCTTAAAAAAAATAAATATTAATAAAATGGGTCTTAATCAAAATTGAGGAATTTTTTAAAACAAAACAAAAATCAGCATATTCTAAGTTGTAGTATCACGTGGTTACTTAGATACCAGATTATCAAGAAAATTTAGTCTATCTCTTTAATTTTATGGATTAATTAGAATCATTTTACATAAATTTTGTAATTTTTACGTAAATTTTATCTTATAAAAACTGTGAAATAGTTGAAATACCCAAACACTAACTCAGAGTTAAAATAAAAAAGTATATCCACGTTGTTTGAATTTATCTGGTTTGATAATTTCGTGATGGCAATCAAATTTAAAATGTCAAGTTTTATAACGTGACGGAGAAGGTAATTTTCAAGCTTTGGAAGCTAAGAGTGACAGCTCCAAAAGGTTGGAAATTTGGTTCAAACGACAATGTCACGTAGCTTTGTATGTAGAGCACAATAAATTATAATAGACATACGTTATCGCTTTGACCTTAACTTAGACAATAAGAGCGTATGATGTTTGGATAGAAGGTTCTAGGTTTTAATCATGTATAATTAGAGAAAACAAACATACACATGAATAATAAAAAATATAAAAAGCCACAGAAGTTGGCCCAAGACTATTAAATATATTCCTCAACGTATGATTACAGATCATTACAAGAAATTAATACATTTGTATCTGCCACAAAACATATTCAGATATTAACTATTTACATCTGCAAATTGATTATTTGTGTCCGTCAAAAAGCAAACGTAGATAGTTCAAAAAAAATAAAATTTCAAACACTGATACTTATCACGCAAACGTAGAAAATGATATATTTTAGCACCATATTCTACAATTGAATCAACATCTGCCAATGCAAATGCTGTTATCTTGTATTGGTACAATTTTCAACTAAATTTATCTGCATCTCCTTGTCACTTATTACATCTACTATCGTTCAGACGCATATATCTTGAATCAATGCCATTTTCAGTCAAAATTTATTTGCGTATGAGTTTATCTTATTTGTGTTTGTAAATTATATTTTTTTAAATCTCATATTGAGATCTCTTTCTCCTCCTTCCTCTTCTTTTCTCCATTGCTAACTAGTTAGAGCTCCATGCCATCCGACCGAGCCTCACTACCATCTAACCACACCTTGCCGCCACCCAGTCACTCCTCGCCACCATTAGACCTACGAGGAGCAGTCACCTACAGGTATGGTATATATATATATGCGTGTGTGTGTGCGCGCGCACACGCATGTATGTGTTTATGTATATATTGCATGTTAGCTAGATCTCAAATTTTCTTGCTTCAATATAACACATTACTTACTCACACAATGATAAATTCATATAATGTTATGTATATATTAGTATGAGAGATGGGTGCTGGTATTGTATTGTTATGATATGGTGTAGAGGAGGAGCCTAATACTAAGGGTTCGAAAATTAAGTACAACATAACTAGAGCCTAGCCTGTCCAAATTCCAATTAATTGGATTTATAATTTCTCAAGTGAGAAACTTTTTCTTAAATAAATCCTAATGAGTTGAAATCCAATAAAAGATCCAAATTCCTTAAAATCTTGGCTATAGGTTTCACATATAACATCATGCGAAAAACAAAAATACAATGAATAGTGGTGTCTGTGTTAAAGGAAGTTGTTATGATGCATGTGATTATAATTTTTATAGTATGTTGACCGATGTTATTGAGTCGGAGAATGGGGATCTCAACAACAAAATTGTCTTGTTCAAGTGTTGATGGTATGATTTTACTAACAATGGCGGTAAAGTTAACCCCTAACATGGTTTGATTGAGATAAATTAGAAGTACATACTTAATTTAGACAAGCCATTTATGTTGGATTATCAATCAACACAAATATTTTATGCAAAATATCTATCTAAGAAAAGAGAAAGGGTTGATTGGTGGGCAATATATAGACTGAAACCAAGAAATTTTGGTAATTTACTAATAATTGAAGATATAAAGCCCATGCATTCAAACTATTTCCAAGATGAAGAAACTCAATTTCTAGCTTTGGTTACCCTTTAAAATAATAATAATCTATCTGAATCACTTCACGATAGAAACATGACGCAATAAGTTAATCCAGCTTCTTCAATCAAAAAGCAAAAAACGTACAAGGATAATTGTTAATGAAGATTTTACTAATGACGATGAAATTGTCCCAGTTCAAAAAAAATACGATGATGAAGAGGGAGAGTTCATTGATGACAATGATGAGAATTAGTAGTTCTTACTTGTAAGTATGCAAGTATGTTCATATATAGTTCATATATAATGACAATGTTAATTACTAGCTAGTTTTGTTATTCATTTTATAAATAAAAAATGTAATCATATAACTTGTTGTTTCACATACATATATATTACAAAGTCATTCCAGAGGTACTTATTCTTTTAATTTCATTTTCATTATGAGATTCTTAAATAGTTTTTTATGCTCAAGTTATAATTTAAATGCAAAACTTTAATGTTTAAAGGGCAAAACAGTTAAATACAAGTTCGTTTCAGATTTTAATAGTATCAAGATGATTATGAAAACGAATAAAACCTATATAAAGAAATAGAAATCCCTTTGGATCAACAGTTAAGAAATTAGGCTAAAATTACAATTTCAAGGCAAAAGCTTTATAAGTTTGGGTTCGGGGGCAAAATAGTCAAGTAGACATCTATTTGAGATTCTGGGAGTACCAGCACAACCATAAGGACGAATAAGACCTATATCAAAAAATAAAATGTCATTTGGATCAACGGTTAGGATATTACAGTTTAAAGGCAAAAGCTTTATAAGTTTCGATTCGAGGGGCAAAACGATCAAATACAAATTCGTTTCGAATTTCAAAAGTACCAGCATGACCGTAGGGACAAACAAGACATAAGAAAAACCGTAATGCCACTTGAATTAATAGTTAGAAGATTATGCCAATGTTATAGTTTCAAGACAAAAACTTTGTAACCATGGATTCAGGGGGACAAATAGTCAAATACAAGTTTGTTTTAGATTATGGGTGTACCAGCATGACCATGGGTACGAATAAGACCTTTAGAAAAAAAATGGAATATTATTTGGATCAACGGTTAGGATATTAGGCTAATATTAGAGATTCAAGGAAAAAGCTTTGTAATTTTAGGTTTAAGGCTAAAAAGATCATATACAAGTTCTTTTTGGATTTCAAGAATATCGGCACGATCATGAGGATAAGTAAGACCTTTAAGAAAAAACTGAATGTCATTTGAATCAACGGGTAGGATATTAGACCAATGTTACAGTTTTAATGCAAAAACTTTGTAACTTTGGGTTTAGGGGGCGAAATGATCAAATACACGTCTGTTTTGGATTCTAAGAGTACAAGAATAATTGTAGGGGAAAATTAAAACCTGTAAAAAGAAACAAAAATCCATTTGAATTAACATTTAGGATGTTAGGCCAAAAGTTTAGTTTCAAGGAAATTTTTTTGAAAATTTTGCTTAATTTGTTTAAGTTAAAGTTTTAACTTATATGCATATATATTAAGTTAACTATAGCTTATAAATAATTTATTTTGATTATTTCAAGTTACACCTGTTATATCCGAGTATTTGCACCTCTGTCAAGATAACGAGCGATAACGAGCAAAGTCAAGACAACAAAGACTTAGAATTAGGAGATGATTTTTTTTCACTTATAGTCTAGTACCAGTAGGCCTCTTGCCTATAACCTCCCCATCTACAATCATCATGACAACACTATCCTCAATTACAACTTCCTCTGGAAATCTGCATCCAAATCTGCATGTCATGAAAACCATACTAGAAAAAATTTATTGCCAAGATCAATCACCTTAAGCATATACAAATCTGATATAACTTCTTGTAAAGGAAGTTATACCTATTCTTTTCCCCAACATTTTGGTTACAAGAGACTTTCTCCATGGTGTTCGTAGCTAAATCTTTTCCTCCTTAGACAGTCTAATATCCGGGCAATAATCACATCTGGGTAATTCACATCTTCAACATCATCATCACTGTCTAGGTCCCAATCCTCAGCATTTGACCCTTGACCTTCAAAATCCATATCTTCATCCACCTTTTTGCCACTTAGCATAGAGCCCTTGTAGGAGATTCTGCGATTTATCCCCTCCTCCACACTCGAGTAGTCCACTCTCAATCCTACAGCTAATCCCACCCCTTCCTAACTTTCTTATTGCTTCTTTAAAGAAAATCTTCCCCCTCAGTTTATCTCTCTTTTTCTCCTTTCCCATTGCCCTCAGTTAAAAATGAATTAACTACTATTTTTTATTTTTTAATTAGTAGGAAGTTCATTGAGATATGCAACATCAAAATATTTTACCATTTGGTTTACCTGGTAGTCTAACACATTATTTGGTTGACCTGGCAATCTAACACATTATTTGGTTTACCTAGCAATCTAACACATTATTAGGTGAAAAAAAAAAAATTAGAGGCAGTCCACCAGGTCCAATCACTCCCCAACTGGCAGTTGTTAGGGACGACAAAACCTCATAATAAACCCTACTAGTCACAACATAGTCATACTCTGTTTCCCTATAAAGAAACTGCTTCCCGCTAATTGTTCCTTAGCAAAGTGATAGAGTACGGACCTAGACGTACTAACCCAGGTTCCTTCAAGAATCTCCATGTCTGTGCCTAAATCATCCAAGCTTATACCTAAATTGAAATTTAAACCTCAAGAATCTGCTTCAAAATTGGACTAGAAGTATTGATTTCAAAATCGAAACCAGAAGAATTTGATATAAAAATTTCCAAAAAGAAAGATGATGTTGAAGAAGGATAGGCACAAGCACCAATTAATGATAGAGAACCTTCAGCTTCAAATGGCGCTATGAATATGGAGGTGGAACCCAAGTTATAGATCCAAGATGAGTCGAAACAAGATGATCACATGCATGAAGAAGATAGTGAAGATACAATCGTGCGCGAAATTGATGTCTTCCTTACTCACTTTGTTGATGCCAACATTGAGGTCTTATCCAATCAAACTATAAAATTATACAGTGGAGAGAGAAAGAATAAGATAATAAATATAACAACAAAATAACTATACAACATAATACATTGTATAATTCTATATTATGTGATAAACAATGTTATTTTTTAAGCAAACAATCTGAGCTTGAACCAAATTTTGACAAAACTTGACTTGGATCAATAGTTTTTAATAAAGCTTAAGCTTGGCTTTAAATTCTTTAAAATCAAATGGAATATTATGTTTAATTGTGAATTGTGAACTGAATAGTTGAAAGTAGAAATTGTCCTATATCCATAAAGTACTACTATATATAGAAATCATTATAATGTTTCTCTTCTTTTAATTTTTTTTTAAAAATTTTATAAGACTTAATTATTATTACTATATTTTAACCCCGAGGACCCTGTCAAAAACAAGATCTTAGAAAATTTATAGGAGGAGAAATGTGGAAAGCAAGATACAAATGTTTCTCAAGAAACAGTTTTTTGCACTTGCTGCGAAATCTAATTCAACAATGTAGCAATTCTTAACAAGATGAGTATAGTGAAGTGATTCAGAGGGAAGCCATTTGAGCATAGTATTCTCCTCTTGTTCCCCACACACATGCCGCATACACATGTAGCATCTAACGTTAGTACGTAATAGTTGTTTCTTTTCCAATTAAGTGATTCACATCACTCTTATGAAGAAAAAAAAATCCTATCAAGTCATACAAGTCATCCTGAAGATTGAAAAAAAAAAAGTTAATAGAACACGTCTTGTTTTCATAGATCTCAATAATTTGCTTTACAAATAATAGAATATATTTTAACTTGAGAATGTCCAGAGAATCAGGAAGCTGATTTTTCCTTTCCACATTTACGGGTGGCCTTGCTCCACAGAACTCTGAAGATTGTCGTCTACACCACAACTGTGTAGTGTATACTATATAACCCTGTCAGAAAAGTTTACTTTAGGCTGACTCAAGAAGGAAAAAGAACATTAACCCTCCCCTTCCCACACACATCCTTAGCAATGTCTACCTTTACAAATATTCTCAACACTGAAAATCTAGGAAAAAAACAATCACAAAAAAATGAAGATAATACGCTAATAATAGTATATATTAGCAAATTAAAGGAGTTCACTCGAAAGAGGACTGCATAAAAGCAGCCTCCTGATCTCCCTCGTAAATAAGATTCCCCTTGTTGAAGAAGATGAAAAAATGTAGGTTGAGAACACCACCCCGTCCCCCCCAAAAAAAAAAAAAAAAAAGAAAAAAAAGAGGCAACCATCTGCTCTTCCTAGAAATAACTGGAATTGGAAACCATGAAAAAACTCAAAAACACTTGACATTTTTTGTTATTATTTAATCAATAGCTTGCTACTCTTCACATAGCAACAGCTAATATAATATTTTCATAGAACACTTCAATACCTTATAATTGTTTAACTTCAGAAATTTGAAACTCAGGTACATGAATCTTCCACCTAAAACATAAGGCATACAAATTTGTTTATAAGCATATTTACTTGTTTAAAAACTTAAACTAAAGTTTAATCATTGTTTCAGCTAATATATTTAGCTTTTCTAGAATAACTTTCAAACAAATTCAATTGGTAATTTCGTTTCTTATTTGGGTGGTACCTGAGAGTAATCTCTCATGATCAATCCAATGAGTCATAAAGAAAAATAATTTCAACTTTCATCACCCCCTTTCAAGACCCGTCTAAAACCGTTGGTGTTGCAAATCTCATTCATAACCTGTAAAAAGGTGTTAATTCTCATAAGTGGCAAAAGTTTAATCATGAAAAAAGATTATGTAATTTGCAAATGAGTTTATAAAATTTATAACACATTAATCAAATCATCTTGACATGCTGCTCAAAACAACTTGGTTACATTTTTTTTTATATGAAAAACAACGTAGTTACTTGATTTCTCACTTTCAATGCTATGATTAGGTGAGAGAAATCAACATAAACTAAAACCAAGGGGATGGCTCTGGCACCCCAAGCAGTACTCAAGCAGTGGTGAATGTAAAGATTATTGTACATGGAGTGAAATAAATGTTAATTATTTAAAGATAATGTTAATGACATGAAAATAAATTTGGCTCAATCATAAGCTAAGTTCAAAAAAATAAAGTTCTTACAACTTTCTACTTAATGTCGTATTATTGACACAATTAGCTCAATGAATTAGTAAAGGATTTCTACAAAACTATCAGAAAATTTGAAAGTCTATGTAGCAAGAACTATTAAATTATTGAGCGCAATGAGAGTTGCACACGGAGTAGCCAAGGCCATAGACCAACATAACCCATTAGAAATGAAAATACAGTTGAAGGGTTATAAAAAGATTTTTTTTTTTTTTTTTTACGAAAGTTGCAACACATATTAAGGTAATTAACGGGAAAAGGAAAGGAATAGAAAGCAACCAGTGCAAAAGTTGATCTTATACCTTGTTAAGATACAATAACATTAAGTATGATGGAAGAAGAATTTGATGTTATTGTCATATTATAGACAAGACAGGTAAAACTCAAGAACAAATATTTAACTACCATAGCGAATCTTGATGTATTCGTTGTTAGTAATATCCCTTTTGAGCATGTTTTTGGTAGCTACTAATATTTTAGCCTTTTTAAGTTTAGCATCATGTCCCTCTGCCTTTAGAAGATTAAAAACGACATGCCGGCAAGGACCATCACAATTTAACAATTTTTACGCAACATAGTTTAAAAATGTTTGTAGACTACCGCTTCATATTGTTGTCTCCTATGTCAACTTTTTTTTTGTATATTCCCTACTTCTATGTGTTTTTTTGTATTTTTGAGGCTATTTCTTAATGAAGTCTTATGTCTCGAAAGAACATAGAAAAAGGTAGCTGCAATAGAATTTAAAACATGAGGTTTAATGCTTCCATTTTAGGAGCAGACACCAGCTTGATCATGAACCTTTTGAACACTGTTTGTTTTATTATCTTCCACATTTTTGTAGCCTTGGTTTTCAATGCTTATACAGCCTCAAATCAAGCTCTAGCACAAACTTTAGACTTGACTGAATTTTCAAACAAACGGTTGTTAGAAAAAGATAGAATCTCAAACCAGTTTTTCACGTACAAGATTGAGAACTTTGATTTAGAACTCATGATTATAAATAGTATCCTATTCGTGTTCAAATCTTCTTCTTCTTCAAGTATTGCAAGTATTAATATTACAAAAAGAATTAACTAAATGCTTAACACAAGTTCCAACACATTACACGAGTAACAAGCCAGCATACATATTATGAGCACTTCTACAGAAATTACCAACAGCTGTCAAAATATGACTTTGTCAAATCATTCTTGCAAAAATAATGATGGGTTGTTATGATTTTGAAGGCTATGATATTTACGAAGGATAGAAAAAATGGATCATGTGTGACTGAACATTAAGAATCCCTATAATCTGAGTGAGTTTTATGACTCTCACTTAAAAGAAATTCAAGTATAGTCTCACTTTTAAAGAAAGAAAATTTCTAAACCAAATAATACACTTGTTGAAGGGCACTCTATCCAAAGGCAATAACACCACTGTAAGGGAAAAAAAAAGTCAACGCAAAAGGTGAAGGACTATATCCAAATAACTACTTTCTGGAGAGAAACGTCCAAAAAAAAAGTCCTACTCTTAGCCAAATTACCCTATTCTAAAGTTACCAAACTTTCCCTACATATATTTCAATGAAATTCAATTACTATTTCTTAAATGATATTTGTTTCTTTAATGAATACATAACAGTTTCTTTGTGCATCGCCTCTAGTTGTAGCCCCTACCTTATATCGTTTGCAATTCAAGAGCCACTTTCCTTAAAAAAGTTTACATTAATTAAAGGTTTTTAATACAGAAGCAACTTGTTTAAGTTACATATTTCTCTCCAAGATGCACCTTATGTTCTACCTTGTTTCCAACTCAACAGATGTCCCTTTCCAGCTTCTCTAACCTCTTACCTACTAAGTCCAAGGTAGACAAAGGGGCACAAAATATGTTGAGAACTCGTAATAAGTACCAGAACGGCAGAACCATCATACTAGAGATAACTTTTATATAAAAAATTGGTCAATTACAAGCAACAATAGTATCAATTAATACCAGAATTTTTCATTTATTTTTTGATAGGTACTCTAAATAACTACTGGAATTATAATCCAAGAACTGATTTTTAGCTACAAAATGATTGTGAGCCAGCAGGGAGAGGTGGAGACAAGAATGGAATGAAGCTCATAGAGAGCATAAGGTAGTTATCCACATCTACACAACTTCACTAATATGTTTTAATTATTAAGTTATTAGCATTAGCAAAAATGAAAATGGGAAAGAAGAGCGCTGGGTATGGGAAAAGAAATTAGTGACTGTTATAGAATTTATGAAATTGTGCAAAGATGAGGTCTCTATAACAGTACCTGCAAACTTTGTGACCCTGAAAAACTTTTAGGAGAACCTTCAGGAGAGCTTCCCGAGTTTCCTTTGTCATTGTCATCCTCCCATCAAGTACTCTACTGGGACTCTCTGTTGCACTTTTATGAGTACTATTCATGCAAACTTTGTGTAGGCTGGGTATGTTGATGTTTTGCATTTTCTACTCCTGTTAACTGTAATCTCGTCTCCCTTCCATTACAAGTACAATTAGGGCGTGTTTCCAATTACCAGAGAGTAACGGATTTACTACCTTCTCCCCTGGTTGTAAACCTTCCACTATTTTCCTAGTTATGTTAGAAACGTGGTTAGCATAACACACAAATTAAAGATGATGAACAAATTGGGATGCTTAAAAACAATTTCTACTTTCTTGATATAAAATTGAAAACATACAATGGGTATTTATAAGACTCATAATAGTAACTCTAAAGTCACACAACTAAATGTGCACTAATATGACTTAAACACCAATTACTCTAGACATTAACAATTCCAACCCATTACTACAATTTTATTACACATTAACAAAAAAATAAAAATAAAAAAAAACTTCCACTAATACATAATAATTTATAGCCACCCATTATAAGAAATTAACTACCTCTTAAAACCCATTACATCAAAATAACTCACACCTTTCTAACTTTCACTATCAATTTATCATAGAAAAATAAAATTTATTATTTTCAACACTTCCCCTTCAACTTAATTTTTCTTTCTGACTCCAAGCAATTCTCTCAATCCTTGAAAAACTTCAAATTTAAGTGATTTTGTGAAAAAATCAGCAACTTGATCAAGAGACTTCACAAAATTGACTTCCACTTCTTTCTTGGCAATACACTCACGGATGAAATGATATCTTGTCTCTATATGCTTGCTTTTATCATGGAAGATGGGATTCTTTGCCAAAACTAGTGCAGACTTGTTATCAACAAAAATTTGGGTTGGTTCTTTTTGTGACTCTTGTAACTCCTTCAACAATCTTCTTAACCAAATGGCATGACAAGTACAAAAGGTAGTAGTAACATATTCAGCCTCACAAGTTGAAAGAGTAACAATTGTCTGCTTCTTCGAAACCCAGAAATTGTATTATTTCTCATAAAAAATACAAAATATGTGGTACTTTTTCTATCGTCCAAATCTCCAAAAAAGTCATTATCACAATATCCCATAATATCAATAATATTTGAAGAAGATTAAAATAGGCCATAGTCAAGTGTACCTCTTAGGTAGTGAAGAATTCTTTTAGCCGTTTTTATGTGAATAGAAGTAGGAGATTCTATGTAACGACTCACTACTCCAACAACATTAAGAATGTTGGGCCTTTTGCAAGTCAAGTATCTCAAACTTCTAACAAGACTTCTAAACAATGTGGGATCTACCTTCCCTCCACATCATGCTTCGATAACTTCATTCCATATTCCATGGGTGTATTAACAGAGTTGCTATCAAGTATTTGGAATTTCTTAAAAACATCTCTTGCATAGCCTTCTTATGAAATAAAAATTCCACCATCATTTTGCTTCACTTCAAGACCCAAGTAATAAGATATTAGCCCCATGTTAGTCATTTCAAATTCACAAGTCATTGCCTTCTTAAAATCTTCAAACATGATTAGATTATTTCTTGTAAAAATTAGACCATCCACATAAAGGCAAACAAATAAAACATCACCATTTTCATGTGCCTTCACATAAAGCGTATATATGGACATCTAACAAACCCATTTTCTTGAAAATACTTGTCAATTCGATTATTTCACACCCTTGGTGCTTGTTTTAGGCCATACAAAGCCTTTTTTAGCTTCAAAACTTTGTCTTCTTTCCCTTAAATTACATAACCCTTAAGTTGTTCAATATAAACCTCTTCTTTAAGAAAATCTTGGAGAAAGCAAATTTACATCTGATTGATAAATCTTCCAATGCTTATGGACTACAAAAGAAATTAATAATCGGATTGTTTCTAAGCGAGCAACAAGAGCAAATCCTATTCATAATCGATCCCCTGCTTTTGTGCATAGCCTTTCGCAACTAGCCTGGCTTTGTACTTCTCAACTTCTCCTTTTGCAATTTTCTTTGCCTTGTACACCCATTTCACACCAATAGCTTTATGATCTTTTGGAAGATTTGTCAACTCCCAAGTATCTTTCAATAGCTTTTATCTCGTCATCCATTGCTTGTCTTCACTTCTCGTCATTTTCAGCTTCTTCAAAAACAATGGTTCACTATCTGTAACAAGACAAAATAAATTAACATCTTCTATCATTTTTGTATTTTCATAAAGATCAAGAAGATTTCTTGTTTTTGGTGACCATTCACTTGAACTTTTTTTTTTTTGATAAAGGAGTTGGTGATAGAGGTGGAGTAATGGCTTCTAATGGTGCTTATATATCTTGTTCTTCTTCAAAGTAAGGAAAAAATTATTACTTTCTTCCTCTTGAACATCCCAATCCTATGATTTATCTTCATTGAACTCAACATCTCTACTAACTATAATTTTTCTATTCCTTGGGTTATAAAGCTTGTACCCTTTGGAATTTGAATCATAACTAATAAATACATACTTCACTATTCGATCGTCAAGTTTAAATTTCTTTTGATCCGATACATAAGCATAGGCAATGCTTCCAAAAAATCGCAAGTGAGAAACATTTGACTTATTTCTACTCCAAGCTTCTTGAGGTGTTTGATTCTTCACACCTTTGGTTGGACATCTGTTGGACAAATAAATTGCACAAGAAACAGTTTCTGCCCAAAATTCTTTAGGCATATTCTTAGATTTCAATACACATTGGGCCATATTAAGAATTGTTCTATTGTTCCTTTATACTACACCATTTTGTTATGGTGTCCTAGGAACAGTTAAAAGATGACGAATTCCTTGTGTTTCACAAAAGATATTGAATTCATTTAAAATGAATTTGTCTCTTCTATCGGACCTTAAAGATTTAAATACATGACCACTCTCTTTTTTAACAAGAGCTTTAAACTTTTTGAACACCTCAAAAGCCTTTGATTTTTTCTTCAAACAACAAACCCATGTTCTGTGAGTATAATCATCAATGAAAAGCAAAAAATAATGATTTTTACCAAATGAGCATGGCTTGATTGGTCCACACACATTGGTATGAATAAGCTAAAGTGGCTTAGTTGCTCTTGTGGCTTCTTTAGGAAAACTCTTCCTTGCATGTTTTCCAAGGAGGCATGCTTCACATAATTGATTTGGGTGGTCCATGAATGGCAACTCAGACACCATCTTCTTCTCTCTCAAATTCTTAAGTCCTCCAAAATTCAAGTAACCCAACCGCATATGCCAACGCCATGTTAAATTTTTTGTACACATCTTCAAACATTTGGCACCATCAATTTGGAGTTTCAAAATAAACATCCTATTTCTTGTCATGGACAACTTAGAAATAAGATAAACATTTTTGTCTCTAAGCCAAAGGTTTTTATCTTTCATACAAATTTCATAATCTTTCTCAAAAAGTTGTCCCAAACTTAAAATGTTACTTTTTAATTTTGGAACATAATAAACATCATAAATGAGCTTATAACCACCATTTTTTAAAGAAATTAAAACGGTATATTTTTCTTTGATTGGAATTTTAGATAGTCTCCAAAGGTCACAATCCACTCACTTTTTCATCAATCTCCAAAAATTTGCTTTTGTCTCCACACATATGATTGCTTGCACCATTGTCAAGGTACCATGAACTCTTGACCACCTCCTTTTCATCTCCTTTGAATGCTAGCAACAAAGTTAGCTGTTCCACTTTTGCTTTGTATTCAAGTAGATTAGCATTCTCTTCAACAACATTAGTATTGCGATATTCGGAAGCAAAATTACCAAATTAATGACAATTATAGCATTCAACATTGCTCTTGTCATACTTCTTCTAATTTGGTCTTGCATAATTTCCTCTTCCTCTTCCACTGCCTCTTGATGATTGTTGGCCTTTTCCTTTGTTATTATTCTCAAAATAATATCCTCATTTTCCTCTTCCTTCTCTTCCTCGTCCTCGTCCACGACCATAACCACGACCACTTTGGTTTCTTTCTTGTACACCATCTTTCTCTTTGAAAGAAACCTTGGCTTAGAGAGATTGTTCAAGCAGCTTCTCTTCTTGTTAAATCTTTCTTCATAGGCTTGTAATGATCCCATGAGTTGCTCAATAGACATGGTCTCTAAGTCTTTCGATCCTTCAATTGCAACAATAATATAATCAAATTTTGGTTGCAAAGAGCAAAGGATTTTCTCCACCACACGAACATCTTCTACTTTTTCTCCATACCTTTTCAACTGGTTAACTGTGGCTAGCATTCTTGAAAAATAATCTAAAATTGACTCGGATTCCTTCTGTGCAAGGCTTCAAAATCTCCTCTGAATGTTTAGAATTGAATCTTCTTCACTTTTTCAACTTTTTGAAGAGAGCTTTGCAAAATTTCCTAAGATTCCTTGGCAGTATTTGCTAATGCCACCTTCTTAAACATAAACCCATCCAACCCTTAATAGATAAGGGTGAGAGCTTGTTGATCCTTCTTTCTAGCCTTTTGTAAGGCATCCTTTTTAGCCGCGGACAAAGTAGCTTCATCTTATGGTTGGTCCTATCCTTTCTCTACAATCTCCCATGCATCTTGTCCACCAAGCAAAGCTTTCATACGAAGACACCAATTGTCATAGTTATCTTTAGTAAAACGAGAAAATAGACATAAGAACATTCCTGATCTAGTAGCCATCTCTCAAATTTTTCAAATTAGAGCACCTAGGCTCTAATACTACTTTGTTAGAAATGTGATGAGCATAACACACAAATTACAGAAGGTGAACAAATTAGAATACTAAAAAATAATTTCTACTTTCTTGATATCAAATTGAAAACATACAATGGGTATTTATAAAACTCATAATAGTAACTTTAATGTCACACAATTAAATGTGCACTAATATGACTTAAACACCCATTACCTTAGACATTAAGGACTCCAACCCATTACTACAATTTTATTACACATTAACAACAACAACAACAAAAAAGAAAAACTTCCACTAGCACAAAATAATTATAGCCACCCATTATAAGAAATTAACTATTTCTTAAAACCCATTACATCAAAATAACTCATACCTTTCTAACTTTCACTAACAATTTATCATAAAAAAATAAATTTTATTATTTTCAACAACTGAAATATCCAATCATTTTGTTATGTGTATGGTTCTAGGTATATGTTGTTTAGATAGTTTTTTTGGTTTTTTTTTTTCATGGATTATAGGTTGGTCGATCACAAGACGAGGTATTATTAACTTCCATGGATACCAGGTGAATATGGAAAGGATTACTCTCGTTTGAAGGAGTTGATTGCAATCCGTATTACTGACACCCATATGTACTTGATTGACTTATACCAAGTCTATTTAATGGTTGCAAGTCTCATAATGTGGGCTCTAAATAAAAACTCGGATTTAATGTTGCAGACTCTCCAAAGGGTCAATTAAATCATCTTTATGATCACATAATGCATGTACCACATCTGCTTAATTTAAAGTGGGTTAGTAAAGGTGTTTATGTCATAATCTGATTCGAACTCCAATAATTATGTGCTTCGCTAAACTGAGAAAGGCGAACCTAATATTTTATTTCCCACATTCCAGAAACCACCTACATCCACACTTCCTTGTTCAGGCTAGGTGTTGTCAATCCTAATGCCCTTTCTTAGTTTGAGCTCAAGGAGTCTTAAAAAAAAATAGCAAATTAATATTTCAACCCACACAAATTGAAACCCACAAAGGTGAAACCTACATGTGACTCCTTGATTACACAAACAGTCCATCAACTTGTCACTCCTCATTAAACACCATCTCATCTCACCAACTCACCCATTACCCAAGGGAAAATTTTCTTTGGAATTTGCTCTTGGTTGCCGACTCCATTGAAGACTAGTCTAAAGGTGATAATTTTTCTTGTTCAATTTATTACTTGTTAGACATTAATGTTACACTTTTTTGTAAGCAAATAGTGTATCTATTGTTTCAATTTTCAATATCTTTTGAGTAGTAAGTTATTAAGGAAACATCGATTACAAAAAATTAAATTTTATTATTATTTTTAACTTAAAAGGAAGGCTTTTTGTTGGCATTTTAAAGCAAAAATTGTCTCTAATAGTGCTAGATGAAAATTTTGTCTTCTTATTGAAAATGTGTTAGCTCTCAGATGGAAAAAAATTGTCTTATTATTGTCACCATTTTTATTTTTTTTTATACATACGTATAATTTTTTATACTATTCATAAGAAATTGTCTTTCTACTATTCTTCACTTGATCTTGAAAAACTTTCATAAAAAGAGAATATATGATACCTTCACAGCTCCACTCTATATAGCCCATATAAGTATTTGTCTTAACTAGTTAAATTTTCATGGAATGAAACATAATTCAATACTTAAAATTAATTTCTCACCCTTTTAGCTCATTTGGAAATAAGATCTCGGATATACAATGATGGAAATTGCTTTAAAGAGCCAATTTTTAAGCAACATCCAAGCTTTTTATTGATAGAACTAGTAACGGTGAGTTAAAATTGTTGACCATCTAAACACTTTGAAGCAATCCCAACAAGCTTTGTTAATTGGCTTTTCTATTTAATTTTTTAGTTTGTGGGTTTTCTATTGTGGTCCTTAAAAATACATCCAAAATTCCCAACCACTAGAAGACAGGTCTCTATTCTCACCCATCAAAACAAAACCAAATCTATTTTTTGCAATTTTTCCAGGATCCAAACAAACCTATAGAGAACTTGTAAGAAGTTACATAGAGGTTATGCCTACCATAACATATTTGTATATTAATCATATTTTCTTTGTAATATATAGGTGAAATGATGAAGTCAAAGACAATTGATTCCTTTTTCAAGAACAAAGTTGTAGAGGATTTAGAGAGAAATATAGAGACTCAGATTCCATTAATATTGCCACAATCTCTATCTTTAAACTCAGCTTCAACTTCTGAAACTTGTCCTTCTACAATTCCTTGAATTGATCCTGAAGAAAAAAGAAGCAACAATCTTTTGGAACGAGATCCTGGAATTTGTAAGCAAATAAATGATTGTGATGTCAATGAGCATGATGAAATTCGAAGGGCATACCTTCAACTGGGGTCCGTATCAACCTAGTCTTGATAAGTATCCAACAAAGGATTGTGAGATCATTTTCCAAATTTTCAAGTAAACTAGTATAAGCAACATTCTTGGTTGGAGTATTCAGCCAAAGAAAATGCTATTTGTTGTTTGCCATGTTTTCTTTTCAAAAAGCAAAATAGGCAACCTGGATTTGAAACATTTATTGTGAGTGGATTTACTGCTTGGAAAAGAGTTGGTAGGAAGGTTTGCACATCGTTTAGTCATTAAGGTAAGAACAAGAACTCTTTTCATAATATAGCTAAAAGGAAATGCATAGATTTGAAAAAAGTTAGTCATCATATTAAAACACTAATTGAAAGGCAAACATTTGAACAAATAACAACTAATAGATTGCGTCTTAAGACTTCCATAATGTTGCACGATGGCTATCATTTCAAGCATGTGCATTTAGAGGTCATAATGAAAGTGAAAGTTCTAAAAATCAGGGGAATTTTATTGAATTGATCAAATATAGTGGAAGTTTTAATAAAAATGTTGAAGATGTTATCTTAGCTAATGCTCCAAAAAAATGCAATATGTTTCTCCTAAAATAGAAAATGAGACTTTAGAGATTATTTCAAGAAAATTCCAAATGGCAATCCATGGTGAAATAGGCGATGCAAGATTTTGTATTTTATTTTAGTTTATGAGTCTTTAAAAGGGCAAATGGCATCCTGTGTTCTTTCTTACCACACTTTCAATATAGCAAGCCTTCGAGGTCAAGGGTATGATGGAGCTAGTAATATGTGCGGTGAGTTCAAAGGGCTACAAGCTCTATTTCTAAATATTGTCCACATGCTTATTTTATTCATTGTTTTGCTCATCGACTTCAATTAGCATTAGTTGGAGCAGCCAAAGATATAATCATTTTTTTCTCCATGCTAAGTGTGATTGTGAATATTGCTCGTGCTTATGCTAAAGGTCTTGATAAGTTACAAGCAGCTTGTACAATGCATGTAGCTGACATGGTTGCTAGGAAGGGACTTGACACTGGTAGAAGAGCTAATCAACTTCCAACTTTACAACGTGCTGGAGACACTCGTTGGAGTTTGCACTTAAATCCCATCTTGAGTTTGTTGAAATTATTTTATGCAACAGGTATTGTTCTCCAAAAAATAGTTGATGATGGTACTCAATATGAACGTGCAGAGCAAATGGAGCACTTGATTCCCTAATGTCTTTTAAGTTTATGTTTATTTTGCATTTAATGACAGAGGTTTTGGGAATCACACATCATCTTTGTCGAGCTTTGTAGCGTAAATCCCAAGATATACTAAATGCTATAAGCCTTGTGTCGTCAACAAAAAGATTGCTCCAAGAACTTAGCGAAACTGGTTAGGAAATTCTTTTTGAAAATGTTGAATCATTTTGTAAAGATTACGATATTGCAATTCCTAATATGAATGCTCCTTTTCTTGCTAGTCGTGGTAAACGTCATCAGAAAGATCATACTATGGAATATCATTATCGTGTTGGCATCTTTCTTCTTGTCATTGATTCTCAATTACAAGAGCTGAACACTAGATTTAAGGAGGAAGTTGTTGAACTACTCACTCTTAGTTAATCATTGGATCCTAAAAATTCTTTTAAATTATTCAATGTTGAAAATCTCTGTATACTTGCAAAAAAATACTGCCTAGAAGATTTCAATCACAAAGATTTGTTTATACTACGTTACGAGTTACGACATTATGAGAATGATGTATGCCAAAATCTTGATATGCAATGTTCACTTCTCTGATTTATGCCAAAAAATAATTTTAAATGACAAGAGTTTAAAATTTTCTCTGGTTGATAGATTAATCCATCTAGTATTAGCTCTTCTTGTTTCTACAACAACTACAAAATAATCATTTTCAGCAATGTCGATTATCAAGACTTAACTTTGTAGCAAGATGAATGATAATTTTCTTAGAGATTGCCTACTTTTGTATATTGAGAAGGAAATTGCAAACAATATTTCTACTGATAAAATTATTAATGAATTCTCTTCTAGAAAAGGACGTAAAACTTAATTTATGTTTAAATAAAAGGTATTACTATATTTCTCTATCTTTGCTTTTCATTAGAGTATGTATTATTTTCAAAATTGTGACTATATGCATGTTATTTTGTTTGTTTGTTATTTGTTGGATGAATGATTGCACTTATTTGTTTTCTCATTTGAATCCCTACCTTCATATGTGATGAAGGCTATAAATTGTTTATGCTACTTTTATTATTTGGAGTCTCATCTTCATGGGTGATAAGGATATAAATTGTATATCCTAATTTTATTAATTGGATCCCCTCCTTCATGGGCTATGAAGGTTTTATACTTGTTTCGTTTTCATTATTTGGATCCCCACCTTCATGGGTGATAAAGGTTTTATAGTTGTTTTCATTATTTTAGTCTTCACATTTTTTAGTGATAAATAATATAAATTCTAAAAATCTAATTAAAATTTTGTACGAAAATATAGTATGATATCGGCCCAGGTTATATGAAATTCCTGGGTCTACCCCTGTATAGATATATATATATATATATGTACACATATATATACACATTGAAGAAACATTTTCACCTCATTTATGGGTGATATTTAGTATTGTGTAAACTTTAACAAAATTTTCCTAATTTTTTGTTCAGTGTATATAAATTTTTTTTTCTTTTTTGGCATCTCCATTTATTGTTTATATATGGCTGGTGAAATGAAAGTTTAAACATTTTTTGTTATTGTTTGCTTTTATTATTAGACTTCTTTTATTTGGCATGTGGTACATGTCAAATATTTTTTGTGAAGTTATTGGGCTAATGTCTTGTATATGACATTAGCCCATCTAATTTGCATTTGGCGTAATATTTTGTAATTGCAATATGTTTAAATTTTATATATGGAATTAAGAAATAATTGTTAATTGATTTTAAATTACCATTGCAGGAATCATGGATACTAGGCAGAGTTTGAAGCGAAAAGATAAAATCTTGGATATTTTCTCATGAGTAGACAGACATATGCAAATGTACGATGACTCCTTCCTTTCTATAGCAATCTTTATGTCACGTATGAAAAGCAAGGAGATTGATGTTTGGGAGCAAAATCAAATTTGGATAATGATGCGTTTGATACTCTCTCTTCACAAAAACAGAACAAACCCTCAAGCAAAGAAGAGGGAGAAAAAATGTGTAAACTTTCACCCAACTTACTTGAGAATTTTTTGTCGTGATTAAAGAAAAGGTAAACAAAACATATAATTGTTGCTAAATTGAGGATATCTATTACTTGTATTATACCATACATCCAGATATGAGGTTGATATATGGTATTTTACGTACCTTGTGTTTCTTAATTGTTGTCATTTTGTAGGAAATATTTTACACGCCTTGTCACTTATCCCATCTTCAAGGGATATGCCATCAGATAAGGAAATTTGAAATGTAGAAATAGATAAAAGAAATTGGTTTCGGCGGATTGCTGGGTATGGATATTTCTTCCATTTGTCCAGACCTATGCAAGTAGGTTATTGATCGGTTAGACTTTAAAAACCTGGTTTTGGATATTCACGATGTCAAGTTGCAACTCACAGAGGCAAATATTCATGACATTCTGGGTGTTCCACATACAGGATATGATGTCACTGATGCAGATGCTAATTTTCAATTGGACAAGTATTGCAGACAATACAACATTGATATATGCATGTGGGGAAACAAGTGATTGTGCCTCAAGTATTAGTTATGGAGACCTAGAGGAAAATTCTCACTTGTCACTTATCACAATAGGGCATTCCACAATAATGATCAAATGTTGTTTCCTAACATGCATTCATGCATTTGTTATGTTAGAAAATTAATGAAAATAAATATTGTTATTTTTATTGTTATTATTAGATATTTTATCATAATAGGAATATTTTGAAACAATTAATTAGTGATAATGAGTAATGTTATTATAATTAATATTAGTAAGTCAATATTTTTTGTAGTTTTATTAGAAGGGAATTGGGTTGAGAACAATGCTTCATTTCGTAAAAGGAAAAGAAATTAACTTCGAAAAACAATTTAAAAAAAAAGAGAAAGAAAGAAAATGCATATCACTAGTTCCAAAGGAAAAGAAATAGTCTTAGAATAAACAAAAAAAAAAAAAAAAAAGAAGGAGAAAGAAAGAGAATGTTAACTAGCTTTGAAGAGAAGAAAGAGAGAGTAAGGAGGTGGTGTCATGTACGAACCTGAGCTTTTGTCTTAAGACATGAAGTCAACTTTGGTTGACTTTGTGTCTTCAAGTCACACAAAATGTGACTAGACTTATACTTCGTGAGTTGAACCCGCGAAGTGTATTTTTGGTTCATTCTTCAAATAAGTTTCAAAATTGATCCATTTTTAAAATTTGTTTCAAAATTTGGTCCATTTGTGGTGTTTTTCCATGATATTGATATCAAGGTTAGTGTTTGGTAGGGCAAATATATATAATGTGGGTAATTTCATATATGATTGTTAGAAATAGTTTATGGCTTGATGCATATATATTTGGGTTCTTATAATTTTAGGACATTATGAAATTAATGAATGAGTTAGTTAGATTTGTGAGTGTTTTATGTTCTTAATGTGCAAATACAAAAGTAATTGTTCAATATTTTTGGAGTATGGAAATTTTTGTAACAAAAGACAAGTGCACCATGTTTTGTCATGGGTCAAATTTGTTAGGTAGAAATGCAAGATAGTAAACCATTGTTTCCCATGAAAGAAAAAATAAAACAGTTTGGCAACCGCTCAAACAAACCAATAATGGTGGAAGTTTACTTTAAGAAATTTTCATAAAAATGAAGTACAACCTAAAGAAGCAAAAATTGCTGGGTGGCTGCTCCTTAAGTATTAGTTACGCATAGCCAGAGGACAATTGTCACTTCTCACAAAGGCATTCCACAATAATGATCAAAAGTTGTTTTCTCACATGCATTCATGCATTTATTTTGTTAGAAAATTTATGAAAATATATATTATTATTATTAGATATTTTATCATAATAGGAATATGTTGAAATAATTAATTAATGATAATGAGTAATAATGGTGGAAATCCAGTATAGCAAACTATTGTTTCCCATCATCACAATTAAGAATTTTTATTTTTATTTTCAAAACATAAAAATAAAAATTTGCATACCATTTATGTTTGTTATATTGAAATTCTCTTATAGTTAAATAGTTTTATTTCAGTTTTAGTTAAATTAAAAATCGCATCACTCACTTATTTTTTCTCTGGATCATTTTAAATATAATTTTATCTATTATGTGTCTACTGAGCATGTTGTATGCCTACAAAAATATAAGCCTCTATATGCTATTTATTTTCAAAAAATAAACAATACTCTTTTGTAGCTATACTATCATGTGCCTAGCTGTGGACACAGAATATATAACCCTTTAAATATTAGATAATTGCATAAAATATATGATATTGCATGCTAAAATGAGTAAAAAATTATACAAGCCATTATTCAACACTACATTCATGTTAGTAATGATAGAATCCAATGCATAGTATTTGGTCATTGTATAAGAGGGAGTGGAGTGAATAGAAGTTAGATTGGAATGTTAGGTTTTTACCCGTGGTTTATTCGGTATGTAATATATATATAACTTTAATATTTATTACAGTTGTTGACAATCTCAACTATAGATAGTAGTATTTTTGTGTTATATAATGAATTAACATGTATTTTATAGGGATTATGGCTTCAGAACTTATGGTGACAATAAGATCATTGTGTGTAAGATTAAAAGGTCCTCTATTTGCTTAAGTATTCAATTTCATGTGTGTGCTTATGGCCTGGGCTGGTTCTTATATGTTGAATGAGAAATTGCACCTTGGAAGTGTACTTGGAGTTATGTTGATTGTGTGTGGATTATATTTGGTTTGATGGGATAAAGGCAAAGAAATGACTGAGAAAGATTATCCTAATTCGGTTGTTGTATATTGTATAGTAATTTCATGCAATTTATTATATTATGTCTATATTATTATTCTACATTATTCTTTCTTGAGTTTTGCAGTTTCTTTTTTTCCTTCCTATCCAATAAAAATAAAATTTAATCTGCTTAATGTTCAATTATTATGTTGTTTTATTTTTTCTAGTTACTATAATAATATTGAACTTTGCAATATAATTAGTCATATCACATGCTCTGCACACATGTCTAATGCACGTGGTAAGCACATGTTAAATGACTTTTCTAAAGATCATAAAATTGTCATTTAAGTTCTTAATTTTATTTATAGACAAGATGACATACTGATTTCTGACAGGTTCAATGAATAGGCTATAGATTAGCATGTTGGCAAGTTTTTAATACATCCCTAATCCTATCATTCAGGACTAGATTATATGAAAGTGAAACATACTAATAGCCAGTAAATTTTCAAACAATGTTGTTCTTTTTTTCATTAAAAAGAAAAATAGTAAGCCTCCTCATTAATTCTTATTATTTCAATGAAGAAATGAAGATAGATGACTTACATATCCCCCTACAAAAAAAGTAATTGCTCAATATTTTTGGAGTATGAAAATCTCTGTGACAAAAGACAAGTGCATCATGTTTTATCCTGGGTCAGATTTGCTATGACATTTTTCATTTATTAAACCACTCAACCAAACCAATAACGGTGGAAGTTACTTTAAGAAATTTTCAAAAAAACAAAGTACAACCTAAAGAAGCAAAAATTGCTAGGTGATTGCACATCAAGTATTATTTATGCAGAGCTATAGGACAATTGTTACTTGTTACAAGCAAGGCATTCCACAATAATGATCCAATAATGATCAAAGGTTAGTTTCCCACATGCATTCATGCATTTGTTTTGTTAGAAAATTAATGAAAATAAATATTGTTGATTTTTATTGTTATTATTAGATACTTAATCATAATAGGAATATGCTGAAATAATTAATTAGTGATAATGAGTAATAATGTGGAAATGCAATATAGTAAATCATTATTTCCCTTCATAACAATTAAGAAATATTTTTTTTTTCAAAAATTAAAAATAAAAATTTGCATACCATTTATGTTTGTTATATTAAAATTCTTTTACTTAAATTAAAAATGGCATCACCTATTTATATTTTTCCTCTAGATCATTTTAAATACGATTTTATCTATTATGTGTCCACTGGACATGCTAGTATGCCTACAAAAATATAAGCCTCCATATGCTAATTATTTTGAGAATGTAAACAATACTCTTCTATAGACATACTATCATGTGCCTTGTTGTGGATACAAAATAGACAGACCCTTTAAATATGAGCTATCGGTGACTGGTAGCTCTACTAAGCAAAGAACCGCTCATTGCCTTTTCTTTGCGAATAACAAGCCCATATGCGAAGTGGAAAAAGTAGGAGTAGCAAGTACTATTTATGATGTCCCTAGAATTGTTTTACAGAAGCCATTACTTAAGCATTGCATTCATGTTAGTAATGATAGAATCCAATGCGTAGTGTTTACTCATTGTGTAAAGAGGGATTGGAGTGAATGGAAGTTAGGTTAGAATGTTAAACTCTTAACCGTGGTTTATTTGGTATGTAATATATATAACTTTAATATTTATTACAATTGTTGACGATCTCGACTATATATAGTCGTATTTTAGTGTTATATAATGAATTAACATGTACTTTATAGGGGATTGTGGCTTCGAGACTTATGGTGACAATAATTTCATTATGTGTAAGATTGAAAGGTCCTCTATTTGCTTCAGTATTCAATTTCATGTTTGTGCTTGTGGCCTGGGCTTGTTCTTATATGTTGAATGAGAAATTGTACCTCGGAAGTGTACTTGGAGTTGTGTTGATTGTGTGTGAGTTATATTTGATTTAACGGGATAAATGCAAAGAAGTTACTAAAATAGATTATCCTAATTCAGCTATTGTATATTGTATAGTAAATTCTTGCAATTTACTAGATTATGTCTATGTTATTAATCTACATTATTCTTTCTTGAGTTTTGCTTCTTCTTTTTTTCCCCTTTCCTATCCAATAAAAAATAAAATTTAATCTGCTTAATGTTCTATTATTATGTTGTTTTATTTTTTCTATACTACTTTTCTAGTTAATAAAAATAATATTGAACTTTGCAATATAATAAACTAGTCATATGCACATGCTCTGCACACATGTCTAATGCACGTGCTACATAAATGTTAAATGATTTTTCTAAAAATCATAAAATTGTCATTTAAGTTTTTAAGTTTTTAAATTTTTAAATTTTATTTATAGGCATTAGAAAGATTTCTGACAAGTTCAATGGATCAGCTGTAGATTAGCATGTTGGCAGTTTTTTAATACATCCCTAATCCTATCATTCAGGACTATGATATGTGAAAGTGAAACATACTAACAGCCAGTAAATTTTCAAATAGTGCTGGTTCCTTTTTTCATTAAAATGAAAAACAGTAAACCTTCTCATTAATTCTTATTATTACAATGAAGAAACAAAGACAGATAACATACTTATCCCCCTACTCACTGTGCTCCATGAAATCTAGATTCCATTCCCTGACTGTTTGCAGCGCTGCGTACCCTCCGGTGGCAAACACACGTAGAAAGTTCATATTGGCAATGGTAAGGTCTAAAGCTTAAGCAACAAATATAGGTTTTCGAGTGGCCATGTAGGGTAGGATATACTGTGGATAGTATGGTGCAGAGAAAGATAAAGAGGGTTTAGGATAGATGGGGCTTTTGGAGAAGTAAAGAAAGATGCATATAGCAAGAGTCATAGCAGTGATACACTTGTATCAAAAATTGCAAAGAGTAGCCACTTCAACTGAAATAACAATGTTATACTTAGCACTCTGACAACCAATCCTTTGTAACGGGAGCCAATCAAGTCATGTTGGATATCCAAACGATTCAATACCAATGTAATGGATATTATCTGGATTGAGGGGAATGAAAGGCGAGAAAAGGAGATGATATGGTACCTACTATTTTCCTTCACTTAGTAGGTTTTTTTTTTTTTTTTTAAGAAATGAGAGGAAATGGAAGGATACATATACCCTTCCAAATCTCTCCAAAACCCTAATTTTTTTAATTCCTCCACATTTGGAGGATTTGAAATGAAAGGATAAGCTACATTATAATTTTTGAATATTGTGACTAATATACACATATTCTTTCTATTAAATAAATACTAATATCTAAATAAAATATTTTAAAGGCATAAGCGTAAAATTTTATAATAATATATCATCTCATCTCGCCCCAACATTCAAATATGAAATGTACTCTATCTTTTCAACTCCTCTCCCTTAATTGTTTTTTTAAAACTCCCAAATAAGATAAATTATAAGTGTAATTTTTCATTTACTCTCCTTTCCTATCTCTTCAAACTCCCAAATATGCACACCATAAAGGTCTATTTGGATAGAGGTGAATGAAGAGAGAGGGAATGAGATGAGAGGGTATATGCCTTTTTTCATTCATTTGGGAGTTTTTTTTCAAAAGGATGAAGAGAAATTATAAGGGTACACGTACCCCTTCAAAATTCATTTTTATGTGTTGTGACAAATATACTCATATTCTTTATATTAAATACTTACTAATATCTAAATAAATATTTTAAGGGCGTAATCGTAAGATTACAAAATAATATATCATCTCCTTTCCTTCCCCCTCAACTCTCAAACAAGAAATATACTTTATCATTTTCTTTCCATTCCTTTCCTCTCCTTTCATTTTCTTTAACTACCAAATGAGACAAAAGACAAGTGTCATTTTTTCTCTACTATCCTCTCCTCCCCTCTCCTATCAAACTCCCTTCCATTTACTCTCATCTCCTCACTATTCTATGTTAAAGTTCAAAGAAAAAAAAATGTTTTTTATAGTGTAAATTAATGAGGCAAATGTAATCCAATAAACTCGCTTAGGCTAAGTGCTACTGGCCTCATGGCATAGTACTATTCTGTTACCACCCAATTAGGGGTAGGGAAGGGAAAAAAAACCTAGTTTAATATAAATGTCTTCAAACAATTAGCTACGATTCAAATTATAGTAGTAACTCTATTTAAGACTGTTATACCTAGCAAAGTTTTCTGTTTAGTTAAGGTAAAACTTTGTCTTTGCAAAACTTTTAGAAAAAACCTAGACAAACCAGAAATAAGAGGTGAAGTCCAAGAATATGCATAATATATGCCTAGCCTAACTCAGTTGAACATAAGTTTTAAATAAAATAAACTAACTAATGTTTAGGTACATGATGCTAATCATTTTTGAAGTGCCTAATAAGTGATCATCATAATAACTACAATAAAAATGGCCTCCAAAACTTGATTCTATCTTATATATAGTTTAGATTTTAAATTGGCTTTCATTACATCATCTACAATAAAGAATTATTGGCTTTAGGGTTTTCAATTTCTTTGAATTTCTTGAAATATTTGGTACGGTCCTTAGAGGAAAAAAAAAAGAAAAAAAAAAAAAAAAAAAAAAAAAAAAAGCCCTCTCCTAAGATAAGCACCATTTTTCATTTGCTTTCTTTTCTTTCTTTAACATTGTCCACTTACATTATTACATGCCCCCTCATCATTTTTCTTTCTTACTGTTGCATGTATATGATGCCAAATGATTTTTAAGCTTTGACACTATTACTCATTGTTGCTAAAACTAGCCCAGTAATCTAACATTTTTCCTTCTAATAAATTTCTTCATTCCTCACACTTCCAATCATGGGTTTTGTTGGGATAAAAGTTTTTCTCTTGTTGTGCTTAGTGCTTGGGTTCTCTGGTTTGATTGATTATAACAAGTGCTTGTTAAGTCAATGTTTTAAAAACCATACAGGTGATCGAATCGAAAAAAATTTAGGGGTCCCAAGTCATTAGTTCCACCGGGATTGGATCGATAATCAGATTGAATGACGTCATAAATAAATTTAATTATATATTTTAAATATTATACATATTATATAATTTTTTATTAATTATAAATACTAAATACACAAGAAAAAAATAAAAAAAAATAATTCAATATTCATTATAATAAGAACATTAAATCAAAAATAGTCAAATATTGTTATTAATAGTTAATACGTCAACTGATTGATTTATTATGCATCGTAACATTCAAGTTTCAATTTATGAATCAAAATAATAAAGGTAATATCAATATAAAATATAATTTTTTAACTAATCTTTAATATAAAATACAAATACTTCACTAATCCTTAATACAAATAATAGATTTAAAAAAAACAAAAACAAAAACAAAAAAATTCAGTTCGGGTCAATTAACCCAACGCCAGTTTTACTGGTTTTTATAATTTTTATCAGTTTTGATTAGTCCAATCACTAAAACGATTCTTTAGTTCTAATCTGATTTGTCACTTGGGTAACAGTCTAACTGGTCTGACCTGCAAGGTTGGTCCAATTTTCAAAACATTAGTTAAAATTGTGGCCCAAGGGAAGTGGACCCTAAATTCATTTTGTAATTATTCTTGTTGTTAAAAAAATATATGTTCACTTACATATATAGATGAATACAACTCTTTCAAACTTTACATCTATATGATTATATCTTTCTTAATTGAATTATATTCACATTATATATTTCTTAATCACTTATATTCAACTAACAAACTTAGTAATTGGTTTGGAATTTGTTGATTTTGTATTCAGGGTGCTTCTTCATCAACCACTCCACAATCACCTTACAATCTGGTAGATGATGAGCAAGAGTAGAAGGATCCAACTCTTAGGGATGCGTAGTTTTAGATTTACTTATTTGTTATTAACAAACTTGATAATGTTATATATATATTAGTCATGTTTTGTACCTTGCAATAATGATTTGTTAATATTTTGAACTTACAATGATTAGAAAATGATCATTTTTATTGTAGTATCAATTTTATAAATGATTTGATATTTATCAAAATTAAAAGGCTAAATTTTTTAAAAAGTAGCCCTATCAGTGTCATCTATTGTACTATCAGCATCTAACCTTAGTGGACGCAAATACATGCGAGAAATCCCATCTATCAGTGTCCACTTATCAACTCCCACCAAGTGGATGTTGAATGTATCAGCGTTCAATTTTCAATTTCTTCAAAGTAGACACTAATAATTCTTTAAACGCATTGGTGTTTATTATTAGCATCCACTAGTAGATGCTGATGATTATCAATGTCCATATATTCATTATCAGCATCCACTTTCGACAGACGCTGATACTGCTTTTTCTTGTAATGGTCGAGTCTATTTGGATAAAGAGAAACAGAATGAGAGAAACAAAAGAGTAAACAGTAATGTATGTTTTTCCTTATTTGAGAGTTTTTTTTTTAAAATAGATGGATGCATGTATCCTTGTAAATTCCTCCAAATCTCAAAAAAAAAAAAAAAAAAAAAAAAAAAAAATCCTCCAAATTTAAGGATTTGGAAAATATATATATATATAAATTTCATAAATTTTTTATTTATAGCCAAATATACCACATTCATTCTCTTAAATATCTACTAATACTTAATTAAAACATTGTAAGGGAAAAAAAAATGAAAATATGAATATTTTATTACCTCTTCTCATTTCTTCCTAACATCCAAATAAAAAATGTACATTATCATTTTCTCTCATCTTCCTTCAATTTTTTGTAACTGTCAAATGATAGAAATTATAAGTGTCATTTTTTCTTCGCTCTCCTCTCATTTCCCCTCAAACTCTCACATAGACTCTAAAATCAACTCTTCCCCTCAATCCAAAAAAGAAAAGAAAAAGAATGATCCCCATCTTTTGTCTGACATTTGCAAGATAAGTACCTTAGAGAAAGAGAACTTCAAAGACAGGGACTACATGAAAAAATCCACCAAATTCTCCACACCCATACAGGTCAATGGGGGAGGTCCATGATGGTATAAAAGATCAGTTTATTGTAACTGGCTCATCATTGAATTTTTAGTTTAAGATAATTATTAGTCTTTTTTGTAACTTTAAGGGTAGATGCCATTTTAATTTAAGTACTATTTTTAATTTTTAGTCTTAGTTTGTAACTTGTAATTTCAATTGTCAATTTAATTGGAGGTATAATTTTTAAATTTTGTTATTTACAATTAAAAAAAATAAGTGATTTTAATTATATTTAATCTCAATTAAAAATAAAAACTGAATAAAAATAAATTTAATTTCAATTAAGTATCAAAATTGAATAAAAAATAAAACAACTTAATTATTTGTACACAAGACAGCTTAAATGCCCCTTTGGTAATTAGCTTTCGTGGCATCTGTATTGAGCATAAATTATGTTTATGAAGTATACATACATGTTTATCAAAATTGATGTACATATGAAGAACTTATAGTTAAATAAAATTAATACTCCATTTTAATGACAATAAAAAAATAGATAAATCCAATAAAACATTAATTCAAAATATCAACATATAATTATTTTTTAAAAATTTCAAAGATTGAAGAAAAATTAATACAATAATATTATAATCGTAACTATACTCTTAATAGTTCTTTTCATTTATAGCATTTTAAAAAATTATAATTATTTGTAACTTACTAAATTTAAAACAAAAATTGAGAAATTCAATCTTAATTACTATTAATATATAATTATTGACAAATTATAGATTTATTACTATTGAAAAAGAATTAGGATAAAAATTATAATTAATAGTCATAAAATAATTACAACCATGTTAATATTAAAAGAGATTTTTTTTTTTTTTTTTTTTGGGAAAGAAGTAAAAAAATTTATATGATAAATAGAATATTTGAAATAAAATAACAACTAAAAATTATTTATGTAATAGCAAAAACTCATAGAATATTTAAGAACATTAAATTTCTTTCACTAAAAGCTAAAATAACAATATATAATAATAAAAACTATGTTCTAAATACTCTTTAATTCATAATTTAAAAATTACTTCATAAATTTGAAAAGTACTAAAAAAAATATTATAGTTATGTAGAACTTATTAAACAAAAAAATTTGAAAAATTCAATATTAACTAATATTGACACATAATTATTGAAAAGTATAAATTTTTATATGAATTAAAAGTTAAAAAACAAGATTATGATAATGAAAATTATACTCCTAATATTTTTGTTAATTCAAAGTAATTTTCTAAAATTCTAATTCATAAATTTGAGAAGAACTAAAAAAATGAAAATTATTACTTATTTATTAAACAAACAAAAATAATAATTAGAAATTTAATCCTAATACTATTGACATAAAATTATTTAAAAATTATAAATTTATTAATATTAAGAAGAATTAGTAAAAAATAAATATAAATAAATAGTACTAAAATAATTACAATCCTATTGATAATAAAATGGAGAAGAATTAGGAAAAAGGTAAAATAATAATAATAAATAAATAAATAAATACTAGTTTATTTTAAGCAAAATTACAACTAAAAATAACTATGTAATAATAAAAACTTATAAAGGTATTTAAGAAAATAAAAAAAAATCCATTAAGCCATTTTTATATATAATATATAAATAATTATAATTTTGAACACTAAACAACTTCTCTGATCATAATTTTTGAACAATCTAAACAAACAAAAAGTTAAGCAAGAATGGTCTTTGACCATAATCTCTACCTTGCCGCCAATCCTAATGCACCCAATGTAGAGTTAAGAGTTAATACATGGGATGTTCCTCCACTCTCTCTTGATATACTTATGATCTCTCTTGATATACTTTATGATTAGCAAATACTATTAAAATAAATTTGATATACTTATGATCTCTCTTGATATACTTTATGATTAGCAAATACTATTAAAATAAATTTTGATATGTAATTTTCTTGTTTATTTTAAAGTAAAAATAAAAACTTATACTATCAGTAAGAACCAATAAGTCATATCACAATTTTACAATATCAATAAGTTATGTCATTATTCTACAAGTTTATAATTCGTATAAATTTATAATCTTACAAGTCATATTATAAATAAATAAAAACAAAGATTATTTGATTTAAAATCATATTTTATTTATGTTTGTGAAAATATTTGTTTTTTTGTATTATATTATAAAAATATATTAAATTTTAAAAATAAATTAACATAATGTATTGTTATTAAAAATAAAAATTATATATATAGGAAAATATAAAAATTATTAACTACTTAAAATATATGCAATGCCATTGAGAATTTTATCGTCCGTTTTCCATATAAAATCTGGTTTTATTACAGAACTAGGTTTTCCTGATCAGAGGTTTTCAGTTGGCCGCCGAACTCAAAAAGCGAAAATGGTAATGTACGTCTCTCTTGAGCTCTAATTTCTCTTTCCGATTCAGATTTTGTTTGATTGGGTTTTTGTTAATTTTTGCCAGCCGTCCCACAAGACCTTCATAATTAAGAAGAAGTTGGCGAAGAAGATGAGGCAGAACAGGCCTATTCCACACTGGATTCGCATGAGAACTGACAACACCATTAGGTAAAGTTTATTCTTTTCAATTATCATATTCATTCTTTACTATCGTTCTCAGCAATTTCTGTTTAACTCTAATAATTTCTCTCTCTTCCAGGTACAACGCAAAGCGCAGGCACTGGCGTCGCACCAAGCTTGGATTCTGAGGTGCTTTTTTTTTTGGCATTATGCCCTTAATTCATTAGAATATACTGAATTAAGTCAAGGGTTGGGGGTTTTTGCAATGAATTATGTTAAGGAGCTTGATAATTTTGTATTTCTTTAAGAATATGTAGGTGAGAAACTCTTGGGAGTTCTTGTTGAACATGCTCTGGTGTTTATTTACCCTGTTATAGTTGATTTGGGATTAATTCTGTATTTTCTTTCCATCTAAAACGATATTTCAGTGAGTTGGTATGTTTGAAGGTGGTTATGAGCTTGATATTTAAAATTGTTTTGGCCTCTAATATTCTGCTAAGGAGTCAGTCTTTGTTTAGATTTAAACTCACATTTTTCATGGAATTCTATTCTGTGAACTGCAAATAATGGGTTAAAATTTATTGTCCTGTTGGATTGACAGGTGCTTAAACTCTTTTTCTTTGATTATTAGCTGATTATAAAGTTTTATGGTCCTATGAAGTTTGTTTGATTAGTCATTGAACAGTTTTTTTTCCTGCGCTCTATTTTTTCTTTTATTTTTTCCCTCATTGATTTGTTAAATTTTCAATTATTTCAAAATCGTGTCAAAGATTCCCTCCACGATTGGCTTTGTTGTGGTATCTTGCTATCCTGTTCCTCTCCATTTTTTTAAACTGATGTAGAACTGAAGTCTTCTTGTGAACAATTTCTTAGCCTACATTTATACTTTTATCACCTTCAGCCATTTTTATGTGATGTGACCCTACATTCCCTTTATGTTTCATACTCTAATCTGGTTCTACGCTCTAGTTTTCCCATTTTAGCTCAAAGCATCACCTACAATAGGAACTGTGTTAAGACCACTCAAAGCAATGTCAGCTCAGGTTGAAACATTTGATTAGCTTAGCTTCCATATACATATCCATATATCATTGCAAACTAGAATCCATCAATTTGTTGTTGACTTTACAAACTAATGTTAAATCCTTCCCCATGTTTCCTGTCATGTGTGTGTTTGGGGGTGGGAGAATTGTGTAGATTTCGAGTAGTGTTGGAGCACTGGTCTTTATTGAGTATTAGTATAATGTGGTGTCATGTGGTCTTGATGGTTAAGATATGAAAGGACTATGATTAGTTTTTGCCTATTACATTTTTTCTTGAACTTGTGATGTCTGGATTCTGTATTATCATAATTTAGGCGACAAGATCTATTCTCGAGGTTTTTCAAGTTTTGGAGTCATGGAATTACTTGGGGGTAGTAAATCAAGATTCAATTATGCAGTTTTGGACTTGTGTATTTCACATGAAAACTGATAACAGTTTCTATTTGATGGTTGATGCGGGAAGGATTGTCACCCAAGGCAAGTCTTGTTGCTTGTCATTTGTATATTATTGTGGTGGATCTTTGTAGGAGTACAAAACTCAAAAGTTCTGCACTTACCATGGGTTAAGAATACCCTCTAGTTATATGCTTCATCAGAAATTGGGTTGATAGTCATAAATCATGATAGACCAGTGTCAGTAATACTGGGGAAAACTATTCTGGGATGAGTATGGTTTTTGATCTGCTGCAAAGCGTACATATGTTAGTAAAAGGCTATGACATTGACTGCTATTTTACTATCAATATAATCAACTCCCTCTTGAAGTCCGTGTGTGTATGTATGAAATAAAGGAAGCAGAATGTGTTCTTGACAATTGAATAATGTTTTATGTAGATTCCTTAAATGAGTAATTGAAGTTTATTTGAATATATAATTGTCAGAATGTCGACAGTTGTCCTGGCTGGCGCATTAGGAAAGAGATTACACCTCCTATGTTATTCATTGTGATGATAGGAACACTCATACTGTGCAGATAAACTGTTAAGCCAAAAAATATTACTCTGGAAATACATTTTTGTGCGCATTTTCTCATAGGAGCACTGTTGTTGCTAACTATAGAAACTTATATAGTCATATTCATATGACTTATGAGCTAATACTGTAGTAGAATCGGATTAAGTTAATGCATACTAAAAGAAAAGCCTCACTGTTGTTCACAGTTATAAAAGAGGTAAGCAACCTGCTGAGGAACTAGCTAATGCAAATCCTATATTCATATTGCTGTGTTACATTAGCCTTTTTTTTTTTTTTTTTTTTTTTTTTTTTTTTATAAGAAAGGTCACTTTAACCTTTAAAGCTTAGATTGAATGGTTGTTCTGTACTCTCTGGTGATAGCATTGTGATTGGGATTGCCATTGCCATTGAAATTTATAGTTATGCTTCATAAGTCTCTCAAAGCTCTTCCTTTGTTGGCCCTGAAACTATTCCCTCCTTTCCAACTAGTCTTTCAAATTTATTCTGGGCTCTTTATTGCGTTTTTTACATCTATCTTTCTTTCCCTCTTTATTGCGTTTTTTACATCTATCTTTCTTTCCCCAAGTAGTACTTTTAGACATATCTGACATGCCTTTGTTTCTGTAAAAAGTTTACTTTACCTTGTACAAAGATCTCAATTATAGTGTGTACTAATACTATAATGAACTATGCTAGAGTCAGGAAACGAAAATTGATCCTTGTGAACCAAGCTTAAACAAGCCATCTTTAGAAATCAATGTGTGTGGTATCCTACCACATCAACCACCTTTCACTACAAATAGTAGGCAATGACTAATGGATCAGCAAAGACAATGAAAGCACCTTTTGAACATTGAAGAAATACTTAGAAATTTAAATCCTACCTGATACATGATAACTATATTCAATTTTTGATTTAAATATAAAGGGTGGTCTACCTATCCATGGTCTAGAATCTAGATCAACATCCATTAAGGTTACTTTATAAAAAGAAACTATACATTTTAGGTTTCAGAAAAGTCGTACAAAAAATTTACATGATCAATATGTCATATTTTTAATTATTTTTTCCTTCAAAATAAATATTTTTATCGATAATAATTTATCTAGTACCAATTTTATCCTTTAATTAATATGATATTAAATAATATGCATTATTATTTAAAAAGTAATGCCTATTGATATGTAAATTTATTTCAGAATCTGAAATGTAAAATAAGAATTTTTTGTATTTTTCCTAAAATAAATTTCTTTCTCTTACTATTAACTCCATGAAAATATCTATGAAAGATCTTTAACCTTTCTCTTATTGATTGATTAATTCAATGAACAAGACTATGAATAGACTTGACTAATGTGATTTAATCTGAGTTATATATGCACTACATGTAGCTTTTTAGTGGTGGAGTGACGTTTAGATTGATTTCATGTTTACTTACGAAGATTTTTTAAATAGAGTCAAAATTATAAAATTAATAAAAAAAATATTAAAAAAATCATTTTGTAAATTTCATTACACGTATTGATGACATTAAATGTGCTACTCTCTAAGTATATTATTACATGCATCTGCAAGATTAATTGTGATTATCTTTAATATTTTTCTTATTAATAATACAAAAAAGAGATATGCAAGTAGTGTTTTTATGGGATGGGATGATTTGAGGTGTATGACGTATTAGATTAGTTGGCACTTAAAAAAATAAAAATAAATAATGTTAATGACACATGTCAATATATTTTATTTTTTTTACAAAATATAAAAATTAAATACATTAATAATATATTAAATATTAATTACATTCAAAAGTTCTATATGTATAAATGGTTTGCTCTAGCAAAAAAACTTTCAACAGACCACATGACTAATCCCACCAATTCATCAACACACAGACCACAGCGTCGTGCCATCGTGCTCCGTTAACGGAGTGAGTGCCCGCCGCAAAAGTGGGTCATATCTTCACATCCCACATCAATCAGATCCGTACGTCACAATCATATTCTGATTACAATTTTGGTAGTTATTACTTACTTATTAGGCAAGTCGAGGTAGGCCTCCGATCTTTATATTTAATTTTTAGTATAAATTTAATTGATTTACTATATAAAATTAAAATCTTATAAAACTTGCTTTGGAAAAATAAATAAAAATAAAAAGTAATGTCAAGTGGATAACAAAAATTGATAGGTCCAAAATTATACTAGAAGATAAAAAAGGAAAGCTTACTTTTTTTTATATTTTTGTTTACTTTCTAGAAATTGGGTAGTGTAACGTGCAGTACTCAAAATAAAAACAAATTCTTAAGTAGTTTTGTGGGTCAAGCAAGAGGAGTTGATTTGAATGGATAGACTCACTTGTAAGTATTCATGAAGGTAAACAATAATTAGATGTTAAAAGATGAAGTTTATAATAGATCAATTATATTGTATTTATGTTATTGTTTTAATTTAATATTTATTTGAGAGCGATTCAGATCATACTTAAGAATACAAAATTAAATAAATTATTATATAAATTTCTTAGATTTGTAACTCAGAAAATTTATTAGGTAACTCTCTTAATTTATATCTTTTATTTAGTTAACTCTTTTGATATTGTTCTAATCTATTTTTTATTTTGTTATGTGTTATTTATTCCCTTATATAGTTGTATTAATTTTTTAAATTCAAATAAGTTTATATAACAAAAACTTTCTTAGAAAAAAAAAGTAATACAAACTAAAGCAAAATTTTGCTGTAAAAAAAAAAAAAAAAATAGTCAGATCAATTTGCCTTACCTGATCTATAAACTCACAGATTATGATTCGACTCAATTTGAATTGAAATAGTAGATAATTATCGAATTCAATTTCATTGGGTTGAATTTTCTTACTTAATTTATAAACTCATAAATCATAATTTGACTCAATTAAGATTAAAATGATGAATAATATTCGATCCTCATCATCAGATTAAAATAAATACTCAATCCCACTCAACCCAATTCATTACCATCTGACTATATTGGACAAATTTAAGTGAAAAAGAGATACATAGAACAAGAATATTCATTTGACGCGTATCAAAGTCAGTTCAAATCAATGCTTAAGTTGGTGATACCACCCAGCGAAATAAACACGCTTAAGTGTTTGACTAGCTTGCCTACATATGAGACAAGAGACTACATATTATTTGCATCTTTCGTCTCTAAAGTGTATATATCTATACTAACTCTTATTGTCTCTTAATTTACAATAACAAAATTACTTAATTTTATATTAAATTACATTAAAATAATTACAAATTATTTTTCTCTCCTAATAACTACTTATTTTCTCATCCACTCACATACTAATTATAATGCTTTTCTCTTATATCTTTTAATAAATAACTACATTATTTTCATTTATACATCTTATTTTTTATCTTTTAATAATTATTCACATTATTTTCACTTTTACTGTCTCTTTTTTCCTATTTAAATAAGACCAAAAATTTAAAATAATAATTTATATATTTAAAAAAAAAATCATTCAACATATGTGTAAATACGCACATCTAATAATATATATACATATTTAAGAGTAATATTTTTTGTCAAAAATTATTGATCCGAACAAATTAATATATATATATATTTATGAATAATATATTTTGTAAAAATTTACAATCCAGACATATTTATGTCTACTTAAATTAATTTAACTTCCTAATCTTATCAATTAAAAAATATTTATTATTAGACACCAAGTTTCATGCCCAAATATCGAATTGCTACTAATAGGCACTAGGAATAAATTACGCTTACTTTTTGTTTGAAAATAAAAATTAAATCTTGGCTGGAAAATATGCAACGGCGTCGTATGAATGAGTTTCTCGTACACTGCAAGATACCACGAAAGCGAACATAGGCCCCACTTTCTTCATTTATGAAAGCCTAAACACGTGCTTACCTCCCTTGATTCCGGAACCTGGACAGATAAAAGTCATAGAGAAATAGAGTGGCATTCTCGTAAATAATCACTCAAACATAGGCAATTACTTTACAGCCCCTTACTGTATTTGGTATTTAACAACTCTTCTCTGTCACGCACTTATCATAATCAAACAAACAAAAAAAAACCAAAAGACCCTGTTCACCGGCCGCTTATTTTCTATTACCGGTTTCCTTTGACCCGTTTGTTTCCCGAGAAACAAGGATATCTCCTGAGAAAATTTTTCGCTTAATGAAGCAAATTCACAAACACAGGTTTTGTCAGAAGAAAATTTTCCAGTAGTAAACGATTCGTTGACTTGATCTGTGGAGCTTCGGTGAGAGCAATTAAGCGATTAAAGGTTGCTGAAAATGGCGTCGGGGACGAGGATGCCGACTTGGAAGGAGAGGGACAATAACAAAAGGAGGGAAAGGAGACGAAGAGCTATCGCAGCTAAGATCTACTCCGGTCTCAGAATGTACGGTAATTACAAACTCCCTAAGCACTGCGACAACAACGAAGTCCTCAAAGCTCTCTGCAATGAAGCTGGATGGACTGTTGAGGAAGATGGAACCACTTACAGAAAGGTAACGTACTATGGTGCAAGTTAGCAAATTGATAAGCTAAATGATAACATGCTCTGGTACTTGTAATTGACTAGTTTGCTATAATAAATTCCTCGATCCGAAATACCTAATCTATTTTTTGTTAAGATTTTCATAGTTTTGGTGAATTGGGCTTTTGATTTCTAATCTCTGTTTTTTGCTAAAGTGCGCGGGGTGTTAAGGTGAATAAACAGTGATCTATGTGCTTCCGGTGATGAAATAAATTCTGTTTGTTCTTACCTACCAGCGTACGATAGATCCTAGCAGGATCTTTCTCTTTTTCTTTTTTTCTGCACGAAACACAAACGATTTTTAAAGATTCCTTCTGCCATTTGAACAACAGAAACTTTTTCAGCTTGACCAAAATGCTGCCCCTCCTTATACAAAGCGACCTCACATTATTCCGACTTTTTGTAAAAACCCAGAGATGCCGAGGGTTAGTTTGTCATTTCACTTAAATTCACTAACATATTGGACTTTTAACTTTTATTAAATGCAACTGAGTGTCGTTCGTATTATGCTAAATAAATTTCTTTTTCAGGGTCTGTCTGTGACTTAGATTCTGAGTATTTTTCTGTACTGTTTCCTGTTTTTAGAGATTTCTGTTTCCGAGCACTTGCAATTCTCGTGAAAGCCTTTTCCCTTAGCTCATGAAAGATAAAACCTTCATAAAAGTTTTGGGGGCATTTTGGTCCTTCAAGACCAATGAGGAAAAAGGACAAACTTTGCACAAATCTAATTCCTAAAAACCATTTATTACTCTCTACTCTTTTACAGTAAGTACATACATTTTTATGGTTTATATTAATGGGTTTATGTATTTGTCTTTAACCCCGATATTCCCGGGGTTAAAACTAAAACTTTTTCTTTAATGATTTGAAGCATGGCATTTGTTGGGTGTGTGGGCCGTTGTGTTGTGTTTGTCTGTTATGTTAAAACTTGTTTTGAAAATTCATATACTGATTAAAGAATTAGAGAAAGAAAGATTACGAATCCTTGGATTATTGGATACTATTTTTCTAATCTAATCTTTTAAGCAGTAAAGCGTGTGAATGTGGGGAGGGGGTGGGGGAGAGGAACATGTTTGGGGTAGCGTGTAATATATACAGCAACGTTTGACATTAATGACACTTTGATAAAGTCTTTATGTCTGGTCGCAATTACATGTATGCCACTTTCCCTCGAAGATGAGACATGGAATTCTGGAAATGTAAGTAGACCTACTCTGCCTTCCGAGTTTTGAACATGTAGTATATTTAACTCAGCATCTGGTTAGGTAAAACGTGGGTGTGGGTGAAGTTTGTTCTGAACTAGCTGGGCTGTTATGATAGGGGAATGGGGCCAAGTGATGAGGAAGTTGGGTGTGATTGGCTTGCTACCTTCTCTTTGTTTTCCTTAGGAGACTTCAGGGGAACAGACAGCATTACTTGTTTAGATGTGATGAACTCAATCTGTAGAAGAAATTTGAAATACCATCAAGCTTGTGATGGTAGCTTTAACATTAATGCAATTGGGCTTCCTTTGGATTTGGTTCTCATGCACTGATCTTGTACTGTTCTCCTTTAATGACAAATGATGTAATTAAGCTCAAATTAGAACTCAATGTGATTAACTGTATGACTCCACCCAACCCTTTCTAACACTTGGAAAGAAGAGGATAAAGAAAATCTTAAATATTAAATTCAATGTTGGATTTAGTATGTATCAAGTGCCGGTTTCTTTTGCTATAAGGCTCCTGAATGCAGGGTAGAAGATAGTCTCTTTCTTCAGAAATATATATGTTTTATATTTGGCATCTAGCCAAGTCATTGTTGGGACTTAAGTTTCATGATCTTCATAGTTATGAAAGTTGTCAGAATTAAGATTTTGTTTATACATGCAGGGGTGCAAACCTGCAGTTGATAGGATGGACGTTATAGGTTGCTCGGCATCTGCTAGTCCTTGCTCATCTTATCAACCAAGTCCGTGTGCATCCTATAATCCAAGTCCAGCCTCATCTTCCTATCCAAGCCCTGCACGTTACACTACCAATGCCAATGGAAATGCTGATGCCAATTCCCTCATTCCGTGGCTCAAGAACCTCACATCGGGTTCATCATCTGCCTCATCCAACCACCCCAACAATTTCTACATGCACATGGGTTCCATAAGTGCTCCAGTCACCCCTCCATTGAGCTCACCTAGTGCCCGAACTCCTAGAACTAAGAATGACTGGGATGATCCAACCAATGTCCCATCATGGGGTGGGCAGAGCTATACTGGCATGCCTTTATCTACTCCACCAAGTCCTGCACGTCAGGTTTTGTCCGATTCTGGTTGGCTTGCTGGTATTCAAATCCCCCTTAGTGGCCCATCATCACCCACATTCAGCCTTGTCTCACCAAATCTTTTTGGATTTAAGGAAGCATTATCAGGTTCTGGTTCTCGAATGTGGACTCCTGGGCAAAGTGGAACATGCTCCCCAGCTATAGCTGCAGGCATTGATCAGACAGCAGATGTTCCAATGTCAGACGGAATTGCAGCTGAATTTGCATTTGGCAGTAATGCAACAGGGTTGGTAAAGCCTTGGGAAGGAGAAAAAATCCATGATGAGTGTGTATCCGATGATCTGGAACTCACTCTCGGGAATTCTAGCACTAGGTAAGTTTGCAGCTCTTGAATCATGACTAGTTGGATTCAGCTCTTGAATTAGTTGCATGTTCATATGTTGTCAATTAACTATTTTGTTTCATAATGCAGGTAGAGGGGCTTGCTGGAAGTTGTGAGAAGAACTAGACAAGGATTCTCTTGATTTCGCTTCTTCCTTGTCTTTCATACAAAATTAATGTCCCTGCTTGTTTTAGTTTCCAGGCATGCCAGTTAGGAGTACAGTGAATAGGAGCAGCTGTTTCTTCGTCTCCCTTCCCAGCTTTCCTTTTCTTTCTATTTAAACTAAAGAAAGAACTCAACAAAAATTATATATAGTACATGGTGGTGTTTAGCGCCTTTCCTCATTCTTCCATTCTTTTTCCGAATAGGAAGTTTATTTGACAACACTTGATACCTATTGTGATTGTTGGTGTGGTTTTGGCTTTATAATTATAGCACAGAAATTTTCAATGTCGATTTTAACTTATAGAGGCACTGATCAATGTTGTGTTCTGAACTTTCTTACCACTTCCTATTAGTGCTTCTCCTCTATTCATTGCAATGCGGTTTCCTACACTTCAATAATTTTTATTTATTTTTCTAAAAAGAGAACTTTCAACTTGATCTGCGATGTGAAGAAGTTGATTGTGATTCTCTTTTTTTGTTGATCAATTTGGAGAAATATTGGATTTGGATGCCTGACATGAATAAATCTACGTGAGAGTTCAGTTCATTTTATTTTAATTCAATTAAATTTAAATTATTTTTCAATACTTGAAACAAATCATTTAAGTGATAGAATTCAAATAAATTCAATTAAATTATAGTGTTTGGAATAATATTATAACTAAAAGAATTCATTTCATTTTAATATTTTTACAAAATTACCCTTGTATTAAAAAAAAAAAATTTCCTACCAAAACATACATGTTTAATACATTATAGGGAGAGAAGAGAAATGAGGGGAAGGGGAGGGAAAAGATGGGATGAAAAGTGGGTAGATAGAAGAAGGAAGTGTTATGGTTTTTGAGATATGGATATGAGAGAAAGTAAAAATAAATGATATGTATTTTTAATCTAATTGAATTGAATTCTTAACAAATCATATCAATTTTAATGATAATGTAAAATGAAAAAATGTTATAAAAGTATGATTATAATTAATTAAATTCTCATAAAAGATAGATACCAAATATAAGATTTTAATCAAAGTTTATTTAAAATGAATTGAATTATATAATTTTTATAGTTTCAAACACGCTCTTAATTAGACTGTATTCTGACCATTAGAAGATTTTATGATAACAAAATAGGGGGTGTCCAAGTGCACTCATGCGGGTTAGTCTGCTACTGATAAAGATAAAAGTTTTGGGTAAATATCATAGATTCAAAACCATGCTTAGACATATGTTAATTATGGAGAGAGCACCCCCCACGACATCTACATTCTATCAATGCAAGGCATGTATAAATACAAGGTTATTATTATGACATGGAGTTCAAAATTCATGTCTTGTATGATATATCATCTATCTGGTTGGTAGAAACATTAGATTACAAATCTTACAAAGCCATAGTGCAAGTCAAGCATTTTCAGCTATACACGGTACGAAGATAGGAACTTTACACACTGAACTATGGTATTTTATGTTCCTAGTTTTTGCTAATTGGGGAAAGAAGCATTTGATAGAGTATAGAAGTTGCTCATTCACCAATTTCATGATTTCATCCTCCCAAATCAATGAACTATGTTTAGGAATAAGTCTTATGTACACAGAACTAAAGGCAGAGAGCATGGACTAGAGAATACAGTTATCTTTACATTTCCTATTTTGGCTTTTTGTCAAATAGTTTTCTTTGACCTTCATGGACAAAATATACACTACTTGACCAAGAGCTTCACCATGGAAAAGAATAGCAAAGAACCTTTACAGCTTGAGTGCTTCGCAGCAAATGCATCAATAATGACAATTCGGAAATTCTTCCCTTGATGCCATTCTCCATAAAAGAGGGAAATGTAATTCAATAATAAGCCATTCAATCACCCATCAAACTTCAAATACAGATCTGCAAGAGCATGATAGAGACCGGAAGCAGCAGGTGGCTTAGGCAATGAGCCAAGAAGGATGTCTGGTGCAGTAATAGACTGGCTTCCGTAGAAGCGGGAATTTTCTCGTGTGCGTGCGGTGACAATACTCCCTTCGAATGAACAGCCAACAAATGCACCTGCAAATGTAGAAGACAATTAAGCTTTTGTAGCATACACCAACATTAAGGTTTTGAAATTGTAGTATACATGACTGATTTTCAAAACTGCACAAGGTGGGTAAGGGATTTAACTGGAAATGAAAAGAAAAAATAAGTTGATTCAAATATATTTACTGAAAGCTGAAGGTGAGGGTGGGGTGGGGGGAATTAAGTTCAAAAATATTTAACTTATAGTTAGACTGCCACAAGTGTTGGACCATATGCTAGTGTTGGAATGAGAAGTGGGGAGGGTTGCTGAAAATGATTCCATATGCCCTCTAAGAGAATAATAACAGGCTGGCAAGGATAGCGAGATGGCAAAGTGATTTAGTTTGTTCAGAAGAAATTATTCAAGTAATGGAAAAGAGGCGAAAAGAACTTTCTCTCAACAACTACACGTTTAAATACAAACTGAACTACTAAAATGTGAGCTACACTCCAAACTCAAACTGAAAACTAAAGCTTTGATAAAGAGTTTTGTACTAATGCTTGTTATTCTCCTAGATCAATTAGGCTTAAATAATGAAAAAAGATACTGACATAAAACATTTACCTTTACTGCAGCTGTACGTGTAACAAGCAGAATAACCACCATCACCGGCTCGAACATCTGCTTCAAATGCCCTTCCAACAATGCCAGCCGCTGCACTCAAACCAGCACCAAGTGAAAGATGCAAATTACCACTGAAAGTCTTCACAGCATCATTTGTTCTCAGAACAATTATGAAATCTGTCAATTCCCCTCCGACCTGCAATTTATTATCAAGTTGCAAAAATCTTAGGGTCCATTTGTATGTAATAAATTGGAATTGGAATTGGAAATTAGAATGTTCAATTCTAATTTTTTTGTTTGGCACATATTTTAGAACTGGAATTGGAATTTTCAACTGAATGAATTGAAAAACAACTACAAACAACATTTTCAATTCTTACGGCTAAACCCTAAAATTTAAATTTTATGAGCATGTGTTATATTTGACAGCAACTTACTTATGACAGCACACCTATGAAATAAACCACCACAGACAACATCCACAACCCACCGTCAGCCACCACCACCATCACCGTCGAACCGTGAAATACGTATGACCATCATTGGAACCCGCCAAAGATGATAACAACCATAGTCAACCATCATAGAGACAACCAAAAACGACGAAAACTGTTATCAACCACTATTGAGATTTGAGACAACCAAAAACGACGACAACTACCATTTGGACCCACCACATATGATGATAACTACCGTTAGGATCCGCTAAAACAATGACAATCATTGTAGGTAGTTTTCGAAAATGATGACAACCATTGTCAAAAATTACTGGAGACGACGATAATCATCGTCGAAAGCCGCAAGAGATGACGGTAAGTTAGTAACTACCACCAAAATCCGCTAGAGACGACAACAACCACCGTCAGAAACTATTGAAGACTACAACAACCACCGCCAAGCACTTGAAGTATAATTTTGATTGTAATTTTTTATGTGATCCAAACTCATATTATAAGTTTAACTAATTCTAATTTTAGAAGAATTGAGATTGGTTTTACAAATTTAATTTCAATTCAATGGATCCAAAGACAACTTTAGAAACATTGGTACAACAAATAAGTTAAAGACATTGCACATAATTAACAGGAAGTTTGAAGTTGGACCAAGCTTGGCTAAATGTCAGCTTCACACAATTGAGAGTCTACCAACATCATTCCATATTTTAGACTCTAGAAAATAAGTGATTTATGATCTTTATGGAATGCTTCTATTTTTGTATTCCAAAAATATTATTTATCTTTTGATTACATTACAAACAAATATACTGGACCATTTAATGGAAGCTCTTTTAATAAAAAAATGTATTTCTCCTCTAAGTGGAAATAATATATGCAGTAGACATCTCACCCAAAGATCGTACAACATTCTCGGCTTCTAGTTCATTACCTGGAACCAAAGTAATATGGAAGTCTGAATATGGATATAATCTTATTGTGTTTGTCATGTATCTAGTTGGGCCAAAGTTTCGCGTGGCGACTCGTTGAATAATTACGACCCGAAAAATAAGTTTAGTACACGTAACGGGGGAATAGTGAATAATAAAATTTTAGGGCTTGCTTTGCTTGTAGCTTATATATATATAATGGCAGTTAGCTTTAGGGTTTAATATGTTTTTCAGATTTTTTCGAGTCAGACATTTGTATTTTCTCTAAGAATAGAATAGTTAATTTCAATCTCTCCAATGAGGACGTAGGCTACATTGAGCCGAATCTCTATACATTTTGTATTTTTTCTTTTACTTAATTTCATTTTTCAATTCTAGATTTCATTCTATTCTTGTTTTTGTTTTAAGAAAAGTTATTAAGATGAGTTACTCCACCTGAGCACCCCACCCCATGCCAAATGTGGAAATGGCAGATGGTGGAGACCATGAGCCATCTTCCCTACGAGCGACCACAAGTCCTGTTCCAATATTATAGGTAACCATCATTCCCCATTTCACCACAGTGATTATTGCAAGGCCCTTTGCATGCCGAAGAATGGCATCTGGAATTGCCTTCTCGGGCTTCAAATATCCTACCTGCATGGTGAAATTACATGAGTAATGTAATAATTGAGAATGTCATATGTCACAACAATCAATATGTATTTTTGTTTTAAATAACAAGTCCTTCAGTTCCGTGTTATCAAATATGGCCCCCAGAATGAAACTCATCCACATTAAGTCTTAATCTGATGCCTACTCAATAAATATGTTCTGTCACTAGGTAAAAGATGATTCAATTAGAGGATTCTTCAAATAAATGTGTACAAAGAAGATATTTACTATTTTCCAATTTGTAATAAAGTCTCTTAATGGTGGTAAAGCTTATTACTACATGATTGCTTGCTACCATTGCTGATTTAGAAGAAAAAGAATGCAACTTGAACTATCAGGGCCACAGCCACACCTGGTGGGCTACTAATATTTTCATACTCAAAAAAGGGAGTTATGCAAATCCTCTTCAATGTGAAACCCGAATTAATCTTTAGCTCAATAAGTCTACAGTTGAACCAGCTTGATCAGTGTCAGCCTGGTTGTACTTATGAGAGAACTCAGAACACCAAAGCAAAGATTCGATTTCCAGAATGCATTATAAAATTTAAACTCCATATTAACTGGAATGAGCATTCACGAATTTGTAAACAAAAATCTTTAAACTTGAACTTTACCTTCTTATAAGCCTTAATAGTGTTTGTTGCCTTATAAATCTCGTACTCCATGGACTGCCCCCAAGGAAAATTAGCCCATGATCTCAAAGTGCTGAGATCTGTCAGGTCATGAGTTGCCAACTGAGCAGCATTACTTACTTGGTCCATCAAATATGGTCGGACAGAGTCAAGCCGGACACAGCATACATCACAGACTCGTTGGGGGTCACTAACTCGAAACTTTTCTGGCAGCAAACTCCTTCCTTTAGAGCACCCACTACAGAATATTCCTCCACAAAACCGGCAGTGATGTCGGGAGCACATGATAGGATGAAACCTCACACCACAGAGCATACAAGAAGAAGCGGCACTGTCCGGCAACCACTTTGGAGGCTCTGCTTCAAGTAATTCATTCACTTTACCAAAATTGGCCTCTGTGAGAGTTTGAGCCATCTCTTTCCAAGCTTGTTCAAGTAGATGGCTTGACATCCATGAAAAATGACATTTCTGAATATCACCTGACGCTAAAGAACTCACTTTTCCTCGAGTTACAAGCAACATTTCTACTATCACATCCCACATGGTCAACTCCTTGTCTTCCCCACTGTATTGGGTCCACCCCATGCCATCTTCAGGAAAATAACCCCCACTTGAGTGAAAACCTCTAGCCTGCTCCTCATGCTCACTTTCCAACATAGGTGGAACAGAAATCGGTATCCAAACTCCAGTATCTTCAGAAAGTGGTGAATCATAATAGAAGTACTTCCCTTGCTTATGGAGGCCACCTACTGGTTCTATCTTTTCATTATCCTGCTCAATTGTTCCTTCATGTAATTCAGCATCTAATTGGGATGAATTCATTCTTCGGCCTTCAAAACCATCACTGGCGGATGAATAATACCACTCCCTTTGATTATCAGGTTCCCAATCATCCTGTCAATGACCTCAATCACACCCAATCAGATATAAATAAAACAATACAGATACCCAATTGGAAAGTATTCACTTTGAGCAAAGATAAAAACCATCTATCAGTTAAAAATTTAAACTTCCTCACATGTTAATGAAATAGAAAAAAAATAAAAAAATCAAATTTTTTCTTATGCTCCTTTTGGTGCATCAGGTAAGGCATTAAATTTAAGACATCCAAGTCAAATTTTACAAAGCAGAACGACAAAGATGATAATTCATAATCAGCAAACAAGCAAAAACATACATCGAAGAAGACGAAAAAATTACCAGAGGAGAATTGGGAATCGGGTCTCCAAAGGAGATATTAGACACCCTAGTCGCCAATTTCTCTATCCCTGCAGCTTCAGGGTTTGAATTCAAACTGTTGCTCTCCATCGGTATCAACTAAATAACATCAAAAATGGGCATATAGATCTATACAGAGCTGCTTTCTGAAATTATTGACTATCTCTTTTTGAGCTCTAATGGCTTCTTATCGGTTTAGTCTTCTACGTCTTCCTTGCGTAGTCTGTGAAACTTTGCCAGCTACGATGTCGTTTGAAGGTGTAAGATGGATGCAGCACACCTAAAATACTGTCGTTTAACTAATAAATAAAAATCATGGAAAAACCTATTTTTGATATCTCCGTAAACATCTTGTCGTTTAACTTTCACTTCAAGTAGAATACAAATTACAGTTTTATAAATTCAAATACTGTACATGAGAAGATTGTAAAAAATAAGAAATAAATTGGTATTGTTTGGTTAAACTGTGTTTAAAAGTATTATAAGTATAATTTTCAAGTAGAGCACTTAAAAAATATAAAAAATTGAAAAAGTGTTTGTATCAGTTAACGTAAAAGTATTGTTTGATATAAAAAATTGTTTTATTTTATTTTTTAAAAATATTGAATATTAAAATTACTAAAAAAACTAGTTTGACAAATATTATAATTATGTTTGTCTAAATAAAATAATTATTAAAATTCATTTAAGTTTCTCTTGTTTTCTATTTGAAAATTTTTTTTCTTTTTTTTTAATTTCAGCTTTTAGCTTTTTTTTTAGGACTTTAAAAGTCCAAAAATATTTTTTTATAAAGCTTAAAAAATGAAGCTTCTATTACCAAACAGTTTTGTAAAAAATGTTAAACTCAAAAGTTGTTTTAAAAGCTAAACCAAATAGAAACAAGATTGGATATTTAATAAGCCAGTTATATTAAAGTTTAACTTTTCTTCAGGCCACAAAAAAGTTAAGTTTTCTAAGAATTTTTTTCCCCCTTCTATCATTCCTCTTCTCTCTCCCCTACCTGATTGATAAAAAAGTTGTGAAACTAAAATATATATATTAGGGGACGGGTGATAAATTTTTTTCTTGATAAGCGTGGTTAAAAATAAAACTCACTCTTATTCATTTTTAAAAATAAAATTATTGAAATATTTTTGACATCTTTTTTCCATAAAGGCGGGAAACATATTCCCGGATAGAGTGATATCTATTTTGTAGGGGTGAAAATATTGGGTAATAATCAAAATACCGAACCAAAATTGATTTTTTTGGTTAATTTTTGAAAAAAATTAATTTTTGTTTTTAATCAATTAAAATTATTGGTTCAGTTTCTATAATTTTTTGATTTTAATCAAAACCAAATAGAATTATATTTATTTAAGAAATAAATTAATATTAATTTAAGAGCCACAATAATATATTTATATTTTTGAGGAGAAAAAAAAAACAATATTTAAGCCTTATTTTGTAAGTCAAATAAAGAAAAGAAATTAAAATTTAAAAATATATATAATGTGGATTTTAGGCTCACTATTTAAGTCAAAAAAATTGGGTTTGGTTCGATGGTCTATTTTCACTAAAAATCGAATTAACCAATATCTAATTTCAATCCGAACTTTCAATATTGTTATTTTATTCTTAAAAATCAAACTGAATTGAACCTATCCCTATTATTTTATTTACCTATAATGAATGTCACGACTCGAATCTAGAATTATGACCGATGCCAGAATTAAGACAAGCTCACCTCAACTCAAATTAGTCTTAATTTAATAAATAAATTAATCTATTTATAAAATTATGTAAAATTTAAACAAAAAATTAATTTATACTTTGAAAGTTTCCCTGCGATACAATTCTACTAAACTAATAGTAAACGTCTTGTGTTTCAATTTCGTTCATCCCGCTTGGAACCTACGAGCAAACTACGGTGATTCACTACCAAGCTCAAAGCTCTTACAGTACCAAATACCAATGGTGTTCGCCGTATCCAAATTCAAGCGGTCCATCTGGATACCGATTCTCCTCCTCCTTCTTGCGACCCTCCATCAGTCATCGCATGGTGTTCCCGGATTTGACAGTAGAATTTCTCAGGATGGTTCAGTCCGCCGCATATTTGGGACCCAGAGGACCAATCAGGTGCCAAACTGTGGAGAGATGGTCTCTCGGTCCAAGTGCTCGCAGAATTCAAAGTGCCGTTGGTGTCGAAGCGAAGATCTAGAAGACATGTGCTTTAGCAAAGCTGAAGCTTGGAGGTTACCGCAACAGGTTTTCTCTTGCGATTGATTCTGTGAAGATTTATCCTCTATGTTAGCTACCTTGTTCAGCTTCTATGATTGTAAACTTCTGTTGTTTAGTGAGAGTTGGATATTATCTCTTCTATTGTGTGGTGAGGTTCTTGCTGTTGTTGTTGTATGATGTTTAGTACTTCAATTCAACTTGCAGTTCCGATTCAATGACATGGGTTGTTTTAGATTAGAGGAACAGATTGAAAATGAATACCCACTTCGATCTCTCTTATGTTGTAATGTTTTTACTGATTCAATTCAATATACACCAATTTATGACATGGGTTGTATTGGATTTGGGGATACATGTTGGAAATGAGTTCTCACCTTGATTGTGTTTATGTGTCCTTTGGTTGCTATGAATTATTATGATATGTTGAAGAAAACCTGCAGGCTTGTGCCAACTTGCTTTCTTCCTTTTGAGTTCTTGAAGGACGGTTCTGCCATTAGTGTGATAATGACTTTCTTTATTTCTTTCTGTTTTTTTTTTTTTTTTTGGGTGCTAAGTAACTCAGATAAGCTCTATTTTAAGGCCTTTCTGTAATTGACCCACTTTGCAGTGGCAAATTGTGTTTTTCTTGGTCTATTGAAGTTTTTTTCCATGTTTAAATATATATTTGTTGGTAAAAGTTGGAAGCTATGGTTTACCAAAATGACAGACACTTGTTGAATTTAATTTGATGATGGAAGTATACATTCCCTGTTGTTTCCCAGAAAACAAGGTTTTTCAATTCTTTAATATATGAACACCATAGACTCAAGCAAGATTGAATCCATCATTCCTGCATCACTTGTATGTCAAAGATTTAGACAAAGATGATTGCAGGCAATATATTTTATTCTCTTTCTTGTTTTTTTCTTTTTTGGGTACAGCATCATTTTTCTGTGTGTGCTTCTCGTTTATTTTCTGTGCAAGAGACTCTGATGGGTTTCAGAATATTTGAATCATGACATCAAGCTGATAGGAATAATCTTGGCTGTGTAATCTTGCTAGTTTGTTTTGTCTACAAGGTTGAGCTACTTTGGATCAAAGCTGGAACGAGCCAGCATCAGAGAATTTAAATCTGGAAATGAAAAAGATAGCATAAGGATAAATGACTTATTCTAAGTTTTTCAGTTGCTTTATGTTTACTACCTATTGTTTGACAGTATCAGTTGTAAAACTGAATCACTGCTCTTCTAAAATCCAGTTCAAGTTCATAAATTTAGCTATGAACTAATGTCGCTGTGCAGGATCATTCAGGCTTGGTATATAGAGACCCTTTTCACATAGTAAATTATTGAGATCTACTGTCTGTCTTCAGTCGATCATTTAAATACAGCCCATTTTCTGTTTGCATTGCAGAGCCTTCAGTTGATCCATTTTTTCTTCAGGGTGTCTTATCTCCTGCTGTGTTTAGTAATATTCTGTTTTTACTCTATAATATCAATACTTCTTGCATTTTTACTGGTCATAAGGATGTAAATGGATCTTCTGTTAACACAATGGTGAGTATCTTGCTTAGGAATTAAGAGAGATCAGGGGTTTGGTGCTTTTTTTTATTGTTATATGTAAACTATACTGAATGATGAACGTTAAAAACCTCCAGGTCTTTGTGTTTCAAGATTAAGTTAATTAACATGTTGAAACTAGTTTGGCAAATGAAAAAGAAAAAACATGTTGCAGAACTTAGACTGGAATGCTCAGCTTATTGGATGTTGAGCATCTACAATGACAGAAAACCTTGCCAATGAATCTGTGATTGGCCACCAAATAACTATCAGTGGTACTTTATCTGTTGTCATGGAATAAATTTGGTTGCATTTTGAGAGATCAAGATTGCTTTCTCCTCTGCAACACAGTCCATTTAATATGAAACCCAAGTGCTAAGCTAAAACTTCTTGGACAAAATTGCAGTGTAAGCTACCATCTTATACTGCCATTGGTGAAGCAACTTTCCATTTATAGGAGCTTACTGGGGAAGCTGTGGCTAAAGCTCTAAGGGAGAACAGTATATCAACAGTGGTACAGAATGATAGATACAATGAAGACTATAACCTCCCCTCAGAAACCTAAACTGCTGGCGCATTCTAGTGCCCTTCCATGAAGCTCTGAATCACTTTTTTTAGCTCAATTTTAACACTAATACCTCTGTAAAAACTTCAAAAAACAAAGATAAAACTCTTCTCGAACAAAGTACCTCATTTCTCATTCTAATCTAAATCTCCAACTAATGAAAAAGCTGAGATAAGTAGGAGTAATAAAATAATGCATCAATCATGCAATTTCATGTTATATCTTGATTTTGAAACTAATCAACAAAGTGAGAAAAATACATCTTTAACTCTGATTCCTTTTTCATTCGAAATTGAACAAATCATTGTTCAACTCATATCATATTCAACTGCTTCAAAAGAAACCTCGAGGTTTTAAAAATACAAAAAAAAAAAAAAAAAAAAAAAAAAAATGTGCTGTTAATTAAAATCTTGAAGTTTCAGAATTCAGAGTCTTATCTTATACAGCAACGTAATGCTTCACAGCATCCCTCATATCATCAAAACATTCAGATTCTTCAAAAAACTTTATCAACCTTCGCAGCTCTTGGTCATGGAGATCATTGACAAACGGTCGGACCTGAATCGCATTCTGAGGTTGGTACACATACGAATTCGGGTTATCATCAACTATAACTACCCGCTTCAAATCCCTGCCCATCTCAGACAAATCCTTCACGTACTTCCCCTCTACTTGCTTACACGAATCCCGATAAAGCCGGTGAGAAATCAGGGCTTTCTGGTCGAGCCGGTCCAGAACCAGCGATGCATACTCTTTCAACCCGGCCGTGAAGACGACGATCTCGAACTTTGTTGCCAACGTTTCCAGTAATTCATCAACACCAGGTCGCTTCAACACGTAGAAATTGATTATCTGGCCATCTATTCTTGGCCGTACGATGAAATCGTACCGTTCCGGTGGTGGGTCGGCCTTGGAGTGAATCAGGGTCTCGTCAAGGTCAAGGAAGATGGTTTTTTTATCAGGCGAAATCAACGGCGGAAGGCGACTGTTAAAGACGAGAGATCGACGGACACTATTGAAGGAAGGTTCATCAAATTCTTCATCATCTTCCGGTGGGTTTTTCTTAAGGATTCGAAATCCTCTGTGACGGTTCGGAGTGCTGATTCGAGCCAATTTGGAGAAGATCTTAGTGAGACGGCGCTGGCACGTAAAGAGAGACTTGTTTATAGAAGATAAGACGGCAGAGGTGGCAGCCACTGCCACATTTTTTATCGGAGATTTTTTGCGGTGGCGACGGCTATTACTGCGGCGATCTTTAGTGGATTTTGTTGGGCTTTTCTTGATCATCGAAACCATTGCCGGATTCTTGGAAATGAGAGAGAAAAATAGAGGGGGTTGGTTCGTGTGGCTGAGAAATGGGGGTCGGAGATCGTGAATTTGAGGTTGAGGAGAATTTAAATTTTGGTTCGGTGCAACGGTCAGAAATTGCTTCGGCATCCGAAGCTAGATTTTTGGGTTCTGATTAGCGCGTCTCCCCAGTTCTTGTTTGCTACACAAGGGTTAAGCTTTCACGTACAGTTTTATGAAATGGAAAATTGCAACAAGAAATTTATAAAAATGATTTCACAATTAATTTGTGGCATGCATGCATCATACTTGACCTATTTTTATGGAGAAATAAGTGTATCATGCTCAGCTATAAGTGCCAATTAAGTCTTGATTCGCTCATCATGCTTCACCTATTTTTAGCAGAAAAGGAAATGTATTTATGATCTTGTTCCAGCTCTTCGGGATAGCAATAAGGTAGGCTAGTTTAAGCCATTAGGCCCGTGGGTTATAAGATTGAAGGATTCGGGATAGATTTTGGAGAAAACTATTCTATTATACTCATACGAACTACTTAATTTTTTAAATATTTTTAAGATTATATGTAAACAAATCCTAAATCTTTACAAATTGAAACATATATACTCTACACAAAATCTTAAATTATTATTAAAATCTAATAATATTAAAATACTATCATTTTCTCTATATTTTATATTTAATATAATTATAATTAAATTTCATACAGATTACAGATAAATTTCTTTAGCATTATTAGTTTATTCAAATCATTTGCTCTTAGTTGGAGAAAAAACTCAAGTTTTGAATTGAGGGAGAATGAAAACCTCAAAAATAAAATTCATGCAACAAGATCTTGTAAACTAGGTGGCAAAAATATCGTGATAAGAATCATGGGACTTCAAACACCTGTAATTTTATCAGAATGACAAATCAATATGCTCAATATCTAGAGGAGGTGCAACATCAACTATTGCTCTAGCTTTAGCATGTCAACAATCGTCTCTGGTTTTGGCATGTCCATTATCGACTCTAGCATTCTTCAGTTTTAGTCTCTTATGCAACTTGAACATGTACTGATTTTGGAACTAGAAATGCTTCAAGTTGTTCATGGTGTTTTTCAACAATTGGTACAATTGACTCATGAACCTATACAGGTTTAGTGTCCATAATTTCTATATTTGATTCTAGAGGAGTGGACTCCTTAATTTCCTACAAAATACTTGTAGGTACTTTCTGAGATTGAGACTCAGACCTTATAGTGGTGAACTCAGGTTGTGGTTTGACTTGGTGGGTAAGGGATTTGAACACACCCAAAACCTTAAAAATAAAATCTAACTCTTTTTGTAACTTATTGATTGACATTCAGAATATTCATAAATATATTCTATGGTATCAGGCTTTTTGGACGAAGAAGGGATAGGACTCGATGAGAATGGACTTTTGGGTGCAGGTAGTGTCACGACCTAAATCTAGGATCATGACCGGCGCAAGAACCCAAACACGATGATGCTCACCTTGCTGGGTCAAGCTAGCTTTAAAGTAATAACTAAGTATAAGAAATAGACAACTTAATAGTTGAAAAACAAATTTGTTAACAACCTTCCTAGAATCTAATGTAACTACAAAGCATTACATTTTTTTTTTTCCAAAGTATCAAGTTCCAGAGGAAGCAAGTGCTGGCACTCCCAAACTCCAAGTAATTATACATTCAAATCAAGTATCAACGAAACTAGAAAAGAGAGTGGAATGAACTTTAACAAGTCCAATGAGTCAGTAAGTAAAACATGTAGGGAAAAGACATACGTATGAATAATTCTATGCTTTCAAACATGATATGCCTATTTGTGAATGTTACATCCTATAAAACTTTTCGCATTAGTTCATTAGAATTGCTTCATAGAAACACATCAATTAAAATTTCCAAGATCCGCCAGTTAGCAAAGTTTTCTTTTATTTCACTTTTCACAAAATTCGTAATTATCTCAAAGGAAATCCCTGGTGTGACGTTGAGAGTATCATAACCCCAAATCACTCAAAATAGATGATTACCCTAATACATCAAGTTCCTGAAACAACTCTTAAGACATTACCTCAAATATCATAATAATCACAACCTGTACCTTATGACATAAATGAAATTCTGATAGACTTGACACCAACCTCAATTGTTGATTGTGTATCTATTCATAAAATTTAATTATATAGTCATACCCACTTTTTAGAATTGTGACTATTCATTACGTATATATGACTTCCATAAAAAATTGTTATTAATATTCTAATAGGTATTGTTATATTTGAGAAGAGACTTATATGCAATCTCTAAACTGTAAAAATATGTTGGTAATATCTTTTAAAAAATAATATTAAATCACAACACACCTCAAAACTTTCAAATCTCCTTCATGTTCTCTATACTATTTTTCTAACAAGTCGACATTCAATCATTTTCGTCCATAGAGAAAAACAAAGCTATATAATTAATTCAAAATATTTAAGATGGCAAAATTAATTAGTTCTTATTGACAAACAAAGCATTCAATATATTGAGGCGGCTGATCATCTGATGGTCAATAACGTTAACTAATTAAGTAGGGTATGCTACAAGTCTTCAACGGTACGACTACATAAATAAACTTCCCTTGTGGGATGTTGCTGGGGCCCAAACGTCTTGTAAGCAAGGCATCACTATGACATATCATTGCTACTGAAATAATGAGAAGAAGCACTTTGTAATTACTAATAAGAGACTGATTTTTAGAACTCACCTAGCTAATAGGTAATTGTTTTTAATAAATATTCTCAGAACGTTTGTTGAGGTGAAATCAATAATATAATAATCTATTGATTTTATTCAAGAAATTTTAAAAACCAAGAACTCATTAAATATTTATTAATTTGTCAAGACAATGTCTAATCACTTAAAATATAAAACAAGTCTAAAATTGGTATGTATTTAGAACATTTGTTAGAAAAATTTCACTATTATTAATCACTAACTAGGGCTCTAGAGACTTATAATTAACTTGAAGAATTAATGAGGAGTTGGGTTGTGGTAGAAATTTTAATTAGGTTTCTGATAATATTAAAAAAAATAAAAATTAATCACTAAAAGACCAAGACAATCATTTTAGTCATGATTATCTAGAAGTCTTCGCACTAATAAATCCAGCAAAATCAAACAGTAAGTTTACTTACTGGAGAATAATATACTATATGTATATGGCTGGAAAGTACAAGGCAAAGGGAAGATAATTTCCACATGATCATTGGTCTTTGTTTGCCACTGAAGAATTAACAGAATTAAAAAAAAAAACAAAAACAAAAACCGTAAAAAATATGGAAAATGTATTGATAACCCCCCACCCCCACCATGATTATTGGAAATCCCATTATTATTTTTAGTGTGTTTATAGGTAAGGTCAATTTATACAACTTCAGGACTAATCATCTCTTCAATTCCGATCAAACAAAAATAATTCACGTCGATAATAAAAATAATGAAGATTTTACTCCATTATAACCTCTCCAAAGAGATTTTAACCCAAAAGGTTAATATATATATATAAAAAAAACACCTTCTAAGTTAATCCCCTTGGAATATGTAGTCTCATTATATCTAAAATGAAAAACACAGTAAAATCCCTTTACACTGTGTGAGATTAGTTGAATAAATATAGAACCCAACAAACTAGAAGCTTTAAATGGACTTGGTAAAAAAGTCACATAAAAATAGCTTGGAATGGTGGGACACATATAGTGGGAGATTAGATTTTTCATGGGCATTGATACTTAATCTTCTTCTTCTTCTTCTTCAACAATTTAATTGATTGTGTTTGTACATGTGCAATAAGCCAATAAGTGGAATCTAATTGGAGCTAGATTCTCAAAGGAAAAAAGTTAATTAGTTGGAAGACTACTATTGATCATGTAGTAATCCACTTAATTATATAATAATTTTGTTAGACTGGGATCCATTTTTTAGAATTTTTGTTGGGAGACTTTTTATTGAAAGTTTCTGAATTTGTAAATTGGTGATGTAATATGTCTGAGCCACATAAATGTACCCTAGCTAAGCATTTTATTTCATTTTTTTCAAAAAAACAAGTTACTTAAATATAGTTTTTATTTTTGTCTTCTTTAATTACTTATTTTTTTTTTAAACGTGTCATGCAACTTATTTTCTTAGTTTAAATTGATTCGTTGTATGTATAAAAATTTAATTTGATCTATTATAAATTAAACTGTCACCGTTTGTTAATTAAATCATGAACATAAAAGTCATGTGCAATGCTATTCTCTTTTATTTCTGAAAATTACTTCAATCTCAATATTTGAATTAAATCTCAAGTCAGGAAGTGATTTTTTAAAAACTTTTTTAACATTATAATTAATTCTCCCCAAATGAAAGAAGTTTGAAAACCCTAATTTATAATATTATTTAGTGTTAATTTATCAAACTTTATCTTTTATTTGAAATGCTTGAAAATAACAAAAAAAAAATGTAGGAAAAATTATTTATATTAGTCTTGTTTAGGAACTAAGAAGAAAATAAGAGGAATGGCTCTGAAGAATTTTTATTTTTTTTGGTTAGAATTATTATAGTTGAATCCTAATGGGGGAAAAAATTTAAAGAAATTTTTTTCATGTTCCATTAGCAAATAAAGAAAACTTTGTTTTATCATTAGTAATGCTTTATTTTTGAACAATATAAATAGGAGAATGAAAAAAAAAAGTTACTTTATTCATTTCAATTTTTCTAATTAGGAGAGTAATATTTTCTTTTTCTTTTTTTGGTCAAGACTACCAAAACTGACCAGTATTTCACTTTCTCTATGCTCAAACTTGCTCAGTGTGAATGTAACTATTTTATTCTTAGAAACTTAAAGGTCTACCAATTTAGTTTGTCTTAAATTATAATAAACATTCAGGTTTGCATGTTCCACTGCATCCAGAAATTTTGGCGGTTTTCATATGTTCTTAGTCTCCTAATAAATATATATTCTAATACTTTATTTTTCCTTTCGATTAATAAGTTTATATTAGTGCAATATATATTTCATGGTCAAATTCTCTTACGATTATTTAAATATTTGTTGTGAAAATGACATGTTTATTATTATTATTATTGTTATTACTATTACACATAAAAGAGTATTATTGCATTTGTTGTCGCTAATAAAAGTAATTATTAATAATAATTTTAATAAGTTTGTCAATAAATTTTAAACTTGACTATATTTGAGATAAATGATAATAATTGTGGTGTACGTGTGATTGACTACTCCCAAGCCTAATCTCACAATGGTTTGAGTGTAAAGTTTATAGCTATAGGTGAAACCAATTGTAGTAAAGGCAGGTGTTGATATTCAAAAATAACACAATGAGATTCTGTATAAATTTTTTATGACGAAATGACTCGGTAAGGAAGATGTCAAAAAGTTGTGGATTCTTCTTGATAATGGGGAAATAATGATAACGGTGATTTAGTGTCAATGAAAGACTCCCATACTTGATGAAAAAATTATTATTAAAATACACAGTGGGAGTTGAAAATCTCGTAATATAAAATTAATATTTTTATCTTATTTATTTTTTCTTGAGTCACGAAAATAAAATCTTAAATCTTATCCAATTTTCACCAATTTTATTATTACTAAATTATCCCTTTCTTACAATTCCTTAATCACCTAAATAGCTTAACCTACAATAACTTTGAAGAGTTCTGCACATCATCTGTTTACCAAAATGTCGCAGTGAAATTGCGCCAACTCAATACCATTAGACTAACAGTTCATGGGTGGCCTAGACAAGTCAGCTAAATTAAAGGGTGTAAAAGATTTGTTCCAAGGCCAATTTGCAATCATGGTGGCTTCTCTGTATTTCTGGTGGGCGTTTCTATCCGAAAGCTGAAAACATCACGTTTTTCAACCTGTATAATCTCCCATAAAAAAAATATTAATATCTATCCATAAATTACAGAGAAGCAATTTAGGGTCTTCTAGTCAATCTTCTTATCTTTTTAGTTTATGAAAAAGTCCAAATCTCTCTCTCTGTATCTCCTATATATTGGTGTTGTTTTATGAGTTCCTGTTTGCTAATATCTAAGGCTGGGAATCCAATTCTTTGTCTCCCTTGCCTTTGTTTAGTCAATCTCTTCAGCTTGTTTTTTTGCTAACAATTAGTATTATGGCTGAGACTTCAGAAAGTAATGGAATTCATGATTTAGTTTTGAATGTAAAAGATCATGGCGATGTCAATAACAATCCTACGCAATCTGCCTCCAAACCAAACATAGACTCTGGCATCTATTTCACCGTGCCTTTCATTCAAAAGGTGATCATATCCTCATCCTTCTTTTTCATTTTGTCTTTGTTGTTTTGCAGGCTCTTTTCTTTGTTGTATTACTAATTGTTAATCATGGGCAAGTTGAAAAATGATCTATTACAATTATGAATTGCATTACTTTTGTTGGATACAGGTGGCAGCTGAGATTTTAGGCACTTATTTCTTGGTTTTTGCCGGTTGTGCGGCGGTGGTGGTGAATTTGAACAATGATAAGGTGGTGACAAATCCAGGGATTGCAATAGTTTGGGGTCTGTCCGTAATGGTTTTGGTTTACACTGTTGGTCATATTTCTGGTGCCCATTTCAACCCTGCTGTCACCATTGCTTTTGCCACTATCAAAATGTTTAAATGGAAACAGGTAAACTAATCCTTCCAACTCAGATGCAATCTTAACAAGGAATGTTCAGTTTTGGTGGCACTGCCAAAGACAATATTGTGTTACAGAACAACATAGTCAAAACCAACCAACCAACCAAACTAACTTCTTGTGCTACAATTTTTATGTTCTAAATTATTTTGTAGGTGCCAGCTTACGTATTAGCTCAACTCATAGGATCTACACTGGCAACTGGATCTCTTAGACTGATATTTCAGGGGAAGCAGAGCCAGTTTACAGGAACACTGCCATCTGGGTCTGACTTACAAGCTGTTGTGATTGAATTCATAATCACCTTCTTCCTCATGTTTGTTATTTCTGGTGTAGCCACAGATAACAGAGCGGTTAGTTTTACTCTTCTCATCAGAATTGGTTTAAATGAAGAATTGCTTATCATATTGAGCAATTTGTTCAGAGGTTAATACATACTTATTTTTTTAATTATTACAAGACTAAACTGTAAATGAGTGGGACCTATCTGAATGGTACACACACAAATAAAATATGAGAATGATATATAAATCATTATTATAAGACTAGAACATTATGGCTTGTAGGAATTTTATTCCTCTATTTGAAAATGATATATGAATTGTTAAAGACCATTCTCTAATGATTTTTTGTTTTGGTCTTGCAGATTGGGGAGCTTGCTGGGATTGCTGTGGGCTCTACAGTAATACTCAATGTGCTGTTCTCAGGGTGTGAACATATTCCAACCTGATTAAAATATAAAAACATTGATTAAAAGAATGATTATGTATGTTATTGACTAATTAAACCTAATATATTATGTGTTTTTGTGTTGACAGGCCTCTTACAGGAGCATCAATGAACCCAGCAAGAAGCTTAGGACCTGCTATTGTCCACAATAAGTACAATGGAATATGGATATACTTAATAGCACCAACAGCTGGGGCTATAGCAGGTGCATGGGTTTACAATTTCATTAGGTATACTAACAAGTCAGTGCGTGAGATTACCAAGAGTGGCTCTTTCCTCAACCAAGCAGGCCGCAACAGCTCAAAGTGATAACCCAAACTTCTTTTTTGCTTTGTGGTTTCTCTCTCCTACAGTTTGGAGATAACGATGTATATTGAATAGAAGTCACATGTATCGTACAGGAGATGATGTTATGATCCATAAAAACACAGAAATGAATGAAAATTTGATTTCTATGTTTGGAATATTTCAAGTTTTAAGAAAGAAGAGATGGGTTTGTCAGCTTATCCATAAATTGTTGAGGAGCAACAAAAAATGAATGCACAGAATTAAGTGCCTCGGCACCAAGAGGATAAAATCAAGAATATGAGTAAATTATAATTTTCTCTTTTAAAATTTACTGAAATCACACTAATGTTTAGAAAAAATTGACACTTCCTATTATAGGATGGATAGAAAATTAATAATGGTACAAGACAATTAAAATAAAATATAAAAAGTCATACTTTTTTCTTAAAAAAGTGCCAGGAAATTTTATTTTATTTTTCTTCTTTTGAAATGATTCCTAAATACTTATTTTATTTATTTATTTATGTTTTCCACTACTTTTCTAATTTTTATTTTAATGTTAATTTATTCTGTTTATCTCATCTACTTTAACTTTAACATTTTGTTTTTAATAAAATAGAAAGAAAAAAAAAATTGACACATGGTTTAAGTAGAACTAAGTTTGAATACTAAATAAAATAAAGTTTAATTTTGAAGAAATTAGACAATTTATTTATATAAATCTACTCATAAAATTAATTTTGAAGAAAAATATAGAATGACAAGATGGAAATATTTTATTAGTTTTTAAAATTTATATTCTTTAATTAATGATTATATCATAAAATTTATTACTTTTCAAAATTTTATATTATCTACTTTTTAATTCTACTTAATTTAACATAAAATTTAAAAATAATAAATTTAATAGATCAAAGTGGTAAAAAAATATTATGTTATAAGACTTATTTGAAATGACAATTGTAAAAGTATAACTTATTTGTCTTACAAAGTAATGACTAGACTTGTTGAATTTTAGCAATACTTCAAAATTCTATTTTTCTCTTTAAAAAATTTACTAAAAAAGGGTTCAATATAATTTTACTTATATAAGTGTAAAAAAAAAAAAAAATTTATCCCATTTTATTAGAAAAATATATTAAAATTTAAAAATAAAATTAGGACTAACATAATGTATTGGTATTATAAGAATAAAAAAAAAAAAAATTAGTCATATAGGACAAATTTAACTTTATTTTATTTATTATTCAAACTAATGAGTAGATTTATATAAATTAATTTACTATTTTTTTTTTCATTTCTTGAACTTATCTTTAAAATACATATAAATTTATATTTTTATAGTTCATATCATAAAATAAAAATTAAAAAATCAACTTATTATTATTCACATTAATTAGCTCTAGTTATACATGTGTCAATTTTTTTTATTAAAAAATAATTAACATAATGTATTAATATAAGAAAAAAGAAAACTAGAAAAAAAAAGTAAATATTTACGACTCATTTGATAAAAAAAATAAAATTGAAAATATGATTTATTGGTCTTAATTAAGATAAAAAAAAATGGACTTTTAATATATTTTTGAAAAAGCATTTTATAATATTGTCAAATTTTAGACCGTTTTTTATCTCATTTAACGAATTGTATAAGAATAACAAAATAGTATAAGTTTATATTATTAGCTCTACAATATAGAGGGAGAAAATATAAAATAGTAATATAAAAATAAAATAATTATATAAATTAATATATTAAATTCTATAAGATGACGTCCAACTAAACTTCAATAGAGTTACTCTAGAATAAGAATAAAATTGTTGAATACTTCATACTATCTTGATATGAATTGAATACTTCATAATTTTTGTTGATCAGAGCTTATAGCAGACTTGATTGATTGAACACTTGGTAATTGAATCTGAGAGTTGAGGGCTGCGTCAAAAAAGTTCAGTAATAATTACATGAACTCTGTTCACATATACGTGTCTACGTGAACGTAGACAAGTCTTGTTCCAAAACCATCAAGGTCGGTTAAATGAATACTTCATACACGAGAGAATGCAGCATTTTAAATTTCTGCCAAACTAGATTTCACATATTTTATAATTAATCCCGTGAATCGTGATCATACAATTCAAACACAGATGGTTCATTGTAATTGGATAAAGAAATTTGTACATGATTGTTCCTACATCACAGTACCAATAATTTGATTAGATATTAAATATTCTCAGCAAATCTCTTTGTCTAGTGATCAAATTTTCTAACATATGTGACATTATAAAACATAAAATTGTGTTTGAAATTTGTTCTTCATGTTCTGTTATCCATCTATCTTACCCAAGAAGAAACTATAGACCAGCAACCCAGGCATCTTGTGAGAGCTAATGAACAAACACAAAATTAAGTTTACGTTTTACATCAAAGCCTAAAAATAAATAACCTAATGCAGCAATTAAACCAACTGTGTGTGCTCTCATTTGCAAAGATCAGTGCTGAACTTGCCTTATGATCTTACTTCCAGAAAACTTTCATTTTGCTACGTATAGAGACCCTCCCAATTCTCTCTAGAACTCCTTCAACTTGCTTTCTTTACAACTCTACAAGGGGCTACCGCTTCTTTCTACATGTCACGGTAAGTGATCTTGAGTATAAAAAAGGCATTATTCCTTTTTTATTATATGTATTTTGTGAGGCCACGTGAATATTTTCAAGAATAGATTCATAAATTCCAATTGCTCCAACGCAGGACAATAAATGATGAGGTGGTATTGAAATTCTCAACTCAATACTTAAATAATTATAAAATATTATTATCAATTCTTATGAGTAAATCTTACTAATCATAATTTTAAATAATTTTCATCCTAAATTGTTCGAATATAACATTATTGACAATGCCTCTGAACCAGCTAGAGACAAAGACCAAATGCTTGAATTCCCAATTTCAATTGTAATTTTTTTAAAATTTTTTGTTATTCAAACTAATGTCAATTATAATATAAATGAAATTAGTTTTATTATTTCAATTCCAATTCCATGCAGCCTTGACAGATACAGAGAAACCAAAATTTCTTGTCCTTAACAATTGGTATATTACTTACAGCATACAAAACCATATGGATTCCTCTCTACTCAGCATGCATTATTGTGGATAAAAGTCTAGTTCTGACATATTTATTATTACATCCTTTGCAATTACAAGTTTACAACATGTACGTTACGGTTGGAAAAGATTTGGAAGAAAAAAAAAAGAAGAAGTTAGAGAAGACAACCAAATACAATTCTAGGTCACAAAGGTGAGGTTCAACTATTAGAGAGAAATCTTACTTCTAACATTTTCTTGAAGTTGGGGGAAGCAAGCGCCTCAACTTTGTGCTGGACGATTGTTATGGTTAGCACTAATGCGAAAAGAACCATCTCCCTGCCTTGCCCTTGGAATGATGATATGCCTACAACAGACTAGAGCAAGCAGCAATTCCATCATAAATGACATCATGCTGATCCAAATATATATAGTTTTCTTCCAATACCAGATAATCCTCATGAAGAAGGGAAGTTTTGACTCAAGGACTAAAGATGCATCGTATATTTCAGGGATGCCAGCACCAAGATGATGTTCTGCTCGTTGCTCAATTGTCACTTTTAAGCAGGCAGTAGGTACATCTCCTTCAATGAAACCTCTCATTTTCACATTCAGAGTCTGGGCTTCTGATACATACCCAGTAACAAGAGGAGCAATTTTAAGGAACGTCAGAAATAGGCGGATAGGCTCACTTTTGAATTGTAACATGCATGGATGGCTTGAACTGGCCAGGGTTTTACCATTAGCAGACAGAAGATCTGCCCTGACCTGCAGAAGAACAATATGTCATACAAATATAAGCATTCAAGAAAAAAAAAATTCATAACATTGGCCAAAACAAAAGCCATTATCATCAGTATCAAATACCCAGTGGAAAGCTTCTGTGGCATGTATAAATTCTAGAGGAGTATGGTAAAGACGTGCACGTATCTACACAGCTGTCAAAAGATTCACCATTTTCCTCCAAGGAACAAGGGCAAGAAGATCAAGTTCAAAACAAAGATACACGATATTCCAACGCACAAAGTAACTCTAACATAATTTGGTATACCCCAACAAATAACAAATACAAGTGCAACAACTCCTTTCCCATGATAAGTATGTGCTACTCCTATTAATTACAAAGATCCACACTTAAATGCAGAAACTCTTTTGCAGTTGTCACAAGCAATAAATCTACCTCAAGCAGTAACTACTGCCAAAAAAAAAAAAAAAAAGATTAATAATACAGTTCTGTGAAGCAAACAACCTTCAGCATTATTCAGGCAGGTAGAGAAAGTGGTTCCCATATGTCCCATATTCATGCTTAAGTTTCAATTATTCAAGTGACAAAGAAGCACAACACAACATCATGACTAATTATTCAAAATGAAATGTAACTATAACCGATCCAAGGAACGAAATAGATTCTTTATGGATGGAACTTAACTTATAAAGAAACTTTATGGTACATGCCTTTATACGTACTAATAGGAAATCATGGCAAACTCTCATAAACAAGAGAAGATCAATGCAACATGCATTCATGAATTTTAACATGAAATTTGATAAAAATAAATAAATATTTTTGAAAAATAATAATAAGTTGCAAGGATTACATAATTTACATACCTTTCTGTAAATGGGGGGAAAAAAAACAAGAGTACCAGATGCCACCTAAAGTGGTATTTTGAACAGCCCACAAAAAAAACAAGAAAAAAAAAAAAAGAAAAAAAAAAAGAAGAAGAGAAATCCTCTAAATACTAATGAACCTTCCAAAATAAGGTGTATTGTTTTATTATGAAAACATTGATCTAATATTAACTTCATGCTTCTTAGTTCCTAACTATCTAGTATACTTCGCTCTGATAAGTAGGGCCAACAGGTCTCACCAAATAGAGACACAGCATACAAAAGAAAACTGCAGTAATTAAGGGGTAAGAGCTTAAAAAATAAAATAAAGTTAGTACCCTTCGTATTAGTTTATACTACAGCTACAAATTTAACTTTTGAGAAGCTATAGAACTAGCAAAATTCTAGAATCAAATGTTAACCAAAACTTACATAGAATATCAAGGTAAACCAAATATAATATTCTAATTGCAAGGAATCAAAAAGGTACCTGGAAAACCCCAAGTTTTCTGTTGTGCTCTGACTCTGGCAGCAATAATGAAACCGTGACCTGTAATCTGTGATTAGAAGGTATAACCCGCATATCAACATTCTTACCAAGACCAATATTTTTTGAACAATCTTCCCCACTACCAACACCAGCACAAGATATTAGAGGTACATATGCAACTGGACTCTGCTTCGTATAATCAAAATTCAAAGGTTCTTTCATTCGAAGCGGCTCCTCTACTAAATACTTCATCAACCACCCACTAATTATAAGGGAAGAAACTAGAAGACTGAATAAAATGATGCAAACATAGAATGACCATAACAAGCCCCAAGCACACCGCAATGCAACTTTCCAAAACGACTGCTGCTGCTTCAACCATCCATGTAAAGATGGACTAATGTACCCACCAACAACATCCCCTATTTGGAACAAATTTCCCATTAAATAGTATTTTCCCCTCCTCAATGTTTGAAATGGGTCGATAAGAAACATGGAAGACTGATATAGAAAGAATATGGGGAAAGTAAAAAACGAAATGAATAGATTAATTTGAAACCCAATGGCCCTGATCACCAATCCTGCTACAAATAAGAGAAAATTGAATGAAGAATCACCCAGTTCTGCAACTGAGTCAGCCGAGTCACTACCTGGACCATCATTTGCAGCAGTAGTTATAGTAGATTCCTCACTGTTCTGTTCCCTCAGGCCACTTGGAGCGAGAAAGGAGCTAACTTGTCCTTGAGCCGAATCACCAATTTCTGCAACTGAGTCAGCCTCGTAACTACCTGGACCGTCATTTGCAGCAGTAGTTATAGTAGATTCCTCACTGTTCTGTTCCCTCAGGCCACTTGGAGCGAGAAAGGAGCTAACTTGTCCTTGAGCCGAATCACCAATTTCTGCAACTGAGTCAGCCGCGTCACTACCTGGACCGTCATTTGCAGCAGTAGTTATAGTTGATTCCTCACTGTTCTGTTCCCTCAGGCCACTTGGAGCGAGAAAGGAGCTAACTTGTCCTTGAGCCGAATCACCAATTTCTGCAACTGAGTCAGCCGCGTCACTACCTGGACCGTCATTTGCAGCAGTAGTTATAGTAGATTCCTCACTGTTCTGTTCCCTCAGGCCACTTGGAGCGAGAAAGGAGCTAACTTGTCCTTGAGCCGAATCACCAATTTCTGCAACTGAGTCAGCCGCGTCACTACCTGGACCGTCATTTGCAGCAGTAGTTATAGTAGATTCCTCACTGTTCTGTTCCCTCAGGCCACTTGGAGCGAGAAAGGAGCTAACTTGTCCTTGAGCCGAATCAGGATTTTCAATCCCCTTCTCATTTTCCTTAAAATCTCTCTCAATTACGCACCTTCCCTGCTGTCTAAAACTCTTTCTCGTATCATTGGTTAACTCATTCTCGGAAATGGTGGAAGATTCCAAAGTCCCATCCTTTACTTCCTTACCAGTTTTCCCACGACGAATTGACCGGCGTCGAAAAATGGGAGCCAGTGATGGAATGTCAGACTGGGTCTTGAGGTTCAAATTCTGAGGTCCGTCGGAGAGTGAGGAATCTGAGGCTGAAGGTTCGGATTTGTTCCTGCAGGTGAAATTGTAGAAGGGAAAGTCGTGAACGGCGTCGGTAAAGTTGTCTTCTTTTTCGTTGTTTGGGTATGGTGGGTTCATTAAGATGGTGATTTTGCGTCCTATCCTAGCAATGGTTAGGGTTTGTTACAGTCGAAGATAGAAGAAGACGAGGGACATCAACGAAATTGTGAAAGCGAAAATAACTGAATTTTTTGGTTATTTTGCTGGAAAAAAAAAATTTTTAAATAAAAGAAAAGAAAGGAAAAATTAATTTACCTTAAGTATTATTTTTATTAAAATTAATATAAAGTAGTGCTTGATTAAATTTTCAAATACTAGTTGGACCACCACGTGTGCGTATGATCGCAGTATCCAACTCTCTAAACAAGATTAACACATATATATATATATAAATATTTATGATATTATATTTTTTAATATAAAAAAATTTGTTATAAAAACTCTTTATATTTTTAATTATTATTTTTTGATATATAGTGATACTATTGTAAATATTAAACAATTTATTAGTTTCTTAATATTATGATGTAATAAATAAAACTAAAGATGAACAATTTAATATAAAATTTATTGGTTAATAAAATTTAGATGTTACATACTTGTGTAATAGTTTACTTAAAGTTCGTTATATAACAAATAAATTAGAAAATGATAATAATATCTTATAAATATTATTTAATTATTATGTAATATCATATAGCATGTTCAACTTTAAAAGTAAAAATATGATAGAAGCATAAGCATCTTTTGCCATAGATGTAAATCCAAGGCTTCTAAGATCAAAAACAACATTTTCGATGTTCTGCACCAATCTATCATGTTCTGAGACTGTACCATGATTATCAATATCCATTTCACCATCTCTATTGGAGATTTTTCCTTTTTCATCTATATTCACGTCACCTTTATGTTGAGAAACATCATCCTTGAACTCTCCAGCCATGATTGTACTTAATTCTTTCAACATTCTCTTGAAATACCAGTGGAGTATTTCTAATTGAAGCAAAGACGAAAACAATAATAAAATAATAAAGCTAGCAATTATAGTGATAACAAGTATTATAATTTCATGAATTCAATAAATGCATCTCGAAAGGCTTGCGAGGCAATAACTTGAACTAATCCTTCAATAAATAAATTGTTGTAGTCCTAAAGTGCATTGAACAAAAGCAAAGTTTATTGCAAATAATTGAAATATGACAGGAACCTAGTAGTTGTAAACAAGAGATCCTATACAAGTTGCAGTAAGATACTACTTGATTCGCTTCTAAATAATATCAGTAATTACCAATAATTTTTAAACAGAAGCAATTAAAAGAACAGAAGGATTTTCAACTTTTTCGAACTATGTGAAAAGGGAAAGATAGTGTTTTAAGACATTTTTTCAAACTAATTGTGAGGGGAAAGATATTCTTTTAAAATTGATATCTGTAATATCCTTTCATTGTCTCCCTGTTAAATCATAATTCTTTAAAAGCATCCACATAACTTCTTATAGAGACATTACGAAGGTAGGATTCACCAAGTCTGAAATCTACTCTAATCTAAAATTTTGTCAGTGTTAACCACAAGACCACAAGTGACTATTTTAATATACTTAAAAGTTAGATGTAGTCTTTCTATCTAACATGATATCCACACAAAAAAACGTAGGGATCGAACTAAAATAATTGTGAGAAAATATATTTTAAACTCATTTTCATCATAAATGGATAACTTCATGTGTAATATACATGTATGTATTTACTTAAATTGTTTGTCATAATCAAGGTACTTAAGTATGTTCTCAGGAGTTAGTACTTTGAATAGTAATCATATAAAAATATCTAATAATTTGGTGCTCATTGCAATCTAGTGTTTGATTTAAGATGATTTATAAAATGAGATAATTAGTAAAGAGACAACATAGACTAAGTATAGTTTTGAAATAATAGTTAAAAAACATGCACTTTACCTTCATGTATTAGGCCCATAAAGAACTCTAATAATATAAGCGTCGATAGCTTCCGTTGATGGAGGGTCATCACTTGACCAATCTGGCAATACAACCTCAATTTTACCATGTAAGGGTGACCAATAATTAGAAATAGGTATGACATTAAGCTCATCAACAACTTCCTTTTTGGTGGGTCGATCTGCTCAACTTTTTATAGTTGATGCTGTGTTGGATTGATGAGTAAAGTGGCTCTCAGAACCATATGTGCTAGATATCGTATTATTGGCTGGTTTGCTTAAATGTGCATTTGCAATCTAGGAAGACATAGTTGTAGTGGCAAGAGTCTGCTGATCAAGTGTAGTTTTTATGGGAGAAAGCTATCTGACTTACTATAATTTCTAATTCTATTTCTACATAAATAAATAAAAAAATTTGTATATACATGCTATTTGCTTATTAAAATATATATACCATATTGATATGTTGCAATTTATTTGGAAATGCTATTGATTTATAAAGTATATGGATTAGAAGAATTAAAATATTATTATTTCATTACGAAGCACGAAAGACATAAATATTGGAGATACAGTGACTATGAATTATTATTATTATGATATGACAATACATTACTTTATGTATGACAGTAAAGCTTATACTATTTGTAAACGACTTTCACGTTGAAAAACTTTAAATATAGTTTTACGTCTAATCACTGTCGAAATCACTATTTGTCATTGTACCTATTGGATGCTATTTAATATTTGTCATATATCTTTCAATTCGTTATTGCTTTAGTTTAATTTTTTTTATTATATATTTTGTGCTCTTTGACAAAGGTATTATGTGATTTTAACAGCAAGAACAACTTACATCAAATGATGAAATGAGAGTATTATAAAAGAAAAACCTTTAGAGTCTGATGGTCGTAAAAGGTGGTGTGCTACAAAAGATTAATTAGTAATTTTAAATGATCTTCTTGGTTTTGGAGTTATAAGTCCTAGCATTGGTGAAATTTATTCAATATTTAATATGTTAAGTCGTTTTGGTGAGGTTGAAACAAAAATGTTTATTATCGGTTTCAAAACCATAGGTGTCAAGGAAAGGAAAATGAAATGAATAATTTTCATGAAATTCCTATTGTGCTGCAACACCAAGATCCAAATAATAACAAAGATAATGATCGGTTTGAGGGAGACATGAAGAATTATCTGAATAAGTCTTTCAACTTATTTTCAGGTAAGTGGTTCATCGTTGTGAACATTTTTTAACTTAATATTACTTTAGATATACGTGAAAATTTAAAATATTTATGATATTTTAAAAATATTTATATATATGACAATGTTAAATAATGTTTTTCAAGTCTTATTTGGGCATATTATTCGGTGAAAATGTCAACTATGTTGACAACTTGGAAACTCTTCAATTATTTCCATAGCATATTGAAGACCTTTACAATTGTTGCATGAAGGAGAAACTTCTACTTGCCTATTACCATCGTTATCAATTAGAGCCATTCAATCATTTCAGTCAGATGCCTTAACTCTGAAGATTGCTATTTAAACATGAGGAAAAGAGATAAGTTAACTAAATGAAAAAAATGTATTCATTGACTATCTTTCAAGTTCTTATGATGGCAATTACATTTCATGATTATGATTTATTTTTAACAGTTAAATAGTTTGTTTGTTTGAATATTTATAAATTATGTGAAAATTTATGTTTCATGTTAATTTGCATTATAATTATTTATAGTATTTCATTTAAAATATATATGAAAATAATGTTGTATTAATAATTGTTAGGAATTTCTTATCACATTATAGAAAAAACCAATTTCAAATTTAGTAAAAGAATTAGTCAAAATTCAAATATGGAGACAATTATCTAACATCAATTAAAATTCTTATACGCTAATTGGTAAAAGATAATTGTTTTGAACTAATAATATTATTTCAAAGAGTAATTTTTTGACCTTAAATTGAAAAGACTTTTAGTACTTCAATTCTCATTACTACGTATTTCATCTTTATATTTTTTTTATAAATTGAAAAGAATCCATTATGTAAATATTTCATTTGTCCTTACTTTATCAGCTAAGTCTAAACACAATATTTAAGCATTTAACTGTTCTAGTTGTTTTTAATTAAAAACTCTACTCCAATATTTTTTTTCCTTTTTGATATTAATTTTTAAAGAATCTGATAATTATTTTTCGCCAATTTTTCGCTTGGTTTTTAGACATTTTTATAGATAGCTAGAAATAAGAAGTTAGGTTATGGTAGAAACCAAAACCAAATAGAAAGCTAAGATATTAGTCAAAAGCTACTTTGACTGATAATTTATTCATAACATGAAATAATAATTGTTTGTTGAATGATTATATGTATAGTAGGTGATCCAAATATTTATTTTTGAGGATTATATAGAAGCAAACAATCAAAAACATATATTTTCTTTTCTTGTATATATTGCAAAGATTACAAGGATGGAAAAAGATGCATGTCTACTTTGTCTAGCTTTAACAAAGCGATTAGATCATAAGTTATATCTTTCCCTCCATTTATGTTCATACAATACTACCTAATTAAGTAGACATTAAGTCCCACTTACTAAAGTTACATTTATTAGTTTCAATAATTTCCCTTTCAATCCCTTCTTAGGAAAGAATTTCATTGGAATTTTTCTTTTCTTCAAAATTCCACTATGCTACATAATCTCTAGATAATTACAAATTGGTTTCTATAATTTTTGTTCATATCCAAAGACGCTCCCATAATGAGTATTGTTTATGTTATTATAATTATCAATATCGCAGAAATTGAGGTTGCTCTCGTAACTTGTGGTATTAGGACATGTAACAGAATTATCAAGGGATTGTTGCAGTGATGATTCGTGTGGAATAATTTGTGTCATTTCCTTGCAAATCAGTGCCACAAGGTTGGCTTGATGGATCTTCATGTAGGTTGCCTCTGCTTTTGCTTTGGCTAATTGTACTTGGAGCTCATTGACTTGTTTTTTAAGCTCACAAATTGCACCTGCACAACCATAAACTGGGTCTTTTGGTCTTGGCACTTGCCTTATAAACCATGCTCACTGCATTTGCTCTTTGCGACTCTGGAAGTTCCTACAAGTAGAAAATTTAGAATTTTATTAATTAATTAATCAAGTCTTAAATTATACATTTTAATTAATGAAAATATTTAGCTACGACACGAAAATTATATTAATACAAGAACAATGTTAATTGTAAGTGTCAGGAACGTTTTTAATTAACTCTTACTAATCATTCATAGTCAGAATTCTTTAAAACTATTTATATAGCGTAAGTCATTGATTAATATATATACTTCATATATGGCTCAGCACATTCTACCCCAATACATCACAAGCTCACTTGGGGGTAGAGTAATAAATTAGTACTTTCAAGAATTTCATGATGTTGCTGGCTCCAAAAACTCGATGAGCAATGGTAAACTTGGCAGGTTTAGTGGGAGGAAAATATGGTGCCAAAATGCATTTATTGGCACATCTTTCCCTTCAAATCTTGCATGCAGCACAAGGACTAATAATTACTTAAGGTTATAGAGTTGGAGGAGGAGGAGGAGGAGGAGAAGAAGAAGAAGAAGATGGAGACTGAGAAAATGAGGTTGATGAAGTAGTAGTAGTGTTGGTGTTTGAGTTATTGTTCTCCATCGTGATTTCTGTAATTTGTGTATACAAGATAGAGAGAGAAAAAAAAAAAAAGAATGAGTCTATGAGCAGGGGTTTGGAGGACAAAGTGTGTAGGCCATAACTATAAAAGGGATTTGGAAGGAAGGAAGGAGTGGCAGCACAAGGACAAAATCATGTCATTGTTGAAATTTGTAATCTAAAGTTGGTTAATTATTTTACTTTTAAAGTCTATTAGGCTTTATAGACTGGGATGCTTTTCTGGCCTATTGTTTAAAAATTCTTCTACTTTGACAACTTGTTTTTCCAATAGATTATATTGATATTCTGCTTATAAGTCTTATACAGTTACAAATAGCTATATGAGTTAGTTGGGCTCCATGAAGATTTATTTCATGTATAAAATCTTTTAAAGATGCGGATTTAAATTTAACAATTATATTATATTATTATATGGATATTACGTGTTATAACTCTAACCATTTAAACATTGATGTGATATATTTGAATTTGATATTATCTTTTAAAATAAAGCATATTATTATTATTATAATTAAAAAAAAAAAAAAAAAACTATCTCACTTTCTAATATTTCCTCTCTATTTAACATTTCTCTTACATAGTTTCTCATGTTTTTGATTTTGTTTTCTTCTTCTATATTCTTAAGTTGTTATATTTTCTTTTTCACAAAAATTTAATGAAATCACAACAAGATGATGACAACAAGAAATTTACTTCAAATGATGACAGAAAAAGTATAAAAGTTGATGAAGTTACATGGAGTCATCCTCATAAAAGATGGATGTCAACATCGGAGCAATTATCAAAGTTAAAGCATCTGTTTGACATTGGGTTAACTTCTCTAAATAGCAATTAACTCCAGCTTATATATACTATATTGCGTCCTTACGGTAAGGTTGAAACAAAAAATATTTATATTTTATTTCAAAATCAAAAGAGTCGAGAGAAGAGAAAACAAATGCATGATGTAGGTAATGTTCCTCTCAAAGTGCATTAAGAATTTGCAAATATTATTAGAGGTATTGTTTGGATTACTAAGGAAGAATATATTTCCAATATGATTACATGTACTGCTTGGATTACTAAAAAAGAATATAATTATCATATAAAATGTTTTAACATGTATTATCTACTAAATTATTTTTATTTTTATTTAATTTTAGACAATTTATGACAAAAAACATGCATGTATGTAACAATGTTGAATTGTGAGTTGTAGGTTTTTATTCAAGTCCTTCTTACTTGGTGAATACGGGTAACATGAAAAAGTTTAAGCATAAAAATATGAATATGACAAAGTTTTATAGTGTAAGCACATAATTGTTGAGAAATTATGAGTTTACTTGTTTATTATTATATTAGAAGATTATAGATATTTATTTTTTAATTTTGTGAGAAGTAACAAAGGATAATATTCATATAAATTTATCTTGTTTTTCCAGGCTTTTCCATTTTCAATAGAAAATGGTCTAAAGCATAATTTTGGGTCGCCTTGTGTAAGAAACAAATATTTTGTGCTCGAGATTGGTGACGCGAATAAAATAAAAAGAGAAGCAGATTTATTGGAAAGAGACCAAGTGCAAGGTGTTCCAAAATTTTCTACTCTCAAATTATTTCTTGAACATTCTAATGAACTTCATTGGTGTTATAAGATGGAAAGATTGGGAATTGCATATTACTATGGTGGGCAAATTGATTGTGGTGAGTTTTTGTCTTTGGGTCCATTATGAAAAGTGAATAGTAAAGGACAAAATAAAAGGTATATGTATAAAATATGAAAGATATGTAATATTTTTACATATATATTTTTCAAACTATTGAATAGTGTATTATATAATTTCTCTTAATTTATGAGTTATTTTTAAGATAAATAGTATGATTGTCTACTCGAGAGATAATTATCTAGTCGAGAGATCTGTTTAGGTTTAAATTTATTATTTTTTAATACTTTTTCTTATTTGATTAAATATGTTTTGAAAAAACACCTATATTTTTACTTGTTTTGATTATCTATGATGCATTTTCCTATTTTTAGGTGAAAATAAACATTATTTTTCTTAGCTACATTAGTTTGATATTGAATAATCTTCTTTAACAAATAAATAAGTGTAATAACTTTTTTAAAATTATTATACAAAATCATGTTTATGTAAGCAAGCATGAGCTTTTATGGGAACTGTACATTTTAATAAAACGGTTGATATGATTATGAGTAATTTTTATTAATGTTACATGATGATTCATATGAAATATTGTATTAAGCTTTTAAAACATTTGGCGTGATTAATAAACCAAATAAAAAGTGGGTCATTTTTTCAAAATTAAGTGTCCATAAGTTGGACTTACATTTGTCAATGGAAACTAAGACTTCAGAAGAAAAAAAATATAGAGTAAAAGAGATATATAAGAGCAAAAAGGAAGATGTGATACAAATTTAAAAAATTAAAATGGGTAATCATTTAATTATATTATTGTAGTATTTTTTTTTAATTGGGAGATGAAAGTTAAGAAAATAAGAAGACAAAAAAAAAAAAAAGTACAAATACCTACTAAGTTTTATATATTTACAAAGTATTATAAATATAACAAATAAATTATTATGTAAGTAATTTTTCTTGAAATGATATATATCTACTTTAATACCTTTTATATTTTTTAATATAAATATCAAATCATAAGATTTTTTTATTTATTTAAATAGAAGATAAAAAAATTAATTAATATCCTTATAATATATTGTTAAATTTTAATAATAGCAATTAAGCTTACTTATTGTATTTGCTTAACTTGCATCAATAATTTTACTATCATGAATATTTATTACATCCTGATTGACCATTAATGATATTATCTCTCATATTTAGAAGTCATATATACATGATTAGTTGATGACATATTTTACTTTTTTTATATTTGATTTTAGTAATAATAAAAATTGTGAAACTTATGCTTTGTATATATTCATGTTATGGGACTAATAAATGAACCTTTACAAACTACCCCACTCCTAAAAGCACCTCCTAAAGGTGCATATTGCTTATTCTAGTTAAAAGGTGATATTAGGTCCTCTGCGTAATGTGTCTAAAATAATCAAATAGTAGCCACATGTAATGTGTACAGTATAGTTGAGTTGAAGGAAGGAAAAAAAGGGTGATATGAGCATTCACTGAGTGTATACCTATCACCTTCATCCTTATTCTATATGCACTTGCAAAAGAGTGACACAAGTCATAAGATTAAAACTTTTTTTGCTTTTGTTTTTGCAAATTCTTTGTGTTTGACTATAAATTTTCTTCAACTCTTAATATTGTTTAAATGGTTTTCTTATTTCCTTTGATAGCCAAATTTTTTTGCAAAACCACTACAATGAAGATATTGAAATCTATCATTAAAAAAAAAAAAAAAAAACACCTAAAAGAAATTATTTGATTCAATAATATAGATATTGACCACACAATTTTATCTTCTAATTTATCTAATCAATATCACCTATGTTGATATCCTACCAAATAGAAAATATGATACAAAAAATTTTAAATGCAAAATATTAATAAATAATATATCTTTTAAATTACCAAACTTACCCAGCGAAATAATATATTAGTAAAATTAAAACTAAGAGAAAAAATTGTCTATATGCAAATAAAATAGAAATGGACTAGTCATAATCAGTGAAAGTATGTATGGAATATGGCCAAATTTAAAATCATATATTTTCATCACATTCCTAAAAAGTATGTATATGTGTATTGTCGTTTGTTTGTGTTTCAATTTTTTTTTTCTTTTCTTCATTTCCAATTTAATGGCTGATTAATTAATACTTCTGTTTTTAATAGACAAAGAAACCGACATTTGTCACCCAAAAAATATTCATTTTCCTTTGTAGTGATGGGTGGAGACCTGAGCATAATGGGTGTAATAATAAATGTATATTATAATTTTTATCAAATTTTTTTAAAAAAATTATCAAGTTATAATAAAATTATTTTAAAGTAATACTTTGCATGTTATAATATTTGGGGGAGTATGTAGCGAGAGATTGCTTGAGAGCTCTATACTTTGATAGAAAATAGGTGCACGATTAAACCAGAAATAAATAAAATTGTCACTAGAAAGTTATTTTCTATTTACTATAAGGATGCAATTGGAGGGAGTATTTGGCAATGTTAAGCCAAATTTATCAGTTCTTTATTTTATTTTAGTTATTGCAAGAATAACTTAAAAATTACATAATAAATATAATTTTTTTTTTATCTATTAAGCACGAAATAGTGTTAATTATCAAGATTTTCAATAATTAATTTTAGAAGAAATCAAGCGGACAATCATTCAATTAGAAATAAAAGTATCCATAGATTCTTAGCAAATTTATATTACATGCTAATTACATAAGACTAATTTAAATAATTTGATGAATAAAAATTACAATTACAGAAAGATAGATAACTAATGAAATCTAGTATTGAAATAAATCATTTACCAAAAATACAATAGGTAATCTCGTATATGAGAGCTAAACAACAGAAGAATTGAACAATTGTCATCGTTTGATGTTTTCTATAAAAAAAAATAAAAAAATTAATGTTAATAATTGTCAAATAAAAACAATGTAATATAATATGTCAATGTTTTTCTCATGTGAAAAAAGATAGAGCATGAAAATTTAAAATTTATATATGTCAATTTTTTTAATCATAAATATGAAAATAATTTTAAAATTGGAGATACATAATCAAATTATTTGATAATAAATAAACTAATTATTCATATAATTTTAAGATTTTCTTATATTTCAAATAGAAAAACTTGAAACATGAAAAAAATGCCAAGATAAAATACATGTAGAGTACAAAATCTAATTTTAAAAATATTATTCAAATATTATTTTTAAATTTTTTAGTAATAACCTGATTAATTGATAACAAGTAAAATAGCTATTCATATAATTTTAATTTTTTCTCATATATGAAGTCATATAATTTTACAATTGATATAAATAGCAAGATAAAGTATTGATAAATTCTAAAATCCAACTTTAAAAGAATAATGCTTTTTTGTGATCAAAATAAATATTATAAAAAAAAAAAAAAAAAATTGATTGTAAATTTCTTACAAATAATGTTTTACACAGATGAAAAATTTTCAAACTGTTTAACTAAAATTTACCTTCAAATCAAAAATTGAGCAATAATTTTGATAATCAACTACTAGTATGTATGAAACAAAAAGAGATTAGAAGATAAAATTTTATAGTAAATGAGGGAAAACTGAGGAGAAAAATTTTGAAAAAGGTAAAGTGATAGCAAAAAATGAGTTTATGAGGGAGAAGAGATCTGTAAAAAATAAAAAAAAATAAAAAAAAACTGAGAAAAAGGCCATTATCAGACTAATTATTTATAAAATCTTAAATTTTTCTCAGATCTGAAATGGCAAGACTTGAAAAATGAAAAAAATACCAAAATAAAAATAAAAATTTAGGTTTTTCTCAGATCTAAAATTGTAGATTTTGAAACATGATATAAATAGTAAGATAAAGTATTTATAAATAACAAAATCCAACTGTAAAAGAATAATGCATTACATGTGATGAAAATGAATTTTATCCAAAAAAAATATCTTGTAAATTTTTGAAAAATGATATTCTGTGGAGATGAAAGAATTTCAAGCCATTTAACTAAAATTTACATTGAATTCAGAAACTGAGCAATAGTTTTGTTAACCAGCCGCCGATATGTATGCAACGAAGAGAAAATAGAAGACGAAGGTAGTACAGTGAGTAAGGAGAATTACGGAGGAAATTTTTAGGAAAGACAAACTGATTGTGAAAAACAGGTTAGTGAGGGAAATGAGATCCAGAAATAAAACTGGGAGTAAGACAAAATTATAGCGAAAAGTAGGAACGTATTAGTTTATACCTATAAAAATAAGGGTTTTTGGAGAAAAACGTTACTATTGGGTGAGTAATTATTTTGCTGTAATAAAACTTTTTTTGAATCTTATTATACATTATCCTTTTTTTGTATAAGTTCATTTATCGTATATATTACTTATAAAAAATGTTGTACATATAAAGACTACAGATTTGATCATAATAATAATTTGATTAGATGTATCATTGTAGAAAATTCAAATGATATTATCATGGCTCAATTCAATACAAAAATATCTTGAGATACAGTGGTCATATCAAATTTAATTTATTCAAAATGACTTTTTAAATAGACTTTTTGCATTTTTCATTTTCATTTTAGCCACAAGAGTAGATATCATACATATTTCCACCTTAGTTCCTAATATTAATAGTGACTTCGCATATATATATATATATATATTGTGGAGAATATATAACTAACAAAAACAAAAAATAAGTGATATCAAATTAGGTTATCAACATAATATTTATTAATTTGTTTCTTCAGTAGTTTTTTTAATCGATAAACTAAATGAAATTATTTAATCTATTGTGAGTGACATATGTTTTTTTTTTTTTTAACTAATTTTATTTCATAAATTTATTGAATCCAACTAATTTTTTTTTTTTGTAAAATAAAGTATATAACAGACTTATTATTAGGAAAAATAAAAATAAACAAACATGATAAAATATATAGATGGTATTTAATAAAGTTGATTTTGTGAGTAGATAACAATGTAGAACTTCAATACAAATAGATCTTGACATACAGTTATCATATAAACTTTAATTTACTGAAAATGGTTTTATAATCATACTTTTTGTATTTTTTTTGTAGCTACAAAAGTAGATATCATACATATTTCCATCTAAGTCTTAATATTAATAGTGGCTTTGCATATGTATATATTTTGTGGAGAATATAGAACTTACGGCAACAAAAAAAAAATTGATATCAAATTAGATTATCAACATAATATATATTAAATTTTTTTCTATAGTTTTTTTAATCAAATATCTAGACTGAGTGATACATGTTTTTGTTTTTGTTTTTTTTACTAATTTTATTTCATGAATTTATTGAATCCAACTAATGTTTTTTGTAAAATAAGAGTTTATATCATTAAAATAAATTAATTAATGAAAGATCATTAAACAATAAAAGTACTACTAAAAGGGTTGAAAATATAATGCGAATACACAATTTAAGGAGAGAGAAAAAAATTATGTGAAATGAAGAAAAAGTAGTATAAGAAGACAAATGCAAAAACATAATAATATTGTTGAAATTGGCCAACAAAAAAAAGTTAACAAAATAGACTACTTGATGACAAGTCCTTTTACTATCTAGCATTTCATTGTAATTCGTATGAAACCTATCACCAAAAAATAGAAAAAGATGTACCCAATCACTTGAATAATTACTAAACTGCAAGCAAATAGTTGAGTACTATTATTTTTTCTAAATTTTTTTTATGTACGTGAAGACTGACAAACAGGGATTATTATATATAACGAAAAAAGAAATAGCAAAATGGCAAGCTATCACTTGAAAATTTCATAATTTTATCAACTTTATTACAATTTTTTTTAAAAATTTAGAATATCTTCATATATTTTAACACTGTTAATATTTTGAATAAAACTGACACATGCGAGTTGAAAAATATATATATTTTTTTCACATGTATAATGAGGTGATAAAAAATAATTATTTTTGGTCATCTCATATATGATCTTTCACTCACAGGTGGTCCTAGTGGTTTTTTTTTTTTCTTTTTTTTTCTTTTTGGGTCTTTGATAAAAGATAAATGGAAAAGTCTAGGAACTTTAGGTTATAGGGAAATATCTTGGGGTTGAAATTATATATTTATACAAATAATAATTTTAAATGTATAAAAAAGGTTCAATGTGAATCAAAGCTTGTAGGTGCTAGATTTTAATATGTATTTGTAGGTATGTTAAGTGGTACACGTATCTACAACACTTAAGTCAGTGGTCATGGCAGACATAAAAGATGAAGATTAGAAACAATAATATCAACTCCTATGAGGTATATGCAAAAGAAATCATATATTTATGACTTTTATCTAATTTAATATTTGAATTAATAAGAAATTTATTTAAAACAGTATCCTTTAAAAAGCTTTGTTGAAAAAGTGGATATATATATTACATTGGATTCATATACTCCCCTAAATTCAAACATACAATAATGTCCATCAGAAAACATATAAAAAAAACATACAAATTAATCATAATCAATTTACTGTTCAAATTTCACAATGGAACATTCGTATTTATAGAAAAACAAAAATCACATTCACATATATCTCTAGTTGATTGCAACTCCATTAATTAACAATGAGTAAGCAATTGCTAGTTGATCTTCTAAATTTAAGAGCCAATTGGTGATGTGTCATGATATGATGAAAGATGAGGTGTCAATATCCTGTTTGATGAGAGATATACTCTTTCACCTCCAAAATATTTGGTAAGCTAAAAAGGAAAAACTCAATCATGTAAGAGTGAGTATTTATAAAGTTGTATGTATTATTGTGTTGTAGTCTTTGTATTCTCAATTCTGACACCAAAATATGGCCCCTAACTCCAAATTTCTCTTTTTCTCTCTCTTCCTCATGTTCTCTATATGTAAATATTTTAAGGGAGAAATGAGTAAGACAATAATAAATATTGTATACATAATACAAATCAAGTTTAAATAGTAGGTTTATTCATATTGTATATTATATATATAATAGAAGTTAACTTTAAATAATATGTGTACTAATAAAGTAGAATAAGAAAACAAATGAAAAAATAAAACGATATTGTTACAATTGAGAATGGAAATAAATGGTTTAATGAAATATTTACATGATTAAGGGCACTATTTTTTAAACATCAACTGAACTCTTAATTGATACTTATTTAAACATTAATTTGTTAGTTATTTTTTAAGTTGGTAAGTAGGTATATATAGATATAGATATCTAAAATATTTTCAAAACATGGTTTTAAACTGGATAATGATAACATATATAAAGAATCCTCTTTTTTATGTTGAAATGAGCACGTAATTGCTTTATTTATTTGAGTTTAAAATTTAGCAATAAAAATTCACATAAGCCCTTCTACACACTCACTCACTCCTCTATATATAGATATATACATGTTCTCACTATAAAATTTTCATTCTATTTGATTGCTATTTGTTTGTCCCTCTAAACCAAAACATGGATATGGTTGAAATGAGGAAGCAACTAGTATTTTACAATTGAGTGAGAAGGTTCTCTTCAGTCTAATCATGAGTAGGTAGTAGAATTCAATTAGTTTCCAACTCATTCATACAATTACTGTGTGAATATTATCAAAAATACCTAGTAAATGAATAAATGATGCAAAAGACATATTGAATATTAAGTTTCTTATACTTGGACTGAAAGGAACCCTCTAACTTGTGATTTTTTCTTTGTTATGTATAATAGTTTGTTTTAAAGTTAAATATTTGTCTTAGTACTATTATTTATTTATTTATTAAGTATAATTATTGGTTTTTGGTATTTATTTTGAAACAGGTAATTCATTTATTGAAAAGTATATTTTTCAAATTATAATTTGGTAGCCTAAAAATAGAAGAAATTATTATTGTAGATGGTATTGATTAGTTTTAGAAATGTAGTATACATGAAAGCGATCAGATAGAGAGCAACAATAGGTTAATCAAGGCAGATAGAAATCTTACACTCTACAAACACGCCATTAGGTTAGTCGATCTGGGTCTCTCATTGTAATATATTTTTAGTCTTGTATTGATGTCTCTTGTGAGATAGAGAGCAAGAAGATATTAATAAGCAGCTAGAAATTTTACGCTATGCGAACACACCATTAGGCTAATCGATCTAGGTCTCTCATTATAATACGTTTCTAGTCTTTTATTGATGTCTCTCACTGTGTACATGCACTAAATTATTCATTTATTCTCTACTGACTATTCTTCAAATAATTATTTGGACAAGATAAATGTTTATGTTAAAGAAAAATATAATTGTTATAATTAATTGTTCTTTTTAGTTTGGTAATCATAATACAAAGTTGAAGAATATATTTTATTTTCATATGATGTATTAAAAGAAAAACATTATTAAGTTAAAAAATAAACTATACTTTTCTTAATGAAATGGTTTGATTAACTGGTAAAAAAAAAAAAAAAAAATTGAATTTTTTAAAATTAATTTTATTATTACATTTTTCAAAGTATATGAGATTGGAAAGGTGTTATTGTAAAGATTGATATCCATAACGTCAATTTATTGTCTCCCCCATTAAAAAATTCTTTAATAGTTTCCAGTTAATTTTTGACACTTGACATCTACTTGAAACCATAAACCTTTAATTTTTTTAACTTTTTATGTAATGCTGCACTATTGTAAACTATCTTATAATGAAAATTGTTTGAATTCTTCTTGTATTACTTTTCTTCACTTAATTCAATATTTAATTTCATTGTATTTTTCTATTATTTTAGCAATATTAATACAAACTTGAATGGAATTTTTTTTTCATATGATGTATTAAAAGGTAAATATTATGATTTATCAAGTCTAAAATTAAACTATACTTTTTCCTTAATGTATTGGTTTAATTGAACTAAATTTATTGACCTTTTCAAATTAATTTGTTATTATTTAATTTTTTATAACATTTTTTTATATTTATTAGTATTATAAATTTAAATTTCAAAAAGAATAGTAATTTTGAAAGTATGTGAGAGAGGAATGATTTTATTGTAAAGATTGATATCCACAATGTCATTTCATTGTCTCCTTCGTCAAATAATTTTTGACAGCTTGAACATAACTTCTAACACTGGCATCTGCCCCAAAACCTAAACCTTTACTTTTATAACCTTTTCTACAATCCCCATACTATCTTAATATCTGTCACAGTGAGAACTATTTGAGCTCCTAGCTATTGCATCATTTCTTCTTACTTAATTCAACATACAATTTCATTTTTTCTCTCCTAACAATGTCATTCGCTACAAACTGAAACATGGGTTCTAAAGGATGTGAAACAAGTGAAGAATAAGAAGAGGTTATTTTAAATCGATGTTATGCACCTACTCTTCAATCAAATAAGATGAAACATAGAGGAAGAATATCATTGAAGCCAAGACAATTTCTTAGCCTGAAAAGATGGCATTGGGATCAGTATGTTGCTGAAATTAGAAATGTTACAACTAAAGAAAGGGTTTAGCTTGGTACATTTGATACAACTGAAGAAGCAGCCCTTACTTATGGCACAACTTTTTTGCTCATGAATGGTTCACAAGCAACAACTAACTTCATATACTTAGGCAATAGTAAACAGAGCTGTGCATTTGATATTAATACTTTCAACATTGAGACACTTATTCACTCTACATGTATATGTACTAAATGTGTGTTTGAATCATCTAATGATGATAATGGGTTTAATTCCTCTTATTCAAACTCAGGGTATTTAGAGTGCATAGTTCATGAGTTATGCTTGTGACCACCTTCTAATACAACAAATGTAAAATCAAAAGAAAATGATATTTCTATCTCATATGATGGAAAATATATCATACAAGGTCCATCAGATTGTGGTAATTTTTTACTCACTGAAGAAAAAATTGCAATGGCACTAACCATATCCAGTGTGGAAGTCTTATCTTGCATCAACGGCATCAATCATCATTTTCAAGATCAGCAACAATGGGATTGTAAATCAAGTAGAAATTTAGATATATTTACTAATCCAATAATGATGGAGGATAGGTGTTATGATATTTTATATCCAAGCATTGATAGTACTACTCATGGATTAATAACTAGAGCTTCTTATTCATCTTCAACAACTTGTTTTTCATCAATTTCTTCTTTTAGAGATGTAAATTTAGATTATTCACTACTTTAAAATGAATGTGTTATTTGTAATATTTTTATGATTTTTAACTTTCAATTTCTCTATGATGTTTAGATATTTTTCTCAACATTTTAAGAAACTAAAGATGGTAAGTCAATAAAATAAGCTAGAAAGTCATATTGATCTAAAACATTATTTATTCTAAAAAAACTAAAATATCAAAAATAAAATAAAATAAAAAAACATATTTGATTTAATTAAAAAAATTATAAGTTTGTCTATTTAAAAATAAAATTTTATTTCAAATTCTTAATAAACTAAAACACTGAGATGCATGAATGGTAGAGATATGGTTGTTATGAATCATAATTATTTGATTTGACAAAACATCTATTTATTTTGGTTATCACGTGCTATACGTATAACTATATATGTTAGATATTGTACGTTAGAATTTTAATATTTTAAAGATTTTTTAAATAACAATTTATCAGTACAATATTCATAAATTTGTGGGATTATTAAGATAAAATTGGTATCAAGCGTAATTATATGACATGACATACTAACACTTTCATTTGCCTGTATAGAGCTATAGGAGTTGACATTGTTCTTTTTATGATGATTTGTTTTGAAAGTAAAACTTTTGGAGATATATTTTTAAACTTTGAAATTATATCATAATATGATATGATAACACATTGTATTTTATAGTATAAAAGTGTATCAGAATTGGTATAATATATTTGAATTTTATATATTATATATTTTAAAATTAAATATTATATTATTATAATTATCAAACACACTATTTATGTTTATAGTCTTTTACATGTCACTTAACATTTATTATTAGCCACACTTATTGCATTTATGGTCAAATATATAATTATCATAACAAGTATTTCAATATATTTTTGGGTATTTTTTTAAGTAATTTATAAGTGGATTATTATTTTCAATTCTTATAGAATTTTAGAAAATTTGTGAATAATTGATAAAAACATACATATATGTTGCAATGTTTAATTATGAGTTGTAGGTCTTTTTTTGACATCTTTTTCAGAAAAAAACAATTATTATGACCAACTTGAAAAAGTATGGGCACAAAATTTTAGATATGAAAAATTTTATAATGTAAATACACAAATATTGTCACATTAGGATTTGTTCTTTTAAATTTATATTAGAACATTATTTTTAATAGTAACTATAATAATGATTATATATATTTTAAAGTATGAACATTGTAGGTATTTTAATTTCTATCAAATGTATATATTTTTTTAATAATTGGACAAATTTATTGATTTCATATATAAACACTAATTCCATTTGTATAAATATGGATTTTTCACATAATTTAATTAATTTGTTTAAAGATTAAATATTTTTCATACTGATTAAAATTGTGCGATAATAAACTTTTTAATTTTCTCTTTTTTATTTTAACAAATATTCTTTAAATAAGGTAACAACATTTATGCATACGTAAAAAACAAACAATATTATTTTTTCTTAGACACAAAACACATTCTTAATTTTTCAAAAATATAGATTTTCTAATTATTATATTTCAAATTATACTAATTAAGAGTATTATCTTTAAACATAATTACACATCTACAATATCTTTCACATTCCAACGCTTGAATGTCTTGAATGTTGAAGCCATAGAACTAACCAAAACAACATTTGCTTGATATTTCTTCATTTCAGCATTTCTTATCATTTCTCACATAATATTGTCATAATCCTATAATAACGAAAGAATAATTTAAATCCAATATTTCAATTATATATTAAAATCGTGTCTTATAACAAATATCATTTAATTAATTTACCAAGTAGTATAGATTGATAATATTATTATTTAATAATATAAATAATTAATCTTGATCATACCTCATTAGATAATTCCACAATTTCAAATGCAGATTTTTCAATACTTTTTCAGCTATAGATTCAAACAAAGTTGAGTTTATTGAACCAATATGATCAAATAACTCAACTCGTAGAACACATCTACAAAAAAAATTTAAAATCATATGTCATTGTATGCATAAATCCATTATCGATTAAGATTAAAATTAATCATTAACAAACTATTGATACCTGGGTACTGAAATATAATTACTCTTAGCACATTTTGGACAATAGAAAAGAGATTTCAATCCTTCAATAGTACTTCTTCCACAATTATCACATGCAGAGTACTACAATTTTTGAGTAAGTCCATTGGGTTTGATACTAATTATGATAAAGTGATCATCAACCTAAATCACTCAAACAAATGATAATTAAATACATCTATCGAAACACATATAAAATAAAAGAAACATATAAATTAGTAATATGGAGAGTAAATATTCATATGATTTATGTAGAACTTACACCATGCTCAAAAAGTTTAGATATTGTCTGCATTTTTGTAGGTACCACTATCTGTTCATTATTATTTTCAATTTCTTTAGACTTCAAAATTAGATCATTAAACTCATTTGGATGAGTTTCAAACATATAAATAATTATTTATGTGTCAAGAAGACATTTCAGTGCTTGTATGCCAATACTAAAAACTGAAAATTTAAAATATAATAGAATTAAAGAACATTTTCACGACCAAAAAAAATATATTATAAAATGAATTAATAAAATAGCATAAATAAAATACTGAAATACCAATCTCTCAATTGTTGAACTTCCCAAATTTCTTCATTAACATATACACGCGTTTCTGATGTAGTTGCTAAAGCAAAATTTACATTTATATTTATATATGACTATTAGATATCATTTTATAAGTAAAAAAAATAATACAATACAATTCAAATAGATTTTTCTATAAAAACAATATGATGATAATAAATTGAATTACCATGAAAGTTTGTTCTTCTAACATTAGTGGCTAACACAATAGGTGAATTTCTTCACATTCATTATGGACCAAACGATCAAACATTGTAAGCTTCAATATTGAAAAGCTATCATCAACAATAATAATTTTGCAAAGTGACAAAGGAGATCTATTGGATTTTCTACTCACAACTTTTGCATCCATAACCCTCAAAACAACTCCAATAACATCTACATAAATACAACTTTAATTACTAAATAAACTCTTAACAATTATATAGTTATAGACATATATATACGTATAATTATCTTACCAAATCATTTTTCATCACTTTCAATTTCATCAACATCTGATAATGGGAATTTTTTAAATTTTCATATGTTGAAAGCATTGTCACTCTCCAAAGGTTCAATAGAAACTCGGTTGGTCAGTTGTAGATAATAATTATTATCATTTGGACCACGATGTCTAATATTTCTCTTTATTAAACAATTTGAAAACATATATACTTTGAAAATCACCAATGTTTCATCAAAAAATGGTATGTCATCATTATAAGCTACTCCACCAATAGTTGTTTCCTATAAGTATTAAACAAATCCACAATTAAATTTTATGTGATTGATAATTATTATAAGCTACTCCACCAATAGTTGTTTCCTATAAGTATTAAACAAATCCTACAATTAAATTTTATGTGATTGATAATCATTATAAAATAAAATTAATTAGCCAAAAAATTAACATAGCACTACCTTATCATCTGCAAAAAGATAATTTTGAAAACTTGTCTTGTTGTGTTTTGCTTGTTGAGGACGACTCTTTTCTAATAGTAGTAACTTTGATGTCCATTTTCTTGTCTTCTGATTGATATCGCTTAGTAGCAGTGTTTGTCTAAACATCGTGTTTTAGAATCTAACAAATAAAATAAATATTATAATCATCATAGATTAAACAATATCAATCATAAAAGTTACAAGTACATTAAATTTTATAAATATAAATATTATATATATCTATATATATATATATATATATATTTTTTTTTAAGAACAATATATAAATAATATTTATATACAGTTTTCTTTTATAGAAATTACTAATAAATGTTAATACTTATTAATTATACTTAATTTATAACTAAATACACATACAGTTTTTTGTTATTATAAACAAATATGTGATAAGAACGAAAAAAATTAACATTATTCAATTAAATTTTATCTATCAAATTCATTGCCAAAATTATATCACATAAGCTTACTCTCAATATAAAATGATGAAAATATTAAATTTATTTATTTAAATATAACAAATTAAAAATGTATAATAACATTTTATTTAAATATATGTATTCACATTTCACTTCTTGCTTTCCGAAGCAATCTTTTGTATACCACATTAGTGGTGATACCATATTCATCTTGCATATTGTCAACATGACAAATAAAAACTCGAACGTTGACAGAACATTTTGCTCTTGATAAAGCCACATATAATTGACCATGAGAAAAAACTAGCTCTGGCAAATAAATTTCAATGTTACTTAATGTTTGACCTTGTGATTTATTTATTGTCATTGCATAACTCAATCTGATAGGAAATTGCTTCCTTTGAAATTTGAATGGAAATCTGTTATTAGGATTGGGTTGTAAAGAAATTCGAGGTTGAACACATGTTTACCAGTTTGTGGGCCAAAAGCAACCTCTGCTTCAATGACATTTTTTCTGAAATTTCTTGCAAATTAGTCGTGTTCTATTACACAACCTTTTAGATTGATTAATATTTCTAAGCAACATAACTGGACAATTGTACTTCAATATTATTTTGTGTGCTGGCAAACCACTTGGATTCAAACTGTTTAAGAATTCTTCAGGATAACTATTTGAATTGTCATCAATGGCATGGTCAAAACTATGATAGTAATATGTTTGCCCAATGACCAAATTGATGATGATCTCATTTACCTCATCGACAAACTCATTCTTTGAAATGAAGATTGCCCTTTCGGTCAAGAAATTTAAATCTACAATGACGTAAATCAAATTTGAAAATGTATCCATGATAAGTTGCACCAATTCATCATGCTTATGTTGAGACTGAATAACCATTTATTCTGGTAGATGAACATGTTCAATGTCATTATCATCATCGATACCATCTTCTATTCGAAGAAAGAAATCACAATAACTTGGATCAAATAATGCATGCATATTTTTAGTCAATTTTAACTTGATCATTTGATCCCATATATGAGACATCACAAAACTATTATCAATAGACTGATCTGAAGACACCATTGGAGTAAACGGTAATACTTGACGAAAATCACCACCAAAACAACAACTTTTCCACTAAATAAACAGTGTTGGAAGCATATATCCCTTAACATTTAATTGAAAATATGGATAGTTTGTTTGCTTACCATTGTGGCTTCATCCCACATTATAAGCTTCGCAGCCCTTAATAGACATGCTAAACCATTTTGTTTAGAGATGTGGCAAGCAATATTTTCAGATGTATCTAAAGGCAATTTAAACTCGAATGTACAGTTCCGCCACTAGGTAACAAAGATGCAGCAGTACCAGATGTTACAGTTGATATTGCAATTTTATGTGTAAAACGCACTTTTGCGAGTATTGCACAATACAAAAATATTTTACCAATAACCCTTGGCCCATCAATAAAAAATGTAGCACCCTTTTCATTATTCACATAATCCATGATTCGATCGAAAGCAAGCTTCTGCGATGTATGAAGATTGTTGATTGCCCACAAGTCTTTGTTTGAAATCTGAATAGTTAATTCATATTCCATCTCTTTTGGATATACATCTAGCCAATCATTGATAAGATTCTTAAACGAAATGTCAAAATTCTTTGCACTATTTCCCATTGATTCGATAAAACCAATAATTTGCTTGGCAGCCATTCTGGATGAACTATCCAAATCAAAACTGTTTTTTTTGTTGAAAATCCTCTGTCATTGCACCAGAAAATTCAAGCCAAATACCTTTTACATTAGTTGGCTCACAATATACCAGTATCGTTGCAAACAATCGTCGAAGTGCAATTAGTATTTTAAATTGACAAGCTTCTCGTAACATTTATAAATTGAATTGTTACTTTCAAGAAAGCCTAACTTCTCACATGTTTCTTTAAATGTTTGGCACATAATTCCATCAACTTTTTTTAAATCATCAAAATCAAATTACTTCTAACATGAGTTATTAATAATTGCATGTAATATAATTCACCTTCAATAGGACTAATAGCAATCATTCTCCTAATAGATGTACCCATTTTTTGTAGTTTCCATTCCTTATGTGCTTGTGTCCATACATAATGCTCAAGAAACTCCGTATAAAGATACTGATATGCACTTTGATCAATTCTATTCATGTGAAAATATTCTATTAACATGGTTTTTGAATTTTTTTTCATTTCTAATAACATCCTCAAGATTACTATTTCCTTTGTATCGGACTATTTGCCTACCAAGAAGATGTATTTGTAATGTCAAAACACTTGGTGACAAGTCATTAAGAAGAAATGAATATATTCTTCATGCTACCTCTTGGGGAGTTATAAAATGAGCAATTTGAAATTGGGATATTTCATCACAATATCATCTTTATTAATAGAATGTACATAATACATAACTCGATCATGTCTTTTATAAACATACTTGTAGAGATATTTAACAGCTCGAACATACGAACAAACCTTAACATTTATGTGGCAATCAAATTTCGCTAGCAAGAATGCATTATAAGGAACAACCTATCTGTTATCTAATTCTGCACCACGAACTTTTACTCGATTGTTATTATTGATTCTCTTATATAGAGAAAAAAAATCTTTGTTAATTTTTTTTTTCATAACAATAATTACAAGGATAATGGCTATTACATTTTTCTTTCTTTTTCATGCACAAGTTTTTTGAAAATAAATCTCCACAAGGTCTATACATCATATGCTTAACAACTGCTGCATGCAAATGTCTATTTGTTTATTCCGAAGGTATTTATGCGCAAACAAATTTATCCACCTATTCTGGAGAACGAATCTTAGAAGATCTTTGTAAGATAGTGAAACAATTTATGTGAGGCAAACCACGTTTCTGAAACTCAATTACATAGATGTAAGCGGCTACTAGTCCAAAAAATTTTCTCTTTATGATATCATTTTTTAACTCATCAATTTTTTCTTTAAACACACGAGTAAGAAAATCAGGTCTATTTTGAACCTCTTCACCAACTAAAAGTTCCTTTTTTATTTTAGACCATGATGGATTACAGGTCATAGTTAAAAACAAATCAGGTTTGCCAAAATGCTGAACTAACATCATTACGTCATGGTATCTACGTTTCATATCTCGTGGACCACCAATAAATGATGACAGCAAGATTATACACTTTCTAACATTAGATTCATTAATCTAACCTGCTGCTATACTATCCATTATTCCATTATATAGCTCAGAACGTATGTGAGTTTGATTTTGCCTCAAGAAGTCTAATCTTGTACTCTCAATCTTTACATACATGTGAACAATATATTGTTGAACTAAACATCCAGATCTCAGTAAGATACAATTTGAGTTGGGTCTAATTTGAATGCAATAACAATAATATTCTCTACAAAAGACTCTCCTCTTTCTTGGAAATTACGAATCGGTAAGCTGTATCATATATGATATATATAAGTTAATATATATTCTTAAATAGTTAATTATAAAAATAAAACTAATAAGAAATATTTACCTTGATCATCTCGATCAAAAATTGATCTTTTTCTGACATAGTATTGTTACTCGAACGTAATATGCTCCTATTAGACATCTCATTTAGTAAATTCGAATATTGTTCGATACCTTGATGCCAGCCAATATCCCCATAAGGAAATAATAAAGGATATTGTAATGGATCATAACATCCATAATAATGTTTTATAGAATGTCTTCCTTATGACCTGTTATGCATAACTATATGTTTTTTTCAATTCATTACTTCCATCTTGATCCTCAATCCAAATAGCTGCTACTTTTGATGCAGTTGGCAAATTTTAAACTCTTTGATCGATAAGTGAATCACAACGAACGTAAATCGACTTGAATGAATCCATTTCAATATCTTTCAACATTTTAAAAAATTGATCATATGGGTTACTTGCCATTACTTCTATGAGACACTTAATGACATCATCACGAACATCATTGCATCATTGACTCCTATTTTCTAACTCATCTTCTGTGTTGTAGAAATATAATTGCAAGAAATGTGATTTTCCTTCACTGGGACAAAGGCCATCTATATAATGATAGACTTGACCTTGTATCTTAAAAGTATAAACACATTTGCTTCATTTTATTAAGCTTGCATCCCTTCTAACTCTAAAAGACGTAAAAGTAAACATGTTGTTATACATCCGTATGTATTTTCGGAAGTTAACACAGTTGTTCATCACGTCCAGTAAATAAATGCTCAATTATAGGATGGACGCCACTTATATATAATTTAACCTTGCCTTCTAAACAACAAAATCTTTTTAGATTCTCCATGAAATCACATTGCCCCAGAATAATTACAGAAAGTAGGTGATGGTAATATAAAGGTTTGATTTAGAGGTTTCTAATAATCTAAATGCTTACATTTTCTTCATCTCATACCTATAACCGAACACATCACGATACATTGTTGCTTTGCTTTCTATTCTAGTTACATGGAAAAAAAGCAAAATATATGTATTCTATACAAGATAGTGCAAGATAAACACTACATTTTCCATGTAATTTGTGGTTCGAACTCATTGAATTATCATTGCTAATTAGGAGCAATGGTGCTGATTGAATGTTGTTACTAATATCTACACCAACATTATTAAGCGACCTATTATGCCTTCTAGATCCACCTAAATATACAAAAAATTAATATGTAAATAATTAGTATTTCTCATGATAAGTAATAATTACCTAAAAACATGATTTATAGTACCTGATCTTGAAATATTCCTATCATATTCCATTATAAATCCAACTAAATGCAATTCCTCGTTAGGTACATCATTTTCAGTATTCATAGTCATTCTTATTCTAGTCATCTACAAATTATTTAAAAAATAAAAAATAACAAATATTACATGAGTGCAAATATTAATATAATAATCAAATAATAGGACATTGTAAATTATAAATTATAAAATTGTGTTCAATGTACATTCATATTTTAATTACGCAATACAAACTATAAATAAGACAAACAATTATACTAATATTTTATATAACATAATTATTTATGAATGTTAAGAAATATCTATTAGTAAATAATACAAATAAGTAAAATCTAAAAGAAATTTTAAAATATATTAACCTTATTATTTGTAAGAAAATGACCACTGCTTTTGATGCACAATGAATATAACTAAGCAAGAGTAGCAATATATGCATTCAAGCATACAACTATATAGCTATATCTGTATATATATTTATATGATGATAAAATATGTCATTTCAAAAAAACGATAATGATTTGACGTGAGCTAACAATTTTCATTTTTATGATAGATAATACTATTTCTAAGAAATGAAATCATAAACTCATAAAAACAAATAATGTAAACAGATGGAAAAAAAATAAAATACAATAAAATATTCACTTTTCAAGATGTCAATTCACATTTTTCTTTTTTAATCATTGTCAAAATAATTTAGTATAACTATATAATATTTATAAGAAAGCAAATCATAACACAATACAAACAAGTAACCCAAATAGAAGGAAAAAAATGAAATTAAAAAAACTTAGTTTTTCAATTTAAAAAAATAATAATAATAAAAGTATAAAAGTATAAAAGTTCAAATAAATTTTTTGTTTTTATAAAAATATATTTCATCTTAAATGTGAATAGAATATAATAATAGTAAAAATAGAATTTTTATAAAATATAAATTCAATAGTGTAAATTATTATTTTTTAATGTATCATAAGTTGAAAATATTATCAATGTTAAGGTAAAAAAAAAATTGTTTGTATACGAAAAACAAATATAAAGTTTAATCAATGTGATCCATAACAGACTAAAATTGTATACCATGTCATATAATATATAAAATGGCATATTCTCCAATTTAATATATCATAATTATTTATAAATGTTAAGAAATATCTATTAATAAATAATTCAAATAAACAATACTACAACGTCATTAAATATTGGAGACAACTATTGATACAATATCATTTTTACACTTCACTATGAATGGATATCTTCATTCCCGTTAAATATACAAATTAATAGGATCACACCCTATATCTTCGAATTTTATTGATTTTTATAAATTCATTAATTAAATCTCTTTGAAAATAAAACTTTATTAATAATTTCTCTACCAATAAAAATATTCACCTACATTATAAAAATCTTTTGGTGAAGTCTTCTTTCATTAATAGTGCAAACACAAAGACTTGTATATTCACATGAAAAAAGAAATTTCAAGTTTATATTACTTTTAACAAGTAAACAGTTGTTATAAAAAATGAAATAGAAAACAAAAAAGTGAAAGAGAATCATCATATTTAGATGAGACTCAACTAATCTCCCATCAAGTAATTTGAATTAGATACAATACATTGATATATATTTTTATTTCATTTCACTTAATGTTTACATTTTAATTGATTAGAATAGTTAGTTTGAAATGAAAATAGTTATAATGGACCCTAGGTGTTATAACCTAATAATTTAATGTCCATTATAGAATATTCGTATGTTGTTATGACCCTCACAATCCGGTAACGTAATAATCAAGTTTTAGAAATGATGTTTAAATTTTTAGTTATAAAATGACAAACATATAAATAAATTATGTAAGTAACAGTGCGATTAAATATCCTAGAACCTAATCGCTTTGCATACGTTTGGGATATGCTATGTAATCAGTCGTGGTGGATTAAATAATTATTTTTCATGAGTGTACTAAAATAAAAGATGGTTTGAATTTATAAATATATATATACCAATATGTAATATGGACCACATAGTTAAAGTTTTGACTTCTTGACTTTGTATTTCATCTGATGTTATTCTATTTTGTTTTTTTTCCTTGCCTTAGCTTGCTTGGCCGTTTGTGGCTTCCTTATTTTTTTATTTATTTTTTTGCCTCCACCGCCTCTGCTTATGTTGACCTCCCCCATTTCTGTCTTTATAATTCCTTTGCTGGTCGAAACTTCTAGCCTTTCCTTTTTGCTTGTGCAACTTCATTCCTCCTTGCTTGTAGCCGTGTATATGTGCGTGTGTGAGCCAACTGCAGCCAAGGTTAGTCCACAACAGCTCTGTTTTAGCATCCAACCTTTTCCTCTCATCTCCTAGCTACCCTTTTACCATTGAGTTCTTGTTCTAGTAGCTGTAGCAGTAGCTTGGCCGAGAGACTCGATTGCTGCCAGCAGCAGCTGTGTGACAGCAGCAGCTTCCTCTTTGCCGTGCAGCTTTGTCCAACCTCCACTCCTGGCCCTTTCACTTGGTGGTTGAGATAGGAGGGTTCGTGAGGTGGTGGTGGCTAGGAGCACCTTTGCTGCACGCTGATTTTCTTCAAGCAGCAGTAGCCTCTTTGTCTTTTGATGGTAAATCTTCTAGCTTAGAATCCTAATTCTTTTGATGTTTGTGATTGTTTGATAACATAGGCTTAGGGATGAAGGAAATGTTGGATGAAAATTTAGGAACAAAGGGTGATAATGGCGTCTAAGGGGTTAAAGGAAAGGAGGACCCTGAATTTAGTTGAATGGATGTTAGAATGATATAATTCAAATTCTTGATCAATTTGTAAATAACTAAACCAACTTTAGATTTAGTATTTGAAATATGAGTACGGTTGAAATTATGGATTAGTAGTAATTTTCTTGTAAGTAAATCTATAGATATACATACATATTAAGTGAAATAATGTAGGCACCTTAGGTATTTGATAAAATGTCCATAAGAAAATTTAATTGAGTATAATGAATAGAACTTGGCAGATTTCGTGGGTGAAAGAAACTCAATATTTTGAGTGTTTTTCGGAGAAGAATTAAATTAAGAGTTCAAAATATAAAATGTAGCTTATGGTCTTGAGATATTTTCTGCAAAATTTCGTAGCTTGGTTCTAAATCTGTTGCGAGTTATATCTATTAGACTCTGGTTGGGTCAGGCAAGATTCGTGGTGTCCTGTTTTAGGTTCATGTAAGAAATTGAGTAGGTTAATGACATATTTTTGAAAAAGTTTCTAAATAATAAATATATATATACTTGTCTATTAATAAACCCAACAAACGGAATTGGATTTCGTTTTTCCTAGAGAAAGTTATGTTCAATTAACTAAGGTAAGGTCAAAGCTGTCAACAATCATGCATGTTGTACAATTTGATGCAACTTCAAATAATAAACTGTATTGATATACAAACCTAAAAATTACAAATGATATACCATTATAAAGCTACATGTGTACTAGTATTTTATAAATTTTACAAAACTAGATTTGGAATTTTCTAGAGAAAGATACGACTGTTAAAGTGGACACTGGTCCAAACCTCAAGTTTAGGCAGTGTCAACATTCCTAACTTACCAAGTGCTTTTCAATCTTTTCTAATGGTTTTCCCTATCCTATGCTTTTTCAAGACACTTAAAATGTTTTCTCCTTATTAACCTTATCACCTAAAATCAAAATCCATATTAATCGACATGAAATAGCTTAAAGGAAAACTTACCTAAATAAACCTATATAAAGTGAGATATAAGTTTAGTAAGTAAAAGAGTATAACAATAACGTTTATGAACTAAGTAGTATTTGGAATTATGAATTTCAGTTCCGAATTCCAATGTGAACCTGATGAGACGCGTGGACGCAAGTGTGAGTGACGAATAGAATTGGTAACAGGTGAGTGGTTAATTGCTGCCTTTAGGGGCTAGATTAATATGTGTGATTATATGTTTTTTTAATATGTGTGATATATGGAAAGTAAGCTAGTGGAATATTTCAGTAATTTGCTTGAATAATGTTTGCTTGATATTGGTTACTGTGATTGACATTGATTGTGTTTGATAAGGGCCAACTCGTGAACATTTTCTAGGAAAATGATTTTCATTTTAGAAATTAAAAATCCAGGTGCACCTTGGATACCCTGATTTGAAATCACGAGAAATTCTGATTCTGATAAATGTTTTCTAAATTGAGTGCTCAGCCCCGGTGGGATGGATTGTGTACGGAGATTACTTTGTTGTGCGGGCGCGTAAATGCCCGGTAGGGGGTGATATTGTTGTGCGGGGCTGGGTTACTCGTTGGCCCTTTGGTTGTTTTGTTTGATATCATTGCTCTGATAAATTTGTGATCTTGTGTATCATATGAATTATGAATTTGGGAAACCTATAATGTGTATGTGTAATGTGAAATGTTATGTGAATCATGTTATATGATTCTATTATATATGTGATATGCTTGTGTTGTGTGATGCTAGTACCCTTTGGGTACGATTTTCCACTCACTGAGTCCGTAGGACTCATTCCTTTCCTGTGGTTATATTTTTTTAGTAGCAGGACCTCAAAAGAAGTTAACCGCTAATATGAGATTTTGCTAAGGATTTGACGACAAGGTATGTCTCGGAATCTCATACTTGAAGTTAAGGATGAAAGTTTACAGTCACATTAAAACTGTGGGTGTCAAATGTGGTATGATGTAATATTCAAGTATTTGTTTTGTTGATGATGTGAACGGAGCAGAGCTCCTTATGGTCTTTATATTATGTTGAGTAATAAAAAGAATTTACGTGGGTGTATTTTAAGGCATGTTCCATATTGTAAGGAACTTCTGCCGAAATTTTCAGAAAGTGTGATTTTGCTGTAATTAACAAACTTTTAAATGTTAATTTTTGTCTTTATAATTTCTTGGTTTTATTCATTTGTGAGTCAAGAGTCATGGTCATTCCTTTATTTGAGTCATGGTTACGGAGGTTTGGTTACCATTGCCTCCTGCCAGTCATGCCTCCATGAGGTGTGTGACACTAGGTCAACAAAAGTATATAAAAAAAATTTAGTGATATTTGCGTGCTAGGTGATTACAACTTGAAGCATTTGCCTTGTCTATATACAAATTATACCCTGTCAGATAATATATAAAATGGCATATCTCAAATTGGTATATCATAATTATTTATGAATGTTAAGAAATATCTATTAGTAAATAATACAAATAAACAATACTACAACGTCATTAAATATTGAAGACAACTATTAATACAATATCATTTTTACGCTCCACTAAGAATGGATATCTTTATTCCCACTATATGTGCAAAATAATAGGATTACACTCAAAAAAATTCAATGATGTTTACGTGCTGGGTGATTATAACTTGAAGCATTTGTCTTGTCTATATACAAAGCATATCCTATCACGTATTATATAAAATGACATATTCTCCAATTTAATATATCACGCATTAGTAAATAATGCAAATAAACAATAATACAACGTCATTATATATTGGTGACAACTATTGATACAATATCATTTTTACGACTCCACTATGAATGGATATCTTTATTCCTATTAAATGTGCAAATTAATAGGATCATACTCTATATCTACCAACTTTATCAATTTTTATAAATCCATTAATTAAATCTTTTTGGGAATAACACTTTATTAATAATTTCTCCACCAATAAAAATATTCTCCACTAATCTTCAATAAAGTCCTCTTTGATTGATGGTGCAAATACAAAGACTTGAAAATAGTTAATAACACTTAATGTTGATATTTTGATTGATTGGAATAGTTAATTTGAAATGAAAATAGTTATAATGGACCCTAGCTCAACCAAAGTATATAAAAAATAATTCAATGATGTTTGCGTGTTGGGTGATTACAACTTGAATTATGGTTGAATTTATTTTCATTTCCCTTCTGTTATCATAGCTCATTTCAATTATTTTTTCAATTCAAAAAAATTAAAAACTAACACAAAACTATAATTTAAACTTACTAAAATGCATATTAAATTCAATGATATTATAACTATTTATATTTTGTGGTGTAGTTCAATTCTCATCTTTTTTAATGACCAACAAATTTTCTTCATATTTGATCATCTAATATATAATATGAATATGAATGACAATAATAGTCAAGGCAAAAAGAGTTGGTTTTTTTGTCAATTAATTGAAAATTTGAGAGGATTCATCATGATGGTCCAAAACTACATTGCAAGTGCATTTCTTGGATAAATCTCTCCAATGGTGACAAATAATTTCTCCACCAAATCATATGAAATGGCTCTACCAAATTTTCTTGTTTCGTTTGTTGGTATTGTTATTATTTTTGTATCCATAGTCACAATATTCATTCCAATAATCTAATGATCCAGAATTTCAGCTGAATAATTAGTAGAGGTAATGCTATCTCTCTTATCAATATTTAAAAGTTATTATTAATTTGGTTCAAGATCTATATCAGAAACGATATTTTTTTTAATTTAGTTTGTAATTTATTTCAATTTATTAATTTAATATGAGTGTTTCATCAATTTTTTTATATTTAATGATATATTAATTACTTGTTTACATAAAATTATTAATACTATTTCTAACCAATTATAATGTAGTACATAATAAACTTCTAATTTCTTTTATTTTTTCTATCTTCATCTGTCCACCATATAACTTTTTGTTTTTTTTTTTTTTTTTTTTTCCTTTTTAACAATTATTATTAAGAAATTAAGATATTTTGACATATTAACAAATTATAGTTTCATATTTTCGAACAGTAATATTTTTATATAAGAGTTGTATAAAATTATTTTATATAACAAAAAAAAAAATTACATCATATACATATAAACTGTTTATTTTTAACTTTTTTTTGTACATCATAAAATAGTACACATAAAAATATAACAAATTACTTCATAAATATTCATCATGATATGAAAGAATAAGACCAAAAGTTAAAGCCTAATTGGAGATGAGTTGGGTCCCAGCTAAATATGATGATTTTTTTTTCCATTTTCTTGTTTCCTGTTTTATATTTTATGAAAGCTCTTCATTTTTTAAAGGTAACATAAACTTTTCTTCTCTTTTTTTTTTTTTTAAAGAAGAAAAGAGTAACATAAACTCAAATATGCAAGTGTTTGTACTTGTATCATCATTGAAAGAAAACTACACCGAAAAGTTCTCTTAGTGGAGGAATATGTTTCTCTTAGTGGAGAAATAATTAATAAAGTGTTATTTCTAAATGGATCTAATTATTGGGTTATAAAAGTAAGCAATAGTGATCCAAAAAATAGATGGTGATAGTTGGAGATTTTTGAGGTTGAGGAACCGTTTTGTTACTTTGTTATACTCATTAAATATTAGAGACAACTATTGATACAATATCATTTTTACACTCAACTATGAATGGATATCTTTATTTTCATTAAATCTACAAATTAATAGGATCACACCCTCTATCTTCAAACTTGATTGATTTTAATAAATCCATTAATTAAATCTTTTTGGGAATAACATTTATTAATAATTTCTCAACCAATAGAAACATTCTCCTCAACTATAAAAAAATTTCGGTGAAGTCCTCTTTGATTAATGGTGCAAATACAAAGACTTGTATATTCACATGAAAAAAGAAATTTCAAGATTATATTACTTTTAACAAATAGAGAGCTGTTGTAGAAAATGAAACAAGAAACAAAAAAGTGAAAGAGAATCATCCTATTTAGATGAGACTCAACTAATCTCCCATCAAGTAGTTTGAATTAGATACAGAACATTGATATATATTTTTATTTCATGTCACTTAATGTTGATATTTTGATTGATTGTAATAGTTAGTTTGAAATGAAAATAGTTATAATGGACCCTAGATCAACAAAAGTATATTAAAAAATTCAATGACTGTTTGCATGTTGGGTGATTATAACTTGAAGCATTTGCTTTGTTTATATACAAAACACTATGTTTCCAAGCCAATTCTTTTATGATATGATTTCTTGACCTACTTGTCCGTCACTATTAACATCACCAACTCTTGTGCTTTTAGTAAATCAAATATAAAGGTAAACAAATTTTCTAAAAAAAAAAATAGTATATTAGTCAAAATCCTTTCAAATTTTATTAAAAATTAAATAGGCATCATTTTTTGTTTTCAAAACTAAACCAAAATATTGTACTTGTTATACAAATTTTATGCCAATAAAGTAAACAAAATATTATAACAACACTACTGTATATAATATTTATACAGTTTTAACGATATGAATCCCTTGAAAATAAAATATATATAACTTCTGTTCTAAAATAGTTGACTTACTTTAATGTTTACATGTATAATTTTTCTTCATAAATGTCTATATCCACATGCTTATAATAAGCACATCAATGAGTTAAGTAGTTTTGCTTTGTCACAGTACATATACATCACTATTCATGTTTTATTCAACTAATGTTGATATTCTGAATGATTTAAATAGTTATCATAAATAAAATAGTTTTACTTTTTACTTAATAAAAAAATCTCCTTTTCTTTGATTTTGATCTTCCTCTCACATTTTTTATCACATTTTTTAAATTAAAATAATTATCATAAATAAATATAATAACTTTTAGTTTTTAATATTACAAATCTATTTGAAAAAACACTAAAAGTGATGGACAAAATGTTACCACAAGTAGACTCCACATGCTAAATAATTTCAACATTGTCTTTTGTTTTTTCTTTTTTTTTTGGTACAGATCTTTTGCTTTAGTCCTTCTATATATCAACTTATATTATTCATTTTTCTTTTAATTGTTGAGGTGTTTTTTGTTATTGTTTATATATCATTATGCTAGTATAATAAATATTTAATTTTTTTAATGCAAAATTAATTCTTTTTTATAGTTAAAATTTTTATTTTTTTTTTTAAATTGGCTATGAAGATTATACGAAAATTATTTTTTTAAATTTTTAGTTTTGAATTTCCATTGCGTTTCTAGTCAAATTTTAATAAAAGTTTATCTGATTAATTTAGAAAGGTTAATTTTTGTAAGGATTTAAAAGAGGCCAAAAAACTGAAAGGCTTGAAGAAAATAATTCCCACATGTTGTATATGCAAATAAGACAAATAAATTTATTATTATAAAATAATTAATAATTAGTTAGTTAGACCAATAACAAACAAACATATAACATATATAAAAGTTTAATTAAAAAATATTAAATATATAATAAAAATTTATTTATTTATTTCTCTTCCTCACCCCAGTGAAAAATCCCATTTCCACCATAACCACGATATTTCCATTCTTCCATTATATTTTATTTACAATTATATTTCCTATGATTTCATATTTTCTATACTCATAGTTGACATGTAAAAAATTTCTTCAGTTGTAATGGTATTGTACAATTTTATCATTCGTAGCTATGTCATTGTTTTTTTTTTAAATCATCAACTTCACAATATTTTGTTACTATCATTCATATTAAGAAAGTTACATAATCAATACAGTAATAAAAAAATACTGATAATTATTGAGCATGAAATACCATTGTTAACAATAATCGACACAATATTTTACAATTTATTCCTTATTATTAAAAAAAATAAAAATTCAACATATAAACTGGAATCAACCATTTGTAGTTATGTAATCAATATGACCAGATGACTAATACACATGCATATATCATACTCGGTATATATCTGTATGCTACTAATTCATCGGTTAATATTCTTATCTAACACATTTTATTTTACATGCGAAGTAACAATAGTTTGTCCACCAACTTAGTATATTCATTTTTTATAACACAATCAAGCGAACAAGAACTGTTCATATGAGTGAAAGAGCGAGTTCGGCGTAGGAATTCATTACTCTTGCAGAGAAAACTGGGGCACTCCCAATTGATTATGGAAAATAACTTAGTACTATTGCGAGCACGATACAACTTCTCTCCATATCTTCTCTAAACGGTGATGCAATAAATGCCCCACATATACGACAAACTCTCTGTATGACAAAAATTCCTTATTCATATGTAGTATCTTTTTCCAGTAATAACATTCCATAAGTATATAATCAGATAAGACCAGAATTTGTACGTGATATATTATATAATAAATTGAGTGCCAATCTTCTAGCAGGCATGCAAAATGTGTAACTCTGTTGAAAATAAAAACTAATATTTAATGTGTCAGTAAATAATTATTATTATCATTGTCAAAGATATATCGTGTTCAATATACTTAGCAAAGCTAATGTCATTTGAGTATATTTGTTTTTACCACTCACAGCATTTGATAATTAAGTAAAAATAATGTGTTGGTGAAGATAACGATATCAAAGAGGATCTCGGCATAATAATATCTCGAAGAACTATTTTGGTTGAAGCCAAATGATATAAATTCTTACACCTACATATAAAAAGGTTAAAGTCACTAATAAATAATATTAAAAAATAAAAATAATAATACATATTAGATGTAATGGCCAAATCAAATTTTAGATAAATATTTTATTTATTTCTTGAATAATATCAACAACAAAAATAATATAAATATAAATAGTACATATATATATATATATATATATATATATATATATATATATATATATATTATGTCATAAAATTACACAGAACGGATATTCATAAAATTCAAATTATCATCAGTCTGTGATCTAATGAGTACAAGTAGTATATTGATCAGCAATTCATCTGGTAAATACAGAAGTCTTGATTTTTGAGATTTTGGCTTTGTTCTCCTTATCCTACATGGAAAATAAATATTAAATTACAAAAAAAATTAGAACATAATATGAAAGAAGTAATAAGATGAAATAAAAAATTTAATTGTATAAAATCAAAGATTACTTCATAAAAGAAAAAACATAAATATAATTACATTGTTACGATCAATTAGATCAGAGATGGTTAAAGGTGAAAATATAAACTAATGTCTTCTTTTAAAAATATGCTATCATTAGGAGGAAAAATAATAATTAGAATTGCTACCAATTATAGTGCATGAACTGAATTTGCAAACACATATTTATAGACATTTCTTGATAGCAACTATTCATCCTACAATAACATTCTTCTCAGTATAATTTATAATACGTATATACTATTCACAATTGACTTGTATAATGTGGATACAACTACTATTTAAAGTTGAAAAACTATTTAAAATTGACTTGTAACATCCTTCGCTACTTTTAATATAGTGTATTAAAAGATTTTTTTTTATCACTTTCACCTTTATTTTCCATCATCATTATACAAATGATGACATTATTGAAATTAGGAATATAGTATATATATAATTATAAAAAATAAATTATAAAGATAATGACAATATTGTAATTAATAATATAACTTACTATTGTTTTAACAAGTACATTTCAAAAATACATATAAATTTAGTTATAGCAACTATTCATCCTACAGTAACATTCTTCTTTGTGTAATTTATAATACGTATATACTATTCACAATTGACTTGTATAATGTGGATACAAGCACTATTTAAAGTTGAAAAACTATTGAAAATTGACTTGTAACTCACTACTTTTAATGTAGTATATTAAAAAAATTCTTTTTTATAACTTTTACCTTTGTTTTCCATTATCATTATACAAATGATGACATTATTGAAATTAGGAATATAGTATATTAATATATATATATATATATATAGTATAATTATAAAAAATAAATTATAAAGATAATGGCAATATTGTAATTAATAATATAACTTACTATTGTTTTAACAGTACACTTCAAAAATACACATAAATTTAGTTATAGTAACTATTTCTCCTACAGTAACTATTCTTCGCTGCTTTTTAATGTGGTATAGATTAATGTTTTTAGTGGGGCAATTTCAAATAAGAAAAGTGATATATCTTATTTGGTATTTAGAATATGTAGTGAAAATAGAAAAATTAAGTCCGATGAAGTTCAAAAATATGTTGAAAACATAAAAGGAAATAGTTGATTAAAAATGGGAAGTGATAAAAGGAAATCATCGTTTAAAATTAAGTTTTAAAAATATTTATTAACAAAAAAGTTGAAAAAAAATCTTAATTAATATATTTTTGTAAGTGCCATATAAGTAGCATATATATATACTAATTTTTGTAATACACGCGTTGCACGTGAATCGTGTTTATGTTATATCTATATATGTTCATCAATAATAGATGTACCTATCAAGAAATCATAGTTAAAAAAATAGTATTACATGTTAATGACATTAACATAGATAAATTTATTAAAAGACTTAATTCATAATATAAATATATAATTTAAAAAAAAATTAAAAGGAAGGAAAAATTAACACACTAATATTTTAATCATAAATTTATACCCTTAATATTTATTTTAATTCGTAGTATTTTTTAAAATTAATTTATAATTTTATAATTATTTATAACTTATTAAATTAAAAAATTGATCAATCTTAATTTTTATTAACATATAGTTATTGACAAATTATTAATTTATTAATATTAAAAAAACAGGAAATAAAAATATCAATTATCATAAATCATGTAATAACCCGGACCTGACAATTTAACGTGCATATCGGAATGTCATACATAGCTAGTAAAACTAAATTTGGTTTAATAAATAAATACTGATGTGTATATATCTATACAATAAGCTAGAATTTAATGATTGGTATATTAATATAGAGATACATATAAGTGGGATTATATATAAGTGTAAGTGGAATTACATATAAGCCACAAATTTATAAATAAATTGGACACCCCCCATTTATAGTATTTTAATCTTTGTTTTTCTTTATGCTTGGAGAATCGACTTATTTCTCCCATTCTGCCGTGTTTTCCTTGGCTGGTGCTTCCGGTGGTTATGGTTGCCGTGAATCCTTCCCTTTTTGTCATCTATGTTCAAGTCTTTGGTGAGTTTCCTTGCTCCTCCTTTCTAGTAGGCCGTGAAATTGGAGATAGAGGGAGGTTAAGAGCTGAAATTCAGCTTATTTGGAAGTAGTGACAGTCGAGAGCTTAGGCTCTCTTCTCGGGTCTATTAGAGCACATCTCTTTCTTTCTCTTTTTGCAGCGTGTGACTGGATGTTGGTGGAACAAAACTATTCCTGGAAATTTAAGCAGCTGAATGAAAAAAAAAACACATAACCTGTTCGGTTGGAACTTTGCTCCCTTGCTCTACCGTTGATCCTCTTTCTTGTAGCTTAGCAGGGTATCTTAGCTTTCAGCCGCCTGCTTCATGTCTCTTTGTGTGTTGCCGTGAGGAGAGGGATGCTTAGAGGGGATTGAATTCAGCTAGTAATAAGAGTGGGTATCAGCAGCTGATTTTGCCCTGTTTTCGGTCCCTTATGGGTTGAAGGTATATTTTCTTTTGGATTTAGCTGTGCGTGCGTGTGAGGGGTAAGAGGGCAGTAAGACTTTTTGTGGCAGTCCCTCTAACGCATCAACTGGGTTCTCTTGATGTTAATAATAGTGTGATATTAGACTTAAAGAAGTAGGTGTTAGGAGAAGAAACAAAAAAGTTTAGGAGCAAAAGATAGAGAGAATGTTTATACAATTATTGACAACGAAGTCTTGAAATTTAAATGTGTTAATATTGGGAAAGGAGGTATAAAAATGTTAATATTAGGAGTGGAATAAGTTATGACTATATATATATATATAGTCATATATATATATATATATTTATTTATTTATATAAGCAAAATAAATGAATTTGTTAAGATAATCAACTAAGGTTTAGATATATTTAGTTAAATTAAGAAGTTGTAGGATTAACCTTAAAATGATTATTGTGAATAATATATAAATTGGTGATTTTCAGCTCCGGGTCATGTCGAGGATATTTCGACTCCGTCGCAGGATAAGCGGAACTGAGTTTCATCCTTAAAGTAGTGAGTTAATTACATGTCATGTGGTTGCCAGATTATTATGTGCAATTATGTGTATATTTGAATTGATGTGTTATATTAAGAAATACGGAAGTGCATTTCTTCAGTGATTTAATGGAAAGTATAATTTGTTTGTTATTGAGTGTGGTTGATAAGGGTTAGCAAAGTGAATTTTTCTGAGAATGGTTTTTATTTATTTTCGAAATTAAAATCCAGGTGCATTTAAGATAATTGGATTTGACATTTTGATATGAGCTATTCTGATTTTGACAATTGTTTTAAAAGAATGGAATGCTCAGCCCCTATGGGATGGATTGTGTACGGAAGAATTAATTTATTGTGAGGGCGTGTAAATGTCCGGTGGGGAGAGATACTGTTGTGCGGGGCTGAGTTACTCATTACCCTTTGTTTGCTTGTATGTTTGTATTGCTTTGCATGAGTTGATTGCTATGTTGGAAATGATGAACTATGTAAATCGTGATCGTGTGATAATTATAAATACATATGTGTATAATTACATTTAGGCATGAGACTAAGCTATGATATTTGTGTTGTGTGATGCTGGTATCCTTGGGGTATGTGGTTTGCTCACTAAGTCTCTGTGACTCATTCCTTTCTTTACTATTGTTTTTCTTTGGTTTCCAAGAAACCATTGTTTGCAGTGCCAGAGTCTATTACCTGCCGAAATTGCTGCGGCAAGATATAACTCGGAATCTCACACTTAGGGCTTAAGGGACAAACTTCACTTACAATCACTATAGGTGTTTCACATTTGTGTGGTATACTGAGTTAATCATGGAAATTTTATATTTTATTAGGAGTAAAGCTCCTTTGTATATTTTGATATTATGGTTTATTATTGATCTTGTAACAGCCTGTATATATATATATTATGGGAAAAGTTCAGCTTTATGGGAAACTACTGCCAAATTTTCAGTAAATGTCTTATGCTTAATACCCAAGTCATGATTTTAATTTAACTCAGTAATATTTTATTAGTCTTAATGGTAATGTGTAAGAGTCAGAGATGTATAGTTCTTGAGCATTCAAGGTTACAGAGGTATGGTTATCCATTCCTCCAGCCATTCATACCTCTATTTCAGGGTGGGACAAATCAATTACAATATTAATATTTAAATAAAGAAGAATTAGAAAATAATTACAAAAGTAAAATAAATAGTCTATCTAAAGTAAAAAAACAACAAAAAAGTATTTATGTCATAATAAAAAATCATAAGAATTTTTATCAAAATAAAATTTCTTCTACTAAACCATTTTTATATTTGTAAACAAATTGATGAATTTTTTAAAAAAATTCATAAAAATATATATATATATATATATATATATATATATATTAATTTATTTTAATTCTTAGGATGGAAGATGAATTGAAAGTTACAACAATAATATTATAATCATGAAAACTACATTCTTAATTTTATTTTATTTATTTATATTATTTAAAAAATAATATTCATAAATTTGAGAAAAATTAAAAAATCTTATAATTATTAGAAACTTATTAAATCAAAAAAATAGAAAAATTATCTTAACTACTATAATTGACATATAATTATTGAAAAAATATATGTAAAAAAATATGAATAAAAAGTTAAAACAATAACATTATGATCATGAGAAACTATACACTTAATATTTCTTTTAATTCATACTATTTCAAAAAAAATTAATTCATAAATTTGAGAAGAACTTAAAAAATTATGATTATTAGGAAATTATTAAACAAAAATATTGAGAAATTCAATCCTAATTACTATTGACATATAATTTATAGCTTTGTTAATATTAAAAAGAATTAGTAAAAAAGAAATTAATAGTTATAAAACAATTACAATACTATTGATATTAAAATGGAGAAGAATTAGGAAAAAAAGAAAAAATAATAGTTTATTTGTAACAACATAACAACTAAAGGTAACTTTGTAATTAAAAAAGCTCATATGGGTATTTAAGAAAATCAAAAGATTATTCTCTTAAGTCACTTAGCATAGATATAGATATATATAATTGAAAAACTTATAATATTATACTCACATGCACGTCCTTAAGTGCATGCTGAATAATTCTTTTTTAAAATATAAAATAGTTATTTTAAAATTTTTAATCTTATTTAGAAAGGAAAAGAGAAGTTAGTGTGTGAGTGCATAGTTATTAAGAATTTATTTTTTTAATTAATTTAAATTAATAAAACAATATTTAAATTTTTTGTAATATGATAAGGTATGAGACCATAAGGATTTTTTTTTTCTTTTTATAATAGTTTAGATATATATATATATATATATATATACTAACATCTTGCACTTGCTCAAATACTTTCATTTTATAATTTACATTAGAATTCACTTTAATTCTTATAGTTCAAAAAAGTCAAAATCAAGTACTTGCAGTTTTAAAATTGAGTAAATATAGTTTCTATAATCATTTTCTGTCCAAATTGACTTAATGAAAGATGACGTAGACTAACATAATACTATATTTCAAATAAAAGATGACATATCAATACATCTATTGATAATTTTTTTTAATTTTAAAATATATATAAAATAAATAATTAAAATTATGAATTCTGATTTTAAACTATGATGTTCAATATATCTATTTTTAATGTGGTACACGTCATTTTTTGTTAAGTCAATTTGAAAAAAAAAATGACGATAGAAACTATATTTGCCAGATTTTAATGAGTTCTTTATTTTAACTTTTTAAACTATAAGAACTAAAGTGAATTCTAGTACAAATTATAAAATAAACAGTTTATTTTAACCTATACAATTTTTACTCAACACTTACCAAAACAAAAAATTTTGTTCTCAAACTATAATTTTTTTAAGCCCCAGAGGGGGCGCTGTCAGTGGGCTAGATAGTAGAGAGAGCTTGAAGAGATATACACTCCTCCAAAATATTAGATTACAATTAGCTAGATTCTAACTTTTAAATTGCACTAAATTATATACCAAGTTGATATTTGATAATGAAAAATGGTCTTCATTAGACAAACTACATAATTTAAAAGAAACATTTTTCCGTTAGCAAATTTGGTGTTTTCTTTGCACAATTGAAAGAGCAACGAACCTTATTTTGTTGTTTAGCACATTGGTCAAACATGAAATTACGTAGTTAATAATGAATAAACTCTGTTTTCAAGAACAATAAATCTTGTTTTATTTCATAAATAAAAATGACCAACGTATTTTATTATGTTAATTTTCATAATCGCTCGCGGTTGATTGAAAAGTGAAAGCGCGTAACAAAAAGTATCGTACATTCAATAATAAAGAGACATTATTTGCAAGAGCAATAAGACTTATTCAATTCATAAACAAAAAATGACACAGATGTATTAACCAACATTTAGATGTCACAACTCACAAGTATCCAAACATCAACAAAAGTGCTCTTTAATTCTCCATCCGGTTGCTATTCAGCTCCTCAGGTGGTTGTGAGGATCAAATCTGCAAAACAGAAGCTGTTTAAATTTAAACTATTCTTCTATAAGCCCAACTCATCAGTACTGTTTCTCTTTTAGCTCCCTCTCTTTAATATTAGATGACCTTTTGCAATAGTTGAAAGACACCAAACAGTTCTTGTGGAGTTCTCAGTAATTTGCATCAGTATAATGCACTTAATCTCATTAAAAAAAGTCTTAATTTGTAGATATTTTAGTCAAGCCTGTGTATTTTGACCACCATTTTTCTTTCTCATTAATATGTGATTTTAAAATTGCAAAACCTACCATTTTCTTGTCCTTGTGGCAGCCAATGAACTCTAAGTAAACTTGAAAATCATCTGTATCATTATGCTAACAACTCCTTCGTGGTGATTGATGAAAACTCATTTAAATATGATGGGGGTCATTTTCTTTGATACTTAAAATATAATTGACTTAAAACGTTGTTCTTTTATATTTTATTAATTAAGTAGTTAGTACTTAATTAGTCTCTGAGATGTAAAACAAAAAGCCTGGAAAGTCTTTGCTTGTAAGAGCAGATCCAGACTTTCAAAGCATCCGAAATTGGGTGCTGCTCTGAGAAATTCTGTGATACTTCTCTCTCTGAATATGCTTCGCCTCAGAAATGAACTTCCTTTACTAGTTTTAGTGTTATCTTGCATGAGGGTTTGGATATCTACAGAAGCAAGATTAGCTCAAGATGAAGGTAAGAATGTACCTTAAATATGGTACTAAACTTCACTACAAAATTGAATTCGTCCAGCACTTTGGGAAGCAGATAATTATAAGCAGAAATGAGATTAGACCAATGGTTAATGTTTAGTGTGATAACTCGATAATTAACGTATGTATTAGAATATTCGTATGTGTTATAACTTGATTTTCTAACAGTACAATTTAGGATGTAGTACGTTGATTGTCGTGCATATAATAATAATAATTTATTTAATTAGAATAATAAGATATTTATATATATACATATATATGTGCGGTGACTTAAAGCCCACACTCTATTAGTTAAATTAGATTTAAATTTTAGTTCATGAAAATTCTATTATAGGTAAAAATTAGTATATATATGTATATATAATAATTTAGAAATCAATAATTATTTAACTATTTATATAACGTAATTGAATTAATGTTATACCACATGTGTAAAAGATTATTAACTATTAATGTCATAACTATTTATATATGTGTAAAAGAATATTAAGTATAAGTAATATTTCATTTCTTTGTCTTATTTGCTTTCTTTTCCTTCTTCATCATACTCACTGACTAACGATTTTTTTTATATATAATTCATCTCTTCTGGACTGTTCCTTACTTCTTGTTGTATCCTACTCACTGCCTTCATTTTCGTCTTATATCCTTGCCTCCTGAGATCTTAAGATTTTCTTGTTTTGTTTTCCATCTCACTTGTTTGTGCAGTCACCCATATTATTAAACCTCCTACCCGCTGGTTGCTGTGAGTTCTACCAATTAAGCCCTTAAGTTTCCTAACCTCAGCCCCTGGTCTGTTTTTTTTACTGAGAGGAGGGTTCAGTTCTTGGCCGTGAGGGAGCAAGTGGGCGGCAGGAATGTTGAAGGCAGTCTATCCTAGCTAAGTAAGTGGGCGGTTTGATGTTCTTGGGTTTGATCTTTCCCTGTTTTGGCTAGATTTATGCTTCTTTGTTCTGGTTTATCTCTAACTGTAAATTTCTGTTTTGGCACTTAGATGTTTAAGCTCCCTTAGGTTGTGATTGTAATTCACCGATATGTTGATGGATGATTTGGAGGTAAGGTGGCAGCCAAGTCTTATTTTGGTCCTTGTCGCGGGGTAGTAGTGTTTTAGGTGATGGAAGTTTCCTAATTAGGTGAGTTATAGGAATTTATTAAAACTAAACGTGGTGATTGGAGTGTCGTTAAGCACTTAAACACAAGAGGTTTGAAGGAGCTGCAAAGTCTTGACTAAAGATTAGTGAATGAGAGCACATAAGGTAGTTAATAAAATAGAAAAGTTGGAATTCCATCATGATAATTTAGACCTGTACATGGTAAGTTTATGGAAGTCTAATTAATTAGTAATTAAATTCAATGTTTAAAATAAAAATTATATGAGGAATTGGTAGTGAACTTAATAAAATCCAGTATGTGAAATGGATACAATTTAAAGGCTTAAAAGAGTAAGTTAAATTTGTCAAAAATTATATTTAGGTGAATTAGGATGAGCCATGTATTTTAAGAAAATGATTTAGAAGTTATAGGGGATTAAATATAATATACTCATAGGAATTAATTACTTACTAAACAATTAATTGGAATTGTTAGGATTGTTAAATTGATATAGTATATTGATTAATCGGGATAGGTGTCTATATAGGTAGTTATATGTACACATAGGAATGAGAGTTAAGTGGCTTGTGATGGGTGCCAGGGGCAGATTTCGTGGTTAACAGGAATTTGGTATTTCGAGTGTCTTCAGGGCAAAAATTAAATTAAGAGTTTAAAAGATAAAATGTAGCTTATGGTCTTGAGATGTTGTCTACAAAATTTCGTAGCTTGATTCTAAATATGTAGTGAGTTATAGTTATTAAACTTTGACTAGGTCAGGCAGAATTCGTAGTGCCATATTTTTGGTTCATGTAAGAAATTGAGTCATTTCCAGATTGATTTTAGAAAAAGTTTCTAAATAATAAAGATAGATACATTTTTCTAATAATAAACCCAACAAACGAAATTAGATTTCGTTTTTCTTAGAGAAAATTATGTTTAATTAACTAAGATAAGGTTAAAGCTGTCAAAATTTTACGTGTTACAGAATTTAATGTAACTTCAAACAATAAACTGTATTGATATACAAGTCTAAAAAATTTCAAATGATGTACCATCATAAATCTACATTTTTCTACTATTTCATAAGTTTTACGAAACTGGATTCGGAGTTTCCTGGAGAAAAATATGATCGTTAAAGTAGACACTGGTCCAAACCTCAAGTTTGGACAGTTTTAACATTTTTAACTCATTAAATGCTTTCTATTCTTTTCTAATGGTTCATCCTACCATATTCTTTGTTAAGATATTTAAAAGGCATCTTCATTCTTAATCTTATTACCTAAAGTCTAATCTATATTAATTGACATGTAATAGCTTAGAGGAAAAACTTATGTAAATAAACCTATATAAGTTGAGCTATAAGTTTAGTAAGTAAAAGAGTATAACAATAATGTTTATAAACTAAGTAGTATTTGAAATTATGAATTTCAGTTTCAGGATTCTAATGTGGGCCTAAAATGCGTGGACCCAAGTGAGTGACGAATGGAACCGGTAACAAGTGAGTGGTTAATTGCTGCCTTTAGGAGCTAGATTAGTATGTGTGATTATATATTTATTTGAATATGCATGATACATGGAAAGTAAGCTAGTGGAGTAATTTCAGTAATTTGCTTGAATAATGTTTGCTTGATATTGATTATTGTGTTGACATTGTTTGTGTTTGATAAGGGCCAACTCGTGAACATTTTATGGAAAATGATTTTTATTTCTGAAATTAAAAATCTAGGTGCACCTTGGATACTCTGATTTGAAATTATGAGAAATCCTGATTCTGATGAATATTTTTAAAAAGAATTGAGTGCTCAGCCCTGGTGGGATGGATTGTGTACGGGAAATTAATTTGGTGTGCGGGCACGCAAATGCCCGGCAGGGGGTGATATTAGTGTGCAGGGGCTGGGTTACTCGTTGGCCCTTTGGTTGCTTTGTTTGATATCATTGCTCTGATAAATTCGTGATCTTGTGTATCATGTAAATTGTGAATTTATGACCTTTACAATGTATAAGTGCAATGTGAATTAAGATATGAATAATGTTACGCAGTGTTATTACGTATGTTATATGCTTGTGTTGTGTGATGCTAGTACCCTTTGAGTACGATTTTTCACTCACTGAGTCCGTAGGACTCACCCCTTTTCTGTGGTTATATTTTTTTTAGTAGCAGGACCTCAAAAGAAGTTAATCGCTAATGCGAGGTTTTGCTAAGAATTTGACGATAAGGTATGCCTCGGAATCTCATACTTGGAGTCAAAGATGAAAGTTTGCAGTCACATTAGAACTATGGGTGTCAAATGTGGTATGATGTAATATTCTAGTACTTGTTTTGTTAATGATGTGAACGGAGCAGAGCTCCTTATGGTCTTTGTATTATGTTGAGTAATAAAAGAGTTTATAGGATTGTATTTTAAGGCATGTTCCATACTGTAAGGGACCTCTGCCGAAATTTTCAGTAAGTGTGATTTGTTGTAATCAACCAACTTTTAATGTTAACTTTTGTCTTTATAATTTCTTGGTTTTATTCATTGGTGAGTTAAGAGTCATGGTCTTTCATTTATTTGAGTCAGGGTTACGGAGGTTTGGTTACTATTCCTCCGGCCAGTCATACCTCCATAAGGGGTGTGACATTTAGATCATTTACATAATTTACAAAGGAGCATGTATTATATGCATAGGGTTTGCTCTATGTTTTTAAATTAGACCTTTCAAATTTCAAATGCCATGATTTTTTTCTGTGTTTTGAGATAACATCACTAAGAAAATAAATAAGAACGGTTAACAATAAGAAGAGCTAGCTATATCACCACAAGGAATTTAATTAGGTCAATTGCAGAGACAGACTTAATTTCATCTTTAAGGTTAATTGCACAATATTTTGTGAACTACCATTTATTTTATCTCCTTCCATGCTTGCTTAGATGCTGGGCACTCAATTGTGGCGTGAAGACTTGATTCCCAATTTCCACATTTAGATGTAGTGAAAATAGAAAAATTAAGTCTGATGAAGTTCAAAAATATATATATTGAAAAGATAAAAGGAAATAGTTGATTAAAAATGGGATGAGATAAAGGAAATCATGGTTTTAAAAATATTTATTAACAAAAAAGTTGAAAAAAAAAATCTTAATTAATATATTTTTCTAAGTGCCATACAGGATAGCATATATATATATATATATATATATACTAACTTTCGTGACACATGCATTGCACGTGAATATTTTTTATAATATGTCTATATATGTTCATCAACAATAGATATACTTATCAAAAAATTATAGTTGATAAAAAAATATTACTATATGTTTATGACATTAAACACATAGATAAATTCATTAAAAGATTTAATTTATAATATAAACATAAAATATATTTTTTTAAATATTAAAGATGAAAGAAAAATTAACACACTAATATTTTAATCCTAAATTTACACTCTTAATATTCTTATTAATTCATAGGATTTTTTAAAATTAATTTATAATTTTATAATTATTTATAACTTATTAAATAAAAAAATGATTAATCTTAATTATTATTGACATATAGTTATTGACAAATTATTGATTTATTAATAATAATACAAATTAGAATATAAAAATATCAATTTTCATAAATCAATTACAATATTAATATTTAAATGAAGAAGAATTAGAAAATAATTACAAAAGTAAAATAAATAGTCTATTTGAAGTAAAATAATAACTAAAAAGTATTTAAGTCATAATAAAAACTCATAAGAATCTTTAAGAAAATAAAATTTCTTCTACTAAAACCATTTTTATATTCATAAACAAATAGATAAATTTTTTAAAAGAATTCCTATTTATATATATATATATATATATATAATTCTTAAGATGGAAAAAGAATTAAAAATTAAAACAATAATATGATAATCATGAAAACTATATTCTTAATATTTTTTTTAATTTATAGTATTTTAAAAAAATTGATTCGTAAATTTGAGAAAAACTAAAAAATATTATAATTATTAGAAACTTATTAAACAAAAAAATAGAAAAATTATATCTTAACTACTATAATTGACATATATTTATTGAAAAAAATATATTTAAAAAATATGAATTAAAAGTTTAAACAATAATATTATAACCATGAGAAACTATACACTTAATATTTCTTTTAATTAATAGTATTTTAAAAAATTAACTCATAAATTTGAGAAGAATTTAAAAAATTATGATTATTAGAAATTTATTATAAAAAAAATTGAGAAAGTCAATCCTAATTACTATTGACATATGATATAGATTTGTTAAGATTAAAAAGAATTAGTAAAAAATAAATTAATAGTTATAAAACAATTACAACCCTATTCATATTAAAATGGAGAAGAATTAGAGAAAAAAATAAAAAATAATAGTTTATTTGTAACAAAATAACAACTAAAGGTAACTTTGTAATTAAAAAAGCTAATAATGGTATTTAATAAAATCAAAAGATTATTCTCTTAAGTCACTTTTATATGTAGTATAGACAGAGATATATATAGTTGAAAAACTTATAATATTATAGTCACATGCACGTCCTTACGTGCATGTTGAATAATATATATTGTTTTAAAATCTAAAATAGTTATTTTATTTTATTTTTAATCCTATTTAGAAAAGAAAATAGGAGTTAGTGTGTGAGTGCCTAGTTATTAAAAAGTTACTTTTTTAATTAATTTAAATTAATAAAAAATATTTAACTTTTTTATACTATGATAAGGTATGAGACCATAAGGGTTTTATTCTTTTATAATAGTATACATACATACATACATACATATATATATATATATACTAGCATCTCGCGCTTGCTCAGATACTTTTATTTTATAATTTACATTAGAATTCACTTTAATTCTTATGGTTAAAAAAGGTCAAAATCAAGTATTTGCAGTTTTAAAATTAAGTCAATATAGTTTCTATAGGCATTTCTCGTCCAAATTGACTTAATGAAAGATGACATAGACAAACATAATCCTACATTGTCAAATAAAATATGACATATCAGTACATTTGTCTTCGATAATTTTTTAAAATTGTAAAACATATATAAAATAAATCATTGAAATTATGAATTCTTGATTTTAAAACTGATGCTAATACACCTATTTTAAATGAGGAACACATCATTTTTTTTGTTGAGTCAATTTGAACAGATTGGCCAGATTTTAATGAGTTCTTTATTTTAACTTCTTAAACTATAAGAACTAAAATGGATTCTAGTACAAATTATAAAAGTAAACAGTTTATTTTAACCTACTACAATTTTTACTCAACACTTACCAAAACAAAAAATTTTGTTCTCAAACTAAAACTTTTTTTAAGCCCAAGAGGGGGCGCTGTCAGTGGGCTAGATAGTAGAGAGAGCTTGGAGAGATATACACTCCTCCAAAAGATTAGATTACAATTAGCTAGATTCTAACTTTTAAATTGCATTAAATTATATACCAAGTTGATATTTGATAATGAAAAATGGTCATCATTAGACAATTACATAATTTAAAAGAAACATTTATCCGTTAGCAAATTTGGTGTTTTCTTTGCACAATTGAAATAGCAACGAATCTTATTTTGTTGTTTAGCACATTGGTCAAACATGCTTGGTTAAAAAGTTAATGACGTGAAATTACGTATTAAATAATAAATAAACTCTTGTTTTCAAGAACAATAAATCTTGTTTTATTTCATAAATAAAAATGACCAACGTATCTTATTATGTTAATTTTCACAATTGATCGCGGATGATTGAAAAGTAAATGCGCATAACCAAAATTACCGTACATTCAATACTAAAGAGACTCCATTTGCAAGAGCAACAAGACTTCTTCAATTCATAAACAAAGATGACATAGATATATTAACCAACATTTAGATGTCACAAGTATCCAACATCAACAAAGAGTTCTTTAATTCTCCATCAGGTTGCTATTCAGCTCTGGTTGTGAGGTTCAAATCTGCAAAACAGAAGCTGTTTAAATTTAAACTATTCTGCTAGAAGTCTAATTCCTCAGTACTGTTTCTCTTTTTGTCAAGCCTGTGTATTTTGCACACCATTTTTCTTTCTCATTAATATGTGATTTTAAAATTGCAAAACCTACCATTTTCTTGTCCTTGTGGCAGCCAATGAACTCTAAGTAAACTTGAAAATCATCTTTATCATTATGCTAACAGCTCCTTCGTGGTGATTGATGAAAACTCATTTAATACGATAGGGTCATTTTCTTTGATAACTAAAATATAATTGACTTAAAACGTTGTTCTTATTCTATTACATTAATTAAGTATAATTAGTACTTAATTAGTCTCTGAGATGTAAAACAAAAAGCATAGAAAGTCTTTGCTTGTTAGAGCAAACTTTTAAAGCATCCGAATCGGGTGCTGATCGGAGAAATTCTATGATGCTTCTGCCTCTGAATATGCTTCGCCTCAGATATGAACTTCCTCTATTAATAGTTTTAGTGTTATCTTGCACGAGGGTATGGATATCTGCAGAAGCAAGATTGGCTCAAGATGAAGGTAAGAATGTACCTTAAATATGGTGCTAAACTTCACTAGAAAATTGTATTCATCCAGCACTTTGGGAAGCAGATAATTATTTTCTATGTGAAGCATGCATTTTATTTCATTGAATTTGGTATACTTTTCTTTTAGACTTTATTCTAATTTTTGAGATAAAATTATGAAATTAATGGCTGTATATATTATTCATGGCTGTTCCTTTTTCACCTTTTCTGTTTTTAGATCAAGTTATACCTAGTTTTTGATCCCTTATTATTGTGCTTGTAAAATTTCCAAGCTTTGTAATTTTTACATCTCCAATTATAAAATAATAACAACTTCATATACAACTTCAAGTGCTTTTTTGCAGAATTTGCTGAGTAGAAATGAGATAAATTAGACCACTGCTGAAGGTTTAGATCATTTACTTAATTTCACTAAGGAGCATGCACCCTATATATATATATATAGGATTTGCTATATGTTTTTTAAATTAGATCTTTCAAATTTCAAATGCTATGATTTTTTGTGTGTTTTGAGAGAACATTGCTAAAGAGCTAGCTATATCACTACAACAAAATTAATTATCGGAGACAGACTTAATTCATTTTTTATAATAGAGTCAATTGCACGATTTCTTATGAATTATTATTTATTTTGCAATAGTTTTTAGCGGATATAATCATCTTGTTTAAGCCATGATTCCCAAAGAATCCTCAATCATTCAAATTATCTATTAAATCCAATATATTAACTCAAAAAAGACTAAACTATCATTGTTATGATTTTTTAATGTCTTTTTCATTTCTCTTTTTTTTTCTTTTTTTTTTCTAACAACTGTACTATCTATAATGATCTAATTTAACATATGTGGATTAAAATTATTATCAAATAAATAATACTAAAATAGATCAACATAAAGTGTTAAATTTGATAGAAAAATAAAATATAAAAAGATAGAGAAGACATAAAAAACTTATAACAATAATAGTCTAGTCTATTTTGAATTAATTTAATAGATAATTTAGTTAATTTATTAGCTATTTGCTAATTATGACTCAAATAAGAATGTACGTAAATGTCTAATTATATAATTTATGAGACTATTGCAAAATAAATAGTAGTTTGATAATCATAAAGTAAAATACAATTGACTCTTAATATCTAATAAGATTTATGTTATTAGTTGATATATATTTTACTAAAATTGACTCTTAAATTGAATGTATGTGAGTAGTTGATGCTCTCCAACAAATAACAAAAACAATGGGAAGTATTTACTGGAATTTCAATGCTGATACTTGTGAAGTGGGAATGGTTGGCATGACAACTGAACCGCCAAAGAGATCTGTGGCCCAAATCAATTGTAGCCGCCAATTTGAGAACAACACCAGCCATGTTGTAGAAATGTATGTGTCCCTCATTTTACATTGTTGTGTCACTTTATGTGTTTTAATGTGCATGTCTCTAATTTGGCGCGTAGTTTGTATATTTTATTCTTCTTAAGTAATATGTTGATAATATGTCTACAAAAATATTTTGGCCGTGATATTTTTATTTTATTTTTTTAATCATATTATCTTGTGTTAAGTGAACACAAAATAGATAAATTTATAAAAAAAAAAAATTATAAAATAATCTAAGTTTGAATTTTGATCTACTTTTTTGATTTATTATAATGTTAAATTAACATATGATAGAAGAGAAAGATAATTATATAATCACATAATATTTAATTATATATCATGTATAAAACAGTTTAGAGTCAATTTGGTTTGACACATGAGACGCGAAATCAATAGGTTGGGATGAAACTTAAAGAAAAAAAAATTATAGTTAAAGAAACACCTCAAAACCAGTTACTGGGTTGCTTTTCGAATGAATTTTTAATTTTTATAAATATAAACTTAATTTTTTTTATAAATAAATAAATTGAATACATATTTTTTTCATAATATACATAATAAACAATAAGAAATGTCTGTCAAAACATAGTTTGCAACCAGCTGAAACCATAATTTGTAATTAAAAACTAAACTTGCCTGTTAGTATAGATTAAAAGATTATTACATGAAAAAAAAAGTGTATAAATATATTTCCTACCTCAATAAGAAAAAATATATTTACTTTTTTTCTTTTGGAAAAGCAAAAATCAAACAAAAATAAAAGGAGGGAAACCCGCCCTCCTTTAACCCCGTTTCTGTATACTCAGAGTGGAGACCAAAAGATACTTCCTCAAGGGAAAATTTTCACGCGTCTCTATAAACGCTCTGGTCTGAAGGGTCATTCTGTATGGAACTGATGATGGTGAAGAGAGAAGAGAAGACCCAGTCCTCATTCCTCAACAGTCTAAGCTTTTCTATATACACAGCTTACTTTGTTTAGATTAGAGAGTGCATTAATGGTTCGGTTGCATGGTAATTCAATTGTGTAATCAACCCAAATCCCCTAAAAGGATAGAAACTCAGAGAAAATGCTCATTTGAGTTAAAGTTCTGATTTTATGTTTATTTTCTGTTCTGAATGTTTGGGGTTTAAGTATTAGTTGTGGTTTTGTAATGTAATGGTGGTGCATTGCAGGGTAATCAAGGGTTTCAGCCTTCCAGGTGTGCTTCCACCAGAACTGGTCAACCTTCCTTACCTCCGGCATATGTGAGAGACAAAAAGAGACTGCAGAGACCCCTGAGTCTCACCCAATTAATATGTTACTGCCTTATGTTTCACTTTCTCTCTCTTTGGTTGTCTAGAATTCAAAGAGAATAAATTTGGTTTCTTTTCCTTATAGAATTCTATAATAGAATGAGGGGATGGGGTGTGAAAAGTATAGCCTATTACATTTCTCAGCTTTTCTTTTTATTGTTTTGCAGTGATTTTGCATACAATTACCTTAATGGTTCAATACCTGTTGCATGGGCTTCAATGCAACTAAAGTTCATGTACGCCATGTACTCTCTTTCTCGGGTTAGGTTTTTAGGCCTAGCAAATTATGTTTCTAATGGAATTAACGTAATTGCTATTGATGCAGCTCTGTCTTAGGGAATCGTTTATTGGGTGAAATCCCAAAGGAGTTGGGGAACTTTTCAAGTCTAACATACTTGTAAGTTTGGTTCTCTGGTTCTGAAGTTTGTATTCAGTTTTCTGATCGTCACCGTTGAAACAAGAAATGGAGTAGCCGAAGTAGGGTGCAAAACTTATCTGAATTCTATATCAATTGGCATCAAAACAGTTAAAGTTCAGTCTTCTTTCACATTAGGCCTTAAAATGATTGCAATTTTAATCTTCTCCTGCAAAAATAAAACTCACATGGTCAGCAGTTATTTGTTCAGTCACTCAGTTCATTGCATGTGTGTTGAGCTTGTTTTCTATGTTGAAGTGATTATGTGTAACCAATTTTAAAATAATTTTTCCAGGAGCCTTGAAGCAAACCAGTTTTACGGAATGGTTCCTCCAGAGCTTGGGAAGTTAGTCAACTTGGAAATTTTGTAAGACATTTTATGTCAAATATATGTTTGAGTTTAGATTTAGTCCATTAATAGTCAGCATATACTGAGAGAACAAATGTAAATTTTCATTTTTTAGGATGCTATCCTCCAATCAGTTGAACGGGACTCTGCCAGCAGATCTTGCCGGGCTTAAAAATCTAACGGACTTGTAAGATACTGGTAACACAATGAATATTTCGTTTACTATATAATACCATTGTAATATCTGACCATTTATATTCCAAAATGCAGTCGGCTAAATGACAATAGTTTTTCTGGAACCATACCAGATTTCATTCAGAACTGGAAACAACTTGAACGACTGTAAGATGCATAACTTCCAATAACCAGAGAAAATTATTTGAGTTTAGAAAAGAGAAAGTATCAATTATCGGATTTTTACTTTCTCATAATTGTTAATGGGATTAATGCAGAGAAATGCATGCCTCTGGACTAGAAGGGCCAATTCCTTCATCTATATCTGTTTTAGAAAAATTAACGCAACTGTGAGTTGAAACATTTTATTACTGGCATTTACAAGCTCTATCAAATTGATACTACTTGTTCCTGGATGGATCTGTTATAACATAATGAAATCTTGATATGCAGGAGAATAAGTGACATAAATGGGAGAAGTCAGACATTTCCGGTGCTGAAGCATATGACAAGCCTTACAAGAATGTATGCTGAAAACATGTTCTATGTTCTTTCATTAGCACCCATATAAAATTTATCATCAGAGTATTGACATGCTTCTCTTTTGTCCTCCTCCATATATCTAAAAGAGTACTGAGGAACTGTAATATTTCTGGAGAGATTCCTGACTACATCTGGAGCATGAATTCTCTGCTAATTTTGTAAGTACAAAAGTACAGTACTTGATGTTTCAGTGAGAATCTATTTTCATCTATTTACCTTTATCTGCTTTGCAGTGATGAAACAATTAGAATAAGAACTTGAATTCCAAGATGATGCCTGCACCTAACAATTCAAACATCTATGTATACACTCACACACATGTATATATGTACCCATAATTTACTTTACCTGTCACTGATGCATTGGATGCAAAATTATTTTGGTTCCAGAAAATAATAGCATGCAATTTATGAAATAATGACAGTGCCTTCTGTGTGTGCTTAAAACTTAAATGCAGAAGTTCTACTATCTCTATACTAAATCATAAACAGTAACAGGGCATGAAAGATCTAATTAATGCTCAGAAATGATAATTCTGATTTTGTATACACCTGGAAGATAAATTTTATAGGAAAGTAGCCACAATGTATTGGAGATCTCCCATTTTAAATCTGTTTTCATTCTGTTCTCTCAATCAGAAAGAAAATGGCTTGCAAAGTCCTAAGACATTTTGGATTCATACCTAAAATATGATGCAGGTTTAGTTACATAATAAGTTAAATTAGTGTAAAAAATTCTGAACAAAAGAGTCCATCTCACAAAATTGGTCTCTGGCCCTAAGTAGCACAATGTTCTAGGATTAATGAAGTACCATTACACCAGATGATAATCCAGGAAGCAGGTAGTTGGTTTGACGTTTCTTAGCAATCGGATAAGAGTTTGAAGAATAAAATTGAGGGCTGATTGCACTGTACCTTAAAGTATTGGGTCATGAACAGTGTGCACCCTATAGTCGATAGTTGACAACATTACCCAAATTGAAAGCAGCAAGCAAATAGCACCTCATCATCAGTATTACTGTTAAATTTGATGATAGATGTGCACGTGCGCATTCTGCAACTCATGGAACCTATAAATGTACCATAACTACAACCTCCAAACTGGCCATGTTTTTGCTTTTGTACAGTGATTCATGGAAAGAAGATACCACAATTATCTGCATGGTTTTCTCATTGATAGAATATATTGGAGAGTTTGTTCATATTGAAATTTGATGTTTCAAATAGTTACTGATTTAATGCCCGCTTCCATTGTTATCAGACTTGAATGTAAGTCTAGTTACTAGCTTTTCCGTTGAAAGGATTTCATATTTCTTTCTTTCTTTTCTTTTCTTTTTCTTAAGGAAAAGAAAATCTCCTGAGGCATAGTAAAAGGACTATATGGAGAGCATCTACATTTTTAAATTATGATTCTAGTAGAGTTTAAACTGTCTCTCAGTTATGTCATATTTGTCGTGAGCATGAATCTACATAATTTCTAACATTAGGTAAACCAGTCCTATATTTGGAAGCAATCACAACCTAACCTCTGGAATTGCAGAGTCTGGGCTAGTGGTCAAATCAAATAAATAACAGTGTATCTTATTGGATGAGCGTGAGCCATTTTAAATATCTTTCTGTGATTTGAAAGCACAACTTAATGAAATATCTTCCACTTCTCTGTTATAGTTTTATACTTTCATTAGTATGTCTTCTGACAAGGAAGACATTTTCTGGTTCCAATTTAGTTATAATCAAATATAAAAAAATTACAGACTGCAGTGAATTACTAGTTAGCACTCTCAGTTATGTCAATGTTTGTTATTTTATGGGTAGAGCACGAAATCTCTTAATTTTCTCAGTACTTGCAAACATTTCTAATTATTTGCTTGTCAAGAATTTTATATTTTCTATACTCTATTCTTTTCAATATAAATTACTAATATGTAATTTAGTCTCAAACTTCTCATCTTTTTTTCTTTCTTTATTAATCAGAGGCAAACAGTTATGTCGTTGTATGAACTTAATGCATGGACTTAATTGGGCATGATTCTTGACTTTACTGTTTTTATGTTTCCTCTATCCGTTCATTTATTTCTGGCTGTTAATAGGGACCTTAGTTTCAATCAGTTAACTGGAGAAATTCCCACTTCTATACCCACAGCGACTTTGAAATTCATGTAAGCTTTGACTCTCAAACTGTAGCGCAGCGCTTCGGTTGTACACTTCTAATACATGGTTTTAGATTCTAATTTCCAAGTATGTGATTTCTTTCCCTTTTTAGATTCTTAAGCAGAAACTTGCTCAGCGGGCCAGTACCAGATTCAATCTTGAAGAAGGGGACAAATGTGTATGCTTCTTATCTTGGGTGCTAATTTTGTCTATAACATAAATTGGAAGTTTACAAATTTACTTGCTCTCTCTCTCTTTTCAATAAGCCAATGCATATTACTTTATTCTTGATGCTTTGAGCACCAATGACCTTTGAACCTAATGGTATCTCTACCCGTTATAAGCAACTATGGAGGAGGGATCCTACGTTCTAAACCCGTTGGCCCATGTCTGTTACTTAAAAATCATAAAAAGAGAGAGAAGAAAATATGTTATCACCTCAAAGTCGCATAAATATATTGTCAAACAACTAAATAACCTATAGCTTCTGCAAGGGCCAAAGAATTGACTTTAAACTCTAAGATGACCTCTTGCATGCAAGCTCATTGGCTTGAAAGCATCCAAGAAACAATTAACCTAAAACCTTAAGCTCTTTCATGCAAGGGTAAAAATTGACTTTAATTTTAGTATTAAATCATTTGCATCCATTTATCACTGTTTCTATGTTTCCTCTATCCATTCATTTATTTTTAAGCTCTTGAAAGCATAGAAAAATAATTTTTTTCCTCCTTTCTGATAGGGTTTAGAGGTTTTCTTTGCAAGATTGAAATAGTATCAAGTCATTTGCATCCATTACTTCTAGTGCCAAGGCTTAAGAATCCAAAAGTATCTTCTTTTCTTTTGGAGGTTCATTGGTGAGTATGACTGAGGCATGGGCTACACAAAAGAGGGTAGCCTGCTCCTTTACCATAAGTATCAGGGTGGAAAAGGATTTTGAACATGTTTATCAAAATTTAACGCTTCAAATGAGTGGGAAGATCTGCTCAAATGCAGAAAATGGCTGAATCAGACCCTTAGAGATGGTATTTTATTCAATCTATATGAGTCCAAGCAATCCTTGGCAAAGCATCAGCCAGTTATAACTACTAACTGGCTGATGCTTTTCAAGAATCACTACATTTTCTTCTCATAATAAGAAGAGGATTAGCAGAGTACAATTTCACATCATATAAGATTTAGAATGTTATCTTGAAATGAGCTCTGGTTTTGAATTTCGTCAAGTTTAGGAACAATAGTGCTGCACTGCTGCAACATATATTTTGGTGCAGCACTAATGATAATGATTCAGTTTTAGGCTTTTAGTACATATATTAAGATAGAAGCTAGCCGAATGTCTGGCAGTGGCAACTCGATGAACAAATTTGTATACCTCCAGCATGGACTTCTGATCTAGCTGTAGTTTTGGATGCAATGACGTATACATACTTAAACATTTATTAGAGGTTTATACTTTGTATATGCTAATTAGATCTGCTTCATCATCATAGTAGCAATTGTGACTCAGAAATGTTTATCTTTTGAACTTCTATCCAGCGACCTTTCCTACAATAACTTTTCTTTGCAAAGCCCTGAGCAACCAGCTTGTCAGCAACAGAAGTCAGTGTTCTCCTTCGTTTCCCCTTGTTTTCTTATAAAGTTAGCTTCTCTTTATTTTTCCTGTTTCTAGTTTCACTTGACTGCTATCTGATTTACTTTATGCCTTTGTAGTGATCTGTACTTGAACTTGTTCCAGAGTTCCTCAATGGTTAATAACCTGTAAGTTACATTTTTGGCTTCATAAATCTATGTTTTACAATTTCAAGTGCTCAAATAATTTCTTTCTTAACTTTTTTTGGGGGTGGGGGAGGGATTGCCTATGTAGTTATTATTTCTTGTTGTCTAATATACTTTTGTACAAATCTGGTGTGGCTCTTTATTTTCAGCTTCTCATATGTGCCAAATTTTTCTTCTTGATGGTGATACTGAATAATTAAGTTAACCTGAAGGTGTAATCTTAGTATCTAACTCTAGTTAGTTATGACTTTTGCTTAGTTACTTGATTACAAACTCTGCACCATATATGTACTATACGCCTGTGGTCATTTGTTTATTTTCTTGACTAGAACCACAAGGGGCGTGATTCCATGTATGCAAGATATCAAATGTCCTCAATGTAAGTATCTCCAACTTAATCTCGTTATGATTGGGTGCCATGAAATTCTGTTGCTGCTTAATATAATTAGAAGGAAAAAAAGAGTCCATTCTATTTTAGATTTCTATTGCCGTAGAATATCTTTGAAGTTTTAAAGGTGGATCAACCATTATGCTTTACTTTGGTGAACATAGGATTATAGGGTTTCTGAAAAGATTGCACGTAAAATGTGTAGTGGAAGATGAAGATTTTGACGTGATTAAGTATTGACACGAGGAAAAAGATATGAAAGGCTGAATGATGGGAATATCTTTTACTGAGGCTAAAATTAGTACGTATTTGGTCATGTAAATGGAGATTTAAGTGCGACTGTACAAAGTAAGATGTTTGAATAGGAAAATTAAATGGACCATGGAGAGACTAAGAATGAAGTTTGTAAATTTGATAAGGAAGGATATGGCTGCAATATATATAATGAAAGATATGGCCTTGAATAGGAATTAAGAAAGCAAATTTAGATACGAGTACATTGTATGCACGTGCTTGTGCGTGTCTGTACTCTGTCTTATATTTACATCACACACTCATACACACACCCTTTGGTTCTAGAGGGGCAGAGTGATTGACATTAATTTTAGGGTCTAAAACATTAGCCCTTATCAAACTACCAACCAATTTGCAATGTTTACCCTTTTTTATCGAATCGAGCGCATGGCACCTACATCGGTAAATATGATTTGCAAATTACCCAAGATGTTAAAATTAGCCTTTAAATTTAACGGTTCCTATATACACGTGCATTCCACATGAGCTGAATTTGTGAATTGACCTTTTACCCTTAAAATTTATTTGTTACTCATTTTTTTCCTAAAATCCCTAATTCCAGAGACATCATCATTCCTTCTTTCTTCTTCCTTTCACTCCTTCTTCCTTCTTGGGATCCATCTTTTATTAATTTCGTAAATTAGAGCTTAAATAGTTTATAAATCTGGGTCTCTCACCTGATAAATTCTTTTTTATATCGCTTTTAATAAGTAATGTAAAAGTGTTTATTAAAAAATTACTTTCCTTTACTAGCAGACACCTAATAATAAGAATTTCGTCAAAAAGCATATTGCTTGACTAATGTCACAGGCTAGTGCTATTTCTTTTGTTGCTATGTTCTATTGATGATTGGAGAGACTGCCATGTCTTTTCACGTTTTCACCAATAGACCCATGGGTATTATTTCTCTGAAATAATTGAAACGTTTTTGGACAACATTGAACAGACAGGTGAGAGACCCAGACTCAGAGTCTGCACTAAATACCCTGTGATTGAATTGCAAAAAGAAATGAAGAAGAAAAAAAGCCATTAGTTAATTGATCACAGTAAGGAATGAAAGGAAGAAGTAAAAAAATAATAATGAATGATGATGATCTAGAATTAGGGATTTCAAGAAAAACAAAATAGGGAAAATGAGTAAAAAAATTTATTGAAAGGTTAAATACTCATTTCACAAATTCAGCTCATGCGACATGCACATGTATATAGAAACTGTTAAGTTTAATGGCTAATTTTACCAACTTAGATAATTGCAAATCATGTTTAATAATATAGGTGCAATGTGCTTGATTCAATAGAAAAGGATAAACATTGCAAATTAGGTAGTAGTTTAACGGGGGAAAGTGCAATTGACCCTTCTTAGGTTAACAATTATTTTTATTTTTTTTGGTTTTTTGTTATCTAGTAATAGCTTAGGTTGGATAGGATATGTGAAGATTTTGAATTTCAAGTCAATGCTTTTTAGGGATCTGAGGGTATCTAGATGAGGGAAGAACATGCTGCTAGGCTAATCCCTAATTATATCAGACTTACTAAATAGTTTACCTCAAACTAAAACTAAGTAAATATAATTTTTATGATTGCAAGTTTGCAATGCATGTCACAGTAATTTAGAAGCCAAAATCAGAATAATTTTGACAAGGTAATAATTGAGAAGCTTTAGATGCTTTTCCTTGTAAGTTGTGTGTGAACACTTAGAGACGGAGCAATTTCCGATGGCACATTGTAAAACAGCTAAACTGTTACACCGTTGAATATAAATGTATTCATCTTTTTTCTAGTTTCATAATGAGAATCTCCCTGAGATATCTGATCTATGTGCAGACTGGCATTCGTTATATGTTAACTGTGGTGGAGGTGATCTGAAAATTAAGAGCAATAGAGGAGATATTATTTACAAAGGAGATGCACAAGTTGATGGTGGTGCAGCAAAACTCTATCTGGATAACACTAACTGGGGATTTAGTAGCAGTGGAGACTTTCTGGATGACAATGACATACAAAATACACGCTATATTGCAACTCTGCAATCACCAAATGTCACCGAATTATATGCAACGGCACGCCTGTCCCCGCTTTCTCTTACTTATTATCGATATTGTATGGAGAATGGGAGTTATACAGTGAGTCTACACTTTGCAGAGATACAGTTCACAAATGATGCAACTTACACTAACCTTGGAAGACGGTTATTTGATATTTATATTCAGGTAATTTATCACGGACAAAGATGTAGACTTCTTTTGTTAAATTTGGGTTTGAGAAAGAGAGGTCAGAACTGAAGTATAGACTCACTTAACATTCGAAACAGTTCATGAGGCATACAATAGTTTCACTATATGCCATTGGATATTTTCAAATTTATTTGAATTTGGTATCTAAAGAAGCACCAGACTGTATTCAGATTGATCAACCAGTCAATATGGACAATTCTGGGTCTGACAATCTCCTTGGTAGTGCATCATATCTTTGTGTTATAGATCTAGCTGATTGTGAACCTGTAATGCAAAGACTTCTTCACTGTCAACTGCCAACTTTCATGTGACCTGTTACTGTACTTCAATTTTGCAGGACAAATTGATGGAGAAGGATTTCAATATTGACGAAGAAGCCTTGGGAGCTTTAGTCCCAATCATAAAACCATATAATGTCAGTGTTTCTGACAACATTTTAAAGATTCGTTTCAATTGGGCTGGAAAAGGGACTACAAGAATTCCTGTAAGAGGTGTTTATGGCCCCCTAATTTCAGCTATATCCGTAGATCCCAGTAAGTATACTGTAACTTTTAGCATTAAATTACCACTATTATGGCTACTAACCAATTGCTTTAGGTTCTTTTACTAAAACAAAACTGAGAAATGGATATATCTCTTGAGAGTATCAATGTAAGTTAGAAAGTATTGCCTAACTGGTTTAGATTGTTTAACTGAGAGCAATACCAGCAATAAGGGATTAAACTTTGTTTACTGAAGTTCTTTTTCAGGCTAGGTACCATCAAGGAACTAAAATTCGTTTTAAGGTACCGTTTCGATAAGCCCATAAATGGAAACGATCCGAGAAATAGTATGGAAACAGCATGAAAATGTTAATTTTTGTGGAAACACATGGAAATATATAATAAAACACTTATTATAATTATTGCAGATATCCAACATTGTTAATTTAGTACATAAAATACTATTAAATACATAACAACGTAAAATTCTAAACATAGACATACAAATTAGAGAAAAATATTATATTATATTCACATCCAACTAACAGTGGACTGGCTAGCAGATGCTCAACTCATATTTAATGAAAATTTTTAATTTGAACTAACATGCATATGTTCTTAAATTTTAATATTATTCATCACTAAGTTAAACTAAATTAATACAAAATATTTATATAAAAAAAATAAATAAATAAAAGACCAAGAAACCTAACATGGTGAAATCCTAAAAAAAATTATCTTCACTAAATTATACCATTTGAATATACATCAAATAAGATTAAAAAAAAAAAAATTGAAATCCTAAAATATGAAGAGAACTAGAGCCAAAACTTTAGATTTTTAAATTCTGAAAATGTCTTGTTTATATCGCCTCATTTCGTGTGGAAACGCTCCGTTTCTTGTGAAAACGCCCCCGTTTCATGTAAAAATACCCCTGTTTCTTGTAGAAACGATGGTTGCAATTCTATAAGTGAGTTTTGTTTCGAGTAGTATGGAAACAGAAATGTTTCGCACGTTTCGACCATTTCGACACGAATTTTTAAACGTTGGTACCATAGAGAATATAATGTTTTCCTATGGAATACTTTTGGTTAGTGTTAAATCTTGATAATTCTAAGGAATCGTTGGATGAGTAAACAATAATGAACTTCATTTTTCTTGGTTGATTCCAAGTAGAAAATTAGGAGATCAAAGTTTGTTCGATAACTGTAATTTCTTTTCTGCATCATGTTTCAGGTCTGACTGTTGGCATGTCTCCCCTCAACATCATCCACTCCTCTCCTTGTTTTTCTTCAACGAATCAAAACTAGTAACCAGTCTTCTATATATTTGGACAACTTAAAAGTAGTAACTACCGCGCCCCCCCATACCAAATCATTTAAGAAAAGTAAACGAATGTTTGTGAAATCATCAAGGACCTCCTAGTTAACTTAATTTGCATACCTGCAGTTTTGATGCTTACTGTTTTTTTCCTTCTCTTTAGCCACTAAGAAAGTTTTCAAAGGGAATCCACAACATGGATATTTTTAAATACAGAAGCATAAGGATCAAATAAGTTTTCCCCAACAGTCAGAAATTTATATTATTGTAGACCTAAAAGGCTAAGACAGATGACTGCACAACTTTTCAGTTCTTATAATGATTTATAGAGATTAATCCTAAGAAATGCAGCTACATTTTGCACCAACAGTCTGCTGATTTTGATCTTTGATTGGCACTTGACTTGCCTAGACTAATTTTTCCCTTATAAATGATATTTCCATGGTGACTGGTAGCAGAACAATTTCTTTTTTATTCAATTTATATTTTAGTGACATTTTGGTTCACTCATCATTTGTTTAAATTTATATAATCTGTTTAGCTTTCTGATTTAACTTTGAACATCTTGCAATGTTAAAAGTTTAATCTCTTGTGCCTACATCCTATTTGGCTTATTTACTTTGTTGAATACTATATGACCAGACTTCAGACCTCACTTAGAAGATGAAGGGAAGAGAATTGCACCTATCATTGCTGGTGTTGTTGGTTCAACTCTTGTTTTACTGGCAATCGGCGGTCTCTGTTGGAGATACTATTTGCGAAGGAAAACTCGAAGAAAAGGTTTGGGATATATAATGAAGTTTAATCTTACTTTTGTTTAAGAACAAAAGACTTTTCCTCTTACCTGATTGATACCAATGGGATAAAACTTTATTTGCATGACATTGACTATAAATCAGCGTGTGTAATCATAGGTCATACTATCTCCTTACCACTTTACCTTCTTTGTTCTTTTCTTTTTTCAACTATGATCTGATTTTTTTCCTCCCTATTTATCTCCCACAAAGAACCAGCCACATAAAAACACATGCAGCTCAAGAGAGAGAGATATATAGGGAGACAGAGAGCAGAGGGGGAGGAGGAGGGAAGAGAATAAAAGGGTTTCAGTTTCCCTTTTTCTTGAAGGGGCGATGTAGAGAAAATTGAGTTAGGCATGAAAGGATGTATGATTGAGTTGTTTTTCAATACAGACCTCATTATCTTATTTTCTCTCTTTTTAAGGATTTCAAAAGTTATTAGTAATAGAATTGACACTTTTTCTCGTATTGATTTCTCAAGGTTTTCAACTCTATAACTAGAGTTAGGGTCTATTGCGATTGAGGCTTATATTATTAATTAGGGTTTTGGGATTCATTATGAATTATTATTAAGGCATTAGGGTTTACCATAATTAGGATTGTAAAAAGTTTTGTGTCTTAGTCGTATTAGGATGGTTGCAGTTTGCCTATAAAAGACATGCTATGTAATAGACAGACAGCTTTTGATGAATCATTATTAAGATTATTTTGTTTGGTTATTCTCCCCTTCTGTCCATAGGATTTGGTAGTGTATTGTTCGTCGGATGTGTAAATTGGATATTCTTCCTTTACCAACTCAAGATAAGACACAATGCATTAATTGGATTTGTAAGTTACTTTTGAAGATTAAAAAAGTAGGAAGTACAATCACAATGAAAAAATGCTTTGTTAAGCAGGTTGTAAAAGTGCCATATAACTATTATTTGCATCTGAGTTCTTGCTTCTTCCATAGGAAGAAAATATATTAACTATGTCTAATTAAGGTAGCACTATAGATTCATATTTGATATCAATGAATTTGTATGTGTTGCTAGAATAAGCATACAATACGTTTACATGATTTTTTTCAAGTTGGTGGTCATACGGCCACAAAAATCTGACATGCAGTTCCTCTTTTTCGTGGACAGAGATTGATAAATCGGATATCCAGACGGTTTGTTTTACCCTAAGGCAAATAAAAACTGCTACTAACAATTTCAGCTCTGCATACAAGATAGGGGAAGGTGGATTTGGACCTGTCTACAAGGTATTCAATTCAAATATATGCTTCATTTGGCAGTGGAGAGGAAAGAAAATAGGAGGGGAAAGTTATGTTCTATTTTTGAACTAGGTGGAAATAAGAAGAATGATTTTGGGGAGAAAATTTGATGTTGGGACAACAAAAGTAATCCTCTACAAGTGGGTAAGAAACTTGAGTTGTTAGTGATTGTAACTTAAACTACAATATCAGCGTTACTAATTTATTTTGCAGAGGTGTAAGTGGGATTAATGAAATATTTGGTAATTTTGTTCATCAATGATCATAATTCTTTTTCCTTCCATTTTCATCTCTCTAAAAACAAGTAAAAATTAGTTTCTTGTCATTCACTTCTTCCACTTTCTTCCCATCCCAAGCAAAAGGAGAGTTATAATCTCTTTCTCCACCTTCATTCCTCCCATTTTCTTCCTCAATTTTAATCCCAAACAAAGGCTTAGTTATATGATTTTGCTCATCTGGATAGGGATCACTGATGCTAGTTTATATTTATGTGTTTTCATTTATGAGATGCAGGGGTGGTTACCGGATGGCACTGAAATTGCCGTAAAGCAGCTCTCAGCAAAATCAACTCAGGGAAATCGTGAATTCTTAAATGAGATAGGAACGATTTCTTGCTTGCAACACCCAAATCTTGTGAAGCTCTATGGTTGTTGTATAGAAGGAGATCAATTGTTGCTTGTTTATGAATACATGGAAAATAATAGCCTTGCTGGTGCACTGTTTGGTTAGTTAACCTTGTATCTTTTACCTGATTGTGTTGTACAGGTTAAGGATATATGAAACGAAAAATTCATATTTTCCTTCTGATTGACAATAATTTCAGGCCCAGAATATCGTCATCTAAAACTGGACTGGCCTAGAAGGCTCAAGATCTGTGTGGGAATAGCTAAGGGTTTAGCTTTCCTCCATGAAGAATCAAGACTCAAGATTGTTCACAGAGACATCAAGGGGACCAATATTTTGCTTGATAGAGACCTAAACCCTAGAATATCTGACTTTGGGTTGGCCAAGCTTGACAAAGAGGAGAAAACCCACATAAGCACCAGAATAGCTGGAACAATGTAAGTCAAGAAGTGCTTCCTGTGGAACCAAACTTACAGTTTGAATATTAAGAGGGATGCTAACTAGAATTAGTCTCTACAGAATTCTTCTATAAATTCAAGCGTAAGGAACTAAGTTTTTTTATGTGCAGAGGATATATGGCACCAGAATATGCACTCTGGGGTCATCTGACCTACAAAGCAGATGTTTACAGCTTTGGAGTTGTGGCTTTGGAACTGGTTAGCGGGAAACACAATTTAACTAATGGATCACAGGACAAATTTTCCTGCCTTCTAGACTGGGTAGTTCACTGACACATGTATCTTGTCTTAACTGCATCTAATAGAGGTTCTTTCATGGCCATGTTCTGAATTTGATGCAAACACAACATATACTGAGTGCTAAAATTGAGGATGACTTTTTGGTGGTGATTATAACAATTTAACTATTTCCTGCGACCCTGTCATTCCAATTCCATGACTATAAGTGAATCCCATCCAAGAAAATGTTAAATGGTTTGAAATGCACAGTAGCTGATGAGTCTTTATTGCAACAGGGGCAAGTTAAGAGAAGAGAAGAGAAATATGCTTATATAATATTTCTTATCTACATCATTTACTAGTTTTCATCAGATTATGATAGTATTCTTTTTATCTTAGGCATGTCATTTACAACAAGTGGGGAAATTAATCGAGCTGGTGGATGAAAAGCTGGGTTCTGAGGTCAATAAGGTTGAAGCTGAAAGGATGATTAAAGTTGCTCTTTTATGCACCTATCCTTCAGCTGCAGTTAGGCCAATCATGTCTGAAGTTGTAAGTATGTTGGAAGGGAAAACCAGTATTCCAGATATAGTCCCTGAAGCCAATACCTACAGTCAAGATGTAAGGTTCTGTGCTATAAGAGACCACCACAAACAAAAAATGCAAAGTACTCAGAGTTCTGGAGGAAGTCAAACCCTTTACTCAACAAGCATTAAGTCATGCAGTGATTCTTGCTCATCATCATTTACTGACATCTATAATATTAATCAGGATTCAGGATATTCACGTGAGAACTGAATCCACATGAGTGAGATGCCAAAGCATCAAAGTAACCACCTGTTGTCAAGATTGTAGAGTTGTTTTTCACACTATAATAGGAGAAATCAGTGTTTTGAATCAATGTTTATCATTCCTTCTCGTTGCAGGATATTATTCTATGTTTTCTAAAATTGGTTGGGGAAGAAAAATGATAAATAGGCTATATATTGTGGTGGAACTTTACCAACATGTTTTGTTCTCTTGTATCAGGTTGTGCGCTATCATCCCAGTCACTAGCCAGGAAAAATAACATTTTCTTCCACATATCATCAATTAAGCCAAGAATTTTGTAGGAAAATAAAAACATTAATAAAGCCAAGAACTTCAAAGGGCTCTTATTTTGCTTTTTCCTTTTTCTTTATATATTTTATTAGAAGAAATAAAATCAAGTTAAGAAAGATAAAGGAACAACAAAGAATATGTATTAAGTAACTGCGTCCATCTTTTAAGATTCTAACAACATAGGCTGCCAACTGATATGTAGATCATCTAATGCAACAAATCAGAAACCAGTCATTGCAGCTCTTTTTATTCTAAATTCAACAAACTTCAGAAAACAAAAATGTAAGTCTAACACATTCCTGAAAACAATAGTATGGGCAATGCCGTAGACAATGATGAGTTCTAATTCCTTAAACTTTCAACTTATCTGAAAACTTGTAAGGGCCAAAATCCAAATCTTTCTGGAGGTACACTATAAATTTGAATTGCCTCCTTGACACAAAAAAATTAAATGGGAATGCTTTCGGTTTTGGAACACGATAACTCTAGGAAACAACCGTATCAAGCATCATTCCCAAAGCTTGAAATATGTTCAAAGACATCATGTTCGACACATGTTCTTCAAGGTGCTTCTTGGCATCTTGCCTTCCCACATTAGCAATTGCAAGCTTTGTTGGTGGTAGCTCATTTTCCTCCTGCACTGCCTTGTTATATTTCACAGCCAAGCTTAGCATCTCCTGCATTACCAAAATAACACAGATAATTGACTTGAGTCAATGGGATATCCAAAAAAAAAAAAAATTTGCAAAAAAATATTTCAGTGGTATTTCACGACAAACCATGGTTAGTTAATCAATGACAGGTCTACTGGCATCAGAGAAAGGGAGAAAAGTTGTACTTGGTGAAAACCTAAGTCAACACAGAAAATCTGGATGAAACTGCCACTAATATACTTAGCACCACATGAAACAACCACTGACCTAGACAGTCTGCTCATTTGTTTTGGAATGTGCATTGAAATGCCTTAGTGTCAGACCATCAGTCCATTCTTCTTGTGAAGGTTGAGTAACATCTTCTCCTTAAGTTCATTTTTCCTGTAGTTAATAGCTATGGAGTAATAATGCCGGTTCAGTCCATGGATCAATGCCTAAAACAGATAACAATAAGAGATCAATAAACAGGACAAAGAAATAAAAAAAGTAACCATTTTGATGAAGGATTGTTCATTTGCATAATACTCACTTGAATAGATGGTTTATTAAGGTGCCCAAGGTTGGAGGTTGTCTGCCGAGGTTCCAGCAAAAGCATCATGGTTTGTGGATTTGATCAGACGGAAGGCATCAATCACCACCTTACCTTTGACATCAATCACCACCTTAACCCTTACCTTTGACGCTCCGGGATTGGATCTACCACCACGGCAACAGCTTGCTGATTTAAAGCCTCAAAAGTCAAAATGCTGCATAAAATTAAAGATATGGGTAAATTCAATTTGGACTAGAAGCACCATCTGAAAAAAGAGTTGTAGCAATTGCCTTGAATGTACTGGACCCTAAATTCTCCATTTCGTAATTCTACCACCTATCGAGGGGTTGTAACTTGTAACAAATCCCAATTACAGCAAATCGAAATTCAAATTATTAATATTAAAACTAAATCAAAGTAGAACTGGTTATTCCCATCTGAAACTTTCTCAGTGAACCAGTTTTTGTAGCTCTATGAAATTCAAAGGGTTGCAATTTCCTTTTTTCTTCCTCCTAGAATATCAAAATCAAGGATGATTAAATAAGTAGATGAAAGTGGCTACCAAAATTATTTTCAATTGGAAAACGAGATAATTGTTTTGGAGCAATAGTCACATAACTAAAGATTCTGGAAACAAGTATCAATTATAATGACAAGGATGTACCTTGTGATCAGGAAAAGCAAACATTGTCATATTAACATAAACAACTGGCACAACTTTCCCACCATTCTAGTAATTTTAAAACTTACATTGTTACATAAGCTACATATATGCTCAATCTTGTGATGGATGTCAGCTGACGTATAAATCTAGATGCCAGATCATTGTGTGTGTGTGTGTGTGCATGCGTGTATGTACATAACATAATTATATATTACAAGATTCATATGATTTTTTAATATTAGACTGAACATGTAACATTATTTAAGATTCTTTAGTGGTCATTCAGTAGATTTATACATACCAAAAACAGAAGGAGTTGGCTTACATGGACTATAATATCTATTAATGATACATGAGCTGTAACTCTTTTACTAATAATACATCAACATTACATTTTTTTTTTCTAATGATACATGGCTGCAACTGCAACCATGTGGGAGTGGAACTGATTATTAGGGTTTTTCTGGTTTTTTATTTTTCCCTTTTAAGTCTAGCTTTCTGGTGTTTTCCCCAATCAGGCCCAAATAGTGACACAAAGTTAAATGTCAGAGTTGGACATGTCCCCTACAAGTTAAAATTCTATTACTTGTCATCACTCTCCAGGGAAAAGACCCTACTCAACCTAAAAACAACTCAAGCATTAAAAAGAAATATATGAACACATAAAGCTGATGCTCACAGCCATCTTCAGGGCTCTGAAAGCAGAGTGTTGCAGAAGGTTCTATTGGATGTGACTCACGACATAATCTCAGTGATTAGTGACATAACGTAAATTGTGATTAGTGACATAACATAAATTGCAAGGGCTTTTCATTAGTCACTTATATCCATTCAAAACAGAGACAAACAGACTACTGGACATCTATACTAAGCAACAGGATGTCTCATAAATGTACCCATTGGCACCAAGGTTCAGTCTATCAGGAAAGTAGTCCAATTCCTTCTCATCAATGATTTGTTTCAGGAACAGTTAAAGGATGCAAGTTAAGTTTTTTTATGTCTGAGCTTAATCCATAATGGCTGTTATATTATTGATTTAAACCTCAGAATCTTACTATTAATAATATCTATGATACACCTAAAACCATCTAACTCTTTAGTAAAATCTTAATTAGGATCTCAATTTAAATCCTAAAATATCTCCAACTCATGCATGATTCTCCACTTCCTACAAAATCGCTTAATTTAAAACTATACTGAGGCAATTACACATAGTTACGAAGGTGAAGATACAATTTTAATGATAACTTCAGCATGACTGTAAAATGTAAATTAAGACCTAAATATACAAAAACCATAACTTTTTTTTTCTATCTAATCAATGGTAAAAGAGAAAGAAACACATGGCCAACAGTAGTAAAACTGTCATCTCATCCTCCATTGAACCTTGTTCTGATCGAGGGAAGACATTGCACTGAAACAAAATCATTATCATCATTGTTATTGTCATCATTATGATTTTAGGCTATGTTATAGAATTTGAGGATCAGTAGTAACTTTTGTTTTTATAATATCTTACAACTCTTCCAACGTCCATCCCCTTTTAATGATCACTACTTCTCCAACTTCGCTTTTCTCACTAACTCTCTCAAGAACATGATTCAAAGTAATCAGGACCTCCCATATAAACTCTATATGTTGAGATACTAAAGCAAGATATTAATTCATAAAGCTTATGATAGTTAGACAAGTACTAATATGTAAGCACAAATGTATTCACCATAAATAATAGTTAGACTAAAACCTGCTGAGTGCTTATGTCCACCCCAGAGAGCCAGCAGCCAAATCCAGGATGTGAATGATGCCGCCCAACAACCATCTCTGCTCTGCAACACCAAGTTAAGGATTAAACTAAACAAACCAAATGTAAATTTTGGTAGTTGCAAGCAAGAGAATGACATTCATTGCATGATATAAAAAAAATCCAAAGCAAAGAGTGCAAAACAATAAGCTAATCTACATTCATTGAGTTAATCTTGAAAGGTTTGTTCACTAGAATTTGACTACTGAAGCTGAAAACATCTCTGAGCAATCAACATATAAGTACATCATTAGTAGTGAACTTTTCTCAAAACTAAATAGGTGGCATACATGGCAGAAACCTCCCCAGCAGATGATTATCCCACTTTAAAAAACACTAAATAAAAGCTTCGCCTCTCAACCATTCAGTGTATCTCACTAACCTGAAAACTTGGTAAGACAGACAGAAGAGAATTAGCAACACATACGATATTTAAATTGCCTTTAGTTTCACTCATTTAATCAATAAAAACAGCAAACGTTGTATATAGGGAAAAACAGGTTTATCCATTAACCTCAGAAATACTAACAAAGAAGCTAGACAATTTCATTTCACAAAAATTATTGTTTTATGGATGTCTATACATCCTGCTTTTCACTTTACAGGATCTCTTCTAGAATTCTTAGAGGGTAAAATTGTGTTTGTAGTTTTTGATGTGTACTGCCTTTTGGTGGGATGAATTTGTACCATCTTAGTGTACAAAGATATTTCCCTCCTTTTTTTTTAAAAATCCTTATTTATCAAAAAAAGGAATGATTGTTTTGGGTGCAAATACCAACCAATAAACAAACCAGGTCCTGATCTCTAAGTAAGTATGAAGCCAAAAGCTGCTGGCCACACAAATCTCTTTTCCCTTTACTTTTACTAAACCTTGTCAATTTTAGAATGTGATAAATCCCTTCTTGAGATTAGAAAGGAATAATAAGTGCAGGATGAAAAGCAACAATTACGAAAAAAAAATTATTCACAAATTCATCCTTACTCTACGATAGAGGAGATCGTGATGCAAAAAAAGTTAATATAGACAATCCAGCCTTGTTACCGACACTGACACCACCTTCAAATTTTTGAAATCATCTTTATAATAAGTTCTCACCAAAACTTATGTATTAAGTCTTTAGTCTTATGAGAACCAGAAAAAAGAGATAGCAGATGAAGGGTTTCTACAATTTTGGAGATAACCAGAAACATGAGATAAAACAAAAGCTTCTCTGTTATCAGACAATGCATGCTGCCCACATCAAATCAACGAAATAAAACAAATAAATGTGTCAAGCAAACAGAAAGCATCTGTCAGGCTTTAAAAATTTAAAGACCACATTGTTTGAATCTCACAATAGCCAATACGAATAAATGCTGGATTGATGGAAAGAACGCAATATAAGAGCCATAAAGAAATTAGAAATTAATTAAGTTGTGCTATAACTATGGAATGGAATGGATGGCTTGGCATAAGGCTAATTGATGGTTTGGCACCTAAGGAACTATTCATACCTAAATCCCGGAAAAGATTTAAATTTGTTATCTCTACTCCACTACATAACTTTCTCATTTAGAGCTTAGCGCTTGGAAGTTAAGGAAAATTTCCTGCTCAGAAATAAAAACTTCCAAACAATTACTTTAAAGAAAAAAAAAATTGAGAATTTATCAGCAAGCATAAGTAGTCAAGAAACAACTTTTAGACAGAATAGCAGCCCCTTCATGGGAGACATTCACAAAAAGTAATTACGGTTTGTACATGCAAGAAAAGAGAAACTTCAATGATCACATAAAGCAAAACAATGAGAATTACCGTCCAGTCTGTTTCAGCATATCGAGCATGTTAGTCTGGAATAAATGATCAACTGCTTCAACACTAACACCTGTACCACTCTGCGGCATAGCAAAGACATCAACAACTCGGACAGTATAATCATCCACAAATTCTCCCAGCATCAAACCCAGCACTTCCATTGGAACACCAGCCCATCCTATAATTCAAAATTCAAACCAATAAAAATATAGATCCAGAAAAAAAAAAAAAAATTCCTAAAACTCAATAAAGGGCTTTGACTGAAACCCATGAATTGTAAATGAAAAAGAAAAAAAAGAGAAACCTCATTTTAGTGGAAAAGCTCTAAGCTTACCATGTTTAAGCATCTTGACGAGGCGAGCGAGGAGATATAGACATGTTCAGAGGTATCCAGAGTGGGAGATTCAGGAGGCGGATGCCCCAAAGTACCTCCTGCACCAGCAAACATCCTTTGAAACCTCTCTATACCCGCCATTTCCCTTGCTTTCTCGCTGTTTCTTCATAAGTTTCTCAAGAGAACATGTGTCTCCGAGTTGAAAATAGAACCAAGAAAGAAGTAAATTAGCCTGACAGTTCATCTTATAGTCAAGTTTATGGGCCTAAGCCTAAAGTTCCCAGCACAAGATTACAGGCCTAACAACAAATGTAATTTTCTCTCTTGGGCCTCACTGAAGTTTGTCCCCTATTTTGTTTGTTTACCAAAAAAAAAAATCAAGTAGAATATCAAGTTTAGGTTTATAAATGTGATCATGAGTTGGTTAAATAAACCAATCCAACTAAAACAATCTCAAAAAATTGAGTTGGTTTGGTTTTTTTCTTAGTTGGTTTTTTGTTGTTTTTTATTTTTAAATAAAAAAGTTATGATTTGGTTATATAATTTCTGGTTGTTAATTGAAACTAAACTAAATTATATTTTTTTTAAATTTAAATATTTAATTTTATATATATTCTTATCTTAAAAAACTAAACTTTTTCTAAATTTATTAGAATCTTAACCTTTACTTCACCCCTCCTAAGGTCCAAAGACTCTAAAGTAAACCAAGAAAACCTTTATCCTAATTGTGAGGGCCAACAGAAAATACAACTCATTTGGATTTAAAAATTAGAAGGCCCAAAACCGAATTAAAAAATTAATCCGATTGAATTAGTTTGGGTTGGTCAACCAACCCAATAAAACTAATAATGACTCTAAAATTGAAATCAATAATTTTGAATTGTTTAAAATTTAATTTAAATTCAATTCAACCCGAACCATGAACACCCCCCATTTGTAATTGTGTCCTCTCTTTCTCTTTCTCTTTCTCTTCATCGTACTGTTTCACGAACAAGTATAATTAGACAAACATTGATGAGTTGATAAAACACATGATAACTCGGCCATGTTTTAAAAATTATTGTCTTTATTATGTTTGAGTTGGTGTCGATTTGTTTCTGACAGACACTATAAATAAATAAAAACTTCTAAAGGGATGAGAGAGAGAGAGAAGATTCTATTCTCCTCATTTGAATGTTGGATGTAAAGAATGAGGAAGGGAAAGTTATCCCTTTATTTTTCACTACAATAAATATAAAAAAATTTAATTGTAAGAATTTTGAATATAATAAGCTTTGATTTTCTTTTTTTCTTTTTATTATATTCGAAAGAAAAGGTGTGAAATCAATTAATCTATTTGAATATAAAAAGCCTTGTATACATACCAATAGTTAGCTTCCCCCTTAAGAAAGAAGCTTTTGCCATGAAAAAAAAAAAAAAAAAGATGCAAAGTAGCTTTTTATTCAAATTCTTAACCTGAAGATGCTAGATTGGATTGCATCGAGCCCACACCTCAAACTCCTTGTGAAGCTTGCTTCGTTGCTGGCTGCTGCTCGTTACGCGTTGGCCGTTACTGTTGAAGATCGGCGGACGGTGGCTTTCAATTTTCATCTTCACTTCTTCACGCAAGTCGCGGGCTTGCCTTCAGGACCAGGTACGACTCTGAACCAGTGAACCTTCTAGCCTTTTCTTCTCCTTCTGCTTTTTTTTTCTTTTTTTTTTTTTTGGTCTTGCTGCTGCTGCTGTTTTAGTGTGTTTATTTTCTGTTTAGTGACTTTATCATTGATGTTATAATTATCAATTGTAGATTTGTAATGATTACTGAATTAGTGATGCATATGCTTTGTCCTATTAATATTGGCTATTACTTGTTTAAATATTGAATTTTCTATAAATGAAATTGGCTGTTATTAGTGATTGTTTTGATTGTTTTTGTGGATATTCTTTTTGTGCTCTTTCTACTTATTTTATTATTTTACTTTTTGTTATATATATATATATATATATATCATTTATATTTTTAGTTATTTAATTTAACTACCCTTGCCGTCGTGGTGTTCTGAAAAATGATGAATCATTGTACCCTGAAGTACCGGTACCCATCCTTCACAGGTGTCACTATATCCCATTGGATATTTTCAATCTATTTGAATTTGGTATCTAAAGAAACAACAGACTGTATTCAGATTGATGAACCAGTCAATATGACAATCTCCTTAGCAGACTACTAAAAGTAGTGCATCATATATTTGTGTTATAGATCTAGCTGATTGTGAACCTCTAATGCAAAGACTTCTTCACTGTCAAGTGACAACTTTCATTTGACCTGTTACTGTACTTCAATTTTGCAGGACAAATTGGTGGAGAAGGATTTCAATATTGACAAAAAATCCTTGAGAGCTTTAGTCCCAATCATAAAACCATATAGGGTCAGTGTTTCTGACAACATGTTAAAGATTCGTTTCAATTGGCCTCGAAAAGGGACTACAAGAATTCCTGTAAGAGGTGTTTATGGCCCCCAAATTTCAGCTATATCTTTAGATCAATGTAAGTATACTGTAACTTCTAGCATTAAAATACCACTATTATGGCTACTAACTAATTGCTTTAGGTTCTGTTACTAATACAAAACTGAGACACGGATATATGTCTCAAGATTATCAATTTAAGTTAGAAAGTATTGCCTAACTGGTTTAGATTGTTCAACTGAGAGCAATACCAGCAATGAGGAATTGAACTTTGTTAACTTAAGTTTTTTTTTCAGGCTAGGTGCCATAGAGAATGTAATGCTTTTCTATGGAATACTGAGAAATGAATATATCTCTTAAGAGTATCAATGTAAGTTAGAAAGTATTGCCTAGATTAATTTTTCCCTTATAAATGATATTTCCATGATGACTGGTAGCAGAACAATTTATTTATTTTATTCCATTTATATTATCGTGACTTTTTGGTTCACTTATCATTTGTCTAAATTTATATAATTTGTTTAGCTTTCTGATTGAACTTTGAGCATCTTGCAAGCATCAACTGGTTTAATGTAATCTCTTGTGCCTACATCCTATTTGGCTTATTTACTTTGTTGAATACTATATGACCAGACTTCGGACCTCACTTAGAAGATGAAGGGAAGAGAATTGTACCTATCATTGCTGGATCAACTCTTGTTTTACTGGCAATCGGTGGTCTCTGTTGGAGATACTATTTGCGAAGGAAAACTCGAAGAAAAGGTTTGGGACCTCACTTAGTAGTTTAATCTTTCTTTTGTTTAAGAAATAAGAACAGACTTTTCCTCTTAGCTGATTGATACTAATGGGATAAAACTTAATTTGCATGACATTGACTAAAAATCAGCGTGTGTAATCTTAGGTCATACTATCTCCTTGCCACTTATTACCTTTTTTGTTCTTTTCTTATTTCAACTATGATCTGATTTTTTTCTCCCTATTTATCTCCCATGTGGAAACAAGCACACAAAAACACATGCCAGCACAAAAACGCACGCCAGCTAAGAGAGGAGATGAGATGAGAGAATATAGGAGACAGAGACAGATTGTTTTTTTCAATACAGACCTCATTACCTTATTTGATTCTCTTTTTATTTTACTTTATGGATTTCTAATGTTATTATTAGTAATAGAAGTGACACTTTTTCCTCGTAATGATTTCTTAGGGTTTTCAACTCTATAACTAGAGTTAGGGTCAATTGCAATTGAGGCTTATATTATTAATTAGGGTTTTGGGGTTAATTATGAGGTTTTACCATAATTAGGATTGTAGGTAAAGTTTTGTGTCTTAGTCATATTAGGATGGTTACAGTTTGCCTATAAAAGGCATGTTATGTAATAGACGGATGAATCATTATTGAGATTATTTTGTTTGGTTATTCTCCCCTTCTATCCATAGGAATTGGTAGTATATTGTTTGCCTGATGCAGAAGATTGGCAGAAAGATAGGCCTCCCTAATACCAGCAACAAGAGCGCGGAGGACAGCAAAATCTATCATAGGCAAAATGATGCTGCTTTTAAAAATAACCTCACTGAATTTAAGAAAAATACATATTGATCCTATTAATTTTGATAAATTATGTTAGACTAATTAAATAATTATAGATTTTAATATATTAAAAATAATGTTAAATCAATACCATTATTTTAAAATATATAAATTATATTATATTTACAATTGAATTACTAAGTTTGAATTTTAAAAAATGTAGATTCTCTTATTTCATTTATTTTTGTAATTCATGATAGTTATATCTTTTTAGGTGATTTTTAATGAGTTCAATTCTAAGTAAAAATTAAATGAAAATAAATACTACATCACTAAATATACTCTAGTTTTCTCAAAATTATACTGAAAATAAAGTAGTACTAAGCTAATTAACTGAAGATTTACATGTATACTCTTTATGATACAAGTTTTGGTAAAACAATTTGTCCTATAAAAATAAATCTAATAAAACCTATTAATGAGTGAGATTAATACTAACTAATTTTATGCAGAGGAAAATAAATTTTTGACCTCCACTTGATGAAATTTCTTGGCTCCGCCACTGACTGTAATTTGCATATTTGTATCTGAGTTCATGCTCTTCCATAGGAAAAAAATATAAAAACTATGTCTAATTAAGGTATCACTATAGATTCATATTTGATATCATTGAATTTGTATGCATTCTAGAATAAGCATACACTACGTTTCCATGGTTTTATTAAAGTTGGCGGTCATACAGCCACAAAAATATGACTTGCAGTTCCTCTTTTTCGTGGACAGATATTGAGACATCAGATATCCAGACAGTTTGTTTTACCCTAAGGGCAAATAAAAACTGCTACTAACAATTTCAGCTCTGCAAACAAGATAGGGGAAGGTGGGATTTGGACCTGTCTACAAGGTAAAATTCAAATATATGTTTCATTTGGCAGAGGAGAGGAAGAGAAAATGGGAGGGGAAAAGTTGTTATATTTTTGAACTAAGTGGAAATGAGAGGAATGATATTTGGGGAGAAAAATTGATGTTGGGACAACAAAAGTAATCCTCCACAAGTGGGTAGAAACTTGAGAGCAGATTGAGTTGGTAGTTACTGCAACATCTTAAATTACAATTTTAGCTTTACTAATTCATTTTGGAGAGGTTATAATTAATGAAATATTAGGTAATTTTGTTCATTAATGATCATAATTTTTTTCTTTCCATTTTCTTCTCTCTAAAAACAAGTGGAAATTAGTTTCTTGTCATTCACTTCTTCCACTTTCTTCCCATCCCAAGCAGAAGGAGTGTTATAATCTCTTTCTCCAATTTTTTCTTCTCCACCTTCATTCCTCCCATTTTCTTCCTCCCTTAATTTTAATCCCAAACAAAGGTTTAGTTCCATGATTTTACTGATCTGGGTAGGGATCACTGATGCTAGTTTTTATGTATGTGTTTTCATTTATGAGCTGCAGGGTTGGTTACCAGATGGCACTGAAATTGCCGTAAAGCAGCTCTCAGTAAAATCAACTCAGGGAAATCGTGAATTTTTCAATGAGATGGGAATAATTCCTTGGTTGCAACACCCAAATCTTGTGAAACTCTATGGTTGTTGTATAGAAGGAGATCAATTGTTGCTTGTTTATGAATACATGGAAAATAATAGCCTTGATGGTGCACTGTTTGGTTAGTTAACCTTGTATCTTTTACCTGATTGTGTCGTACAGGTTAAGGATATATGAAACGAAAAATTCAGATTTTCCTCTGATTGACAATAATTTCAGGCCCAGAATATCATCATTTAAAACTGGACTGGCCTAGAAGGCTCAAGATCTGTGTGGGAATAGCTAAGGGTTTAGCTTTCCTCCATGAAGAGTCAAGACTCAAGATTGTTCACAGAGACATCAAGGGGGCCAATATTTTGCTTGATAGAGACCTAAACCCTAGAATATCTGACTTTGGGTTGGCCAAGCTTGACAAAGAGGAGAAAACCCACATTAGCACCAGAATAGTTGGAACAATGTAAGTCGATAAGTGGTTCCTGTGGAACCAAACTTACAGCTTGAAGATTAAGAGGGATACTAACTAGAATAGTCTCTACAGATTTCTTCTATCAATTCAAGCATAAGGCGCTATGTTTTTTTTTATGTGCAGAGGATATATGGCACCAGAATATGCACTCTTGGGTTATCTGACCTGCAAAGCAGATGTTTACAGTTTTGGAGTTGTGGCTTTGGAACTGGTTAGCGGGAAACACAATTTAACTATTGGAAAAGAGGACCAATTTTTCTGCCTTATAGACTGGGTAGTTGCACTGACACGTATCTTCTCCTAACTGCATTTTGTGGCCATCTTCTAAATTTGATGCAAACACAACACACACTTAGTTGAGGATAATTTTTTGTTGTGAATATAGCAATATTAACTATTTCCAGTGATTCCAATTCCATGACTATAGGTGAATCCCATCCAAGAAAATGTTAAATGGTTTGAAATGCACAGTAGCTAAAGAGTCAACAGTTTTTATTGCAACTGGGGCAAGTTAAGAGAAGAGAAACATGCTTATATAATACTTCATATCGACATCATTTACTAGTTTTTTATCAGATTATGATAGTATTTTTTTTTTATCTTAGGCATGTCATTTACAACAAGTGGGGAACTTAATGGAGCTGGTGGATGAAAAGCTGGGTTCTGAGATCAATAAGGTTGAAGCTGAAAGGATGATTAAAGTGGCTCTTTTATGCACCAATCCTTCAGTTGCAGTTAGGCCAACCATGTCTGAAGTTGTAAGTATGTTGGAAGGGAAAACCAGTATTCCTGATATAGTTAGTACCTGAAGCCAATACCTACAGTCAAGTTATAAGGTTCATTGCTATAAGAGACCAGCGCAAACAAAAAATGCAGAGTGCTCACAGTTCTGGAGAAAGTCAAATCCTTTACTCAACAAAGCGTTAAATCATGCAGTGATTCTTGCTTATCATCAGTTACTGGCATGAATAATATTAATCACAGGATTCAGGCTATTCACGTGTGAACTGAATATTTCTAGCACTACTGTAGTACCTTATATACAGTACTACTGTCATTCAAAATAGGACACGTGTATTAATGAATCCACTTCATCTCATCTATGTGGCAGACTCGTTGAGACTAACACTGTTACTGTTAACTCTCTCCTTTTGCCTTCCATCTCTTTTCCTTCTTTCACGACTGAGTAGTTCCATAATCATCAGCAAAAAAAAATTTCTCCAAAAACTCAGTTTCCCGCTTGGATTTTGCAAAAAATTATCATGAAAATCCTAATTGTTTCTCCCATATTTATGGTCTCTCTTCGTTTTCCTTTTTCAATTCCTCCCAACCCCAAACCCTAGAGATCCCTCAGAATTTCGGGAGGCGAAGCTCATGTTTTTGGAGAGAAAATATTCAGGCTTTGTTCTTGATGATCTTTTCTGTTAGCGAAGCTCAAATGTACAATGCCAGTTTTATTTTATTTTTTTAATTCAGGGTCATAGCTGAATCACAATTTCTCGTAGAATTCAAGTCCATAAATTTCAATTCTTTGTCTTCTCCTCGATCCTCCAATGAATTCAAGTCCATAAAAGTGACTCCGTGTTTCAAGAATCTAGAGTTGTTTATGTTATCATTTCTCCTCGTTGAAGGATATTGTCTTATTTTTTCTACAATTTGTCGGGGAAGAAAAATGATAAATAGGCTATATATTGTGGTGGAACTTCACCAAGAAGTTTTGATCTCTTGTATCAGGTTGTGTGCTTTCATCCCAGTCACTAGCCAGGAAAAATAACATTTTCTTCCACATATCATCAATTAATCCAAGAATTTTGTAGGAAAAAAAGAACAATAATAAAGCCAAGAACTTCAAAGGGCTCTTATTTTGCTTTTTCCTTTTTCTTTATATATTTTATTAGAAGAAGTAAATTAAGAAAAGATAAAGGAACAACAAGGAATATGTATTAATTAACCGCGTCCATCTTTTAAGATTCTAACAACATGGGCTGCCAACTAATATGTAGATCAGTGCCACAAATCAGAAACCAGTTACTGCAGCTCTTTTTTATTCTAAATCCAACAAACTTCAGAAAACAAAAATGTAAGTCTAACAAAACATTCCTGAAAACAATAGTATGTGCAATGCTGTAGATAATGTTAAGTTCTAATTCCTTAAACTTTCAACTTATCTGAAACCTGTAAGGGCCAAAATCCAAATCATTCTTGAGGTACACTAGAAATTTGAATTGCCACCTTGACACAAAAAAATTAAACAGGAAGGCTTTCGGTTTTGGAACACGATAACTCTAGAATACAACAGTATCAAGCATCATTCCCAAAGTTTGAACTATGTTCGAAGACATCAAGTTCGACACATGTTCTTCAAGGTGCTTCTTGGCATCTTGCCTTCCCACATTAGCAATTGCAAGCTTTTCTGGTGGTAGCTCATCTTCCTCCTGCACTGCCTTGTTATATTTCACAGCCAAGCTTAGCATCTCCTGCATTACCAAAATAACACAGATAATTGACTTGAGTCAACGGGATATCCAAAAAAAAACTGTTACACAAACAACAAGAAATTAACAAAAAATATTTCGTTGGTATTTCACGACAAACCATGGTTAGTTAATCAATGATAGGTCTACTGGCATCAGAGAAAGGGAGAACAGCTGTCTTCGGTAAAAACCTAAGACAACACAGATAATGGACGAAACTGCCACTATATACTTAGCACCACATGAAACAACCACTGACCTGAACAGTCTGTTCATTTGTTTTGGAATGTGCATCAAAACGCCTTAGTGTCAGACCATCAGTCCATTTCTTCTTGTGAAGGTTGAGTAACATCTTTTCCTCAAGTTCATTTTTCCTGTAGTTAATAGCTATGGAGTAATAATGCCTGTTCAGTCCATGGATCAATGCCTAAAACAGATAACAATCAGAGATCAATAAAAAGGACAAAGAAATGAAAAAAATAACCATTTTGATGAAGGATTGTTCATTTGCATAACACTCACTTGAATAGATGGTTTATTAAGGTGCCCAAGGTTGGAGGTTGTCTGCCGTGGCTCCTGCCCTAGCATCATGGTTTGTGGATTGATCAGACGGAAGGCATCAATCACCACCTTACCTTTGACACTCTGGATTGGATCTACCACCACAGCAACAGCTCGCTGATTTAAGGCCTCAAAACTCTGCATAAGATTGAAGATGTGGGAAGATTAAATTTTTACTAGAAGTACTATCCGAAAAAAAAAGTTATAGCAGTTGACTTCACTGTAGTGGACATCATGTTCTCCATTTTGAAATTCTACCACCTATCAAGGGGTTGTAAGTTGTAACAAATACTAATTCCAGCAAACTGAAATTCAACTTTTTAAAACTAAATCAAAGTAGAACAGGTCATTCCCATCTAAAACATTTTAAGTGAAACCAGTTCTTATAGCTCTATGAAATTCAAAGAGCTGCAATTCCTTTTTTATTCCTCCTAGAATATCAAAACCAAAGATGATTAAATAAGTAGATGAAAGCAGCTACCAAAATAATTTTCATTTGGAAAATGGGATAATTGTTTTGGAGCTATAGTCACATACCTAAGGATTCTGGAAACATGTACCAATTATAGTGACAAGGATATGCCTAGTAATAATGAAAAGCAAACAAGTCATATCAACATAAACAACAGGCACAACTTTCCCACCATTCTAGTAATTTTAAAACCTACATTGTTACATAAGCTACATAATATATTCTCAAACTTGTGATGGAGGTCAGCTGACATATAAATCTAGATGTCAGATCATTGTGTGAGTGCAGTGTAGTACATAACATAATTATATATTTAACGATTTCATATGATTTTTGAATATTAGACTGAACATGTAACATTATTTAAGATTCTTTAGTGGTCATTCAGTAGATTTATACATACCAAAAACAGAAGGAGTTGGCTTATGAGTTGTAACTCTTTTACTAATGATACATTGACATTACATTTTTTTTTTCTAATGATACATGGCTGCAAAGATAAAACTCTACAAGTTAAATGTCAGAGTTAGGACATGTCCCCTACAAGTTAAAATTCTATAACTTGTCTTCAGTCTTCACTCTCCAGGGAAGAGACTCTACTCAACCTAAGTGCAACTCAAGGATTAAAAAGGAATAAATAAACACATAAAGCCAATGCTTACAGCCATCTTCTGGGCTATGAAAGTGGAGGTTGCAGAAGGTTCTATTGGATGTGACTCACGACATAATCTTAGTTACTAGAGACATAATGTACATTGCAAGGCTTTTTCATTAATTACTTATATCCATTCAAAAGACAGAGACAACCAGACTACCGGACAGCTATACTATGCAACAGGATGTCTCATAAATGTACCCAATGGCACCAAGGTTTGATCCATCTGGAAAGTAGTCCAATTCATTCTTATCACTGATTTGTTTCAGGAACAGTTAAAGGGTGTAAGTTAAGTTCTTTCATGCCTGAGCTTCATCCATAATGGCTGTTATATTATTGATTTAAACCTTAGAATCTTACTATTAAGATCTATGATACACCTAAAAACATCTAACTCATCACTAAAATCTTAATTATGATCTCAATTTAAATCCTAGAATATCTCCAACTCAAGCATGATTCTACACTTCTTACAAAATCGCTTAACTTAAAACTATACTGAGGGAATCACACTAGTTGCAAATGTGAAAATACAATTTTAATGATAACTTCAGCATGACTGTAAAATGTAAATTAAGACCTAAATACATGAAAACCAATGGTAACAGAGGAAGAAACACATGGCCAACAGTAGTAAAACTGTCATCTCATTCTCCAATGAAGGGAAAGACATTGCATTGAAAGTTGAAACAAAATCATTATCATCATTTTTATTGTCTTTTTGTCATCATTGTGATTTTAGGCTATGTTATAGAATTTGAGGATCAGTAGTAATTTTTGTTTATAAAATCTGACAACTCTTCCAACGCCCATCCCCTTTAAACTATCACTACTTCTCCAACTTCGCTTTTCTCATTGACTCTCTCAAGAACATGATTCAAAGTAATCAGAACCTCCCATATGAACTCTATATGTCGAGATACTATAGCAAGATACAAATTCATAAAACTTAAGATAGTTAGACAAGTACTAACATGTAAGCAAATGTATACAACATAAATGATAAAGTTAGACTAAAACCTGCTGAGTGTTTATGTCCACACCAGAGAGCCAGCAGCCAAATCCAGGATGCGAATGATACCACCCGACAACCATCTCTGGCCTACAACACCACCAAGTTAAGATTCAACTAAACAGACCAAATGTAAATTTCGGTAGATGCAGGAAAGAGATTGACATTCATAGCATGATATCAAAAAAAAATCCAATTCAAAGAGTGCAAAACAATAAGTTAATCTACATTCGCTGAGTTAATCTTGGAAGGTTTGTTTATTAGAATTTGACTACTGAAGTGGAAAACAACTCTTAGAAATCAACATATAAGTACATAATTAGTAGTGAACTTTGCTCAAACTAACTAGGTGGCATACATGGCAGAAAACCACCCCAAAAGATGTTTATCCCACTTTCCAACTCCCCCCCCCCCCCCCCCTTCCAGGAAATTAAAAAAAACTAAATAAAAGCTTCGCCTCTCAAACCATTCAGTGTATCTCACTAACATGAATACTTGGTAACACAAACCGATTAGAGCTAGCAACACATACGATATTTAAATTGCCTATAGTTTCACTCATTTAATCAATCAAAACAGAAAATGTTTCATATAGGGAAAAATAGGTTTATCCATTAACCTCAGAAACACTAACATAGAAGCTGGACTACTGCATTTCATGCAAATTATTGTTTTACGGATGTCTATTCATCCCTCTTTTCACTCTACTGGATCTCTCCTACAATTCTTAGAGGGTTTGAATTGATGTTTGTAGCTTTTGATGTGTACTGCCTTTTGGTGGGGTGTGTTTGTACCCGCTTTGTGTAGATAGATATTTCCCTCCTTTGGTTTTCAAAATCCTTATTTATCAAAAAGAGAAATGATTGTTTTGGGTGCAAATACCGACCAATAAACAAACCAGGTCCTGATCTCTAACTCATCACTTCTTGGGATTAGCACTGTATATTAAGAGGAGGATGAAAGGCAACAATCACAAAAACATAAATTATTCACAAATTCATCCTTATTCTAAGACAGAGGAGATTGTGATGCAGAAAGTTAGACAATCCAGCCTTGTTACTGCCACCACCTTCAAATTTGTGAAATCATCTTTATAATAAGTTCCCACCAAAACTTATGTATTAAGTCTTTAGTCTTATGAGAACCAGAAAAAAGAGATAAAACAAAAGCTTCTCTGTTATCAGACAAATTAGCACATGCTGCCCATATCAAATCATAGAAATAAAACAAATACATGTGTCAAGCAAACAGAGAGAAGTAGTCAGGCCAAATAATTTTTAAAACCACATTGTTTGAATCTCACAATAGCCAATAAGAATAAATGCTGGATTGATGGAAAGAATGCAGTATACAAGCCATAAAGAAATTAGAAATTAATTCATTTGTACTATTGAATGGAACGGATGGTTTGACATAAGGCTAATTCATGGTTTGGCACCTAAGGAAATATTCACGCCTAAATCCCAGGAAAGATTTAAATTTGTTATCTCCACTCCACTTCATAACTTTCTCATTTAGTGCTTAGAGCTTGGAAGTTATGGAAAAGTTTTAGCTCAGAAATAAAAAATTCCAAACAATTACTTTAAAGAAAAAAAATTGAGCATTAATCAGCAAGCATAAGTAGTCAACAAACAAATTTTAGACAGAATAGCAGCCCCCCATCATGGGACACATTCACAAAAAGTAATTACGGTTTGTAAATGCAAGAAAAGAGAAACTTCAATGATCACATAAAGCAAAACAATGAGAATTACCGTCCAGTCTGTTTCAGCATATCGAGCATGTTAGTCTGGAATACATGATCAACAGCTTCAACACTAACACCTGTACCACTCTGCGGCATAGCAAAGACATCAACAACTCGTACAGTATACTCATCCACAAATTCTCCCAGCATCAAACCCATCACCTCCATTGGAACACCAGCCCTTCCTATAATTCAAACCAATAAAATTATAGACCCAGAAAAAAAAAACCAAAAACATCAATAAATACTAAATAATAAAATCCTAAAACACAACAAAGGGCTTTGAATGAAACCCATGAATTGTAAATGAAAAAAAATGAAAAAAAATGAAAAAAGAGAAACCTTATTTTAGTGGAAAAGCTTTGAGCTTACCATGTTTAAGCATCTTGAGGAGGGCGAGCGAGGAGATATAGACCTGTTCAGAGGTATCCAGAGTGGGAGAGTCAGGAGGCGGATGCCCCAAAGTACCTCCTGCACCAGCAAACATCCTTTGAAGCCTCTCTATACCCGCCATTTTCCTTTGCTTTCTCGCTGTTTCTTCCCAAATTTCTCGAGAATTGTGTCTCCGAGTTGAAAATAAAACCAAGACAGATGTAAACAGCCTAACAGTTCATCTTGGTGTCAAGTTTATGGGCCTAAGCCTAACGGTTCCCACCACAAGATTACAGGCCTAACAAATGGTATTTTCTCTCTTGGGCCTACATTAAGTTTGTCCCCTATTTTGTTTGCTTCCAAAAGAAAAAAAAAAAGATCAACTAAAATCTCTAAGTTTAGGTTTGTAATTGACTCATCCTCTTACTCTTTCTCTTCATCTTCCTCTTTCACAAGCAAGTATAATTAGACAAGCATTGATGCATTGATAATTTTAAAAGTATTGTATCTTTATCATGTTTGAGATGGTGTCCTTTCATTTCTAACACGATATTATAAATAAAAATATCTCAAATGTTTTTAAGATTTTGTTAAACTGATGGAATTTGACTTTGAATAAATAATCTACATTGAATCTACATAAATATTTCTATGCTTAATTCAGAAGGAAAAAAAAATTACTTGTTAAATACATGTAAGACTATAAGATTATGTTTTTGGGTATGAGATGGAGAGTATTATAATATGTATATAAAGGGATGAGAGAGAGGATATTCTGTTCTCATCCTTTGAATGTTTTAATAATGTAAAGAAAGAGGAAGGAAAAGTGAGATAAATTAGTTTTATCTTATCATTTTTCTATTACAATAAAATTTAAAAAATAATTTATAATAAAGAAGCACGATAGAATTTGAATATAAGTGAAGCTTCGATCTTTTTTTTATTTTATTACTATATTCAAAAGAAAAGGTATAAATCAATATTGACAGTATTATTTTTAATTACAACTATGATTTGTGGATCTAATTGGTCTCCTAAACAAATCTCACATATTTGCAAAGTATTTACATCAATCAGTTGGCAGGAATTCTAAGAAAAGAAAGGAAAAGTCCACAATGCTATAGTAAGTAAAATTTGGTTGGCTACATATCAATGTCAATAACACCAATCAAATATTAAATTTCAAGTGTCCTTATCAGACAGCTAGCAATATTTGTCATAACAGTATTGCACCAAAATCTAATAAGTTTTTTGTAGCTAGCTTCTTTATCTTAGCAAAAAAAAAAGTAATGCTAGCTGTGTAGCTGTAAAGCCTTGTATGCATACAAATAGATAGTCTCCCCCTTGAGAAAGGAGTTTTGGCTATGCATGACATAAATGAACGATTACAATTGAATTGTCAAAAACAAAAAAAGGTCGCAAAGTGACAACCTGTTTGGCCTCTCATTGTCATATCGTATGGAAAACAATAATGTGAAGGTAACTGATCTAACCTGTCCCCCTTTGTGTCCGATCGGGAGAGTGATCAATCTATTTAGAACCTGACCAGGTTAGAGGAATTCATTCGGTACCATGTTGACCTCTTTTCATTTTTTTTTTGGGAGTGTCTTGTTTTCAACTGCAAGAAAATTCAATATTGATAAGATAATATCGGAATTGTATAAATTCAATTATATTATTATATGTGGACATGAATACTGTATAAACGAATTTGTCCTAATCAAATTATAACTGCTAATTGCTTATTATAATTATTATATTAATATTATAACTGACATTATCATGTCTCATTATCTTATTATTATTAATGACACGTGAGACTATCCTATTTATAATATTCTATATAATTGCTGCCCTCGTACTCTTTATAGCTCTACATAGAGAATATCTCAGCTGTTCAAATCTAAATTTAGCACAATTTAACTCTATTTTTCTTATAGATTACATATTATTTGGCTTGGGCTTAACTAATAATTAGCTATTCAAATCTCTCTCATTCAATGCTATCAGTGTGAACATATAAGTGCTTCAAAGAACTTTCATATCGTGTGAAGCCTAAACAATTGGTCTTAGTCAAATGGTGCTTCACAAGTCTCACTAGAAAAGTTTAAAACTGAACTTCTACGGATCATCTTTAGAAAACCTAGAAATTACTAAATCGGGTGGATTTATTAGATATTCAAATCATATGAAAAAATGGGATTCAAATTCAAATATCTTATAAAGAGGATGCATTTAGCTAGTCTTCTACTTAATCTTCTTTTAAATTATAATAATATTTCTTCTCTTCTACATGTATGAAATTATATATTATATAAATCTGCATAGTGTTTAAGAAAGTATGCTTTGATTATCTAAATTTGAATCTCATTAGAGAAAGCATCATAAGCGCTCAAACACACTTGACCGCTAAATTATAAATTATATATCATTAACAACTCTCTACACTTGCATGCAAGATAAATAAATATACATAATAGCATAATTGCCTCTCATGCTTTAGTAATTGATAAGTCTAGCCCATATAGTTTGTACGAAAATGAAAATAGTGAAAAGTTTAAGTTGTCAATCTTACAATTTATTTTTTTTTCAATTTTAATTTTAATTTAAGCTATTCATGGGATGGGCAAACTTTGACAAAAATACAATATGTTAAATTACGGGTCTTTGATATCAAAATGATCATTTATAATTAATTTTTCTAAAAGCTCTTTTATAATTTGTATCAAGCATCACATAACCAATATGGTTATTATATGTTAACTCTATACATCACAAACAAACTTAAAATAATATCGCACATGTAAATATATATATATGAGGTTAAAATATATATACATTTTATTTACATATTTTTTATTTTATTTATTTATTGGAGACCGAAGTGTAGCCAATTTGGTATGATGTTTTTCAATGTTTAATCCATGAATCCCAACCCTAGTTAGATACATGTTATATAGAAGCAAGTAGAGACATGCATTGACTTCACGTTTGTTTGAATAATGGGAAATCACCAAATTAATGTTGAAGTTACTGTTTTATATAGTCATAGATTAAGATAATTTGAAACACAACACTCATTCTTTTGAAAAGAAAAATGTGCTCTTTTCTAATTAATTTAATAATTAAACTAGTATAATTATCTAATAATATTAAGTGTAATTTTCTGTTAGCCACCTTTGCACTTATAAAAAAAAAATGTTGACACCAAGTTATGGTTGGACTAAACTAAACATAGTTTAAGCTTAAACAAATGGAGTTTCTTGTTTAACTTCTGGATAGAGTATTTGATAAAAGATAAATAAATAAATAAACAAAACAAAAAGACTAAATTAGTTTCTTATGGTTTTACTATTTTTTTTAATTGGATCACTGTATTTTAATTTTTTTTTTAAATTGAATCTTTGAATTTTAATTTTTTTTTTCAGTTGTGGATCTCACACTTTTATTCAAAAGTTTCTTTGATTTTATCAAATTTACATTACTGTAGAGACTTTTGTCCATAAAGATTAAAGTTATCATTGTCTCGTATTGTTTAGTTATATTGCCCTAAATATCTAAACACACATATATATTTTATTTGTAATTTGACTTTAAGAGGCATTCATGGGACGCAATCAAATTAAGAGTTCAGGGTATCCATTAAGGTTTATTAAAACTATACTGACTTCTAAATGTTAAAAAATTCGACACTCCTCTAATTTATATAAATGACAAATAAATTAATGGTGTTATAATATAATTCGAGAAGAAAAAAAAAATTTCTAAAATATAATCATTATATGTTCAAAGTACCAAAAATTTCATAGTAGACTATAAATATTAAGGATTGGTTTGATAACCATAAGTCAGTTTTTTTATATGTTTGATAAAAAGAAAACTAGAGTAATTCAATTTTGAATTTTTAGAAGTCAGAGATGTTTTAAATAGTATATCAAGTGGTGTTTAAAAATTGACTATGCTCTTAAAAATTTGAAAGTTTAATATGACCTTAATTTTTATTAAAAATCCGTATTTTTCATTTAATTAATCAATGTGATATATTAGTTATCAATGGCTATTATAGTTAATTTAAATTTTCGGAGTAGCTTTACAATGAATTTACAAGACACAAATTTTGTGACTTCTACTTATTGAGAATAATTTTTATATTAATTTACTAGACACTACTGTTATAACTTTTTAAACAGTTCTAAAAGAACAAAAAGATAATAAAACCCCTTAAAAAGTCATAACATTATCAAACCAAACCTTTTTTTTTTTTACGTTGCCCTTACTTTTCATATATTTTTTTGTCTTAATACAAATATATTATGCTAACCAATTTTTCTAATTTTAATATATATATATATATATATTTTTCTTTTGGCACATACGTAAAATTAATTTTTTTAGTGATATTACAAAGCAAAAATAAAAAAAATAAAAAAAATTGATAAGTACCATTAAAAATTAATATATCATGTCTTAATTGTACAAGTTATACAAGTAATACTTTCAAGATATTCAAACATAGTGACCTAATTAAAAATATAGTGACCCAGTTGGAAAAGTAACTAAACTACAAGTGTAACTTTTCCCAACTTGTTAATGGATTTAATAATTTAGAAAAGGATCATCTCAAAAAATAAAAAAATTTAGAAAAGGGAATTTACTATCCATTCCAATGTCTGACTTCAAAGTTCAAAATATGCAGACATCCTTTGGCAAATAAAATATGGGCATAGTGTATGACTGCTGCACATGCAAATTTCAATTTTTTTTAACAACCCATTTGGGCTTATTCTCTCATCTCCTTTGTCAGCTGCACAGCGCGTAATGGTATCTGGTATTTGAGGCAAAATTAGCTTTGACAAGGGAAGTGTTGCTAATCTGGTGCTACTGGTTACTTTACAAGGCAACGTTCTGTGTTCCAATTCTCTATCATGCTGGCAGGGAACTTCTTTGCTTTCTTAATTATTGCACTGAATTGCCTCAGGTTGCTAAGATTTGTTGATTCAAAGCTACCCCAAGAAGAAGGTAAATTCATTATTCTAAAAGTAAGATATTTGTTTGGTTGATGAGAAAATGTGGGGAAAAATGGAAGAAATTGAGAGCTGCAGTTTTGGAGATAAAAAGCTATTCTGGGACTCATTCTTTGGATTACTGGGTTGTGATTTCTGTTCATTTCTAGGATTGAAATTGGAAATTTTTAAGCTTCTCATTTCTTCCATTCCTTTCCCAGCAACCAAACAGATTATTGTGCTTCTCAGTAAATATCGAGCCTGGTTCTTTACTGGGTTATCACTTTCGGCAAAGTTCAACAACTTGTCTGTCGGGCTCTCCCATGAGCACCAGATGTATAATGGTCAAAGCCTGGTGTAGTTATCTTGGTACTGGCTAGTTCAAATGTTAGTTCTTGTATTTATTTATTTGTTTACTTTTTTTTTGGGAGGGGGAAGAAGGGAAGCAGGAATGGGGTAAAAATTGTACTTGTTGATCTTATTAGTAGCATAACTAATTAACAAGGCCTCATTATCTTGATGCATGTTACCTTTTAAAGTAGCCAGATGCAAAAAGTGATCGCATTTTGTTGTTGGGTATGGTAATCTTGTATTTATGCAATTAATGCGACTTTAGATTAATTCTTTTGTATTAGTTAGCACTGGAGACTCATATTGTTCAGACTTTAGACAGTGATATACCTATTATTCTGTCTATAATGTTAATTTCACACAGATTTATTAATTATATTACATCATTATGAATGTCATCTAGGTGATGCTCTTCAAGAAATTAGCAGTACAATGGGAACGACCTATTGGAAGTTTAATGCTGATTCTTGCCAAGTTGAAATGGTTGGATTAACACCAAAGCCACCTAATGGATCTGAAAGCAGCATTGATTGTGACTGCCATTTTGAGAACAATACTGTCTGTCATGTCGTGAGGATGTATGATTTCCTTATCTTGTTACAAACCTTTTTTACATTTCTCATAGAGTTCTCTTGTGAGAAAATTTATATGTATATCTACATTATTAATATTAATGTAGTCAAGATTCATGAATATGAAAAACTATTGCTGATAAGTAAGGAAAAGCCTAATAATATTGAGATATTTTCTTAACAAAAGATAACTGGAACCTAATATTTATTTCAATTTTCCACTTTCAGAGTCCTCAAGGGCTATAGTCTTCCTGGCATGCTTCCACCTCAATTGTTCAAGCTTTCTTACCTTCGAGAAGTGTATGAGAACTTCAAATGCTTCAGCTCATGTTATTTTTGTCATGGCTTGTGAACTTTAAATTAATTTTTCTTTCGCTATAGTGATTTTGCTTACAACTACCTCAATGGTACAATTCCAAAGGAGTGGGCTTCTCTCCAACTAACTTCCATGTGAGTGATTGTCAACTATTGATGTTAGTTTCCATTCAATTTTGTTTATTTTATATTAGTTGCAAATACTGTGCAGCTCTCTTCTTGTAAATCGCTTATCTGGGGAAATTCCAAAGGAGTTGGCAAATATTAGCACTCTCACATACCTGTATGTTTTGGAACCCTGGTTTGTCTTCCTTTTCTTTTTTCTTTTTTTCTTTTCCCTAAACAGTTTTCTGTGGGTTGAAGTCCTTATGATTTAGGTCCGCTTGAGAACTTTATATTCTGCTTTTGTTGTTCCGGTTTTTGTTTGAGTTAGGTAGAGACTCGTGAAGTGTCTCACTATATTGTGTTTTCTTTCAGAAATCTCTTAATTTTCATTTTACCTTTCATGTAAGGAACCTGGAAGCAAACCAATACTCTGGTGTTGTTCCTCCTGAGCTAGGTAGTCTAATCAACTTGCAGAGTTTGTAAGCATTCCATTTTCTTTCCTCTCTTATTTTTTTAGATACTTGGAATTTCAATCTCTTTTCTCTTAATTGTTCAAATGTATCTGAAGTATGGAACACTGTGATATGATGGTTAATTTCTACAATATTGTGACTTCAGGATACTGTCGTCTAATCAATTGACTGGGAACTTACCAATGACATTTGCTGGGTTGCAAAACTTAACTGATTTGTAAGCCTTTCATATGTTTCCTTTTACATGGAATATAAATGCTGATGTCTCTCTCTGTTATTGATGGGTGTTGGTACTCAAGTTTGACTGGTATTATTCCGTAAAAATGGAATGTTGCAGTCGGATAAACGATAACAATTTCCATGGAGTGATACCCAATTTTATACAGAACTGGAAAATACTAAAACGATTGTAAGATAATTCTATTTCATTTTTCATTTTGAATAATTTCAAGTTTGGCAACAGATAAACCTGTATTATATTTACTTTTGTCCACATTCTCATTTAAATTCAATTATTGTAGAGAAATGCATGCTAGTGGACTGGAGGGACCTATCCCAACAAATATATCTCTTTTGAATAATTTCGTTGAGTTGTAAGTACAATTCCTCCTCTTTTTCTCGTAATTCTTTATGCAATGTTTGAGTCTTTGTTTATTAATGGTTTATCTCATGGTGATACATTTTGTGCAGGAGAATTAGTGATATAGATGGTCCAAGTCAGGGTTTCCCTTTGTTAGAAAACATGTCTGGCTTACAAAAGTTGTAAGTTGAGCACAAATAACTTCAAACATATATGATATATGATTCTTGATTCTGTTTAACTTAATGTAATTCAGTTACATGTTATAGGGTTTTAAGAAACTGTAATATTTCTGGAGAGATTCCTCTGTACATTTGGTCGATGAAGAACTTGGAATTACTGTAAGTAAAGCATGTAAACTTTTTCATGCCGAAACTTCACTTTACTGCAATGTTTATGTTAATGACATCAAATTTCAGAATACATGCATAATGCATGTATGCTGTTAGGAATATAATATATTGTAGTGTAGTCCCACATTGTTTAGATGTGGAAGTCTATGTTTTATTATTTACTATAAATAAAGTTTATGGGTGTAGGCTTTGAGATATCAATCAAGCCCACAATCCTTTCCTTATTCTATTTTATTTAACATATACATAAATGCAAACAGGCATTTCTACAGATAAACATACATATATAACTACATATGCATCTTTATGTATCTATCTCTGTCAAGTAATATATAGTTCATCTTGAATGACATCTTCGAGAAAGCTTAATGGCCAAGTTGGTCCTACATATAAAAATATAGCAAGTCAGTCCGGTAGACTAAGCCAATGGTTATAATTGTCAAATCAATTCATGAAAGCTGAACCAAAGGAGAAGATAAAACCCTTTGTCTGGCTTGAATTTCCCTCACATAGATGATTCAAGGAAGCCAGATATTTGGCCATCCTCAGACCATCATACTATCATACCCTTTCTTAGCTGCTGTAAGCATTTTCCAATGTATATTCTTGCTAATGATTGAAGCACGCCTAAATATAGAAATTAATTGACAGTAGGTCTCCCCAGTAGGTACTAATAGCAAGAAAGTCTAGTTTAGGTATTCATTTGTGCATGTCTGAACTTATATGTAAAGGGCTGGCACTACAATTGTTGCATGCAATGTTGATCCATTCCAGGGATTCCCTAGCTCGAATTCACGAAAGCTACAACATGCCTAATCCTCTTTAACAAGGAGGAAGATTCTATGCTACAGAACCTAATCATCAACATTCCTTTCCTTCCGAGCTCTGCACTCTTTTTCAGGCATGTGGTCCCACCAAGAGGGCATTGATGGCAAAGAGATTACTAATTTCAAGACTTCATGACCTCTTGCGTCATTAAGATCTGGGATGGATTCTCATTATTTAAATGAGAAGGAATCATTCCATGTCTGGCTTATTTTTCACAAAGTTCATCCAAGAAAGTATACATTTATGAATATTTAGTTCAGGGACCCTAATTCCTAGGCATTGACCTGTTTGTTCTCTGTGCTTTAAATTGTTTATTCTCGTTCTAGTTTTTGCTTTTTTGTCGATTAACAGGAAAAAGACATAAACCGTATGATACCCTGGTCCAGAACTGATGTGTTCTCCTAGATTTTATTCACATGTGAGCAATTTAGTCCACCTAGTCTAAAATTTTTGTCTCCGGATGCAATTTGTTGTTTGCAACTGTAACAGGGATGTCAGTTTTAACAAGTTAGTTGGGGAACTTCCAGCTACTATAAGTGCGGAGCACATGATATTTGTGTAAGTATATAACTGTAACTTTTGGATGAATCAGATTAAAACTGGAAATTTCTGTTCTTTCATTTTTAACTAATTGTGGAACATCAGCCACTAAGTTTAGAGTGCATGATATTCATGTAATATATAACAATTAAGCTGAATTTTATAAAAACTGGAACATGGCTGTTCATGTACCTTTATCTTTGGAGGCTTGTGTTGAGATCCTCTACTCAAGCAAGCTCAATGGACACTGTGGAAGAGATAGCTGTTGGCTAGATCTTATTTTAAGTGCAATTTTTTCCTTTTTAAGCACAAGCATGCATAATTGATGTAAAATAGACATCTTCCTTACTGGCAGACAAAGATGTTACACAATTATTATTCAGGCTGTTTCTGCTTCAGTCAGTTTGTGGTGTTCTCTATTTGTTCAAGTATTGATTAAGCTTTTAACATAATGGCTTTGCTTTTGTTAGTTTCTTAACACGCAATATGCTAAGTGGAAACGTACCAGACTCAATCTTGAAGGATGGAAGTAATGTGTATGTTTCTTATCTTGGAGGCTCCTTTATTTTTCTGTTGAGAACCTTTAGATGTATGATATGTAATATGTTTAGTATAGTTTGTTGACTATCTGTATGGAGCTAGCAATTCTAGTACCAGTATTACAGACCTTATATTTCTGTGAACCTCGAAATTTTAAATTAAAAATATGCTGTTATTGGAGCATCTTATGTCTAGTTTTTCTATGCTCAGGAAGGCTGCTTTTGCTTTCCATTACTATGAAACAGAGGGATGCTTCCAGTGGCAATTGTATAAAGTGGTCCTAGTTTATATGCTTCTTCTTCTTCAGTACAATTTACTGTATATTATTGTTTTTCTTGTTTGTATTCAGATTGAACTGATGCTTTTGTTAGTTGATTTTGAGTCAGTACATGCACTAGACTACTTATCATTGAAATGAGAGGTAAAATGATGCCAAATTTGTTGACTGTTGACTGATCAGGGGATGTCAAAGATAAAACAATTGCTAGGAGACAAGAGATTATATGATTTATTCTAATCTCCACCTGATAGCAAAATAGATTTTCAAGGGAAAGTAATGTTTGAAGTTTGGATGAGAGGTATAATGGAGAAAACGAATTTAGGAGGGAGGAATGGAAAGTGAAGGGACACCGTATTCCTTGGACCCTTTTTCTCCTTAACCTTTTTTTCCCTCTGAAGGTGAAAAAGGAGAAAGAAAAGGCTTGTTTCTAGTTATGAGAGTTTGATCTCAAAATAGGGATAATGGGAAAAATGCTACAACGTACTTCTTTTACAGGGGTACCTTAATTTCCTTTCCTCCCCTTTCCTTTTTTGAACAATCAAAGAAAGGGAGGATTACTAGTTCCATTCAGTCTATTCCATTCCCTAATGACTACTATGTACCATTATATTCTATTTCCTTTTGAACTCCCAATTAGATTGCAAAGTCCAACAGGGGAAAGAGAGGAAGTAATACTCAAAAACTTCAAACTTCTTTCAGCAAACATAAAATTAAAAAAATAAACTTCAAACTTCAGTTTCCTTGTCCCTGCATGTTGGAGGGGAGAAAATTTTTATTTTCAGCAGTGGAGGGAGGGCAATGAGTTCACCTCCTTTCCCCATCTTCTACAAAGAACTTCCAAACAAGGGGCTAGGAATATACCCCTTCCAGTGACAGGATCGGAACACTTTAAAATACACAACTTCCAATCTCACAATTGTAAGGAACAGAAGACGTGTTATTCCTGGAGCCTTACATGTTCAGTGGAGTCCTTGATTGGAGCCTTAGATTCTCACATAAAAATGCATAGAGCTCCCGATGTCTTTTAAGCCTTAGATACTGTAGCTATGCATTGAAGAAAGTGAAAAGCTCCCACTGTCTTGTAGGCCTTGAAATACAACATCCATTATTTTCTTGTTTCTTTTTTTTTTTTCATAATAAAAAAAAAAAAAAAAAAATTACTTTTCTTTGTACAATTTTGCCAGAACCTGCTCAGCCTCCTTACTTCAGATTTTTTTCCTATCCCTATTATACATCTTCTGCTCTTCTTTCTTATCCCATCCCCTTTTGTTTTCCTTTTGGTTGGGGATTTATGAAGTTAAACTAGGGGTTGGTTTCTTAAAATGGCATTTTTATCATGCATCCTTCTGACTTCAAACTCTGTAAAATTTTGTACTGGTGACAGATCACACTCATGTTGAAGATAATGGCTATATCTTAGACTTATCTTGTCAGTTGGAATCCTAGCGGTTTTCCTAACACTGTTCTTTTTTTACTTGGCTGCAGTGATCTTTCTTACAACAACTTTACATGGTCAAGCCCGGAGCAACACGCTTGTCGAGATGACTTGTCAGAATACTTTCATGATCCTTGTTCCTATAAATATATATATATGTGTGTATATTTCGATTTTCTTTTTCAAATCTAATACTTGTTCAATTTGTTTAACTTGAGTAGGAATTTAAACCTGAACTTGTTCAGGAGCTCTTCCAAGGAGAACGGATTGTAAGATGTCCTTGTTTGTCCATTATTTATTTTGTTAGTTCAAGTAATACAAATATTAAATGAAGTTATGCATATTGAATCTTTGATACTAATAATTTTATCCTTATTCTTCACAGACGGGGTGTCCTTCCATGCTTGAACAATTTCACTTGTCCGAGATGTAAGTATGTACACTAAAGGATAGTGAATGTTATGGGCTTCTATTTTGAGTTTTTCCGAACTTCGCAATTTCTTATCTAAATTGCTATACTGAAAAGGTGCAATCACCTCATTTGAAAACAGACAAATCAGTTTTTCAGAGAGTTCAGTGAAACTAGGACAGTCTGGACTTTGGATCAATTCAGAAGAGGCTTATTATGAACAGATTGTAAACCATGGAGCCTGGAGACCATGGAGCCTGGAGCCCATGTACTCTAATCCATTTAGTTTTGATAAGAATGAGTGACTAATGAATTTTAAGTTCTGCTTTACTCTGGCTTATAACGGTCATCGTTCTTAGAGAATCATTGCCCCCGTTTAGTTATTGAAAGCGTTGTTCCATTTTTCATATCCTTTGCTTGAAGACAACTATAACGCATCCTTATATGGTTGAGAGGTCTATGTTGTTTAATTCAAATATTTGGACAACCTTGTTAGCCAATTGGTCTATTTGAAAAAACATCTGCTAGATGGTTGTCGGGATCCATTGAAAACCAACAGATTCAATACCAGGTTTTCTAATGTTTACGTACAATGTATGTCATTCAAACATAAATCACATATTGGAAATAATTTTCCATAACTAAACAGGGCCATTAGTTTTGAAGTATCATTGATATAGACAGGTATAAGTGACTGATATATTGCTATCATTTATACTCCTGGTGTAAAGAGATAATTTAACTGAAAGTTGAATATGTAATTAAGACAAGCTTGCTCTAATTTGTTACTGAAAATTTTTCTACATATGCAATACATAAGGGTAAAATTAAGAAAGAACTTTTAATTATCTGAAAATAAGTATGTTGGAGATATGAATATCTTAACAAAAATACATGATATATTGCTCTAGTGTTGGAATGTAGCTAATACTGAAGCTTTCTTTCTCATAATCTTTTGTATTTTATGATTTATTCATGGCAGATTCGAGTTGTTTACATGTTAATAGTGGTGGGAAGGATGTAGGAGTTAATGATGATAAAGAAAACGTGGTCTATGTTGGAGATGGAGAAGTTAAAGGTGGTACAGCAGAATATTTCAACAGTGATGAAAATTACTGGGGGTTTAGTAGCACTGGAGACTTCATGGATGATAACGATAAACAAAATACTCGTTACACTGTAACTCTGCCATCATCAAATATGCCCGAAGTGTATACAACAGCACGTATATCTCCGCTTTCACTTACTTATTTCCACTATTGCTTGGAAAATGGGTTGTACACTGTAAATCTTCACTTCGCAGAAATACAGTTTGCAAATGATAATACATATAGAAGCCTCGGGAAGCGCATATTTGATATCTATGTGCAGGTAATTGGTTCAATAACGATATTATTTTTGAAGTTCCAGATCAAATTTTGTGACAACTATTTTCTTACAGGAAAGACTAGTAGAGAAGGATTTCAATATTGAGGATGAGGTACATATGGCTCAAAAGCCTCTAGTAAAAAAAATATTTAATGTCAGTGTAACAAATAACCTCCTGGAGATTCGATTTTATTGGGCTGGCAAAGGGACAACAAGAATTCCTGACAGAGGAGTTTATGGTCCCCTCGTATCAGCTTTTTCTGTGGTTTCAGGTGATTTGTGCTGCTGATTCCTATGTTAACATTGTGTGCTTATATCGTATTGAACTTTGAATGGAAGATTATGTGCTTATATTGTAAGTGACTTCTTAAGTGCCATGAAGGTCATCATTAGAGTTATGTATATTGAACTTCTAATATTTCTGTATCTGCTCGATCATAGAATTTGGGAAAATCTGTTGCTTTTTTTACTTTAGATAATTTTTCTAAGAGACTAATTGTTTTCTTTTTTTTATATTTCACTTGTTTTAGATACCAAACTTTGTTCAAATGGAGGAAACAAAGGAACTGTGTCTATAATTATTGGAGTTGGTGCAGGAGCAGTATGTGTGCTGATATTGGTAATGGGAATCCTATGGTGGAGAGGCTGTTTCAAAGGAAAGTTAGGGAGAGAAGGTAATGTCCATCTTATATGTTTTGTTCCAAGAAATCTATTTGCAGATATGTTTTGTTCCAAGAAATCTATTTGCAGTATTTGTTAACCATTTTTGTAAGTAGATGAGGAACCAGAACTTTGAGGAGTTTTTCCTGTTTTCAAGCTTTGCAATCTAGACATGTTTAATTGCCAGACTACTGGGTTCGTTAATCTAGATATTGAAAATATTTCGTTTGTGCATGGTCTGCATATTCTATTTGAATTCTTATCAAGTTGTGATGTATAGCAGCTAACAACTGTGTCTGTGTTTTAACTGTTAAGTTCAATAAGCATATAACTGGGCCATTTCTATCAGCTTTAGGTTTAGGATAATTGGTAGTTCAAGCAGAGCTGTTTTGAGAAATCACTGACTCAAGTCCTGAAATCCACCCTCCCAACTGAACATTGTTTTAGTATTGTGTCTTTCTGGTGGTTGGTGTATTTGAGTCAACTTTATTCTCCAGGGGTAAGTGCATTTAAGGGGAAGTGTTATCAATTATCATGTTACTGTTAAGCTTAATATACATAGTTCGGCCCATTATGAAATATGAAGCTCAATTTTGTAGATATTGTCCTTTAATAGGGTGTAGAGTGTGATTTACTTAAAAAGGAGGAAGGTGAGAGAAATCAGGGCACCCTCAAAATGTTGCAGTTGATCTCTTGGAAGAAAAATAATTTAATCCTTATCCTAGATTAGGTATAATGCCACTGCATGACAGAAAAGATAATATTAGACTCCCATTTGTATGCACTTGAGCTTCAGAAAACTGGAATTTATAGTCCAGGAAGTTACTTGAGAAGATAAAAATGTTTACATTAGGTAACTGTCAAAAGCTACTCAATTACAAAATGAGGGGTTCTTTTGGAGCAAATTCCTACAAAAGAAAGTTGTGAATGTAATTTCATTTTCAGCAGTTTCTTGTATATCTTTCTTTTATTTTTTTGGTAACAAGGTCATGCATGGTAAAAGTGACCAGAGGAATTAGCTATATTCATTGTTTTTGTAGTATATTGTTTAACTGGTGAGGATTATACAGGTTACAATTACAATGAGAATAAGGCTTTCATAGTGGCATGTATATGTTATCACTAATCATTATAATTCATTGAATTTCTTGAAGGTTCTGTTGCTAAGTCTAATTTGTTTGAGCATTTCAGTGTTATTGTCAAAGGGCCAAAGCATGCAAACTACCTTTCATACTGAGTAATGAATTTTGTTTTTCTCTATGTGTGAAGCATATGCTATTGTTCCAATTCAAGTGAATTGAATTTTCTTCCTCAATGGTGGGTGGGAATGGTCTTTCCTTTCAGTGGACAGTATCATAGTTTTATGAAAAACCATAAGGGGAAGAGGATTTTTCTGAGCATTCTGCCTCTTGGAATTTTCATGCTTTTGCTTTTGAATAAATGGTCCTTTTCTTAGATCTCTAAAGGCGCTTCAAAAGTGAAGTGATGATTCCTTTTCACCTTTTCTTCTTTTTCTTTCATCATTTATGGTTCCTTGTGGTATACTTCCTGTCTATAGTTGGACGCATTTGGAACTTTTACAGTGATCCTTCTATATATTTTGCTCTAGCTAGTTGTTAGAGAGAAAAGCTAAAAATTCATTGGAACAATTTTCCTCTTGGCCTCCTTGGACAGATACTAAAGAACTAGAGTTGCAGACAGGGGTTTTCACCTTAAAACAGATAAGAGCTGCAACTAATGATTTCCATTCTGATAACAAGATTGGGGAAGGAGGTTTTGGTCCTGTCTACAAGGTATTCTGGCTTTATTTCACGACTTTCTTCATTTAAGCATGAATTTTCCTGTTCCTTACTGACATTGGATTTTAATAACACATGAGTGCAGGGTCAATTGCCTGATGGTACTGCCATTGCCGTCAAGCAACTCTCATCAAAATCAAGGCAGGGAAATCGTGAATTTTTAAATGAGATAGGCATGATTTCTTGTTTGCAACACCCTAATCTTGTGAAGCTTCATGGATGTTGTATTGAAGGGGATGAGTTATTGTTGGTGTATGAGTACCTGGAAAATAATAGCCTGGCCCGTGCTTTATTTGGTGAGTCATGTGAGAACAAAAAATGAAAAAAAGAAAAAAAGATGAGGGAAAAGAACCACTCAGATGTGAACTGATCATGCTAGAAGTTGAACAAGAGGGAAAAAAAAAAGTTTTTATGGCTCATCTTTTTTAATATTTTGTAGGCCCTGAAAGAACTCTACTCAATCTTGATTGGCCCACTAGGCTTCGGATCTGTATCGGTATAGCAAGAGGTCTAGCATTCCTCCATGAAGAATCAAGATTCAAGATCGTCCATAGAGATATCAAGGCTACTAATGTGCTACTAGATAGGGATTTAAATCCTAAAATATCTGATTTTGGATTGGCCAAGCTTGACGAAGAGGAGAAGACCCACATCAGTACCAGAGTTGCTGGGACTATGTTAGTTGACATTCCCTTAATTGCATACCTCTACATTATTCAAAACTGATATTTTTCTTGACAGTGTTGAATTACAAGATATTGAGATTTTGTATTGCAGAGGATATATGGCTCCAGAATATGCATTGTGGGGTTACCTGACCTACAAAGCAGATGTCTACAGTTTTGGAGTCGTGGCTTTGGAAATTGTCAGTGGGAAGAACAATAATAGTTATATACCAAGCAACGATTGTGTTTGCCTTTTAGATTGGGTACTTTCTAATTTTCTATCTTCATTGTTCTATTATTAAGGCCTTTTGTTTTTACTATTATTTGTTCAATCTGAAGTTCCTTTTTGCTATTTTCACTGTGAAACTAAGAGAAAGTTGATACTGCAGGTCTGTAATCTGCAAAAAACTGGAAATTTGATGGAACTGATAGATGAAAGATTGAAATCAGAAGAAGTAAACAAAAGAGAAGCGGAAACTATGCTGAAAGTAGCTCTTCTGTGCACAAATGCATCCCCATCAATTAGGCCTACAATGTCTGAGGTGGTGAACATGCTTGAAGGACGAATGAATATTCCAGATGTTATTCCAGAGCCAAGTAGCTACACTGAAGATTTAAGGTTTAAGGCCATGAGAGACCTCAATCGATATAGGAAAGATCAGAGTGCGATGACAAACCAAACACAAAATTCAACCACAATTCATATGTTTAGCTCATCATCAACATCTGCCGGTGACTTCTATGAAATCAATCCAGAACTATAATTTTTAGTTTACACTGGATAAACCGAAAATACTAATTGTTATAGAAGTCATTAGATAGAAACAGATTTGCAGCTGCAATGCCATATGCAGGCAAAAGTTGAGTGTCAAAATTATCATTAAACATATGAGAGTACATAGCGCTGCAAGGCAAAGAAATTATGTACATTGTTTGTATAAATTTATTTTGTAGGGACTAGGGAGTGGTAGAAATGAAAATTTTCTACAGACTGTATAATTCTTATTATGTTATTACTATTTATATTGTTTTCTTCCATTTGTGTAAAAGATGATAGCATTAGAACCGAGATGGTAAGGATGAGTGAGGTGTTAGTGATTATTTTGAGATATTATTATTATTATTATTGTATACAATCTTATTCGTATTGTTATGAATAAATAATAATATTTTTCAATTAAAAAAAGTGTTATATTATTACGTATAAAAATTATTAATTAAATACCATAAGTTCATACAATAAAAATAAAAATAAAAGCAAATATCATGACGAGATTATGAGAATGAGATGCAGCAACATTGCATTATGCTAATTGTGTGGAGCCTCATGTAGCTAAGGCAATAGTCTTTCGTAAGGGCCTTGAAACAGATTGCAAAATGCTCTTTGATGCCATCCAATCTCAAAGAGTTCAACATAACTGTTTTGGCAGATTGATCCAGAATTGTAAGGATCTTGTTGGATGTTTTCGACAATTAAAGTTTCCACATACCAGAAGGATCAAAAGCAAAGTAGCTCACTATTTAGCTCAATTTTTTTTTTTCACTTACGTTAATTGTATTTGGGTGGAAGATGTCCCCCTGATATCTCACAAATTGTATTTGAAGATTTTCAGCAATAGACAATCTATGTTTCCCTCAAAAAAAGGAGATGCATTTATTTTAAGTTTAATTTTTAAATGTTTTTAAATTTAGGATCACTAAGTAGGTAATAGTAAATCTCACTTGTATATGAAACACTAAGTGATATAAAAGTATGTGAATATGTAATAAAAAATCTATTACTCTTAGTAGTATGTCATATGTGATCTATACAAGATATAACTCTAAATTTAACCATAAGATGGTGGAAATTAGAAAAATATTTCTAATTTTCTTGAGAAAATTATAATTTTAAAATCTAGACATATGATTAAATTTAACATTTAAAATTATTTTTATATCCAAACAAATTTAATTGGGATATTGAATGATAGAATATTTAATTATACAGTAAACTATTGACAGAAAAGTTCAAAAATTTCATACCCATATTTACACTATTATGATAATCATTATATATTATTAGGCACCAATTTTAAATTGTAAAAAAATCTTAAGAATTAAATAATTATTACATAAATAAAGACAATGACAGAACTCCATACACAACCATTGAGTTGGAGAGGTTCACGATTTCCATTTGTTTCATGAAAGTCTTAAAAGAGATTCCACATTAACTATTTCTTATGCACTAAAAAAGTAAACTAGTGTACCTGCCATTATTTCAACATGACTCCAATATCCTTTCAGTATAGTTGAAGATTTTTCTGTTATTTGATGGATTGGTATAAAGAATCAAAGAATGTAAGTTGTCCATTCTTGCCTCTCAAAAAACAAACTCTTCATTGATTATAGGAACAGCAACGGGGAGCATGTTAGAGATATATTGACTCTGATTTGCTATCATAAAAATTATTCGAGACAAAGTAAATACTTGCAATCTCGAGATTTAAAAAGTATATGAATTTTCTAAACTAAATTTATTTTATTCAAATTTCAAAAATAAAATAACAAAAATATGTTATATTAAATGAAGTTGAATTCAATAGTGGGTTGGATTTCAATATATTATCAAATATTCATATATAATTTGAATTCATGAATTTACGTGTCATATACCTAAAATATTTTAATTGATTCACATAATATAGTTTAAATAGTACTTTAATTCAGTAATTGAAGAGTCTCTGTATCAAAATTCGAACATACAAGAAAATAGTTGTGAGAAGAGATAGTCACGAACTCCGAACGAGACTAGAATTATATTACAATACTTGTGAGAAAAAAAAAATATTTTAATTGAAATAAAATTCAGCAAATAAGTCAACCATCATCCAAATGTTTAAACTTGCACACCATCCTCTCTTGTATGGAACTTCACAATTCATTATACAAAGTAGAACATTCAAGAACCATCATCCAAATAATAAATTTATAATTGATGAAATTGAATGGGCTACAATTCAGTTTCATCATTTTTTGAAATCCCTGAAATTTTGAAATCCGTTTTCCAAGTAACCCTGAGAGGAAGAAGTATCTAGAGAGTACACCGATTCAACACGTTATGGAAGTCGATCTCTCGTAAATCACCAACAAACTACGTTACTGAAGTGAGAAAATATAAATATAAAAATGATTAGGATTCTCGAATGAAGAAAGAGAAGTAGGCGTGGCGTGGGGAACTGGGAAACAAAGCAAAAGAAGGGGGAGCAAAGAAATAAGAAAAGGGTTTCTTTTTAACTTCTAATACTATTTATCAAATAACAATAAATATGATATCAGAACATTAGAATTATTTAAAAATTATAATTTATATCTTAAATAGTATTAAAATTATAATTAATTATTATAATAAATATTATATATTTTTTATTTATATAGCTTTACTTAACAAGTGTTGGACATTTGTTAAAAAATTCATAAGAAAATAATAAGAAAGGGATAAGCAGGAAGCTATAAGGAAAGAGACGGAGGGTAATGATGGGTTTGGATTAATGTTATATATATAGATATATATGGATATTTTTAACAGTTGTTTGAAGGATATTTATTTAGTTTTGTTTTTGTTTTAAATAAAATTAATAATATTTATTATTATAAATTATCATAATCTTAGTGTTATTTAATATATAAATTATTATTTTTTAAAAATTATATTTTAAAATTATATTTAATATAACTTAAAAAATATATTTAAAATATTCTTTCAAAAAATCTTATATATATTTACTTATTAATAATAGTTTGTATCGAGTCTACTCAAAATATGAGTTAGTCTCATTCCTATTGGATCATATGGAAGCTCCGTGAAACGAGTTAAAATTATCATCCTACTTGACTAATCTATATATTATCCTTTTATTTATTTTCTCAATATATATATTTTATTAATAAAATCAATAAAACAAGAGGTTGGCCCCACCGTGGACATAGCCAAGGCTAATAAAATAAATATATCATACCTATATATACTTAGGTCAACAGAAGTCTTCTAATGCACATATACTGATACAAATCACATGACATTCTAAGGATAGGTCTCTATCGGTACTTGAGGTAACATATATCAATTAGTGGTCCAAGCAAATATTCAACAGCCAATGAGCTTGATCAATTTGTGAAGAGTCAGCTACTTTTATTTTTTTGATTTTCTATTATTTTTGAAATTTATATAAACATCACAGACAATTTAAAAACAAATTATAAATTGACTCAAACTCTAAAAAATTAAAACCTACCATTATATTGTCTTAATATTAATATATATAAATATGATTGTGGTGTATCATTAAATCTAATGATAATATTATTACTAAATTTAAAATAAAATATCAATTAAATATAATAATTTCTAAAATTATGATAAAACTAATATTTTGCTTTTGCAAAATACAATAATATTATTTTCAAAAAAGATATGACGTTGTCTTCTCAAATATAGAAAGTATTACTTTTTTGTTTTATTTTTTAATTGTATTATTATTTTAATATTTAATTTACTTTTTATATCTGAATTAAATTTTTTGTAACTCTCCCTCCTTTCCATAAACTCTACATTCAAGGTGAGTTCAAATTTGACCTAATATCCTTGATATACAACTAATAATAGTTAGTTTGGTACGTATGAATGATTTATATGAAATTTGAATTGAAAAGGGAATGAGAATAGAATGTTGTGTTTGGTAATATAAGTAAGAAATAGTCATTTTATTTCATTTATTTATTTGATATGTAATTTTTAGACATGAAATGATATAAAAATTCTACTAAAACAAAAAAATTATCGATAAATAGGTAAAGTAATAAAAATATAACATAATTTATGAAATTTAAAATTTCTTACTTTTTATTAATTTAATTTAAAATTTATATTATTATAAATTATATTTACTTTATTATTTCTTATTCTTATTCTTATTTTAATTATTTATTAATATTTTAGCTTAAAATAACTTAATTGATTTATTTACTTTATATTAATTATTTATTTATTATGATATGAAAGGTATTTTTGTCATTTGACTAAAATGAATTGATTTATTATTATTTTTATACACAAATTATTTTATTTTATATTATTTAATGTGATATGAAGGATATTTTGTCATTTGACTAAAATAATTACATTTATCATTTAGCTTATTTATTTATATTATTATTTTATTTATCTATAATTTTTATTTAATTATTTATTTTATGTGAAATATAAGAGCATTTTTGTTGTTTGATTGAACTAAATTGATTACATAGAAGTAAGAATGAGAAAACTCATCTTCTAAGTGAGTTTGATGATTTCTACTTTTATAGAATAAAATAGTTAAAATGAAATGAACATTCTAAGATTAAGTACGTTCCAAATAAAATAATAATCATTTCATGAAATCATGCACGAAATAAGATAATTATTCTTGCATACCAAACTAATCCTTAAAGAATTTACCAATTAAGCATTTTCATGTCTCAATTAAATAAAATGGAAAGATGTCAATAAGTCATTATTAATTTTATTAATAACTCTAAATATATTTGTTTCTTAATATGAATGTAATAAAGATATTTTAATATTTTATCTTAGTTTCAATTTTTAAATGACGATTACTTATGACAACATAAATTTAACATTAACTGCAGACTCTGATTAATAGACTTGAACTGATCTCAACCTCTTAAAAAACATTTCTTGATATTTTTTGTTCTACAAAACCAGTATTTTTAAGTGAACCAAAAGTCATGCCAACTTGTCTGCATTCTTGGAGTTGAAGTCCTACATTATTGAACCAATATTAAATGATCATCCTAGCTCCTAATTCCCATGCCATTAATTGATAATTAATTACAAGTCAGAACATGAATGCATCTAATTAAAATCCTTTAAATACAAAGGCTTGGGAATTATCAAAATTGATGAGAACACAATAACAAAGTGGTTTATTTTGATGATAAGAAGAGTTATGGCAAGAGCTTTTAGCATTCAGTCATTTAATCTTCTTCTCTTCTTTTCCTTTCTGTTTATTACGGCAGTCATCAAACGAGCTGCAGGCGGCCTCGCCAATGATGAAGGTAAGAATGACTACTTTAATTTCTTTCTCATTACTAGTAGGATTTTTGAATATTTGTTTATAATAAATATTAGATTCATTTAATCCGTTGCAAACAATTTTTTTAATATGAAGGATTTATTTTGTTTTAATGAAAAAAATTATATTAATTTTTTAAGGTCAAATTTATTTTTACAGATCTGATCTACAAAAACTGGAAAGAGATAATTATGTCACTTTAAAAATTGTATATATATAATCATAAAAATAGAAACAATGTCATTTTGGGTTTAATCTGTGCATAATAAAGTGTGATATGACTAGACAATGCCATGTGTCAGTTCATAATTGGTTGTACAAATAATCTACTAACATATCTTAGTTTGTACTAAGACCAAATTTCTTTACCTTTTTATTTTTTATTATTAAAAAATTCTTTATTTTCTTTTATTCATTGAAAGTCCAAAAATAGATAATCAAATTTTTTTTTTTTCTGAGTTATAATAGAAACAATTAGATTTTACTAATATTCTTTTTGTTTAGTTTGACATTTTAAAAAGGTTAATTAATTTAAACTAATTTGCAAATTTTTTTATTAGTTAAAAAGAAAGTATGTTTTCTTTCTTATAAATCTTATTTGTCCAGAGTTTTGGATTGGATAATTATAATGAGTAAGGCATCTTATTTTTGGGAAACTTGTTATCTGTTTATTTTTATCTCCAGGCATACATATTTCTTGTTTTCTAACAAACTTTCTTTTCTTTTCTTTTTTTCTTTTTTGTTTTTTTTAATCACATGACTTGCTTTTTTATACTTAGAATACTAGAATAAATTACTCCAAGTTCCAATTAATTATAATAATTACTATTTATTTCTAAAACAACTTACACAAATTTCTCAAAAATTTGGAGTCAACCTATAACTTATCCAAAATTTTAAAAAATTAGAAACAAAATTTTAAAATATCTTTGTTGTCTTATTATTAAATGATACATATAATTTTAGTATTATAAATTAATCAATGATGATATAATAATATTAATTTAAAATAGATAAAAATCAAAACGAAATTAATAATAATTTACGAAAATTTTGTGTTGCTGAAACAAAGAAGCATGAATTTAAGTTGAAAATGGTTTGCATAACACATTTGTTAAAATGCTAGGGTGAATTGCATATCCAGTAAAAGGGTAGTATAGTTCAAATGCTTAAAAAATTTCTCTGTATTATATTTAATATCAAACAGAAAATGAAATTAATATTTTATCTGAACATATTCTAAATCTCATAAAAAGTCTTATCTATTTTGTCAAACACATCATACTATTCGAAACGATTTGAATAAATAATCAAAATAAAATTTTTACTTCCGACTAATTTTTATTTTTGGGTATAAGCTCATTTCTGGTAAGGAGATGGATAATCTACTTTTCTATGTACAGAACAAACAATATGCAAAATGGTTATTTTAATTTGCTCTTACTTTTACAAAAATCTTATGCTCCCATTTTAAAATCGATAGTACCTCTTTCTTTCGATATTCTTCGTCTCTAAATAAGTATCATTTTCTCTAAACTTTTTATTAAATTTTTGTATAGAAAAGTTTTTATGTATTTTAACAATATGCAAAATGGTTATTTTAACTATGATTTTCATTATTTTATAAAAGTTGCTATGTTTTCATATCCTGTAAACCTCTTAAGAGGTAAAAAATATATGGGTCCACTTATTTGTTATATACTTACACGGAGTAAAACCGAGGTGTAATAAGCATTTGTCTTTAAAATTTAGTACATAAAAGAAAAATTAAGAGAAATGTAAAATAACAAGATTGAAGAATACAAGTAGAAGAGAAGTTAAAAAAAAAAAAAGGATTTATTGATTTTTCAAAAAATATAATAATACTTTTTGAAAAAACTCTTAACTTGTGGATTTTAGTTCTAGTCAATTGTATATTACGCACATAAACTATTATCATGAAGTACCGAATTAGACATTTAACCTCTTTAAATTAGTTGTAGGTAGCCAATAGTCCCCAATCATCAAAATCATGATTAAAATTAATGGATCAATTTAAAAATACTAGATTTGGTTGGTTTTATAGCGAATCAAAAATCATGTTTTGAGATTACGCCTTAATTTCAGTGTGTTTGGATTGTCAAAAGTTATGGTTTCTGACCATGGTCTAAAAAACATATTTGTATGCAAATTATCAAAATGGGCATTAATTTATTTTGTTATAAATTAAATATTTTTTTTTTTAGTTTTGATTTTTAATTGAAAATTAAACTATTTTTTTATTCAGATTTAATTCTAATAAACAATACTAAAAAAAAGTACTTGAAATATTTTAACAAAACAAACAAATTCAATTAAAGAAAATAAAATTGAATTACAATAAAAGACATAAAAAAATAAAAAAAAATCCTAAATTAAAAATACAAATAGTTGGACATTAAAAAAAAAAATCCTAAAGAACATAAAAGAAATACAATATTTCAATTCAAATTCAATTGCTACTTTTCTATCTCAACTTTCTAGTCAAGCCAGTTGACTTAAACAATATTTACTAGCACTTGTATGACCTCCGTGGCTTCAGGCATACCTCCGGTCATGAATATTGAATTCAGGCAACTCTCTTAACTTGCTTAACACCTCTCATATGGTGAGGATTTCTTCCTCAACAGAGTTAATGCTCGAGAATGATAAGAAGTGATATCGTATTATTCTCTGTTAAATCAAATCCACCAGTCAACTTATTTTTCATTAATGATTGCTACCCTCTGTTTGGATTTTCTCTTCCTCCTTTATGAAGCACTAGGACTAGTGGTAGACGATGTATGTTATGGAAACGGTGTGTCCTGCTATGGGAAATTGTGAATCACTCAAGTATTTTGCATAAATATTGTAATCTCCTTCCTTATCTAGGAGATTCTTTACATTTATTTCTTGCAGTAGAACAATATGCAAAATTTGTGGTGGAGTAGGTGTGTAGCCAATTTCATATTCATCATCATCATTATCACCCCTTGGCAAAACTCCAAAAGATGGAGTATATGCTTATTCTCTTGAAGCATAGGTACCACAAAAAAAGAAAGTCAAACTCATTAGCTAACTCGAAACTCTTATTCTTGAATTTCAAGACTTCATTGCGATGTACCCGTATTCACAAAAAAAATAGATACCACTAATTTGATATTTTTGAACATAAATTCGAATGATATTAATTGAACTTACCTTCACTTGTTGCTTCCACCACTCTTCCGTGCTAGTCCATATATTCTACTATGGGTCCTTACTCTAATGTAGCTCAATAATCCCATTGCTTTCCATTTTGTTAACAAAAATTGAACACTAAAAAAATTATAGAGTGGAAAATTTGAAGAATAGGGAGTAATTTGATAATAGTGTGAAAATTGGTGAGGGAATTATGGTATTTATAAAGTTGTAAGTAAGAAAAAAACAACAAGAAAAAATTAAAATCTAATAGTTGGCCTGTTGTCAATCATCAATTGGGCCTGTGTCCTGGTATGTGAGTCCGAGAACAATTGTTGGGCTACTTGTCATACACCCAATTTCTAAAAAGACTTGGGTAGTACCAACCCCAACCCCTTTTATCCGAGGCTCTCCGTTTTCTTGGAGGCACCTAACTCTCTAACTGCTAGTTAGTCTCCGACTATTTACAGGCTTCATTTGCAGTTTGCACCCAGTAAGGCCAGCACAACTGGCTATAGTTTGTATCGTTGGTCACACTTAGGGCTGTGCAAGGAACCCGAAAAAACCGAATACCCGAACCGAACCGGTAATTCGATTTGGTTAAATTCGAGTATTTTTCTTATTCGGTTCGGTTCGGGTAGTTAAATTTAATACCCGTTATTTTCGGTTCGGTTACGAGAAGTGGAGTATAATGCAAACGGGTACCCGTGGTTACCCGAAAATCAAAATATATAAGTTTTTTTGTTATTTTTAATGTATTGTTGTATTAATTTATAATTTTATATTTTTATTTGTGTTGAATATGTTAATATATTATGTTTTTTGTATTTTTCTTTTATAATAACTAATGAATTTAAAAAGTATGAGGTTCAAAAACAAAAAATATATACTTTTTAAATTACTTTTAGTAAAATATTGATAAATTTCGGGTAACCGAATATCCGAACCGAACTAGTCATATTTTTTCGGTTCTGGTAAATTCGGGTAATAACTATTTTCGATTCGGTTCGGTCCATAAATTTTATTACCCGAAAATTTCGGTTCGGTTCAAAAATTTATCATTACCCGAACCGAACCGACCCGTGCACACCCCTAGTCACACTAGCATAAGCTAATAGTCTTAATGTCTCCAGTGGTATGCCTTTTTGATTGTTTCCCACAATAGAAGAACTTGATTGATTAATTTACCAAAGCTAATGACTCATTCTTGTTCTTACAATTACAATTTTATAGTGTTTTAGATTGAAGGTTCCATTAAAAATGGAGAAAAGAAAAAGAAAAGGTGTTAGGAGGGATTTGGATATGTAGGCTCTATTTAACCTCTATTCGAAAAAAAAAAAAACTGTAAAAATAAGAAAATTGTACATTCTCCTTTTTTCTCTTTTTCTCTCCATCCACTCCACTTCATTCAAATACAACCTTATGAAATTTGCACGATGAGAATGGAAAAACATTAAAAACTTGTAATAAGGATAATTAAGTATTCTTAAGTTAATTCGTTAGATATAAAATTAATTTAGATCATTAGGATTATTAACTAGCTATAATTAATTTTAAAAGATTATGCTCTAATTTAGTAATTTATTAGAATATTACAAAATTAGTAATAATTTGTGGGAATAAAATGTACCTGACCAAACAGAAAATTAAACAGCAGAACCAAAAAAATATAAAAAATAATAGCCAGATAAAATGAAACAAATAACATCATCGAATTTGATTTGTTGAGTAATTGGTTACAGTGCAAGCACTTGGAGAAATAGGAGAACAAGTGGGTAAAAAGAACTGGAATTTCAGTGTAGACCCTTGTAGCAATGACACAAGCTGGGCTACACCTAAATCTTATTTAAGGCCTTTGTACAACAATTCCCTCGTCTGCAATTGCTCCTATTCTGGAGGCGTATGCCATGTTACAGGACTGTATGTACTTTTCCTTTTTCTTTTCTAATTCAATTCCAGCCGAAGTTTATTTCTTTCTATTCTATTTCTCTGTAAACAATTGCATTTGCTAATAAAGCAAGAAATATTCATGTGAAGGATATACCTTAATCTTTTGAGAAAATGAAGTTCATGTTAGAAAATCTTCCACAATTCAGCTTATTTGAAGGAATGGTAGGAGAAGATCATGTAGAATGTAATGGGTATTTATTAATACTTCAATGTGCTATAGGTGATGGGAATTTACTTATTAATAGTTATTGGTGACGAGAAGGGTTTGTAGCAGCTATACAAGGTTTGAATATCTATGTAATGCAATTGTTTGCACAGGGAAGGTTTTCTTTATTTTTTTAGTTGTTTTTTTGTTTCTGCACAGAGACAATTGAAAAACTTTTCTTATATAATGGGTAAGATTTGTTAGAAACTCAACCCGTGTAAGCCCTATAGGAGAGTCGACCCTTGGATCTCTAGCAAGTGCCGCTGGACCACTCTAGGTCCTGGCGATTATCACTTACTTGATACACCTTACTTGATGCACTAGATGAATCTATTATCTGGTAGGAAAGAATGGATTAGGGAAGTCCCTCCTTTTAGTAAGGTCTATTAGAAAAATGAATGCATTATTGCCTTTACTTCAACATCATGACATTTTAATTCTACATGGTAATACAGATTTCTTATAGGGCAGGATCTTGCTGGTGTGCCTCCACCTGCACTGGCAAAGTTACCATACCTCAATGCAGTGTAAGAAGATTTTACTCTTCTATATATTCTCCTTTTTTCTCACATGAGAACTGAGATTCTTAAACAATTCTACCACCTCCTATGCTAACTTTAGGTAATTTCATTGTTTGTAGTGATTTTGCGTATAATTACCTTGGTGGCACACTACCCAAAGAATGGGCTTCCACAAAGTTGGAATACCTGTAACAGACTTCTGTATTTTATGTTTACCTTTAGCCATTATGATTAAATCCTCAGTTAAATTTTACTTAAAGAATGAGAATGTTGCAGGTCCGTTGCTATGAACAATTTATCAGGCCCAATTCCTGACTACTTAGGAAAAATTACAACTCTTATTTATGTGTAAGCTACTATGCTCTTATTCCCTGTAATTTCTCATTTCATTAATTTTATATATAATTTCTGTGCAAAATAAGATTGCTTCATTATTTTTCCCTTTAAATTTTAATATCAAAGAAGGCTATTTTCAGGAGCTTAGAAGGCAACCAATTTTTTGGAACTGTTCCACGTGAGCTTGGGAAATTAATTAACTTGCAGAAGCTGTAAGTTTCATTTCAATCTCTCTTTCTACCTTTCTCTCTCTTTTCTATTTAATTTCTCAAAAATGTTTGTTTTAATGAGCTGATAGTATAAGCTGCATCAGGATAATGTTTTTGTTTGGTTGCTGCAGTGTTCTTAGTACTAATAATCTTACAGGTGAATTGCCTATGACTCTCTCATACATGACTAAATTAACAGAATTGTAAGTTTTTGAGCATCCCCAAAACTTATCCATAAACATCTTACTTCCATGTCCAAAAGTGGACAGTCTTTGTGATTCAATGTTGTTTCCATTTTTGGGCCATATCTAGTAGGATTAGCAGCAACAACTTTATTGGAAAAGTACCTAATTTCATTCAAACTTGGAAACAACTTCAGAAGTTGTAAGTTTCTCATAATATCAAAATTCTTCATCTTCTAACTTTGTTCCCTTAGTTTAAATGTTTTAAATTCAGGTGGAATCTATTATTTTCATTATTGTTTGGTGGCAGAGAAATTCAGGCTAGTGGTCTTGAAGGACCTATTCCGGACAGTTTTTCTACTTTGTCTAACTTGATCGAACTGTGAGTCTGCTTTCTATGTGAATACTTTATTATAAAATGGAAAGAAAGAAAATGATAATGTTCTTTAAATTAAGAGAGATTCATGTTGGTTTGCCATATTATCTCTATTTATTCCCCAAGCAGAAGGATTAGCGACTTACATGGAGAGGGTCAAGAATTTCCCCCCTTACAGGACATGAAAGGCATGAAAAGATTGTAAGTCATTTACAAGTTGAGAAATGCTTTAGTTTTAGTATAATTCAATTCCATTGTAGGCTGTGATTTTCTTCGTTTGTGTTGGCTTACACCGCAGGATGTTGAGAAGCTGTAGTATTAAAGGAAGAATTCCTGAATACATATCAAACATGAACCAGCTGCAAATTTTGTAATGCTGCCAACCTTTCTAAACTTTTTCACTAATTATTCACAAATTCTTCAAATACAAGACTGGTACTAATAAATAGAACCAAGATAGTTGGAGAAAATACTGGGTTGATTATTCATTGTTTAAGGATATTGCCTTATCATTTGACTTAAAAGTTCTTCTAAATTTTATATGTGCAAAAGCAACATATGATAACGAAACTAATGGCAATGCCATTCATGTATGAACACATAGGTACTTATATGATGCAGCAGCACTAATTTCATCTATCTCGTATTAATCATTTTGTGATGATTAGCATCTTTGTCCACTCCTCTTCATTAACAAATTTAAAAAAGAGCGGTCTTGGCAGAATATTGTTGCATTACATTGAGGGAGAGGATGCATGATAGTTAAAATTGAATGGAGGCCTGGAGTTAAGCTTATCTAAAGTTTTGCATATTACAGAGCAAAACGTTCTTTTTTAAGTCTTGAAGGTTCTTTACTCATGCAGTCAATTTGTTGCTCCAAATAGAAATGAAATCAACTAAAGGCCTATATAAGTGGCTTTATTTTCATCTCTTATTTATTGTTGTTAGGATTGTCACAGATAGTATGGTCCTCAAGAATTCTTAAAGCTTACTGAGGTTATATACTTTGGCACTCCTGACTATCAAAATTTGATGTGTAATAGTAATATAATACTTATATGTGAAATGATAAACTTTAATTATAGAAGAAGTTGTAGACTAGGTTTAGAAGCCTATACGAAAAAGGAGTTATGACATAATTTACCATGAATGTTGTTTGATTTTCAGTGCTACACTGCTACATATTATGACTGTAGACATGTTGTGAGTGTGTAACAAACTGACATAGATATTAGATATGAATGCAATCAATAGTCATCAAAATATATGCAAAATATTTAGGTTTTTTACTTGTGCTAAAGAATAAGGAACTTAGTGATGTGAAATTAGTAGGAGTTCTATATTCAGATATCCTTAGATAAAAATATGATTGTCCATTTTGTGACAATCAATGTCAAAGAAGGATATGATTGTTTGATATTACACTGTAAAAGATACTTTTCACACACAAGTCAGCACTCATTCGTCATGTGTTTCTAAAGTATGTGGCAGCCTATTTGTATGCATTCTCTGTACTCTTCCTCAAGAAGACTGCTCCAGTGAGCCTCTCCCTTCCCATGTTCTTGGCATTTTTGATAGCTGCTTAGTTTGCTGCCCTATATATACTGCACATATTCTCAATCAGATGAGAAGATTGTAAGGATCCTTTGGTTAATGATGAAACCTGTTCTATGTTGAATTTCCCTTGTGTTCTTACTTTACGTATGCCAAAGTTTTTTGAACATCATTGTGTAGGTTTACTGTTTTAAATTAAACTGTAGCCTTTTTAACTTTACTTTGTTGCAGAGATCTAAGTTTTAACAGGCTACAAGGAAATCTTTCAGATTTGGCAGATATAGCAAAATTGGGGTTGATGTAAGCAATTTAAAAATGTCCGCAATGATTTTTATTCTTCATAAATCACAATTCTTTGATACAAGGCGATTTTCTTGTAGGTTTTAATTATTATGTATTTTGTGAGCCCGTAATTGTTGAAATATGAGTAATATGCCAAATATACAAGATTACTGTAGTAGATAGTTGTACATATTTCATGGATCTCATGGACCAGACAAGTATCTAAAATAGAGTTAAGAGTATACTCACAGCCTCACTTGTTTATGTTGTCTTGAAAGTGGTCATTCTACCATTGTCGTAATACCAATAACTAAATGAATTTGACATGCTCCATACATTTAAATTGAACCTCACTAAACATGTAAATTAGATTTTTATTTTTTTATACCAAGTTGTGCTTTATGTCCAAAGACTTTTACAGAGAACTTCTTGAGTGTGATATACACTAGTTCCATGATAATTTCCGCATCATACTCTTGGTACATATTGTATTTTCCCTTTAATTTTTTAAGTAAGAAAGACGTGTGCATGGTCAAATAGTAAACATGTCACTTATGTTGCCTCTTGAATAGGTATCTGACAGGCAACCTACTTAACGGACCAATTCCAGACTGGATCAAAAACAAAAATAGTCGCTGGTATATTTTCATCTTAAAAAAAATCATTTTCTTGGTCTCAGTTTCTCTGGGTCCCTTTGTTTGGATGTGAAAAAGTATCTCAACTTGTTAATAATAGTATGTTGTAAACATACAAATTCCTGCTTTGAAAAAGGATTCACCCTGGCCTATTTTGGAGTCATTTTCAAGTAACATTGATCCATATTCAACAGGAAGCTTCAGTAGATTTGCAAGTAATTTAAGTTTTAAGGGTTCGAAAACAAGTTTTATTTCTGTTATCAATTTATGGTTATTTGATTACTTTTTTATAAGAACTGTGATGGTACTATTCAAGGAATTATTGTAAGGGATTGGGTTAAAACAATGGGGTTTTAGTTAAGTAATTAGGTAAAGAAAATTTTTTATAAATGGGGTTTGTGTGGTAATTTGAAGTTTATAAATTTATTATAAATGGGGTTTTTGTGGTAATTTGAAGTTTATAGTTCAATAGATGTGGTCAATTGAAATATTTTCTATGATAATTAGATTACCTAGGGTAATGTTTCTGTTTGCTATGAGAAAAAAAAAAAAAAAAAATGTATACTCACAACCAAGAATATATATTCTAAGAAGGTATACCCTTGTACCCTTATTTATAGTCAACACTCTCCTGTAAGTTGAAGCATATATCTTTTATGCCTATCTTGCAAACTATCGGATGAAGGATATATATTCTAAGAAGGTATACCCTTGTACCTTTTGTGAAGCTATCAACTAATTACTTTTCAGATCTCAAAAAATATACAAATTAATCTTAAATCTAGTGATTTATTTATTTATTGAAATAACTATCAATCTTGATGTGTTTTGTCTAGTTATTCTGGACAGCAGTGTTGTCATAGTACAACATGGGATATCTTTCTTTGGTTAGGCTAAAATACTTCATTAGCTACTTAAGTCATAACAATTCACAAGTTTTGAGGACCATTGTTATACAATCTGCTTTCTGCACTAAATCTGGCCATCACAACAATCTGGCCATCACAACTTGCTTCTTACTCCTCCATGAAACTAGATTCCTGCCAACAAAGGTGAAATATCATGATGTATGCCTTCTATCATCAAGTAATCTCGCTTAGTCATCATTAGTATAAACTTCAATTTTTAGGCTTCTGTGATTTTCAAACGGAATTCCCTTCCTGGGAGCATATTTCAAATATCTTATTGTGCCATGAATTGCATCTAAGTGAGTAGAACAAGGATCATGCATAAATTGAATAACTACGTTGACAACGTAAGCAGACTAGTGTAGGATATGTTTGGGCGAGTGTGAGATAGATAAATTAATTCCCAACCAACCTTTTGTATCTCTCCTTGTCAACACATTCCCACCAGCACTATATAACTTATGATTTTCTTCAACAGGCATGTCGGCATGCTTACATCCAAGCATGCCCATCTCTTCCTGTAGGTGAAAGACATACTTCCTCTGAGATCATAAGATCTTAGTTCCAAGAAATGCAATCAACACTAGAAGCATAGTTCTTTGCTCTAGCCTTTGAAGCGAGATTGTAATGCTATACAATCAAAACAAGAATGCTATGCAATTAAGACGGAAGAACGATCCTATGAAAGAAAGGTTCATTCAAGGAAAGATCAGGAAATTTTATGCAAAACACATTAAATATAGCCGAATCAGATTGTTTTGAAGATTTGAAGTATCAACAATGGTTGCTATTGCAGATAGCTGGTGTGCTGCTACTACCGCTACGTGCCCTAATGTGATGGTTAGAGGATCAAGTCCTACATTGTTGCGTACTATAGTGATTTTAGGCATATAAGGGATGACCTTTCTTCTTTTTCATATGCATTTTGGGAGGTCACATTGGTCTTTGCAATAACAAACCTGTGAGGCCCAATGAGACCACAACAGATAATACATGACGTGGAAGGTGGGCTCTTGATATTTAATATCAGAGCCACTCTGGGGTACAAACATATACCACCAAGGACGGTAGACTCTGAGTGGGGGTGGATGTGATGGCCAGAGGATCAAATCCTACATCAATTGTGTACTTGAGTGATCTTGGGCATATAAGGAATGACCTTCCTTTTTTGCTATACGCATTTTGGGAGGTCACGTGGGTCTTTTCAAGAATAAATCTGTGAGACTTAGTGGGGCCAAATCGGACAATATATGATGTGGAAGGTTGGCCCATGATACCTAGGCATTAGTGGAAAAGATAAGTGCACAATTTCATTTAGTACCATAATTTTATTTTCTTTTCCTTTCTGTTTATGGGCCTTAGGGTTGGTTAGCCCATTATGAACTATTTTTTTCTTGTTTTTGGGCCCTGGGTTTGGTTGGCCCTGAACTATTAATTTTATTTTGGGCAAATTACAATTAACTCACCTCTGGTTGGTTTGATGTGTGTCCACTTTCCTTACCTCTGAGGTTTTCAAATGCTCACTTTGCCTACATGAGATTATAATAGTCACTTTTCCATCAATTTCCTTAAAAATAACATGTGCCAAACACATGTTTTTTTTTTGTTTTTTTTTTTTAAGGGAAAAAATGTATAGAAAAAGAAATGTTGGGTGTAATTAATTTTTAAATGACCAAATTATTATTTATAGGTGTATGAAAAGTAATAAAATAACATAGTTGCATGATGGACTAAAATATATGGATGCTAGCTAGTTTTCTGAGGATTCATGTAACCAGTTCCAACTGTAAAGTATCAAGGCTTGTTGGCTGTTGCTGTTGTTATTAATGTGATATGTTATAATAGAGATATGTTTTCTTTCTACAGCAAAGTAGATCTTTCTTATAATAATTTTTCAGCCAACTCCATGCCACCAACTTGTCAAGATAACATGTAAGAACATTTTCCTCCATTATTCTGCCTATTTAGGCTTTGCAGATGAAATTCTCTTTCCTATTGAATAGTATTTTAAGTTTATAACTACCTGATTTTCTGTTGTATCAGAAATTTGTTCAAAAGCATTTCTGAATGGGGCAACTTGTAAGTTCTATATCCCAGGCAATTACAGAAGGAAAAAATTTTCTGTATCTTCTTTTCTTATGTTCTATTTTCCATTTATTTTTTTTCTTCTTTATGCCTACTGACATTTCTTACAACACATTAATTAAGAATTCCCGGTGACTGCTTCAAGAGCTATCCATGTTTGCAAGGTAAAAAAAATGTAGATCAGTGTATCAAAATATAAGTACATGCTTCATTTCTCTTCTTGGACTTCCTTTTGGGTTTTCATAGTAAATAACTTAAAATAAATTTGTTTGCTTTGAATTTGAAGTATATAAAATCTAATATTCAAATCACTAAAACAATTGCAATTTTTCTTCTCAATATTTACTTCTAGCTGATTCCCTTCATTGCATTCATGTATCCATGTAGATCATTATTCATTGTATATAAATTGTGGTGGAAAAGAAACCACCATCGGAAGAATCAAGTATGAAGCAGATCAAGAAACAGGTGGTCCAGCAAATTTTAGCCCCCGCAGAGATAGTTGGGGATTTAGTAGCACTGGACACTTTTGGGATATTAATATTACCACAAAAGACTTCATCGCAAACAATGTATCTGTACTAAATATGGACAATTCTGCATTGTACACAACTGCTCGCCTTTCTCCTCTTTCTCTGACATATTATGCTCGTTGCTTAGCAAATGGAAATTATACTGTGAGGTTACATTTTGCCGAAATACAAATCAGGGGCAATAAATCCTACCAGAGTCTTGGAAGACGGATATTTGATGCTTATATCCAGGTATCATCTACATAGTTTTTGCATTCAATTATGTGCAAGATGACATGATTCAATTGGTCTGCTGCAGGAAAAACTCGAATTGGAAAATTTTGATATTGGAAAGACAGCACAAGGGGTTGATCAAGCAACCATTAAGGAATTTAAAGCAATTGTTCACAACAAAACTTTAACAATACGCTTTCATTGGGCTGGGAAGGGTACAACACAACTCCCTCAGAGAGGAGTATAGTGGTCCTCTTATATCAGCTATCTCTATTGAATCTGGTAACCGACTCTTTTATTTGAATTCGAGAATCTTAAAAAAAATTAATGAAACATAACCATAAAGTTGTAGATGTTAGATATTTAATACAAAATTCATTAACTTAAACAAAATTAACTGCAACTTGCTAGCGGACACAAATTTTCTAATTTGTAGCATTCTATAATTCTTGATTTGGAATGATTTACCTGTATATTATACTATGTTCATTTCAGAATGCAATTTGATGATCTAGCTAACTTTTTACCTTATATAGATTTCAAACCGCCTGATGATGGAAAGAAACAAATAGGCATTGTGGCTGGAGCTGTAGTTTCAGCAGTCTGCATAACTGTCATTATCATTGGCATTCTCTGGTGGAAAGGCTCCATAAGAAGCAGTAAATATTGGGAACAAGGTATATGTATGTAGAGTGAAAACATTGATCTAGAAAAGATAACAAACGTTATATTATTTACTATTGCAGAAATTTGCAATGTATGAAACTTTCTAAGTGTTTACTTTTGTTATCTCAAAAGTAACAATCAGCAACCAAAAGCACAACACGGGAAGGAACTGCATGTTTATAGGGTTGTAGATAACACAAATTAATCTTCCTAATTAAGTTTTTGCTTGTGGATGTGTGTGTGTATCTCTCTTTCTGTCTTCTGCTGGCTTTTATATCTCAACACTATTCTTGTCATTGCTGATGAAACCTCCAACAAGGAGAGAAACTTTGAATCTTGTAGCAATGGGGTTTTAAGTAGCTGTTCTTATATAAGGAATTACTTTTCATCCTACTGCTTCTGCACATTCAACTGCTATTTTTTTAGTCTTCTGATCACATATGCTGATTCTTATTCATTCAAAAACTTTCTAATTAGTCAATGGACCCTATTTTCACCACAAAAGAAAAGCTTAAAGTCAAAAGACACACCACTGAAATTAACCTTAAAGCCATTGTAAGATGCAGTCTGACATCTAAGTTTGCAACACCTGGCCAGATCGTAGAGGCTTGGATCTTCCAACAGGATTCTTTACTTTCAGACAAATCAAAGCTGCCACCAACAACTTCAATGCTGTTAATAAGATTGGGGAAGGTGGTTTTGGATCTGTGTACAAAGTATTCTCTAAATCCTTAATTTTTCTCATTTTGTTTGTTTATTTTCTGTTATTTTCTATTTGTTCATCCTCTAGCTTTTCCTGTTGAATATTGATGTATGAATCCATGCGATCCATACACTTGAACAGGTTTATTTGATATACTGTCAATGCAGGGCATATTATCGGATGGTACCATAATTGCTGTTAAGCAACTTTCTTCCAGTTCAAAGCAAGGAGATCGAGAATTTGTGAATGAGATAGGCATGATATCAGGTTTAAAACACCCAAATCTCGTCAGATTGTACGGATGTTGCATTGAAGGAAATCAATTATTACTGGTATATGAGTACATGGAAAATAATAGCCTTGCACGTCCTCTGTTTGGTAAGATTTGTTTTAAATAATTAATATGGCTGTAAAGAATAGAAGGCAAAAATTATAAATTTTCTAGTGATGCATAGGAGCATAATATATATCTATATATATATATATGTTTGTGTGTGTAACTAATTAGCTATCTATATCAATTTCAGGTTCTGAGGGAAGTCAACTGAAATTGGACTGGCCAATGAGGCAAAAGATTTGTCTTGGCATAGCAAAAGGTCTGGCTTTCCTGCATGAGGAATCAACTCTGAAGATTGTGCACAGAGACATCAAAACTACAAATGTGCTACTGGACAGGGATCTTAATCCTAAGATTTCTGACTTTGGCTTGGCTAAGCTTGACGAAGAGGAAAATACTCATATAAGCACCAGAGTTGCTGGAACTATGTAAGGTTCTATTTTGCTTTTTCCTTCATTGAGTTGGCTGTGTTTTTTTTTTTTTTTTAATTCCCTCCATAGAGTTGACTATGAGGAAATTGTAAACATGAAATCTTAACATTTCATTTTCTTTCATAATTTGGTGAATTGGCATTAGATAGTAATATGGAAGAGGGCAGTTATTGATTATTGACGGATAAACAAACTTTACTGCGGATGATATTATGGCATAGTACTGGCTTTATTATCTGACAGGGACTTGTTTATATTTGCAACACAACCACACCAGTACAAAATTTCGAGATTAATGAGCAGTCTTACTGCTTTGCAATGTAGTAACCTAGACAGACGCATAGTTTGTGCACATTCACAAACTATTGATGCGCAGAATCAGTTCAAATTTCTTGAAGAAATGGTGAGCACAGTTAATACATATGCATATGAAGATCTGCATTGAGATATTTTCTTTCTTGTGATACGTATATTTATGTGATTCCATATTGCTGTCGGGAATCAAACCATATGGTAGTATATTTTCCCCATTAATTAACTAATGCAATTATAACATGAGGCAGGGAAATGGTCATGGTTATGTCAATAATTGGATCAAATATGTTAGCTACATATATGGATATCCTCTATATGCTGGTATCATGGCATCAGCAAGTGCTAGCCATTTGCTCTGAAAGCCAAAAGGACTAGTCAAGGTTGAGGTACTTAGTGGTAGCATATGCCTTATACAGCCCAACTCAACCCAGTACACAGAGGATGGGAATTATCAGATGCCAACCCACATGGCCACGAACAATACCCATCCTTAGATTACAACTTACAACTGTTTCTCCAATCAAATTTTTAGCATCCTCATTAGAGACTGCTGAACTTAGCTGCAGTTCCCCAGTGCCTGAAAAGAAGTTAGTAATTGCAATTTGTCTTCCTCTTTTATGATTTCTAATATTGATTTTACTTCTTTATTTTTTTCTTGCTCTCTGTTGCCACATTATTTTTGAATGTATAATCAGTTGTGGAAGCTGCATTACTTGCACAATCTCATGCCAAATGGCACTGAAATTGGTTTGGGTAGAGTGTCATGGTACTAACAACTTTAGTTATGTTGAACTTGGTTAGATATATGTAGGAGCTTATAGTTCACACTTGAAGATGAAATACTCTTTATCGTGCAGTGGATACATGGCACCGGAGTATGCGTTACGAGGTTGTTTGACATATAAAGCTGATGTCTACAGTTTTGGGGTTGTTGCACTGGAAATTGTTTCAGGGAAGAACAACATCAAATATCGTCCAGACGAGAATTTTGTTTGCCTTTTAGATCGGGTAAGATGAATATTTCACCATAATGAGAAATAATGCATGCAACAAAACCACATCTTTTAGAACTTCGGACTCATTTGGATATCCTGCTCTAACTCACATTGCCCTAACAGAACAAGTTTCACTGAAAAAGGATTTTTATGCCTGATGAAATTGAGTGAGTTGGATATTTAGTTTTTTCTTCTGATACAACATACATAAAAATGAGTGAACCGTTTGTAGGAGTTCTCAGTTGGGCATCCTGCTCCATGTAATAGCAAATCAAGTGGGAAATGAAACGAAAATTTTATTTAATTAGTTTGAATAGCCATTGTGGTTTGTATTCTGTGGTTGTACTGGAGCACACCAATCGCCAAAACAGGAAAAAGAAATAAAATGATGCATGAAATTTGCTATGTTATTGTCGATTTTCTCCTGTTACTCGTTATTTGTTAATGATTCCTACTCTCTGCTTTTGCCAGGCCATTTTTATACAACAGAAAGGAAACTTGATGGAGCTGGTCGATCCGAAGTTGGAATCCAGCTTCAACAAGGAAGAGGTGGTTAGAATGATTAAAGTAGCTTTGTTATGCACTAATACATCACCAGCACTCAGACCTATAATGTCTAGTGTAGTGAGCATGCTTGAAGGCCAAACTGTTGTTCCTGAGTTAATCATTGACCCAAGAATCTATAATGATGAATTGAGATTGAAAGCTTTGAGAGACCAGTTTGATAACATCCACCAAATGAAAGAGAGCTCAAGTGAAACTCAGAGCCTCATTAATTCATTGAACGCAAAATGGATTGGCTCTTCATCTACATCTGCCCAGGATCTCTATCCAATCAGTACTGGTGATCAGTAAGGTAAGAATTATGTTTACCAACTTTCAAATGATGCTACCATGTGCTTTTTAAGTAAGCAACTCGCTTTTCATCTTAAAGAAACTAGTTCCTTTCTTTTATTTTGGATGAAACAGTAAGTATAGTGTAGCTCTAGTTCATGCAGATTACATTCGTGTGGTTTCTTTTTCAGAGGGAGGTGTGTACTGGACAAGAAATACCAATGAGATTGAAGCTGTCTATTCAATTTACTTTGTTGATTATTTGTGCTAAGGTGGTTCATTGACTATAAACTATAGTTCTCAGACTCAGAATGTAAACCTTTCTACTTATTTTGTTCTTTGCATTTTAATATCCTATGTTCTGGAAATCAATGTATCTTGAGATACTCATTCATGTAAGGACTCTGAGGTATCCTGTTGACTAAAAATTGGTCTTTCTACCTTCAGTTTCAACAAACGATGCAATGGTTACTTTCTGGTATTCAAAGTTCAAACTTGGAACTACAAGAGGAAAAGTTGTTTTTACTAATTAAGTAAATACTACTTGTTTCACCAACAAAAATTGAATGCTTCCCCACTCCGGAAAGCGACAGGCTTGATTGAACAAAATTCAATACATTTATTCACATTTGTCACTAATATAAAATCTAGCTGTACTGACTCAGACCATTTTGTCGCCAAAGTCGGTGTTATCTTGAAACAGTGACGATCTAGCAATGAACTGTCCTGTAACTTTTCTTGTCCTTAATTTGTGAAGAAATATAATTCAATTGCTAATCTATTGATAGATTATATTATCTCTTTTCCTGCGTTATCACGTTAAATAATAACATTAACTCTTATTTATTTTAATTTTTTTATATAACAAACCCTTCACGATAGATTCTTGCTTTATATGTGACTATTTTATCAAATTAATTTTTGATTTTACACTTTTACTTATGATTTAATGAAAATAATAAATGGTTAAAGTTAATTATAGATTGATTTGTTTAATTTAGTTAGTGTAGTGAAATTTTGCCACGCAAAGTTTTGATAAAATATAATTCTGTCACTATTCTATTGATATATTATATTTTCTTTTCTCACTTCATTATCACGTTAGATATTTAATTTTTGATAGTACATGCTCTTACGACAAATTATTATTAATACTTGAAAGGACTTGTCCAATTAAAGGAAGACTTGTATTATAATATAAATGCCAAGTAAAAAACACAACAATCACAGAGAAGAATTTTCGTAGTTTTCTAACTTTGAATCACAGCTAGCAATTAAACACAGTAGACAAGTTTTCTGGTAGCTTTAATGGTTTTGATGTCGGTGAAGTTGGCAGGTGATATTATCTCTCATCGTAAGTAGAAGGGAAGATGTCATCAAAACAGTTTTAGTCAGCATCAATATTGTCACTGTCAGGATTATTAGAAGAACATGATTATGAAACCACGCACGTTGGTGATACGTCAATTTTCACGAATTCTATTAGACTTTTTTGAAGGCAGTTAGTTTTATTTATTTATTATTATTATTGTTATTTTTTATAAAAATTCTTCCTTTAATGAAAATATGAAATTTGATCTCGAAGTTGTAAAACAATACTAAAATTTTTATTAATTGAATTAACTAACACATTTATATTAAATGTTTTAATTTTCTTAATTAATTGGAAAGAAAGAGCATAAGCGGAAAACTACTAAGACCAAACTACCTTCAAAAATTCTGTATTTTCTAATATGTTATGATAGAAAAGTCTTCTTATGTACATGTGTATATATATATTATATATTATATATATATATATATATATATGATAGTTATATGATAATATTTAAGTGTCACCTTGTGAAGGTAACGTGAATAAAATAAAATAAAATATTATAAAATTATATATGTAACCAGTCAATGTTAACAAAATAAAAAATATTTGCTTAATCATGATCTTTCCCTCTCAATATGATTAGATAATAAAAATCTTAATTTTGTTTTGACAAATTAGATTATTGGAGAGGGAGCAGTAAGATTTTAATTTAACTTGTCAAAATAGATATACTGAGATTTTATGATTTAAATTACATCATAAACTAATATAAAATTATGACTTATTATAATATTATATGTGCTTTATTGGCTAAAGAGAAATTTCAGCTCTCATGGATTAGACAAGTAAAATCAAATATAATTGAGACTGGGAAATTTATTATATATATATATATAATTTATATGTAGGTTTATGAGTCACACAATAAAATATAATTTTTTTATTATAAATTTAATATAATTTATGATAAACGAGATTTAATTATAAATTGTTAAAATATGTACTAAAATCTGCCCGTTAATGCAAGTTGGCCGGAATTTAAAATATGTTTTCCAATTAAAGTTTGTGATGTTGGATTTTTATAGAAATATATAAATATATATAGAAGATGCATTGACTTATTGAGATATGAACGTGATAAGAATCAAAACTTGTGATTGAAAAGTCAAATATTGCTACTTATTCATACAGAAAACTACGTGTTCAGTTCATTATTGAATCAATTTAATGCAGTTCACAACTACAAATAGTTACAACTGATTAAATGATTGATCCATATCAATTATCATGCCACTAAATATTTAATACAGGTCAGAGTCCAGACAGAACATATATTTAAAACAGAATCCGTAGAAAAACAAGTTGTGGGAATTAATCGGGGTTTTGGAAGAAGAAGATGAAGAAGAAGAATATCGCTGCAGCAGCTTTTAGCAGTCAATCAATGACCATTTTCAGACTTCTTCTACTCTTGTCGTTTCTCTTCATGACAGTCATCGGAGTTGAAGCTCAAACGGCAGGTCGTCTTGTCGATGATGAAGGTACTTGCAGACTTCTCCTTCTGCTTCTTCGAATTTTGGTTTCTATCTATATAAAAGGAATTTTCATTTTATACAAGGAAAAAAAAACTTTTCTACTTTCTATTCTATGAAAAGAGAGAATATATATATATATATATATATGATATTAATTATTGGTATTGAGCTCAATTATGTTTATTATTATTATTATTATTTTTCATTGGAAGCCCAATACTAAACTTATGGGACAATTTTTATATGTTTACATGTAACTCAAATTTTTTGAATGATTGTAGTTTGTGTTTTTTTCTACATAAGCCTCATTTCATTCGTTCTTAAAAAAATATTGTTGAAGTGTTTCTTAATGATTTATTTGAATTAATATAAACAATTTAATAATAAAAATTATTTATTATTTTTTCTGCTACTATAAAGATCAAATTTTAGTTGAAGATGAAGGACATTTTTGTTCTTATTTTCAATAATTTAAATAATAAAGTAGTTGGCTTTATTATTTCAACTCTAAAAGGTAATCTGAGTGAATGAGAAAAAGATGAAGGAGGTAAAATAAGAAATTGTAAGTAAAAAAAATTATTTATTTCGTTAGTTACAGTTGATGTCATCTTTTTTTTTTTTTAAATGCCATTAGTGAAAATTGGTTAATAAAGCTTAATGGGTTCATATTGGGCCTATGTAAGTCCAAACTAAATTTAAATTGAATATGATAGTCTGATAAATTGATCTACATATATAAATAAATAAATAAATAAATATAAAACCAAAAAGAGGGAAGTGATAGAATTTAATAAAATTTGAATAGTGGGTGATTGGGTAATTTGGTTACAGTGACAGCTCTTAGGGAAATAAAAGAACAGGTGGGTAAAAAGGGCTGGAACTTCAGTATAGACCCTTGTAGCAATGACACAAGCTGGGCTACACCAAAATCTAATTTAATGCCTTCCTACAACAATTCCCTCATCTGCAATTGTTCCTTTCCTGGAGGCGTATGCCATGTCTCAAAACTGTACGTACTTTTTTTTCCATTGCAGACATAAAGTTTGTTTTCTCTGTTCTTCTTAATTTTTTATTTTATTAGCTATACATTCATTTATACTGAAAATCATTTTCTTTGTTAATAAAGCAAGAATTTTTCATCTGTTGATACCCTAATCTTTTGAGAAATGAAATTGATTCAGTAGTTCACAAGGCATATTCTCTGATTGTTATTATTGATGATAATAATTTTGCAGATTTTACTGTAATGTAACTAATGGAATGCTAAACTGTACAAAAGAATCAATGCAGATGATAAATGCCCTAGATTTTGTTAAAAGTGACAAGGCTGCCATTGTCATCTATTTGGCTTTGCAGTTTTGCATACCAAGTGGCAATAAGTTAATTACTAGTAGCACAACTCATTTATATAATGTTACAAAAGGGATTTGTAGAATGCAGTCAATATTTATTAATAATGCATGTGATGGGAACTTGCGTATTAATAAAGTTTGTTGTCTTGATGATGAGAAGGGTTTGTAGCTTGGTTGACTCCAAATAATAGAATTAGGGATTCCATAAGTTGAAAATACTTAGTTGCACTAGTTTACACGAGAAATTTTAAGAATTGAATTTGGCTGAATTTATTTGTGTAACTATGCATCCACTCAAGATTTGGATATATGTGTGATGCAGTGGTTTTCATGGAGAAGATTTAATTATGAGTTGTTGATCAATGGATATGATTTGTGAGAAACTTTAGAGCAAGTGTGCATAATCTGGTTATCGCTAACATGATCATGCACCCTGATTATGCACTACTCGATACAAAAGAGGGGGATTAGGTTGAAACCTCTTCTTATTCATAAAAAGTAGTCTGTCAGATTAAAATATTTGCAGTGTAACTCTTACTTCAAAGTCATTATATTGTCATTCTATCTTGTTATATAGATTTCTGAAAGGGCAGGATCTTGCTGGTGTGCTTCCACCCTCTTTGGCAAAGTTAACATACCTCAAAACAGTGTAAGTATAACTCACACCCATATATTCTCCTTTTTTTCCTCATGCAAAAGAGCCGAGACTCTTGAATAATTCCACCACCTCCTATGCTAACCTTAAGTAATTTCATTGTTTATAGTGACTTCACGCGGAACTACCTTGGTGGTACTATACCCCCAGAATGGACTTCCATGAATTTGGAATATCTGTAAGGGACTTCTTAAAAAAGTTTAGCCTTATGAATAAATGCTCAGTTCCATTGGACTTACAGAGTGAGGAAACTGCAGGTCCATCACTGTGAACAATTTGTCAGGACCAATTCCTGACTACTTGGGGAATATTCCAACTCTTATATATGTGTATGCTCTTATTCTGTCTGTATTATCTTTCATCTCATTATTTTTTTGATATAAATTTTAGTTAGAAATAAGAATGCTTCATTTGTTTCCCAGTTAATTTTTAATATTATGAAATACTATTTTCAGGAGCATCGAAAACAACCAATTTTCCGGAACTGTTCCTCCTCAGCTTGGAAGATTGGTCAACTTGCAGAATCTGTAAACTTTTATCTCTCTCACTCACTCACTGACTCTCTATCAGTCCCATATTTGATAATTCCCTTTTATACGATAAATCATTTGTATTCAGCTGTAACATAATCTGCATTGGTATATTTTCTTCTTTGGCCTTGCAGCATTCTTAGTAATAACAATTTGACAGGGGAACTGCCTGTGAATCTCTCCAGTCTGACTAAATTAACTGAATTGTAAGTTTAAAGTTTGAACATTCTCAAAATTCTATCCATATCCATCTTACATTTTACTCTGTTTTTCTGTGATGTGCAGTAGGATTAGCCAAAACAACTTTGTTGGAAAAATACCTAGCTTCATTCAAAGTTGGAAACAACTTCAGAAGTTGTAAGTGTATTCTCATAATTCTTCACTTTCTTCTTATTATGTTCTCTTATACAATCATAAAACATTTTGAATTTGGGTTAAACCTTGTTTATGCTGTCTTTGAAACAGAGAAATTCAAGCTAGTGGTCTTGAAGGGCCTATTCCTTCCAGCATTTCTGCTTTGTCTAATTTGTCTGAGCTGTAAGTTTTTCCTTCTAAAAGTGGAGAAAGAGAAAATAATTACTTTCTCTTGAATTAAGAGAACTTTGTGCTGGTTTCACATATTATCATGTACAACTTCACGCAGAAGGATTAGTGACTTACATGGAGAGGGTCAAGAATTCCCCCCCTTACAGGACATGACAGGCATGAAAAGATTGTAAGTCATTCACAAATTGCGACATTATTCGGTTTTAGTATAAACCAATGCCATTCTTGGCCTTAGTAGTTCTTATATAAAATTGACTTGTGTCGCAGGATGTTGAGAAGCTGCAATATTTCTGGAACAATCCCTTCAGCATACCTATTAGAAATGAACCAGCTACAAATTCTGTAATGCTTCTTACCTTATCTATTTTTTCCCAAGTAATATCCAAATGCAAGATTGATGATGATTATAGATCACACAGAGAGGAAATTAATACTGTGCTGATTACTCTTCATAGACACTTTTGCATTCATGATTTGGCCATTTATTGATTAATTATTTTATTAGAATCCTTATTGTATATCATTCAATAATTAAAATCAAGTTTTAGTTTACTCATTCACAAGCTTGATATATTACAACAGAACCCTCTAAGTCTCGCACTTAAGTAACTAAAGGTCTATGTTAATAATAAAAGTATAACTCACCCTCAAAAGTTAACTTATGAAGGGAGAGAGCTTCAATCCTAAATATATCCAACTTAGTTGCTTTTTACTGGCAATGTGGGACTATTTTTGGTCCATATCAGACTCCCACTCTTAAGAATCGACGTCCACGTCGGACCACCTTCACATCACCTGCATCAGGTGGATTAAGCACGGCTCGAGTGCGGAACAAGCTTGGCTCCTATGTGGTGTCAAGTTCTTCATAGTGGTTTGGCTCTTAAACCACTGTTAAGTAGAAGAGTAGAACTCACCCTCAAAAGCTAGCTTATGAGAGGAGGGAGCTCCAATCCTTAATATATCCTATTTAATTGCATTTTACTAGCAATGTAGGAATATTTTTGGTCCATAACATTCTATATAAGTAACCCTTGCCTATGTTTTTAGTTTTTAGCTCTTGTCCATTGTTGTTAGGTTTCTTATACAGTGTTCTTGCCCTTTAACATTTTCAAAGCTTACTGAGGTAATAATATTATATTTGCACTAGTTTGGCACTCTTGGCTGTTGGAGTTTTGATCTACACTATTAAGGTATTTGAAGGAAATTAATGATATTTAATCATATAAGATGCATATATGGAAAAAAAAATAGAACAGAAATAAATTAACATAACTATTTTATGACTTTTTGGCACTACAGACTATGCTATAGGGTTGTTGAAGCAAAGTAATGTATAAGCATTGATTGTAATCGATTTCCAATAGAAGAGATAGACTATGGCTTCTTAGTTGTTCTGTACAATGGAATTTATTGATGTGAATGACTACTAAAATGTGAACTTGTCTGTTCAATTTACAGAGATAAGATTATTCGTCTTAGTGAAAATTAAAGTTAAACACGTAATATCATAAAAAAGTAGTGTCCCACATTGATTGTGTAATGTGTGATTGTATCGTTTATAATCCACAAGAACCAACTATCAAGTATCTTCAGGCTAGTAATTAATTTGTTTCATTTTAAAGAGATTGGTAAGTGTAAGTTAGCTATAGTATAAGCTACAATCAAGGAACTAATAAAGCTAAGCTCAAAGAGCTAATCAAGGAGATAGTCAAAGGAGCTTATGAATGAAATTATAAATTATTAGTCTAACACTATTCTAACACCCTCCCTTACTTAGGTTGGAGCATACACATTATATGTTCAAATTTGGATAGGAAGCTATATACACATTATATGTTCGAATTTGGATAGGAAGCTTTGATCCTATTATCCATGAGCAATCTCAATGAGGTATTCGAGGTTGAGCAAGAAACTGACTAACCACCCTAGTTGCAAATGCAATATTTTGACTGTGAGATGGTTCAGTTTACCAACTAGATATCTGTATTATTCAGGATTTTTCATAAACTCCCACTCATCTTGTACAAGTTTGGTATTAAGTTCCACAGGAGTGTCAACAGGTTTTGAGTCTAACATTCCTATGTCACTTAATTGAACCATCGGCATGGACACAGTATATACCCAATGATAATTAATAGTAGACTTGCATAAGTACAATGAAACCAATTCCCAAGTACCATTATTGTGTAAGGCTTCCATTTCATCAACCATGGTCTGCCACTACCCTGGATGGGCAAGTGCATCACTGGTTGCTTTGACGAGGACATCAAGAATTTAAGTGGGGGAGATTGTAATACCTTAAAAATAGTGTCTTACATTGATTGTGGGAGGTATGATTGTATTGTTTATAACCACAATGACCAACTAGCATTTTAACCCATATGGTGTGGGTTGTAAACTTTTTTCAAAGTACTTGGGCCAGTTAAGCTTAGGGTGTTATAAATGGAACGATGATAAGGATTATGAGTGAAATGAATACCTTAAGTGAATATAGCGTGAAGATAAATGATGATAGCTGAGAAAAGAATAAATAGGACAAGGATTGTGAGTAGAATGAATACCTTTTCTAAGTGGACTTTCAGCTAGAGATTATAGGTATGAGGCATGTGAGGACATTTTGTAAAGATAGATAATTCAAGAGTAGATGAAGGTCTAATGTATAGAGCTGGGAGAACTTCAAAAATAGTGTTGCATTCAGTAAAAGTGGATGATAAGAATGAATTGTCCTCAAAGAAGGTTACATCAGCGAAGGTGAGGTAATGATGAGTTTCCAGGGAATAGCATTTGCATCATTTTTAAAGGCAAGAGTAGCCCAAAATGATGCATTTGATGGACTTAGTTTAGAGCTATCCATGTCTAGGTGTTAGATCATGAAGAAAACGAGTGCAACTAAAAATGCAAAGCTGAAGGAAATACAAGGAATTATGTGAAAAGAGAATGGAATATAGAATTTTATTATGCAATATTGAAAATGGCATACAATTAATTAAATAGTACCCAATGAGAACATTACCCCAAAAATGAAGTGGCACATTATGATGAAGTAATAGAGTGCAAGCTGTTTCAATTAAGTTTCTATTTTTACGCTTAGCAATTCTATTTTGTTGTGATGTATGAGCATGAGAATTGATGGAGCATATCCTATGATGTCATAAAATTTTGAAAACATGTAGAAAATATTCACGGGCATTATAACTATGTAAAATACAAATAGAAACACTATATTGTGTTTGAATTTTAGCACAAAATTGTTTGAAAATAGAAAACAAGTCAGAACGATTTTTCATTAGAAATAACCAAGTGCAATGAGAATAATTGTTAATAAATGTAACAAAGTACTGAAATTCTAGAGTAGTTCTGACACGACTAGGACCCCAAGTGAATAAGATGAAGGGGTACTCAACTCTAAAACAGCCATGTTTTGGAAACGAAACACGTGTGTGTTTGCTAAGTTGACACGACTCATAATTTAATAATAACAAATAGGATAAATGAGGAACCATCTTTAGGAGTGTGGAGATACTAGGTTGACCCAAACGACTTTGAATAAGAATGTGTGACACATCTGTAGTGCATGTCATTGAAGATGTAAATACTATAAGATGGTAAAGGTCTTATGACTCACGCCCTATACCAATCGTTTGTCTTGTACCTCGGTCCTATACAATAAAGGAATTATCAATGAATAGAATGGAACAATTGAGAGACCGAGTTAATTTACTAACATAAATAAATTAAAAGGACATTCAAGAATAAAAAGTACATATTCCAAACTGTAACAAGGACAAAAGTGTAGATTAACCTATGCCTTTAGAAACTAATTTTAGAACCATTAGTTAAAGTAACAGTTGAAAGTTTGGAGTTACCAGAGATGTCATCAGATGCAACAAAATCAAGGATCCATATGCTAGATGAGTGTGTTGAGAAAGGTATGCAACAAAATTACTATGAGTAGCTGAGGAGGACTGTTTAGTAGCCTAGGTACTATATGAATGCATCATAATCTGTGTCTAACGAGGAAATATTTAATGATTGGCCCTTGGAAGGTTGAACCGAAGATGTTTGATTATCTATTTGAACCATAGTAAATGCATGAGATGGTCGACCATATAGCTTCTAATGTTTGTCTTTTCTATTACAATGAGTACATTGAGGAAGCGGGCCACGACCCCCTTGTCCTCCTTAATGAACAAAACAGGGGAATTATGGAGCAGAATCTTAGTATGCATCAGTCACCTTGGAAAAGAAATTCGTAACAACCTAAAAAATATATTTTTCAAGGAAGGAATAGTGGAACTTGCTAATATTTGATGGCGTACCGATTCAAGATTTGTTCGGAGACTATATAGTGTGAGGATCTAAAAGCTTATCCCACTATTTTCCGTGAGCAATAATACTAGAACTCACAGGAACTAATTTAGCCTTGACATTTTGAGCCCTACCTGTATAGGTAGACATATCATAATCAAGTTGCTTCAAATTTAACATATTTGTAACCACATTATAAAAACATTGAATATCATTAGTATATAATCATTTGGCCTTTTTCTAAAGTTTAGAATACGTCTTATAACTTATAAGACCTAAAAATTTGTAATATTAAGGGCTCAAGAGATGCTCACAAGCATCGACTTTCTTCCAAGTAGGTTGTTTAGGTATGGGAATGTTAGCCAAATTCTTAATTAGATGATCTTCATAGTCCTGTCCTACAAATCATAACTCAACAGAAGCAATCCATGTCAAATAATTAGGTTCAGATAACTTTTAAGTAGTGATAACCGGAGATATAGAGAAGATATACATAAAAGTACTGGGTTTGGAGATCATAATTGGATTTCAGAGGTAGACATAACTATTTGGAAGATTCTGGTCCTGCTGTGAATAGTAAAGATGAACAATATCATGAATAGTAATGACGAGTAATATAATTGTTGGCTGGAAAGCGACACATCGACGTTTGCCCCGAAGTTAAAATAAAAGGAGCTCAGTTGGAAAGAGGTATAATAGGAAAGGAGGCATAATTAGATATTAGTGTTTTCTCTCCCATTGCTTTGTTACTATGTAAACTGTAGAGAGAGAGAGAGAAATCCAAGAGAATTGTGGGTAAATTGAGTGAAGTATTCCCTATATAATAAACATATATTTATGGTGTAGTTATCTATAGTACACGCTATAATCAAGGAGCCAATCAAGGCTAAATTAAGGAACTAACCAGGCTAAAGTCAAATAGCTAATCAATGAGATATTCAAAGAAGCTAATCAAGGCAGTTATAAATTGATGAGTTATGTTGAATCAATATATTTATTCAAATTCAAAACATATACATCATGATATATATTATACAAGAGTTAGTACCCAACACCCTTATTACTCTTTAACATATACACATAGATAACACTCCCTCTCAAGATGGTGCATAAATGTCTTTCATGCCTATCTTACAAATAATAGGATGAAAAACTGCACTATTAAGCCCTTTTGGAAAGATATTCGGCCAGTTGGTTTTTAGATCTTACAAACGTTATACAAATGAGAGGAGAGTCTAGTTTCTCTTTAATGAAATGTCTATCAATTTCAATGTGTTTTGTATGATCATTTTGGACTGAGTTGTGCGCTATACTGATTACTGCAGTGTTGTCACAATATAGCAGAATATATTTTTCCCAAGATAATCTTAGTTCTTCTATTAGCTTCTTAAGCCTTAATAACTCACAAGTCCCGTGAGCCATCTCTCTGTATTATGCTTTGGCACTGGACCTAGCAACCACAATCAGCTTCTTACTTCTCCATGACACTAAGTTCCTGCTAACAAATGTATAATATCCTGAAGTAAACCTCATATTATCAAGTGATCTAGCCCAATCTGCATCTGTATAGGCTTCTAACTTTAGGCTTCTATTATTTTCAAAGAAAAGTCATTTCCTAAGTGTAGATTTTAGGTATCACAATAGACGATAAACCAAATCCAAATGGTCGGAACAAGAGTTATGCATAAACTGGCTAACCACATTAACAACATAGACTATGTATGGATGAGTATGAGATAGATAAATTAGCCTTCCAGTCAGTCATTGATATCTCTCTATCAACATATTCCCCATCGCTGCTTTGTAACTTGTGGTTTGCCTCAATAAGTGTAACGGAAGGCCTTTATCCATGCATACCTTCTCCTCTAGCAAATCAAGGACAACTCCCTTTGAGATAGGAAGATGCCATTTCCTGAATTAGTAACTTTAATCCCAAGAAAGTAACAAAGCTAACCTAAATCTTTGATTTTGAATTCCTTAGCAAGATGACTTTTCAATTTGGATACTTCAGCAGGGTTATTTCCTGTCGCAACTATATCATCAACATAGACAATATGAATAGTAATCCTTCAATGACAATGTTTTACAAACATTGTGTGATCAATATTATTTTGTTGGTATCCAAATGAAAACATCGCTTTTTGAAATCTATCAAACCAGGCTCAAGGTGACTGTTTGAGGCCATACAAGAACTTCCTCAACCTGCATATCTTCTCTGAAGCTTGGGGGAATCTCCATATAAACTTCCTTAACAAGATCTCCATGCAAAAAAGCATTCTTTATATCCAACATAGATTTACTGCACAGGAGATAAGAACCCTAATAGAATTCACCTTAGTAACAAAGGCAAAGGTTTTCTTAATAATCCACCCTATAAGTTCAGGTGAATCCTCTGGCAACAAGTCACGCTTTGTATCTCTCAATTGTCCCATTAACTTTCTTTTTATTGTCAAATACTTATTTGCAGCCAACAACTTGTTTTCCATGAAGAGGACTAGTAAGTTCCTAAGTATCATTTTTGGATAAACCTTACATTTTCTCAACTATGACATCTCTTTATTTAGGATCAACAAGAGCTTCTTTCAAACCCTGTGGAATAGACACAGATGACAAGGTGGACACAAATGCTCTATATGATTAAGACAATAATTTACATGAGACATGATTAAAGATAGGATGATGAGTATAAATCCTAATTGATTTTCTAATTGTAATAGGAAGATCAGTATCATCAATGACATGGGGATCATGAGGTAAGTTTGAATAAGGAATAGCATCAAGAGACTTACAAGGTTGTACCAGTGTGTAAGTTGGGTTTGGAGAGAACTTTTGGCTACGTAAAACAGGCTCGATGGTTGTATTTCCACGTTGTCTATAGCTATACTTAAGCAATTTGAGCTTTGTCAGCCTCATATAAGTCTCAGTATCATTCACTATTTCTAGAGTTACTTCTACAATCTTTGTATCCTTCACTACTTCCTGTATACACTCATTGTTTATACTCTCATCCTGTTTTACTGTATACACTCATTGTTTATACTCTCATCCTGTTTTACTTCATTTTCCTTCTCTTCTATTATGTCCTCCATTAACAACTCAGGTAGCCACTCCCCTCTATTTCTATAAGACAACTCTTCATCATTGTTACTTTCCCTTTTAAAGAGGTGTTGAGGAGAAATAAGCATTTGATTCATGAAAAGTAACATCCATGCTAACATAAGTCTTCCTAGTAGGAAGGTGGTAGTATTTGTAGCCCTTCTAAGTGGCAAAGCACTAAATAAAAATACATTTCAGTGCTTGATTATCAAGATTACTGATGTTCTTCATGTGCTCATAGACAAAGCAAATAGAACCATATACTTTAAGAGGACCATAAAAGAATAATTACCTTGACAAACATCTAAAGGAGTTTTAAAATTAAAAGTCCGAAGAGACATATGGTTAATGAGATAAGTTGTAGAGAGAACTGTATCTCTCCAGTAAGCCTTAGAGACATTCATAGTAAACATTAGGAACCACGCTACCTCCAAAAGATGTTAGTTTTTGGTATACCATTTGAGCCAAGGTATCAACACAACTGGTTTGATGCAATATGCCATGATCTCGAAGATAATTTTGAAAATTATCCTCTGTATGCTCTATACAGTTATCAATCCTTAAAATCTTAACTTAAACATCGAATTGTGTACAAACAAACTTATGAAACATTTAAAAACAAGTGAACACTTCATTCTTAGCACGCAATAATTATACCCAGTTTATGCAAGTAAAGTAATCAATGAATGTAACAAACCACTTATAACCAAATAAAGATACAACATGACTAGGGCCGCAAACATCAGAATGAATAAGAGCAAAAGGAGCAGTACTTTTATTATTCAGTGAAGGATAAGATTCACGTTTGTGTTTAGCAAATTCACATCATCATATAGCAAATTATTCATAGTACAATGCTTATATAAGTTAGGAATCATGTTTCCTAGAACTAAAAAATGAGGGATGTCTTAAAAGGCGATGCCACTGAACCAACTGTTACTGAGAAGTAATAGAAGTACTACTCTGAAAGGATTGACTAGAAGCAACTATGTTTTCCAAAATATTAGAACCATATTCCAACAAGTATAGCCCATCTTGCCCTTTACCATAACAAATCGTTTTTCCTGTTCCTAGTTCTTGAAATTCACACCAAGAAGAATCAAATTTAGCTTGACAATTTAAGTTTTTAGTGATTAAGCTAATTAATAAGAGGTTCATGAAAAATTTAGGGATGTGAAGAACAAAAGACAATGATAGGGTAGGAGTACACTGAGCAGAACCTTTCCTAGAAGTAGAGGACAATGAGCCTATTGGCTACTTGCACCTTATCTTTACCAGAACAAGGGAAATAAGCAAAAAAAATTTAGAAGTACCAGTCATATGATTAGAGACTCTAGAATCAATGATCTAAGACCCTGAATCTGTGGTGGAATAAGTGCCAAAGGCATGATGAAAGATGTAGCTGAAGTGAAGGGGCAACAATCAAGCTTTGTCATTAGACGCCTAAGATGTTGTATTTCCTTAGCATTAAATGCACTTGATTTCGTAGAAGGTGAAGACTCAATAGTTTTAGAGAAATGAGCTCATGATCTAGGTAGCCTAGCACCTCTGCCACCTTTACCTCTAATAAGATGAGCATGTAACTTCCAACACGCGTATCTTATATGGCAGGTCTCACCACAATAACCACAATAATCACACTACAAGTCATCCTTATCACTATCTCGTGCAATCTCACTCCCTCTAGTATGCATTCCTTTAGATTCTTTCGGAATATGAGTTGTTACCATGGTAGACTGCTCATGAATTCCTACATGAAGTATAGCTATCATCCTACTTTCCTCCTACTACATATAAGCATAAGTCTGTCTCTGGTTTGAAAATGAATCTCTTCCCAAAACCTAAACCCTAATATGATCATACTCAAAATTAATCCCAACCAAAAAGTCATACACTCTCTCCTTATCCACCATTATCTCATATGAAATAGCATCAGGAATACATATTGGCTAATACTGCTGATAGTAATCTAGTTCTTGCCACAAACCACACAATTGAGAGAAATACTAAACAATGATCACCTCTCCTTGTTTAGTCTCATGGAGACTCTTCCTTAACTCAAAAACTTGAGTGTCATTCCCAACCTTAAGAGTAGGCTTGACATACAGCTGTTCACATCTTATAAACAAAATCAAAAAGCAATTACCCAAGAGAGATTCATGATTCTATAAAGTTAATCAACCATGACATTACCAAAGAATTTTCTGAAATCCATGACTCTAACAATGGGTCTCCTCTAGCTAGTTTTGTTTTACTACTGGTAATGTAACCAGATAACCCATGTGCCTGAATAAATAATAGGCAAGAACGAGACCAAGTCAATTAATTGTTGTCATCAAACTTCATCGGACTAATTTAGAAAGAGGGATTATCATTAGGGATTCCAATCCTACTCCCACTCCTGCTACTTCCATTCCCTGAGCTGACAACTCCCTCTGACGTTCTTAAATAAAGAAATCAGCAAAGGAACAAATACAAGAATCAATAACAACAAAAATCATATAAGGGCTCCTACACCTCAATACCCACACAATCAACAAAACCCTTAACCTTCCAAGGAATTTAAAACACTACCCAGAAGCTAGAAACTCCTGCAGGCCAAAAAAATATTTCAGAGTCACCACATTATATTTCTGCAGGGGACAAAGTATATGATTCAGCTTCAAGATTTCAAACAAAAACACACAGCAAGCCTTCAAGATTTTGACAACAGATCCAAACCACCCAGCAGCCTTCGAAAAACACCACCCCCAGTCAACAATCAAATTCTCGCTTTCTCTCTGTTTCTAGTATAATGGCTCGCACCAAGCAAACTGCTTGGAAATCCATCGGAGGCAAGGCTCCAAGGAAGCAGCTAGCTACCAAGGCAGCTTCGAAGTCTGCACCAGCCACCGAAGGAGTGAAAAAGGCCCAATCGTTTCCGACCCCGAACTGTTGCTTTGCATGAGATTCGAAAATACCAGAAAAGTACTGAAAAACACCTCATTCCTTCAAATCAGCCCCAGAAATCCCCTCCACTACCCTAATCGAAGCCAAGAAAGGCCTGCAGTGAGAGAAATCAGTTGAAAAGAACTCAGAATCTAAGGATTTTCAGTTTAGATCATGAACCGAAAAGGGCCAAATTTACCTCTTAAACAGCAGCAAATGGGAAAGGGAGTTTGAGGGGTTTTGTTCTCCTTTTCACGGCGAGTCGAATGGTGGTTTCAGAACTGGAATTTGTCGCCAGAAACTGCCGTCCACGGAGGCGGCAGTTGAGGCAGAGGTTAAGGTTTTTCACTTTAGAGGTCTAATACTACGATGAGTTGTGTTGAATCAATATATTCATTCAAATTCCAAAACATATACATCTTATATATACTATACAAAAATTATTACCCAAACACCCTTATTACTCTTCAACATAATTATTCTAGCACTATTCTAACATATACAATGAAGATATGTGACTTTTTTTGTCCATTGCAATAGTAGCTGCATTTCTATATATTTTGATAATGGTGCTACTTTGCCAAACTATCTGTATAGAATATGTTCGTAATTTGATAAGATATCAGGGAATCTTTTGGTTATTAATGGGACTTTATTGAAAAATATATAAAATTATCTTTTATTCTTAATGAGTTATAGTAAAATAACAAACGGTAATAATCACAAAATATAACGTTATTTAGCTTATTACCTATATTCATGAATGAGAAAAAAATTTACTAATATTCAAGAAAATTACATAAAAAGAGGGAGATGGAGATCTACATATAGTGTTCTCACCGCTCTCCCCATCTCTCTAACAATCTCTCTTGCACCCTTATTTGGTCTCATAAATATTATATCTCTTTTTTATACTTACAACTCTCTCAAGTCTACATATTTATATTATACAAGACTTGCCCAACAAATATATTTTCATCCACTTTATAGAAACTCTACAATCATCTAATTAGATCTACTTACACACCAATGTAAACCTAATTAGAAAATCCTTATCAACATCTACTTAGTTTTTCTTGCCCACCAAGAAACTACCAAATAAAGATTTAGCTCAAAATCCCAATAGACTTATCATGTATTAAATTTCCCTTTATTAGTAATAATATGCATATGGTTTATGTTCTCATATCACTTACCTTGAAGTAGTTTGGACATATTCTTCCAGTTATAGTATAAGTTTTTCTATTTTAAATTAAATGATCACTTCCCTCTGAATTCTTAATTCTTATGTTATCGATATTTTTACATTATTGCAGAGATCTAAGCTTTAACAGGTTGCAAGGAAAAGTTCCAAATTTGGCATCTCTATTGAGTTTGAATTTCATGTAAGCAACTAAAAATGTGGGCTGTGATTTTTGTACTCCATACTACATATGGGTTTCCTCGTATTCTTCATTGCAGTGTATATTACAAAAGCACTTTTTTTTTTGAAATATAAGTATTGTGTACCTCTGTGAGTCACTAATTGTAGCTAATAGAGAAGTTTAGTTGTAAGTGCCTCATTGATTTCATGGACCATAGAAGTACCGAAATTAGAGTGACCGGTGCATTCACTTTCACACTCTTCTAATGTAGTCTTAAAAGTAGTTGTATGTCATTCTAGCTAATATCTTTGATCTGCTCAATACATTTAAAGTGAATCTTATTAAGTTGTTGAATTAAATTATTCCTTTCTTTCTTATTTTAAATTGAAATGATAATAATATGTATCAGTGGTCAAATGTATAGTGATTCTTTTACCTATTGATAGGTATCTGACAAGCAATTTGCTTACTGGGCCTATTCCAGACTGGATCACGAGTAGAGATAGTCGCTTGTAAGTTTTCTTTTAAGTTATAAAAATATTTTAGATGTGATAAAGAATTTGAATTCTGGAGAAATATATATATATATATATATATTTTTGGCATGTCTGCTTCTTTCTTGTTCATTTTTTCAGGTTTGGAGAATACAGTGATATTTGTCCTCTTAAGTAGTTCTCATTCCTCTTGTCTTCCTTGATCTGCCTGCTTGAGTCCTCCATCTCTCTTCTGCATCGGGCATCTGCATTTCTAAAATGGTTTAGATTTTATATCATGTAGATGCAAATGCCTACAGAAAAGAAAAATTCAATTGGCAGAATAGCATGAAGATTTAAGTAGGTGGATCAAAGAAGATGGCAGAAAGACTAAGAATAACAGGTCTAGAAGTCATAACAAAGAATATGGGTGTGAAAATTATACAGACGAGTATAGCAGTAATAGGTTGAATGAAAGAGAACATATATGAAGGATGCCAACTAGGTTTGTAAGGTCCATATAACCAACCATAACCATATAGGATTAAGGCTTCTTGATGCAGCTATTGTTGCTTGCTTTATACTATGAACTATCAGAGAAATTTATCTTTTTCCTTTTCTTTTTCGTTTTACAGCCAAATAGATGTTTCTTATAATAATTTTTTGGAGAGCTCTGTGCCACCTACTTGTCGAGAAAACCTGTAAGACCGATTTCCCCCCTTAGTCCTTACTAGTCAAGCTTTGCTTAGAAAATAATTTTCATTCCTAACAAATATTATTTATACTATCTGCGTTTCATTTCATCAGGAACTTGTTCAAAAGCTCTTCTGGACATGGAAACACGTAAGTTCTAATCCCAGTCCTCTCAGAGAACTAATTGCATTCATTCATTTTCTTTTCTTCTATGGTTTTTCTAACTGACATTTCTTATAAACACATAAATTAAGGATCCTAGGCGAGTGCCTGAAGAGCTTTCCTTGTTCAGAAGGTAAAAAAAATGTGTGTTATCGTATCAAATATAAGAATATGCTTAAGTTCTCTTTCTATAGTTCCTATTCATATTTTTCATTGGGTGATGACAAATATCGTACTACTTTTATAAGTAACTTTTGAAATTGGATCTTTGGATTACTAAGCAATTCTAATATGTTTTGTTCTCAATAGTCTTTGCTTCCATCTGATTCCCTTATTTGTGATCCTGTATTCAGTTGATAAGTATTCATTGTATATAAATTGTGGTGGAAAAGAAACCACCATCGGAAGAATCAAGTATGAAGCAGATCAAGAAACAGGTGGTCCAGCAAATTTTAGCCCCCGCAGAGATAGATGGGGATTTAGTAGCACTGGACACTTTTGGGATGTTAACGGTACCTCAAATGACTATATAGCAAACAATGTATCTGTACTAAAGATGAACAACTCTGAATTGTACACAAGTGCTCGTCTTTCTCCTCTTTCTCTGACATATTATGCTCGTTGCTTAGCGAATGGAAATTATACTGTGAGGTTACATTTCGCTGAAATTGAAATCAGGGGCAATAAATCCTATCAAAGTCTTGGAAGACGAATATTTGACGTTTATATCCAGGTATCATTAACATTGTTTTTGCAGTCAGTTATGTAAACGGCAACTAAGACACATAATTGAATTGGTCTGCTGCAGGAAAAACTAGAGTTGGAAAATTTTGATATTGCAAAGATAGCACATGGGGTTGATCAAGCAGCCATTATGGATTTTAAAGCAGTACTTGTCCAGGACAAAACTTTATCAATCCGCTTTCATTGGACTGGGAAAGGTACAACAGCAGTTCCACAGAGAGGAGTATATGGTCCTCTTATATCAGCTATCTCAATTGAATCTGGTAACCTACTCTTGTACTTGAATTTGAAAATAGATGAAGCATTTGATGCAAAATTCAGTGTCTGTTAATAAAAATTTATTGCAACTCTATAAACACCATCTTCTACTTTGAATCATTCTAAAATTCTTGGTTTGGATGTATTTACCTGTATACTGTCCTATGTTCATCACAAAATGCAATTCCACAATTTCTCTAACTTTTATCTTTATAATTAGACTTCAAACCACCTGATGATGGCAAGAACAAAATAAGCATTGTGGTTGGAGCTGTGGTTTCAGCAGTCGTCATCACTATCGTGATAATTGGCATTCTTTGGTGGAGATTCTGCTCCAAAAGCAAGAAATCTTGGGAACAAGGTAATTGAATCTATAATGAGAAATTTGATACAAAAAGGATAACAAACATTATATTACATAAATATTGCAGAAACTGGAAAGGCATGACAGTTTCCGAAGAGTTACTCTTTTATCTCAGTGAACAGTCGGTAACCAAAGGTCCAAAGCACAAAAACAGAAAGGACCTTCATGATAACAGGGTTGTGTATAACACAATCTAATTTTTCATAAATTTATATGTACTCTTTGTCTCTCTCTCTTTTCCTTTGGCCTTTTTCTTTTTATCTCAATTACATTTGTCATTGCTGACAAAACTTACGACGAGGAAAGAAACTCAAAATCTTATATCAATTGGTTCTAAATCTTCATATATATAAGAAATTTTTTCCTACAACTTCTCCACAGTCTGCTGCTATTTTCTTATACTCTGACTGCACAGAAAAATTTCAAGAGACCCTGACATTAACCTTATTACCTTACCTTGTAAGATGCAATCTGACATCTTATGGTTGTAATGTTGTATCACTTGTTCAGATCTTAGAGACTTGGATCTGCAAACTGGATTCTTTACTTTCAGACAAATCAAAGCTGCTACTAATAACTTTAATGCTGCTAACAAGATTGGGGAAGGTGGTTTTGGATCGGTATACAAGGTATCCAATGAGTCCTTAATTTCTGTATATTTTGTTGTTGTTTTTTCTGGTGTTTTGCCCTCTATTTGTTCTTTTTCTCCTGTTCTTTGATGTATGAAGAGCCTTACTGTGTGTCATGTGATACATATATCTGAACAATTTTTTTTTAATTTTCTTTCAATGTAGGGCATATTATCAGATGGTACTATAATTGCTGTTAAGCAACTTTCTTCCAGATCCAAGCAAGGAAATCGTGAATTTGTGAACGAAATAGGCATGATATCTGGTTTACAACATCCAAATCTTGTCAGATTGTACGGATGTTGCATTGAAGGGAACCAATTGTTATTGGTCTATGAGTACATGGAAAATAATAGCCTTGCACGTGTTCTATTTGGTGAGCTTGTATTCAATACTTCTGTAAACAACTGAAAGCAAACACCATAGTTGATACATGCCAAGAATGACTATGATATCACACACACACACACACACACACACACACACACACATATATATATCTTGTAATTATTTTCTATCTACTTTAATTTCAGGTCACGAAGGAAGTAAACTGAAATTGGATTGGCCAACAAGGCAAAAGATATGTCTTGGCATAGCAAAAGGTCTAGCTTTCCTGCATGAGGAATCAACAATAAAAATTGTGCATAGAGACATCAAAGCTACCAATGTCCTACTTGACACTGACCTTAATCCTAAGATTTCTGACTTTGGTTTGGCTAAGCTTGACGAAGAGGAAAATACACATATAAGCACCAGAGTTGCTGGAACGATGTGAGCACATTATTTTATTTTTCCTTCATTATCGGAAATCAGCTAGTTTGCCTGTGCTTTTCCTACATTTCTCTTTATATGCTTGACCTTGAGGACTTTCTGACATGACATGTTAATGTTTCCTTTTCTCTTAGTTTCTTTTAAGTTTCAAAATTCTAGCTCGGGGGGGCGGTGGGGACAAAAGATAAGTTATGACCTTGATTTAGTGTGTTTATGCTTGTAGTAATCTGTAACAGGGCCGGAATTCATTGTTGATACAACTGTAGATAATACTGTGACAAACTCCTGGCTTTATTATCAAATAGGAACTTTAAATATTAGCTGCAAGAAATGGTGAAGGGCAGTCATTACTTATACATATGAAGACCTGCATTGATATATTTGTTTTCATAGTCATATGTATGTGATCCCAAATTACTATAGTGAATCAATCCGTATGGTATATCTGGTCGCTGCCCCTGGCAGGGAAATGGTGCATGATCATGCCAATAATTGGATAAACCATGTCAAATAAGTAAGAAATCCGGTATATGTTCCTGTCTTGACTCATGACACAAGGAAGCACTGGTCATTTGTGCTAAATTTCAAAAGGTCTTGATAATATTGGGGGTACTTTGTAACATCTTACAGGGACAACTCCAGTTCATAGAGCATGGGAGTTGGCCTCATACAATCACACATCCCTAGGTTATAACTATGTCTTCCTCTCATATCCCTGGCTACACCATTGAGCCCACAGAACTTATCTGCATTTATCCAGTTCCTGCAAAGCTTATGGTGATATCAATTTGATGAGTCTAAATTTCAGTTTTTCAGTTTCTCTTTTATGATTAGAAACATCAATTTTATTATTTCTATTTTGTGCATTCTTTCTCTTTATTTCTACATTGTTTCTAAAAGCATAATCATTCAGTTGTAGATGCTGCATTATTTGCATATTCTCAGGTCTAATGGGCTAATGGCTATGAAATTGGTTTTTTTTTTTTTTTTTTTTTTTTTTGCAGTGGGTACATGGCCCCAGAATATGCTTTATGGGGTTATTTGACCTATAAAGCTGACGTCTACAGTTTTGGGGTTGTTGCACTTGAAATTGTTGCTGGGAAGAACAACATGAAATATCGTCCAGATGAAAATTTTGTATGCCTGTTAGATTGGGTAAGATGGATATTTCCCCCTACAAAGACATTATACATGGAAATTCAATTAAAACCACAGCTTTTAGAACTTCTAATTTATTTGGATATCCTGCTCCAAGTCATATGGCCCAAGAAATGAAATTCCACTTAACAAGGATTTTGTATGCCTTGTGAAATGAGTAAATTGGCTATCTATCATTTTCTTCTGATTCTGAAGCAAGCTAAGTAAAAATAAATCATCAGTTTGTAAGACTTCTCCTCTGGGCATCCTGCTTCATAATACACCAAATCAGAAGGGTATCAAACTCTTATTATGTTCATTTAGTTTAATTCAGTCATGTGTGGAACAAATTTAGTAGTTGAAGTGTTGAACAACATCTTTCTCTAGTGTTTTTACTTTCATTTGGTATCTAGCATTTGATTTCTTAACTGAAATTGAATGCATACTAACTTATAAGAGTAATGTTTTCTTTGAACTTTTTGAAGCAGTAAGACTTGATATGAATTTTTTTTTTCCTTTTCCTCCTTTTGTCTGGAAAGAGTTCTGGTATGTGTAAGTGCCATGAAAAAACATCACAAGACTTCCAAGAGTGGATTAGATTCCTACTTCTATCCACAAGTGAGGCAGAAATTTCTTATAAACTTAATAGCTGCGCTTATGAAAGGAGAATTTAACCTGCCTCAAGGCTTACTCCAAGCTGGAGTCCATCTTAAGTACCCTATAACATTTATTATTTCAATGAAATAGTAGTTCTTTATATCTATGATTTCTTTTCCCTAGATGGAAATGGATGCAGTCGAGTAAACCAATCGGAAAAGGAAAAATATGATACATGAAACTGTGCTGTGTTATTTGTGTTCATTTTCTCTTGTTACTGATTCCTACTCTCTGCTTTTGTCAGGCCCTTGTTCTACAACAGAAAGGGAACTTGATGGAGCTGGTCGATCCGAAGTTGGAATCCAATTTCAACAGGGAAGAGGCAGTTAGAATGATTAAAATAGCTTTGTTATGCACCAACCCATCACCAGCACTCAGGCCTACCATGTCTAGTGTAGTGAGCATGCTTGAAGGCCAAACTGTTGTTCACGAGTTAATCATGGACCCAAGTATCTATAATGATGAATTGAGGCTGAAAGCTTTGCGAGACCAGTTTGATTACATCCAACAAATGAAAGAGAGCACAAGTGAAACTCAGAGCCTCATTAATTCATCAAATGCCACATGGATTGGCTCTTCCTCAACATCTGCACAGGATCTCTATCCTATCAGTTCTGTTGCTCGGTAATATAAGAATTATGTCTAAACTTCAAATGGTTATCATAGTATTTTTAGGATAGAAATTTGCTCTTCCTCATAAAGGAAGTATATCGTCTTATTTTTTTTCATTGGATGAATTGGTAGGTAATGGTGTTAACTAATTAGTTCATACAGTTGGGAAAGCAAGCAAGCGATGGTAACCATATTGCAGAATAGATGTGCTCCATTCTCTATCAATGCCTTGTCTTTGTAGTTTCTGAAATGCAATTAAAACAAAAGAAAGATGCTGGTTGTGATAAGGAACAACAAAACCTACTTGATTTTTGTTGTTCATTGATTGAAATACTTATTTTCTAACTTGGATCTTTTAGTTCTCAACCCCTTCTTGCTTCAAACCTGGATTCAACAAAATCCAGATTCGGTCAGCAATTATCCTATTAAATTGTTAAGTCAGTAAAACACACCCTAGTTTGGTTTGTTAACTTGCAAGAAGCAAATTTGTACAACTTCATTTTGATGTTTCCTATTTCAGAATTCAAACATCATGTAAGGAATGCTCCACATTAGGATCCGGAGCTGAAATTCATATTTCCAAATAATGCTTAGTTCATAAATGCTATTGTTATAATCTTTTAATTACTAAGCTTATATATCAATTTATATAAGTTTCTTTATGAAAGTTTTTTATTAAGTCATTGCATGTCAAGTAGTATGAATTGTACTTTATGTGGTAAACTTGGTAATGAAGAGATATTTTATATGTCTTGACAATGTATAAGGTAGAAAGTAACTATTAGAAAAGATAGAAAACACTAGTGAGTTAGAAATGTCGAAACTGTCCAAACTTGAGATTTGGACCAGTGTTTACTCTTATAGTCATATCTTCCTCTAGGAAATTCCAAATCCAGTTCTGTAAAATTTATTAAATACTAGACACATGTAGATTTATAATGACATATCATTTGTAATTTTTAGATTTATATATCAATACAAGTTTATTCTTTGAAGTTATATCAAATTTTACAAAACGCAGGATTTTAGCAGCTCTAACCTTATCTTAGTTAATTGAACATAACTTTCTCTAGGAAAAGGAAATCCAATTCCGTTTGTTGAATTTATTAATAGACAATTATATCTTTCTAGATAGGTATCATATCTATTATTTGGATGTGTATATTAGTATACTTTATTATTTAAAGTTTTCTCTTTTTAGGCATTTTTCACAACCCCTAGACAAAAGTTTATTTTCACTTACATACTTAACCAAATTTAATAAAACAAAGTCTAAACATTATCTTTAGGACATTAACTACCTTTGTTATTTAGAAAATTCTCTTAAAATTTGTTATAACCTGATAGTTTAGCATACGTGTTAAGATGTTTGTACATAACTAGTGGTGATCAAGTGAATAAAATAAATAAACACACACACACACATATATATATATATAATTAGGAAATTAATTTTCAATATTCATTGGATAATTTAAAAACGTGTAAAATTTATGTAAATAAATAAAAAAATAAATAAATAAAAACAACTAAATATATGCATAGTTTTAGGATAAATTTTTCACCACAAATGCAATTTAAAGGTGGACCATGCATATATAGATATTTTTTTGTTGGCAATTATTTTTCCCTCCACTTTAGCCACCGACTTTGACTATTTCTCCTTCAAATTCTGCCTTTTTTTCTTTTTTTTTTTTTTTTTTTTTTTTTTTTTTTTTTCACGCCATTTCTACCATAACTCGTAACTAAAGGTGTGGTGGCAAATTTGGGATTGGCTGAGACAAGGTATGAACTTCCCTTCTTGTCCTAGTTAGTTCTTCTTCTTGCCATCCTTTAGGTGTAAAAATTTCTGGTTTGCATGTGTGCGCTCTGTTTTGAGCCTAGAGAATGAATTAATAGTGCAAATTATAGAGGATGATAGATAGAGAAATTAAATGGTAAACTAGGTAGAACTTTTTTAGTTAAATAATAATAAATATGCTAGTTATATTATACCTTGATCTAGCACCGGTTAAGATGGTTGAATTTTCTATTGATCAATGAATATTATTACATGTAGGGCATGAACTAAATAAAATTAAAGAACTGAGAAGATGTTGAGAAACTCTTTGTTGTAGTGATGAGAGTGATTGAATTATATATCAAGCCCTAGAATAAATATACAGCTTCTCTATGGTATTTATGTGTGTGAAGGGGGTCTATATATATATGTGTATCAAAAGAATAAGATAGAAGTGAGAAGGCTGTAAATAAATACAGACAAAAAGAAAAGAACTTGAAGGGAAAGGGAAAGAGATAGGGTTTTGGTTCAGAGTGTTGATTTTATATGTCTTAGTGTGAGCATTAAAAAAAAAAAAGTTGTGCTGTTAGAAGGACAAGAGAAGGAGTAACGTTGGCAGCTCAAATCACATTTGCTTAGCCAGTTGAGTAAGTGGAGCATATCAATTTCAGTTTTAAATTGCTGTCCTCTGTTTTGGGGCAGCAATTCCATCATGTTTTCTTTTCTTTTAGTTGGCTATAAGGATTAATTTGTAGGAGTTTGGTTAGGTGAAACAAGGCATGGTAGGGGATTATGTATAAAACTCCTCCATGCCGTGAGTGTTGGATGAATAGGCAAGATGAAAATCTTTTTAATTAAGTTTATGCTTAGGGTGTTATTAAAATTTTTTGTATGAGAGTTGTTTATGTTAAACCAAGGTTTAAGATGATAGATATATATTATAGTTGTAATTAATTATTGGAAATAGGAGGCTTGGAATTAATTAAGATCATAATGGAAAGGTATAATCTAAGTCTTTACTTAACTTTGTATAATTGATTCAAACGAAGCATGAGTAATATGCAAGTTATTGGTATCTTGTCAATTGTGTCAGCAGTTATTGATAATGTTGAATTGATGTGATAGGTTGATATTAGAATGATTTAATTCAAGCTTTGATGCAAGTTAGATAGTTAGTTAATTTAAAGTTAAGTTGAAACATAGTGACATTAGAAAATTTAATCTAAGCTTTTGATGAAAAATATGATAACTAGTTACTTTGAATAAAAGTTTATAAACAAGAGTAGATAATAGTTGGTTAATGTTGTGGGTTAAGAAGTTAATGAAAGTGAGTATTGGGTATAAACAAAAGAGTGTTAGTTGTGGGTAAAGTGTTAGAAAATGAGAGTTGAATGGTTTTTGAAGGGATATAGGACAGATTTCGTGGGTAACAGAAATTTGGTATTTCGAGTGTCTTTGGGAAAGAATTAAATTAAGAGTTCAAAATATAAAATGTAGCTTATAGTCTTGAAATGTTTTATACAAAATTTCGTAGCTTGGTTTCAAGTATATTATTAGTTAGAGCTTGTTAGACTCCGGATAGGTCATGCAGGATTTTTAGTGCCCTGTTTTTGGTTCATGTAAGAAAATTGAATGGGTTCAATACTGATTTTAGGAAAATTTTCAAAATAATAAAGATATATATACTTGTCTACTAATAAACTCAATAAACAGAATTGGATTTCGTTTTTCCTAGAGAAAATTATGTTCAATTAACTAAGGTAAGGTCAGAGTTGTCAAAATCCTGCGTGTTGCAGAATTTGATGCAACTTGCAAACAATAAAATGTATTGATATAAAAATCTAAAAATTATAAATGATATACCATTATAAATTTACATGTGTCTAGTATTTTATAAATTTTACGAAACTGGATCGGAATTTCCTAGAGAAAGATATGACCGTTAAAGTGGACATTGGTCCAAATCCCAAGTTTGGATAGTCTCAACATCTCTAACTCACTAAGTGCTTTTTATCTTTTCTAATGGTTTCTTCTACCCTATGCATTGTCAAGACATTTTGAAATGTCTATTCCATAGTAACCTTATCACATAAAGTATAATTCATATTAATTGACATGTAATAGCTTAATGGAAAACTTTCATAAAGAAACCTATACAAGTTGAGATATAAGCTTAGTGATTAAAGGATTCTAACAATAATGTTTATGAACTAAGTATTATTTGGAAATATGAATTTCAGTTATGGATTCTAATGTAGATATGATGAGACGCGTGGACACAAGTGAGTGACGAGTGGAATCGATTATGGGTGAGTGGTTAATTGCTGCCTTTAGGGGCTAGATTAGTATGTATAATTATATGTTTATTTGAATATACGTGATATATGGAAAATAAGCAAGTAAAGTATTTTAGTAATTTATTTAAATTATGTTTGTTTGATATTGATTGTTTTGTTTGACATTAGTTGTGGTTGATAAAAGCCAACAAAATAAGATTTTTTATGAAAAGTGATTTTTATCTCCAAAATTAAAAATTCAAGTGCACCTAGGATGTTCTGATATAAAATCATAAGAAAATTCTGATTCTTATAAATTTTTTTTTTACTTTTAAAATTGAGTGCTCAGCCCTGGTGGGATGGATTGTGTACGGAGATCAATTTGTTGTGCAGGCAAGTGAATGCCCGGTAAGGGGTGATAATATTGTGTGGGGCTGGGTCACTCATTGGCCCTTTGGTTGCTTTGTTTGATATTATTGCTCTGATTAATTTGTGATCCTGTGTTTTATGTAAATTGTGAATTTATGACGGTTATAATGTATACATATAATGTGAATCAAGGTATGAACAATGTTACATGAGTTAATATGTATGTTGTACGTTTGTGTTGGGTGATGCTAGTACTCTTTGAGTATGATTTTTCACTCACGGAATCCATAGGACTCATCTTTATCGTGGATAATATTTTTTTCAGGAATCCAATACATGGTGTCGCCGAGTTTGTTGACCTGCCGACAGAGTACGGTAAGGTATTTTCCAAGATCTCAGACTTGAAGTTAAGGATGAAAGTTGCAGTCACACTAGAATGGATGGAATGCTTAATTTTGTATAATGTACTAGTCTAGATATTTTTTCTCATGTTGTTGTGTGAAATTAGGAACATATATGTTGTATTTTGAGGCATAGTATATAAATTTTTAGTAAGTTGCTATTTGTTTCAAAAAAACAAATTTTTACATTGGACTTTTATTCTATAAAAGTTACTTTTATTTTTTAGTTGGGTTAAGAGTCATGGTTGTTACTTTGTTTTGAATTCAAGGTTACAAAAGTTTGGTTATCCAATCTTCCGGCCAGTCATGCCTCCATGAGGGGTGTGACAAAATCAGCCTTGAGCTTACTTAATTCTTCATATGAGCAAAAATAGGGCACTGCCCAATTTCTAATTGCCAACTTGTAATTCTGATGCTTAGAGAAATTCTCATACTTCTGAATTAAATTATGAAACTTTGCAGTCTAGTTTTTCAAGATGTTAGGAATATTTCATATTTAGCACTCCATTCCTAATTCAACATTTAAGACCTCCTAACATCAATTTTTCCAAAACAGGTATAATTAGGACCAGAAAATCACAACCATGACTTCTAATACCTCCAAAATACACACAACATAGAATTAAGATCTGCATCACTCTAGATTTACTATTTAGTATGTTAGAAATAACTTTTATTTAGAGGTCCTAGGCTAAATCAAACCACAACCTATGACAAAGTCTCCCTGACTGATTGAAGCTTACTAAAAATCTTGACATGGACCTAGCCTCAGTCCAATATCTTTAACTATCAATATACTTAGAACTAGGTTTCAAAATTTTACAGAAATCATCTTAAGACCATAAGCTACATTTTTTCTTTAGAACTCTTAATTTAATTCAATCCTGAAACCCTCAAAATACAAGATTTCTCAATCCCATGAAATCTGTCTCTACATCCCTTCGAAACCTCTTGACTTTCATTTTCCAACACTTAACCCACAACTAACCCTACATTTGTTCAAAATAATTACTCATTTCCATTAATTCCTTAACCCACAACATTAACCAACCATTATCTATTATTGTTTATGAACTTTTATTCAAATTCCAATAACACTAACCACCAAGAATTAATTCTACCAAGTTTTTACTTAAAAAGTCATAATTAGTTTTCTTGTAGGCATTTTATCAAACATCTTGAATGCATAGTATATATATATATATATATATATATATATATATATGTATATATATATATATATGTATATATATCCCCCACTAAAATCAACACAATCCCATTCATTCCTATACGACCAATACTCTCTAACACCCTTAACACATAATCCATTCCTTCTTTAATCATAACATTTTTCATTCACCACTTAGTAATTTTTTTCATGTTCTAACTTTTAACAATACCATAAATATATCAATTAACTTAAAGAAGTTACAAGTAATTTGCCTAAACAAAAGAAAAGAATTAACCATACCTACACTAATTGAGGCTCACGGCAAGCAAAAGAATTGCTGCTCCCCATGCCTAGGTGATACAGTAAAACAGCCAAAGCAAAGGTACAGTAAAACAGCCAAAGCAAAACAAAGACAAAGAAAGAGGAGGAATGAGGGCTGCAAAAATAGTGTATATCTTGGCTACAAGCAAGGTACCCAACGACAGAAACAAAGAAGGCAAAAGCAGAGTAAAACACTTCTAAATCATCCTTTATTGCTTCTCTGCTAGAATAAAGGACATGAGAAGGCAAAGAAATTTTCCACCAAAACCAAGCTAAAGAGCCAGTCAAAACAGGGAGTAAAAGAGATAGAAGGATCGAGAAGCATCTCTAGGAAGGAAAAAGAGATGCAATTGATGGAGTAAAGAAGAAAGTAAATAAAAAAAAAGTAAGCTGGTACAATTAAAATGATGAAGTCTAAAGTTAATATTTTAATTGTATGGTTCAAAATTAATGTTGTTATATATATATATATATATTCGAGTTTATGAATATGTGGTGCACAATAATCTTACTACATATGTATATATATTGTACACTTATTACACATACTAAAAATACAACTTTAATTGCAATTTCCAAAACAACCACAAATATGGTAGAAATAAATTCTTTTTTTTTTCTTTTTACACAAATATATATATATACATGTTTATTTATTTTAATTCTACTTATACAAAATTTTATCCAACTAATGGTAACAAGTTTCATACAAACATCCTCAATTGTATGGTAAAATATCGAGTTCTAACAATTTAGCTTCAAAAGCTCATTACATTCTATCCATTTTTTTACATAGAAGTAACTCAAACCCACCTAGGGAGTAGGATTCCTTATTTATACTTCTATGGAATCAATCTAGTTTAGTTAAATGACAAAAATATCATTTCTATCACATAAAATAAATAATTAAATAAAAGTCTTAAATTAATAAAATAATAATAATATAAATAAATAATAAATCTATTTAGTTTAAGTAATGACAAAAATACCCTTCATATTGCATTAAATAATATAAAATCATATAAAGTAAAAGAATAAAAAATTTGTATACAAAAATTGTTATAATTTGGTATCATAATGTTAAATTTTAGGGATATTGTTGTAACTCTTAGTTATAAATTAAAAAATAAAAATAAACAAATACATAAACAAACGCTATAAACATATATATATATATACACATCCACTTTATTTTATTTTTTTATTGGATTCACCTTTTTATTATACTTTTCCTTTTTCTTTTCCCTACTTTTTCTATTTTTTCTCTTTCTTTCCTTCCCACGGTTGTTTCTCCCCTGTTCTGCCCTTCACGGCTATTTCTCCCCTGTGTGTGTAACTTTCATCTTGGTAGCTCCATTAACCTTTGCCTCTATTAATTTCTTGCTTTTCTTTGAGTTAATTGCTATTATTTTTGTTTTGTTTAAGGGTTAGTGGTAGGGTTTGAGCGGATTGTGAATGGAAGTGTAGGATTAAAGGGTGAGATTGATGAAAATGGTGGATTTAGTGTTGGGTTGTTGTTGAACTTCCATGAATCAAGCTTTTGATTGCTCCTAAATAGTTAATCCAACTTTAAATTTAATGTTTGAGTTATGGATAGTGTTGGGTTTAAAGAGTTAGTACTAGTTTCCCTTGGTTTATATACAATAAGGTAGATATATATAAATTGGAAGAAAAACGTGCCCTTAAGGTATTTGACAAAATGCCTAAAAGAGGTGAAATGTAATCTAATGAATGGAATTTAATATATTCAAGTCTTTGTGATTAAGGGCTTATAACATATGAAATTTACAAACTAAATAATGCTTAGAAAAATGTAATTTTACCTCTGGAACATAACATCAACTTGATGACGCTTTTGGATCCTAGAGGAAGTCACAATCAAAACCCATAGAATTGTGTGTCAAAGATACTACTCCTTAGTTACTAGTTTTGTTTTGAAATATTGGTATTCATGTATATAATTATTGGATGAAGTTGTTGAATGCTTGAGTTGTATATATGATAAGAATTCTACATCTTTGTAACTTTGGTATTTATGATGTTATGTGATGGGATGGATTTTTTGTATATGATTGGTAAGGCCAAGGATTTCATTTTTAATATGACTTAGAATCTAGATGTACCTAGAATATATTTGATTTGGTTATTCAATATTCGAATAAAAATATTCTAGTAACTCAGTCCCGAGGAGGCTATTGTGTGGAGTTATTTGCTATGGTGTGCAAGAGCAAAAACGGCCCTAGGAGGATATATATATATGGTGTGTAAGAGCTGAGTTACTATGATTATTGGTCCTTGAATGTTTTGTTTGATTTGTTTGTTCTATAACTACTTGTTACTTATGTGTTATGTTAGTTTTATATTAAAGTTATTTATATGTGAAATGAAATTGAAGTATGAATGATATTGATATGAAGCTATAAAGAAATATTTTATTTATAATTATATGTTGGTTGATGCTGGTACCCCTTGTGAATGTTTTTCACTCATTGAGTTTTTATGACTTACTCTTCTTTCGTTTATATATTTTTTATTTAACTATTTTTTTCTCAAACCCTTCCAACAGGATCTTGACTTGTTGATAGCTACTGTGGCAAGGTATTCGTGTAAGATTGCATACTTTAAGTCTAGGGATGAAGCATTGTAGTCACTTTAGGGCTTCTTGATATGAAATTTTGAGTTGCGGGATATTGTGTTTTATTGATTTATTTTTTTTATGTGGATGGAGTGGAGCTCCTTGTTGTTATGTTGTAAATCATGATGTTACTTTATTTGTATAATTTTTGGATGTTCCACTTTATGGGAGACCTCTGTCGAATTTTTTTAAAAAAACTATCCTTTTAAGTAAATATATATATATACACACATACACATATATTTATTTATATACTTTCGCTTTTACAAGGCTTTCCTTGAACTTTTACTTTTAGTTAGTGGTTGTATGTGTTCATTTTGATTTGAATTCAGGATTACAGAGGTTTGAGTATTCATTTCTTCGGCCAGTATACCTCTATGTGGGGTGTGATAGAAATAATAATAAATCAATTCATTTTAATCAAATGACACAAAAACCCTTTGTATTAAAGTAAATATTATAATTATAAATAATTAATCAATGTAAAATAAATAAATTAGTAATGTAATTGTAAACTAAAATATTAATAAAATAATAAAAATAAATAAGAAGAAGAAATAATAATATAAATATAAGTAATAATAATAATAATTAAATAAGTAAATAATATAAAACTTTAAAATAAACTAATTAAAAAAAATTTAAGAAATTTATAAATTTCATAATCTATGTTACATTTTTATTACTTTACCTATTTAGGGATATTTTTGTCATTTTAGTATAATTTTAATATCATTTCATATATGAAAAACGTATAGCAAATAAATAAATAGAATGAAATGACTATTCCTACTGACACTGCTAAACATTAGAATAGAGTGAATATTCTATTCTATAGTTGTCACACCCCTCACGGAGGTATGACTGACTGAAGGAGTGGATAATGAAACCTTCGTAACCCTAACTTTACGACAACTGAACGCATAGCATTTATTGAAAATTTCGGCAAAGATTCCTCATAAGGTGAAACATGCCCAAAAATATATACAGATAATCTTTTTTTTTTTTTTTCACAACAACAAAGTCAACGAGGAGCTCCGCTCCGTCCAGATAAAAAATTAATTAAACACAAAGTCCCACAACTCAAACTTCATAAACCAAGCCCTAAAGTGACTGCAAATTCTCCATCCCATGGCTTCAAGTAGATGATCCAAAAAGAATACATTGTCGCCAATTTCTCGACAAATCCGTTATTGATCGCTGACATTCATAGAGATCCTGTTACTAAAAATAAAATAAAATTGAAGAGTGGTGAGTCCCACAGACTCAATGAGTAGAAAATCATACCCAAAGGGTACTAGCATCAATCACAATATAAAGAACACATATCAAATAGTTAATTTCATGTAATCACATTCATGTCTTGATTTAACTTTACACATACGTACATATAACCATTATAAAATCATACGCTATATAATTTATAAGATAGACAAAGCATATAATAAACTCAAGTTTCACGATTCAAACTAATCAAAACACTCAAAGCATACAAAGAGCCAACCAAGTAACCCAGTCCTGTACAACAATATCTCCCCCTACTGGGTATTTATGAGCCTGCACAACAAGTTATTATTCGTACACAATCCATCCCACCAGGATTGAGCACTCAATTTTTTTAAAAAACTTATCAGAATCAGAATACCTCAAAATATCCTAGGTGCACCTGGATTTCAATTTTATAAGTAAAAATTATTTCGGAGAAATATTCAATTCGTTTGCCCTTATCAACCACAACTAATTTCCCATATTAAACATCATTCAAATAACTCAAATTAAGCATTATACATACTTATACTCTATAATAACACATTTATTGAAATACACATAATAATCTAGCAACCAAATAGCACATAATCCACTCATCGAATACCGATATTCATCGTTACTCCCACCTGCGTTCCTTCACGTCATTAGCTCAGCCATAAATTCTGAAGCTGCAATTAAAATTTTCAAGTATCACCTAGTTTGTCCATTTTATAGTTATTAACTCTTAATTACGAAAATCTATAGCTTCTAAGTTTTCTACACATATATTTAAAGTTAATCCTTTTAGCCATTTTCATAACCAAGCCTAGCTACTCTAGAATCTATTATCTCACTGTCCTTCTTTAACCAGAAGTCCGAAATATTATCTTTTAAATTTTCTTGAAGCACAACTAAAAAAAGGTCTAATACATGGACACAGGTAGCAGTGATCTATGTTTTTGTGAATACTTATTAAATATACAAGTCTTTTGATTTTGTTTTCTAAAAGACTATTTCATTCTTTAATTATAAAGCATTTTCCTTTTAGACTACAAGGATGTGGGTGAAATTTAAGAAAATAAGGCCTTAATCTCATTTAGCCTTCTATTGTCTCCTCTATTTTTGAGCAACTAAGCCTAAAACAAGAAGCAATTAAAAAGCTATTTTGTAAACTCAACTCCTTATTGAAAGCCTCAAGCAATCCATTCTTCAAATGTTCAATCTCAAACCCAACTCATTTTAATCCTATATATACATAATGCCCACATACCCAAAATGGAAGTTAGACAGACTTTAAATTGTTTCTGTATTTTAACCTAAAATGCAATCCATATCAAAAGCTTTTAATGATTGGATGATACAACTTATGAAGAGGAAAGCAAGGAAATAAATATGCTGAAAAGAAAAGTTCTTTTAACCTATGACACTTTGGAAAGTGAAATATGTTGAGAACAGTTAGAAGAATATGTTCCTCACACTACTCAATCTTCAATTTAAAAATAGTTTGTCATTCCATGTTAAGGAGGACGTTTTTTAGATGCTTTTATAGCCATACCAAACATGGCTTTCTTATTCTAACATTAAGGAGTTCATTACTTAACTATAACACCATCTTTGTGAAAATGACAATATGAATCCTAGATTGAAACTACTAGGGCTAACAATGAGATTTCTATTTATACATAAAAAAAATAACTTATTCTTAACTGTTTGCAGATAAGTTTTAAGCAAGTATTGAAATAAAAGAATATTAATAAGTTATTTCTCAATTGCATTTTCATTCTAGAAAATTAAACTACTAAAAATACTAAATTTTTTTTTGGACACTCTACTATAATGGTCATTGATCATTCTTCTTTCTTTCTAATAGAACACAAAAGAAACATAAAACAGTATTAACCTTGATTGAGAAGAAAAACTAAGAATAACAGAAGAGAAAATTGGTGTAAAGCCACAAGAATGATATTTCTAGATGGGTAGAGATAGTAACTTCTTAATTTCCACAAATTCCTAGTTTTTGATATGTCAATAAATCAAACAATGGCCAATTAATAGCAATAACAAATAACAATCAATGTGGTAGATAGTTCACACTATACTTTTTACTTCTATAAGCAGTCAGCGTAAGAATGAACAACTCTCAAAATGAAACACCCTTAAGAATGTTCAACTACAATCCAGTGTAATGCCAGCAAGATCCTTCTAAAATTTTAAGTCCAAGTTATAGTGTCTAGTCACTATCACCACTAAAAGAAAACCAAACAATACAGAGAAGTTTATCTTCATACATAGTAAGCTAGAAGTTACAAAAATTCATTAGTCCCGAAGCACATCTAATAGTAGTGACTTTAAAACTAGTAAGAATTTAAGCTCTGAGTTTAAGCACCTTAGCTAAAAGGGGAGTGAGAAAAAGTACCAACAGGAAGTTGTATTGCAGAGACCGTGAGAACAAGTATGTAGCGGTAGAAGAGTGTTCTTTCGAACTCTGAACCTCCTCATTTGTCTCCTTTCTGCTTCCATAGTTTCATTCCCTACCTCGTTGTTCAACCTCTTTCTCTCATTTTCGTTTTAATGACAATTAGGCAAGTGGGAGGAGAAGACCACCACGACACCGTTTTATTTACCACTTTACTGCTCTTTCCTTGCTTCACTAGTGAAATTTCACTCAAGAAGCTCACACCACCAAGGAGAGGAAGCCACACACGACAAAGGAGAAAGAAAATGATCTTTCACTCTCGGATGCCCTAAGGAAAAACAAGGGAAGTCTAGAACAAGATGTGAGGCGGTGGAGGAGATAAAAAAAAAAAAAACATGGGAAGTGAGTTCAAGAAAAAAGGAAGCAGGAAAGGAAATAAAAGGTAAAGAAAAATAAAACAAAAATTTAAAAAGTAGAGTCAAAGTCAACTTATGAGTTTGTGGGGGAGTTTAATCCTATATATACATATACATATACATATACATATACATATACATATACATATACATATACATATACATATACATATATATCAATTTTTCTTCCACTTTATTTTATTTGATTCACAATTTTATTTAATTTACAACAATAAGTTATACACAAATTTTTAAAACGAATACTAGGATATAGGGTTATAACATGAGAAATTATATTGCTATTTATTTAATTTATTAAAATATTTGTTATTTTGTTGAAGCTATAAAAGCAGCACAAGTGGTTGATCCAAAAGTGGGTGATAAGAAAGTTAAGTGTGATCAGGGTGTTATTAATGACTTCAGGATAGATAATAAAAGAATATTGAGGTATCGTGATTAGATTGTGGTGCCATATGATTCGGAGTTAAGGAGGAAAATTCTTGAAGCAGCTTTTTGTTTGTCATATGTCATGCATCTTAGTTCTTCTAAAATGTACCAGGACTTGAGAAAATTTTATTGGTGGAAGGTATGAAGAAAGATGTTACTGATTTTGTTTCTAGGTGCCTTGTGTGCCAACAGGTGAAAGCGGAACATTAGAAACCTATAAGGCTGTTGCAAAAGTTGGACATTCCGTAGTGGAAGTGGAAAAAAGTTACTATAGACTTTGTATCAGGACTTCCTAAGACTCTTAGGGGTTTTGATTATATTTGGGTAATTGTAGATCGTCTGACAAAGTCTGTACATTTTCTTCCTGTAAAGACTACTTACTCAGCACATCAGTGTGCAAAGTTGTATTTAGACGAGATTGTTTCATTACATGGAGTACCAATTTCTATTATTTCTGACGGTGGTACTTAGTTTACTGCTGCGTTATGAAAATATTTTTAGGTGGCTCTTAGTACTCAGTTATTGTTCAGTACAGCTTTTCATCCTTAAACTAATGAGTAATCCGAGCGAACTATACAAACTTTAGAGGATATATTGCGAGCCTAGTGTTATGGATTTTGAAGGTAGTTAGGATTAGCATCTTTCACTAATGGAGTTTGCTTATAATAATAGCTATCATAATAGCATTCAGGATAGCACCATTTGAAACATTGTATTGTAGGAATTGTCGATCTCTAGTTAGATGGTTTGAGACAGGCAAGCATTGATTGTTGGGGCCATAATTGATTTAGGACACGGTGGAGAAGGTTCAAGTGCTTCGTGATAGATTATGACAACTTAATACAAACAGCTCAAAGCTGACAGAAGTCGTATGCTGATAACAGTAGGAGGCAGTTAGAATTTGAAGTAGATGATCACGTGTTTCTGAAGATTTCTTCTTTTAAGGGTACTATAAGATTCGGTAAAAGGGGAAAACTGAGTCTGAGATTCACGGGACCTTTTCAGATCCTGAATAGGGTTGAAACAGTGGTATACAAGCTAGCATTACCCTCGGATTTGGATAGGGTGCATCCAGTATTTCATATATCAATGCTTCAAAAGTATTTTCCAGATGAATCACATATTTTACGAATTCAAGAGGTGTAAGTTGACAAGGATTTGACGTGCAAGGAGAAACTTACAGAAATCATTGATAGACAAATCCGTAAATTTTGATCAAAGGTTATTCCTTCGGTAAAAGTTATATGACAACATCATAGAGAACAAGAAGCCACTTGGGAATCCGAGAATAAAATGAAACAACGCTCTCCATATTTATTTGAATAATCCATGTAAACGATATACCCTTATAACTCTCCATTAAAAATTTGGGACAAATTTCTTTTAAGGAGATACTGTTATAACTCGATAATCTAACGTACATGTTAGGATATGGTACATAAATTGTCGTAATTATATAAATAATAAATTTTCTTGAAACAAATTAAAGTAAGAAAGTATATATATATATATATATATATATATATATATATATATAACTATATGTATAAGGAAATTAAAGTTACCACCTTATTGGGTGTTTTGGATATAGATTTTTATATCATGTAAATGGTATTAATAAATAAATTAAGGTATATGTTTATATTATAAGTTAGAAACTAATGATTTTAAATAAATGCACATAAATATATATACTTAATTAAATTAATTTAAGCCACATAAGTTAAAGCTTTTAACTAGTGGACCAAATACTATAATTATTTTACTTATTTCCTTCTCTTACTCTTAATTGGTTCCACAGCCTTTCTCATAAGTTTGTTACTGAGCCTTTAGTTTCTCTTCTCCTTCCTCACCAACTTCAATTCTTAAGTAGGAGCTGTCCAAAATTCTGGTGATTTCCTCTTGTTTTGGATGTTGTCAAGGTGTCAATTCAGCTTTTGATAATGGGAATTGGATGTAGGTTGGCGTCAAGGGTGTGACTTTGGGTACGGGTGGCATAAGAGTACAGTAGTGTTCTACTTTCATCTTTTGGGTTGAGTTTAGAAGGTAATTCTTGCACTCTTAGGGAAATATGAGAAGGCATGGAGTACAACAATGGGCCTTGTGTGATATGGGAAAATGATTATAGCTGGATGAATGATGGAAATACAATTAGATTAAGTTATATGTTTATTAGATTATTAAAAGTGAATTATAGTAAGTAGAAGAATTGAAATTATAAATCAAGAATTCATGGTAAAGAATCTATAAATACAAATCAAATAATTGCATATAAGTAATAAAATAAAAGTGTATAGTTTAAGTTTAGATGGAAGTTAAAGAGTTGGTTAAGTGAGTTAAATTATAGCTCTTTCAAACTTAGTCTAGAACATGAAATAAATAAATGAATAAATAGTAATAATAATAATAATTAAGATTCAAGTAAATTAATACAAAAAGAAGAAGAAAAAAGTTAAGGTCATATGTTAAAAAGTTTTGAGGAATGAACTGTTAATAAGAATAATAAGGATAATTATATAAATTCAAGAATCGTAGAATTAATCTTAAGAGGGTTATAGTGAATAATATACGAATTAATGATTTTCACCATTGGATCGTGCTGAGGATATTTCGACACCATCGCAGGCTAGATGGACTGACAAATCCCATCTTTGAGCCTAGTGAGTGAATTATGTGCACTTTGGTTACCAGATTATTAGGTGACGTTGTATGTGTATGTGAATAAATGTGCTATATTTAAAAATAAGTGCAATATTTTAGTGATTTGTTTGATATTGCTTGTGATTGATAAGTGCCAACAAAGTAAAAAAATTTCTAAAAAGTGATTTTTATTTCTGGATTTGAAATTTAGGTGCACCTAGAATATTCTGATTTGAAATTCTGTGATATTCTGATTCTGATAAATATTTTTAAAAGTTGAGTGCTCAGCCTCGGTAGGATAGATTATGTAAGGAGAATTAATATGTTGTGTGGGGGTATAAATGCTCGGTGAAGGGTGATACTGTTGTGCGGGGCTGAGTTACTCGTTGGCCCTTTGTTTATTTGTAAGCTTGGATTGCTTTGTATGATTTGGTTGTTATGTTGAAAAGTGTGACATATGTGAATCGTGATTGTATGAGAATTATAAGTACGTATGTGTACCATTAAATTTAGACATGAGATTAATTAATGGTATATGTGGTGTGATGCTGGTACCCTCAAGGTACATGGTTTGCTCACTGAGTTCTTGTGACTCGTTCTTTTCTTTGTTGTTGTTTTTTTTAGTTTTACGAAAACATTAGTTCGTCGTGTCAGAATTTGTTACTTGTCGACTACTGCTGCGGTAAGGTATATCTCTGAAATTCGCACACTTGAGGTTTCAGGGACGACACTTGCAGTCACTTTAGGTGTTATGCATTATTATTATATATACTGAAATAACATGGTGATTATCCATAAGTAATTTCTTTAAGAGTCAGAGCTGTACAATACATAAGTATTTAGGGTTATAGGGGTGTGATTATCCATTCCTCCAGCCTATCATACCTTTATTTGAGGGTGTGACAAGTTGGTATCAGAGCATGGTTAAGGGTTCATGACTGCAAGTACGAGATGTATTGCTTTGTTGGCATATGTAACCTGGGATGTATTTGGACTTAGTTATGCGTTCCAATTCGTCCTAAAACTTCAAGTTACGATTTATTCAAGACACTGTCTTTTGCTTTATCTTATAAATGTATATTAAAAAAATTCAGAAATTTATAAATTATGTGACATTTTTATTACTTTACCTATTCAGGGATATTTTTGTTATTTTAGTATAATTTTAATTTCATTTCATGTTTTAGAATTTCATAGAAAATAAATAAATGGAATGTAATGACTATTTCTCATTGATACTACCAAATAATATATTAGAATGAACACTCCATTCCACAACATTCTATTCCCTTTACCATTCTTATTCTGTAAAAAGCATTTATGCTTACCAAACTTAAGTATAGTTTTTATTCCATATAAGAGAATTGATTTTCATTTAAAATGAAATGAATTTTTATTTTTATTTTATTCCAAACACACTGAAAGAGTGTTCCATTAACGGAACCAAGGTTTTAGCACCAAAAATATTTCATTAATTAAGATATAATGAAAAGTAAATATTAGGTGTATAGAGGAAAAATATCTCTTACATGTATAACTCCATAATAAAATCACAATTTTATGTTTCATATCTACTTTATATAAAAGAAGTGGCTTAATGACAAATTTTTTTTCATTTTTAAATATCTTCTATAAAATTTTTCATTTTCTTTCTTAACTCTAATTTTACTTAAATAACTTTTTAATAGTGATAGCATTGTTTCCTTTTTTTTCTCCATCTTAATAGAAATAAGTTTGAAATTATTTTTGTCACACCTCTCACTAGAGGCATGACTGGCCAGAAGAATGGTAACCAAACCTCCGTAACATTGACTCAAAACAAAGATCCAAACAAAGAAACAACTATGACTCTTGGTCAACTAATGAATAAAACTAAAAATTTATAAAACAAAAGTTAACGGTAAAAATTTGTTGACAGAAACAAATCACAACTTACTGAAAATTTTGGTAGAGGTTCCTTGCAATATGGAACATGCCTTAAAATACAAACCTATAAAACTCGAATTCTTACACAACTACAACACAAAAACAACAAGAAGCTCCTCTTGATCCACATCATAAACAAGACAAATACTATATTATGACATCATGCAAAATTAAACACCCCACAGTTTTAATGTGACTACAAATCTTCATCCTTGCCTTCAAGTATAAGATTCTGAAGAATACTTTGTCATTAAATCCTCAATAAACCCTGTATCAGTGGTTAACTTCCTCCGAGGTCCTGTTACTAAAAAAAAAAAAATTAATAAATCGAGGGGTGAGTCCTACAGACTCCGTGAGTGGTAAACATACCTAAAGAGTACTAGCATCACTCAAAGCACATATGTCATTTAATTTCAAGTAGCAGTATTCATATCTTAAATTAATAGCACACTCACGTAATTGTAAGTCTCATAAAGCCATGATTCATGCGTTTCACAACATATATATATATATATATATCGAGCCATATATCCAAAGATCACAATTCTAAGCAATGCAATTAGAACATACAAGTAAACAAATGACCAACAAGTATCCCAGCCCCACATAACAGCATCACCCCCTACCTGGCATTTAAGCTCCTGCACAACAGATTAATCTTCGTACATGATCCATCCTATTGGGGTTGGGCACTCAAATTAAAAAAACATTTCTCATAACCAGAATATCTTATAATTTCAAATCAGAATATCTTAGGAGCACATGGATTTCAATTTTGGAGATAAAAATCATTTCTCAGAAAAATCTCACTTTATTGGACCTTATCAATCACAACCAATATCAAAAAAATATAATTCAAATAAATCATTGAAATACTGCACTTGTTTACTTTCTATATATCACATCTATTCAAATATATATAATAATCTAGCCTTCAAAGGTAACAGTTAAACACTCACCGGTTTACAAATCTTGTTCGTCACTTCCTCTTGCACACTCCAGTATGTCATTAAGCCCACAAAAGGGTTCGAAACTGAAATTCTTATTTCTAAATAATACTTAGTTCATAAACGCTATTATTTAATCTTTTAATTACTAAGCTTATATATAGCAATTTATATAGGTTTTTTTATGAGAGTTTTCTATTAAGCCATTACATGTCAAGTAGTATGAATTATACTTTATGTGGTAAGGTTGATAATGAAGAAATATTTTAAATATCTTGGCAATGCATAGGATAGAAGGAAATAATTAGAAAAGATAGAAAACACTAGTGAGTTAGAGATGTCGAAATTGTCCAAACTTAGGGGTTTGGACCAGTGTTCACTCTAACAGTTATATCTTTCTTTAAGAAATTTCAAATCCAGTTTCATAAAATTTATTAAATACTTGACACATGTAGCTTTATAATGGTATATCATTTGAAAATTTTAGATTTATATATCAATACAGTTTATTCTTTGAAGTTACATCAAATTCTACAAAACACAGGATTTTGCTAGCTCTAACCTTATCTTAGTTAATTGAACATAACTTTCTCTAGTAAAAAGGAAATCTAATTCTGTTTGTTGGGTTTATTAATAGACAAGTATATCTTTTCAGATAGGTATCATATATATTATATGGATGTGTATATTAGTACAGTTAATTATTTAAAGTTTACTTCTTTTAGGCATTTCATAACCCCTTTGGATATATGTTTATTTTTACTAACGTACATAATCAAACTTAATAAAACCAAGTTAAAACATTAACTTTAGGAAGTTATAGCTTTCTTATTTAGAAATTTTTCCTAAAATAAACCTATAACTCACATCAAAAATATAGAATGCTACCAAACAACATATCAAATATCAAAAGTTAACCAAACTCAAATCAAATCAAAAACAGTCAAGATAGTTAATATGAAGAATAATTGATTTATTGTGTATCATAACATTCAAGTTTCACTTATAAATCAAAATAATAAAAGTAATATCAATATAAAATACAATTTTATCATAACTAATCTTTATTATAAAATGCAAATATTTTACTAATTCTTAATACAAATAATAATTTTATAAAAAATAAATAAATTAGTTCAGATCGATCAACCTGGCACCGGCTTTATAAATTTTTATTTATTTTGACCAATTCAACCATCAAAACAGATCTTTGATTCAACTTGATCCAATTTATCACTTGGGTGATAGTCCAACAAGTCTAATTGGCTGAGCCAATCGAGTTTTAAAAACATTAGGTCATAGTACTAGTTGTATAAAAGAGAGGGAGAGAGAGATAAGAGGTTAAGTTTGATTATTTTTATGAGTTCATAGTATAAGCAAAACATCTTTTTAACATTCATCGTGAACAAATGTATAATTATTATTTTTATATAAATAATTTATTTTGTTACTGTTGATATTATCTTTTAAAAAAATAAAAAATAAAAAAAATTTATTAGTTAAAATTGGTTAATAAAGCTTAATGGGTCCGTATTGGGTCTACGTAAGTCCAAACTAGCTGTAAAATTGTTGCTCCGGGCCCAAGCTTAAACTATTTCGCTTTGCCAGTTTGCAATTGCATTTTGCTCTTTCATATTTCCTTGTTTATTAACCATTTCATTGATCAGATGATGAAAGTTGAAGACCCAAAACAAGAAAAAGAGAATGAAAATCAGAGTTACATACAAAGCCAAAAATAAAATAAACTAGTTATTGTAAGGTTTGAATTTGACTAGGATATATGAAAATTGATCCACTAACAATTAAAAATAAAATAAAATAAATAAATAAATATAAAACCAAAAAGAGGAAAGTAATAGAATTTAATAAAATTTGAATAGTGGGTGATTGGGTAATTTGGTTACAGTGACAGCGCTTAAGAAATAGCAGAACTAAGTGGGTAAAAAGGACTGGAACTTCAGTATAGACCCTTGTAGCAATGACACAAGCTGGGCTACACCTAAATCTGATTTAATGCCTCCCTACAACAATTCCCTCATCTGCAATTGTTCCTTTCCTGGAGGCGTATGCCATGTCTCAAAACTGTACGTACTTTTTTTTTTTCCATTGCAGAAAAAAGTTAGTTTTCTCTGTTCTTCTTAATTTGTTTATTTTTTATTTTTTATTAGCTATACATTCATTTATACTATTAAGCATTTTATTTGTTGTACCAAAAAAAACAAAAATAAATAACAGCATTTTCTTTGTTAATAAAGCAAGAATTTTTCATCTGTTGGATATACCCTAATCTTTTGTGAAATATAATTGATTCAGTAGTTTGCAAGGCATATTCTCTGATTGTTATTATTGATGATAATATTTTTGCAGATTTTACTGTAATGTGACTATTGGAATGCTAAACTGTACAAAAAAAATCAATGCAGATGATAAATACCCTAGATTTTATTTAAAGTGCCAAGGCTGCCATTGGCCTCGTACTTGGCTTTGCAGCTTGGCATACTCAGTAGTAGTAAGTTAGTTAAGAGTCAGTTAAAAACTATATCACAACAAATTTATATGAAGGAATGTCACAAAAGGGTTATGTAGTATGCAATCAATATTTATTAATAACGTGATGCAGGTGAAGGGAACTTACTTATTCATGATGGCTGGTTATGAGAAGGGTTTGTACCTTAGTTGACTCAAAATAATAGAATTAGGGATTCCATAAAGTTGAATGTCAGCTGCACTAATTTACCCGAGAAATTTTAAGCATTACATTTGGCTGAATTTATTAGTGTACCTATCCATCTACTCAAGATTTGGATATCTGTGTGACGCAGTGTTTTGCATGGAGAAGATTTAATCATGAGTTAGTTGTGCAATGGGTATGACTTTTGAGAATCTATAGAGCAAGTGTGCATAATTAGGTTATTGCTCTCATGATCATGCATCCTGATCATGCACTAGATGCATCCACTATTTGATATAAAAAAATGGCATTAGGGACCTCTCTTATTCATAATAATGGTCTGTCAGTTTAAAATATTTGCAGTGTAACTTTTACTTCAAAATCATTATATTATTACTCTATCTTGTTATACAGATTTCTTAAAGGGCAGGATCTTGCTGGTGTGCTTCCACCTCTTTGGCAAAGTTATCATACCTCAAAACAATGTAAGTATAACTCGCACCTATATATTCTCCTTTTTCTCACACAAAAGAGCCGAGACTCTTGAATAATTCCACCACCTCCTATGCTAATCTTAAGTAATTTCATTGTTTATAGTGGCTTCCACAAATTTGGAATATCTGTAAAGGACTTCTCTAATTTGTGTTCAAGTTTAGACGTATGAATAAATGCTCAGTTCCATTGGACTTACAGAGTGAGGAAACTGCAGGTCCATCACTGTGAACAATTTCTCAGGACCAATTCCTGACTACTTGGGGAATATTCCAACTATTATATATGTGTATGCTCTTATTCTGTCTGTTTTATCTTTCATCTCATTATTTTCTTTTGATATAGAATTTTAGTTAGAAATAAGAATGCTTTATTTGTTTCCCATTTAAATTTTAATATTACGAAATACTATTTTCAGGAGCATCGAAAACAACCAATTTTCCGGAAATGTTCCTCCTCAGCTTGGAAGATTGGTCAACTTGCAGAATCTGTAAGTTTTTTATCTTTCTCACTCACTCAATCTCTTTCAGTCCCATATTTGATAATTCACTTTTCTAAACAATAAATCATCTGTATTCAGCTGTTGTTATAATCTGCATTGGTATATTTTCTTGTTTGGCCTTGCAGCATTCTTAGTAGTAACAACTTGACAGGGGAACTGCCTGTGAATCTCTCCAGTCTGACTAAATTAACAGAATTGTAAGTGTTTGAACATTCTCAAAATTCTATCCATATCCATCTTACATTTTAGCCAAAAAAACATTCTAGTGGATGTGATTCAATCTTGTTTCAATTTTTTTGTCATGTGCAGTAGGATTAAGCCGAAACAACTTTGTTGGAAAAATGCCCAGCTTCATTCAAAGTTGGAAACAACTTCAGAAGTTGTAACTTGTAAGTGCATTCTCATAATTCTTCGCTTTCTTCTTATTATGTTCTCTTATACCATCATAAAACATTTTGAATTTGGGTTAACCTCGTTTATACTGTCTTGGTAACAGAGAAATACAAGCTAGTGGTCTTGAAGGGCCTATTCCTTCCAGCATTTCTGCTTTGTCTGGTTTGTCTGACCTGTGAGTTTTTCCTTCTAAAATTGGAAAATAGAAAATGATTACTTTCACTTGTAGTAAGAGAATTTTGTGCTGGTTTCTCATATTGTCATGTTCAACTTCATGCAGAAGGATTAGTGACTTACATGGTGAGGGTCAAGAATTCCCCCCATTAAAGGGCATGACAGGCATGACAAGATTGTAAGTCATTCACAAGTTGTGACATGCTTCAGTTGTATAATCCAATGCCATTCTTGGCCACAATTGTTCTTAATTAAAATTGGCTTTTGTTGCAGGATGTTGAGAAGCTGCAATATTTCTGGAACAATCCCTGCATATATATCAGGAATGAACCAGCTACAAATTTTGTAATGCTTCTTACCTTATCTAAGAAACTAATGGACTTTGTCTTTCATGTATGAGGGTCTTCCAAGTAAACTATTTATTGTTCTTCTATTTAACTAGCACAATCTAATGTTAAATTTTTGTTAAGTGCCATTAATTTATATAAAAAAAAGAAAGTGAAGTACCATTAAAACCTGAAATGTTGTGACAGCACTAGTTTGAAAATAACTTCAGAGAAACTTTTGCATTCATGATTTGGTCATTTATTGATTAATTATTTGATTAGAATCCCTACCATATATCATTTAATAATTAAAACCTAGTTTTCGTTTACTCATTCTCAAGCTTGATATATTACAACAGAACCTTCTAAGTCTCGAGGGTTGTGTGTGAGCAGTTAAGTAACTAAAGGTCTATATAAGTAACTCTTGCCCATGTTTTCATCTCTTGTCCATTGTTGTTAGGTTTCTTATACAGAGTTTCTTGCCATTTAACATTTTCAAAGCTTACTGAGGTAATAATATTATATTTGCACTAGTTTGGCACTCTTGGCTGTTGGAATTTTGATATACCATAATGCTAAGGTTTTTGAAGGAAATTAAAGATATTTAATCATATATGATGCATATATGAAAAAAATTGGAACAGATATAAATTAATATATCTGTTTTCAGACTTTTTGGACACTACATACTATACTATAGGGTTGCTGAAGCAAAGTAATGCATAAGCATTGATTGCAATCGGTTTGCCATAAGAAGAGATACACTGTGGCTTCTTAGTTGTTCTGTACAATGGAATTTATTTATGTGAATGACTACGAAAATGTGAACTTGTCTGTTCGGATCTACACAGTTAAGATAACGGATATGCATCTGAGTCAAAATTAAAGTCAACCATGATAGATCTGTTTGGAATTAATTTTAAAGAGGTTGGTAATTGCCTTTCAATTTTCAAGAATTTCTAAAGCAAGCAGAAATTTGTTGGACTTGTTTCTATACTCTTCCCGTGGAAGGCCGCTCTGGTGAGCCTTTTCATACTCCGTTTTATGCGGTTAATAATTTCTAGAGGAACAAAGTTCACATATACAATGAAGATATGTGACTTTTTTTTGTCCATTGCAATTGTAGCTGCCATTTCTAAATATTCTGATTAATGGTGCTACTTTTCTACACTATCTGTACAGAAGATGTTCGTGATTAGATGATAAGATCTGAGGAAATCCTTTGGTTATTAATAGGACTTGTCGTGTATTAAATTTCCCTTTTATGATTAATTGTATGCATATGGTTTATGTTATCATATCACATACTTTGAAGTAGTTTGGATATATTGTTCAAGTTATAGTATAAGTTTTTCTATTTAATTAAATGATCACTTCCCTCTGAATTCTTAATTCTTATGTTATCGATTTTTTTACATTATTGCAGAGATCTAAGCTTTTACAGTTTGCAAGGAAAAGTTCCAAATTTGGAATTTCTATCGAGTTTGGAGTTCATGTAAGTAACTAAAAGTGCGGGCTTTGATTTTCATACTCCATAATGTACATGGGTTTCCTTGTATTCTTCATATCAGTGTATATTACAATAGCACTTTTTTGTTGAAATATATGTATTGTGTACCTGTGTGAGTCACTAATTGTAGCTAATAGAGAAGTTTAGTTGTAAGTGCTTCATGGATCTCATGGACCATATAAGTACCGAAATTAGAAAGACAGGGGCATTCACTTTCACACTCTTCTAATGTAGTCTTAAACGTAGTTGTATGTCATTCTAAGCTAATATCTTTGACCTGCTTAATACATTTAAAGTGAATCTTATTAAGTTGTTGAATTAAATTGTTCCTTTCTTTCTTATTTTAAATTGAAATGATAATAATATGTATCAGTGGTCAAATGTATAGTGATTCTGTTACCTACTTGATAGGTATCTTTACAAGCAATTTGCTTACTGGGCCTATTCCGAGACTGGATCAAGAGTAGAGATACCCGCTTGTAAGTTTTCATTCAAGTTATAAATATATTTTAGAAGTGATAAAGTATCTTGATTCTGGAGAAATATGTTTTTTTTTTTTTTTTTTGCATGTCTGCTTCTTTCTTGTCCATATCTTCAGGTCTGGAGAATACAGTGTTATTTGTCTTCTTAAGTAGTTCTCGTTCCTCTTTTATTCCACTATTCCTTGATCTGCCTGCTTGAGTCCTCTCTCTCTCTTCTGCATCGGGCATCTGCACTTCTAAAATGGTTTAGACTTTACATCACGTAGATGCAAATGCCTACAGAAGAGAAAAATTCAAGTGGCAGAATAGCATGAAGATTTAAGTTGGTGGATCAAAGAAGATGCCAGAAAGACTAAGAATAACATGCCTAGAAGTCGTAACATAATATATGGGTGAGAAATTGTACAGATGAGTATAGCAGCAATAGGTTGAATGGCGAAAGAGAATATATATGAAGGATGCCAGCTAGGCTTGTAAGGTCCATATAACCAATCACAACTATCTAGGATTAAGGCTTCTTGATGCTGCTATTGTTGCTTGCTTTATACTATGAGCTAGCAGAGAATTTATCTTTTTCCTTTTCTTTTTCTTTTCTTTTACAGCAAATGGATGTTTCTTATAATAATTTTTTGGAGAGCTCTGTGCCACCTACTTGTCGAGAAACCCTGTAAGACCAATTTCCCCCCTTTAGTCCTTCCTAGTCAAGCTTTGCTTACAAAACAATTTTCATTCCTAACAAATATTATTTATACCATCTGCGTTTCATTTCATCAGGAACTTGTTCAAAACCTTTTCTGGACAAGGAAACACGTAAGTTCAATCCCAGTCCTCTCAGAGAACCAATTGCATTCATTCATTTTCTTTTCTTCCATGGTTTTTCTACTGACACTTCTTATAACACATAAATTAAGGATCCTTGGTGAGTGCCTGAAGAGGTTTCCTTGTTCAGAAGGTAAAAAAATGTGTGTTATTGTATCAAATATAAGAATATTCTTAAGTTCTCTTTCTGCAGTTCCTATTCATATTTTTCATTGGGTGATGACAAATATCCAACTACTTTTACAAATATCAAAATTGGATCTTTGAATTACTAAACAATTTCAATATGTTTTGTTTTCAATAGTCTTTGCTTCTATCTGATTCCCTTATTTGTAATCCTATATCCGTGTAGTTAAGTATTCATTGCACATAAATTGTGGTGGAAAATCAGCCACCTTTGGGGACATCCAGTATGAAGCAGATGAAGACCCAGGTGGTGCAGCAAAATTTGTACCAGTCAGAAATAGATGGGGATTTAGCGGCACCTCAAGTGACCATATAGCAACTAATGTATTGGTTCTAAAGATGAACAACTCTGAATTGTACACAAGTGCTCGCCTTTCTCCTCTTTCTCTGACATATTATGCTCGTTGCCTAGAGAATGGAAATTATACCGTGAGGTTACATTTTGCCGAAATACAAATCAGGGGAAATAAATCCTATCAGAGTCTTGGAACACGAATATTTGATGTTTGTATCCAGGTATCATTAACATTGATTTTGCAGTCAGTTATGTAAACGGCGACTATGACACATAATTCAATTGGTTTCTGCAGGAAAACCTAGAGTTGAAATTTTTTGGCCATTATGGATTTTAAAGCATTATTTGTCCAGGACAAAACTTTATCAATCCGCTTTCATTGGACTGGGAAAGGTACAACAGCAGTCCCACAGAGAGGAGTATATGGTCCTCTCATATCAGCTATCTCAATTGAATCTGGTAACCACTCTTGTACTTCAATTTGAAATTAGATGAATGAATATAGCCATATAGTGGAAGGTGTTAAGCATTTGATGCAAAATTCAGTGACTGTTAATAAAAATTAATTGGAACTCTAAAGATATCATCTTCTACTTTGAATCATTCTATAATTCTTGGTTTGTATGTATTTACCTGTATACTTTCTTATATTCATCACAAAATGCAATTCCACAATTTCTCTAACTTATTTCTTTATAATTAGACTTGAAACCACCTGATGATGGCAAGAACAACATTAGCGTTGTGGTTGGAGTTGTAGTTTCAGCAGTCGTCATCACTATCATGATAATTGGCATTCTTTGGTGGAGATGCTGCTCCCAAAGCAGGAAATCTGGGGAATGAGGTAACTGAATCTATAATGAGAATTTTGATACAAAAAGATAACAAATATCATATTACATAACTATTGTGGAAACTGGAAAGGCATGACAATTTCCGAAGAGTTACCTTTTTTATCTCAATGAACAGGGTCTAGAGCACAAAAACAGAAAGGACACTCATGATCACAGGGTTGTGTACAACACAATCTAATTTTTCATAAATTTATATCTCCTCTCCCTCTCTTCCTTAGGCCCTTTTTTTTTTTTTTTTTTAATCTCAAAATTACATTTCTTGTCATTGCCGACAAAACTTACAACAAGGAAAGAAACTCAGAATCTTATATCAATTGGTTCTAAATAGCTGTTCATATATATAAGGAATTTTTTTCCTATAACTTCTGCACAGTCTGCTGCTGTTTTCTTATCTTCTGACTGCACAGAAAAAAATCAAAAGACCCTGACATTAACCTTATTACCTTGCCTTGTAAGATGCAATCTGACATCTTAAGGTTGTATCACGTGTACAGATCTTAGAGACTTGGATCTGAAAACTGGATTCTTTACTTTCAGACAAATCAAAGCTGCTAATAAGATTGGGGAAGGTGGTTTTGGATCGGTATACAAGGTATCCTATGAGTCCTTAATTTCTGTATTTTTTTTTTTTTTTTTTCTTTTCTGTTTCCCTCTATTAATTCTTTTTCAATAGAATTTTTATTGTTCTTTGATGTATGAAGAGCCATACTGTGTGACATGTGATACATATATCTGAACAAATTTAATTTTCTTTTCATGTAGGGCACATTATCAGATGGTACTATAATTGCTGTTAAGCAACTTTCTTCCAGATCCAATCAAGGAAATCGTGAATTTGTGAATGAAATAGGCATGATATCTGGTTTAAAACACCCAAACTTGTCAGATTGTTCGGATGTTGCATTGAAGGGAATCAATTGTTATTGGTCTACGAGTACATGGAAAATAATAGCCTTGCACATGTTCTGTTTGGTGAGCTTGTTGTTTAATACTTCTGTAAGCAACTGAAAGCAAACACTGATATATGTATGTAATATGTGTTATTTTCTATCTACATTAATTTCAGGTCCCGAAGGAAGTCAACTGCAATTGTATTGGCCAACAAGGTAAAAGATATGTCTTGGCATGGCAAAAGGTCTAGCTTTCCTGCATGAGGAATCAACAATAAAAGTTGTGCATCTAGACATCAAAGCCACCAATGTCCTACTTGACACTGACCTTAATCCTAAGATTTCTGACTTTGGTTTGGCTAAGCTTGACGAAGAGGAAAATACACATATAAGCACCAGAGTTGATGGAACTATGTGAGCACCTTATTTTATGTTTCGTTCATTATTGGAAATCAGCTAGTTTGCCTGTTCTTTTCCTATATTTCTCTTCATACGCTTGACCTTGAGGACTTTCTGACAAGACATGCTAATGTTTCCTTTTCTCTTAGTTTCTTTTAAGTTTCATGACTCTACCTTGTTGGGGGGGTACAAAAGATAAGTTATGACCTTGATTTAGTGTGTTGATGCTTATAGTAATCTGTAAGAGGGCAGGAATTCATTGTTGATACAACTGTAGATAATAATGTGACAAACTCCTGGCTTTATTATCAAATAGGAACTTTAAATGTTAGCTGTTTACATATGCAAGAAATGGTGAAGGGCAGTCTTTACTTATACATATGAAGACCTGCATTGATATATTTGTTTTCATAGTCATAAGTATATGCATGTGATCCCATGTTACTATAGAAAATCAATCCATATGGTATATCTGGTCGCTGCCCCAGGCAGGGAAATGGTGCATGATCATGACAATAATTGGATAAACCATGTCAAGTAAGTAAGAAATCCAGTGTATGTTCCTGTCATGACTCATGACACAAGGAAGCGCTGGCCATTTGTGCTAAATTCCAAAAAGACTTGACAATATTGGGGATACTTCGTAATATCTTATAGAGCCAACTCCAGTTCATATAGCATGGTAGTCGGCACATGCCAACCCTCATACAATCACACATCCCTAGGTTATAACTATGTCTTCCACTCATATCCTCGGCTCCCCCATTGAGCCCACTGAAATTACCTGCATTTATCCAGTTCCTGCAAAGCTTTTCGGAAATATCCATTCGATGAGTCTAAATTTCAAATTTTCAGTTTCTCTTTTACGATTAGAAACATCAATTTTACTATTTCTATTTTGTGTATTCTCTCTCTTTATTTCTACATTGTTTCTAAAAGCATAATCAATCAGTTGTAGATGCTGCATTATTTGCATATTCTCAGGTCTAAATGAAATTGGTTTTTTATTGGCAGTGGGTACGTGGCCCCTGAATATGCTTTATGAGGTTATTTGACCTATAAAGCTGACGTCTACAGTTTTGGGGTTGTTGCACTGGAAATTGTTGCTGGGAAGAACAACATGAAATATCGTCCAGATGAAAATTTTGTATGCCTGGTAGATTGGGTAAGATGGATATTTCCCCCTATTAAGACATTATACATGCAAGATGCAATTAGAACCACAGCTTTAAGAACGTCTAATTGATTTGGATATCCTTCTCCAAGTCATATGACCCAAGAAAACCAAAATGAAATTCCACTAAACAAGCATTTTGTATGCCTTATGAAATTGAGTAAATTGGCTGTCTATCATTTTCTTCTGATTCTGAAGCAAGATAAGTAAAAATAAATCATCAGTTTGTAAGACTTCTCCTCTGGGCATCCTGCTTCATAATACACCAACTCAGAAGGGAATTAAACTATTTTTATGTTCATTTTGTTTGATTCAGTCATTTGTGGTACAAATTTAGTAGTTGAAGTGTTGAACAACATCTTTCTCTAGTGTTTTTACTTTCATTTAGTATCGAGACATTTGATTTCTTAACTGAAATTGAATGACATACTATAAGAGTAAGGTTTTCTTTGAACATTTTGAAGCAGTAGACTTGATATGATTTTTTTATTTTTTTTATTTTTTTTATTTTTTTTCCTTTTCCTTCTTTTGTCTGGAAAGAGTTCTTGTGTGTAAGTGCCATGAAGAAACATCACAAGACTTCCAAGAGTGGAAATACGATACATGAAACTGTAATGTGTTATTTGTGTTCATTTTCTCTTGTTATTGATTTCTACTCTCTGCTTTTGTCAGGCCCTTGTTCTACAACAGAAAGGGAACTTGATGGAGCTGGTCGATCTGAAGTTGGAATCCAATTTCAACAAGGAAGAGGAAGTTAGAATGATTAAAGTAGCTTTGTTATGCACCAACCCATCACCAGCACTCAGACCTACCATGTCTAGTGTAGTGAGCATGCTTGAAGGCCAAACTGTTGTTCTTGAGTTAATCATGGACCCAAGTATCTATAATGATGAATTGAGGTTGAAAGCTTAGCGAGACCAGTTTATTACATCCAACAAATGAAAGAGAGCTCAAGTGAAACTCAGAGCCTCATTAATTCATCAAATGCCACATGGATTGGCTCTTCATCTACATCTGCACAGGATCTCTATCCAATCAGTTCTGTTGCTCGGTAATGTAAGAATTATGTCGACCAACCTTCAAATGGTTATCATAGTGTTTTTAGGATAGAAATTTGCTCTCCATCATAAGGAGGTATAAGCATATCTTCTTATTTTTTTCATTGGATGAATTGGTAGTAGGTAATGGTGTCAACTAATTAGTTCAGACAGATTGGAAAGCAAGCAAGCGATGGTAACCATATTGCAGAATAGATGTGCTCCATTTGCTATCAATGCCTTGTCTTCGTAGTTTCTGAAATGCAATTAAAACAAAAAAAGTTGCTGGTTGTGACAAGGAACAACAAAACCTACATGATTCATGCCAAAATCATTTCTGCAAGATTTTAATACTTTTGTTATTCATTGATTAAAATGCTTCTTTTCTAACTTAAATTCCAGAACCTGGGAAGGATCTTTTCGTTTTCACCCCCTCCTAGCTTCGAACCTGGACTCAATAAATTCCAGATTCCTAAATTGTCAAGTCAGTGAAACAAACCCTGGTTTGGTTTGTATTCTTTCAGGAAGCAAATTTGTACAACTTCAGTTTGATGTTTCCTAATTCAGAAATCAAACATCTAGTAAGGAATGGTGAAACTCCGAACTCCCTTTGTTCTGTTCCAAAAAGAAAAAGGCTTTGCAAAAGCATGTCAGGAAATTCGGGGCTTACATCAGCAAAACTAACTGTTAAATTGTACTGCAAGATTGCATGACATATTGAAAAGCAATTAACAACTCCAAAATAGAGCTTCCTACTTCAGATAACAGATAAGAGGTGGCAATGAACCTCTAGCAAACCATACCCAAACTAATTTATTTTTAAAACTACTACATCTTATTTAGTCACCATAGCTAGCAATTCTGTCCATAATATTGGCGACAACCTCTTTTGAGTGTCTCAGCACCTTTACACTCCTGTTCAGCTTCTCACGTTTTCCAGCAACTGAAGGCGATTCCTCAAGTAGCCTTTCAATTCCATACCCCTTTAGAGACATCAAATCTTTAACAATTTCAACGTCAAAATCCTTGTTCACCAAGTTATCAATGCTGAATTGCAAATGCAAAGCCATGCAATCAACAAGCCTCCTTAGCACAATCTTCCAATATGCTATCATTCTCATTTTCAAATCAAAAGCTTGCTGAAGCACATGTGCATACTGCCTTAGCACTTCAACATTGATCGTCCCAACACCTTGAAGCATTACAAAAGAAGACTTTTTCTCATTAACCAAGACATCTTTAAAAAATGCATCCTGCTGGGACATCAGCCTATTAAACTCAGCCATATACTCAGGATTACACGTATAATCCGTCAGCTTCTCCCTATCTACAAGCTCCATAACATGATTAATTGACTTCTCTTTCATCTTGGAAACAAGATTATGACCTGCAGGCCGTATTGACATCTGGAGTTGATAATAATTTTCAGAATGACGGTTAAGAACAGAAATCACCACATCCTCAATATAATTCCATACATCCTCAACAAACCCAATTGGCATGCTAGATATCCCTTTCACTTTTCTCTGCAGAATAGTAAGGAAGGCAACACGAGGCAGAAAATTTGGCAGTCCGATAAATTTTGCTTCCTCCAGCACCCCAATTTCTTCCATCAGAAAGTTCTTAGTAGGATCACTCTCAGCACATTGATGAAGTCGACTGGAATAGCTATCCAGCTTCTCAACAAGTCGAGCAGTACAATGCATGTGCTTTTCATCTGGGTACTCATCAAATTCTCCTCTAACAAGAATTTTCTTCAACGATTCTTTTGACAACCCAATAATTCTCATGAAAGCAGTCAAGGCATCTGCAACTGAGGACATATTTTTTGGCATCTTGTTAAGCTCCGACAGATTAGCATTAAGCTTATCATTGATCTTCTTAACAATATCTGGCAAATTTTTAGATAAACTAGCTGCCTGAATTTGAACCAGCTTCTGTGCAAGAACAGGTATCCCAACAATGGATTTATCTATCTTGGACAGAAGAGGATGAAACTCAAACAGTTTAGCTTCTTCCATTCGAGCTTCCTCATAGGTCTCATCTCCTATTCCATTCCTCACACATACATAACCAAGGCCAATATTCACATCATCTGAAGTAACCTTTTCAAGCAGCCCTTCTGGAGCTTTGTCAGCCTTTGTTACAACAGCCAGAGTCCTCAAACCAGTCTTGTCCACACTTTGTGACATCCTAATTGATTCACATGTGGGAAAATCTACAGTAGCTGATAGAACATTCAAAATGATGCTCTCTTCTGGCTTCATATACTGCATAATAATATCTTTGATCTGATCATAAATATTTTCAGGTTGGCCATGAACAGGCACCCTAGTAATACCAGGAAGATCAACCATAGTAAGATCAGGAACACCATTCTTTTTCACCACTAAAGTTAATGGATTGTCAGATATTCCTTTCCCATTGCCTGCAAGTTCTTCAGTAGCAGTATTTATGGCCTCAGAAATATGAGCTTCATCAGTAGAAATAATTTTACAATTGTACTCCAAGGTAAGGTCTGGTTCCTTTGGATGATTTTGGAGCCTCATCACCAATGGTACTCTTGTGCAAATGCCCTGGCCACGTGGAAGGCTGATTCCGGCAAGTGATTCAAGGACACTAGACTTTCCAGAGGACTGATCACCAACAACAACAATTGTGGGAAGCTGAATTCCTTCTTTTGTAATCATAAGATGCCTTAGCTTATCAACTGCATCAAGAACCGGCCGAATACCGTCATTACAGGAAGAAACAAGTGGTGCAATGCTGATAGGCTCAGGTTCCTCCGATTGGACTAAAGAAAGTGAGCCTTCTTGTTCTTGAACTTCCGTTCTAGACTTTGTAGCAGTGTGTTTTTTTACTCCTTTCATTCTGAATCACTAAGAATGAAAGATAGAAAGATATAGATTCTGTAACAATTTTACTGGTATGAAACAGTAGAAGCATGAAGGTTATATATAGGGGTTTTGGTTCATTTAATTAAAATTGGGTGGGAGTTGAGAAATGGAGGGACTTTAAGGATGTTCTGTATTTCCAAGAGAAAATTTATACCAATGCATTGGAAGTTGTGAGGGACATGATTTACTACTATGTCAAGGTGACGGTTGGAATGTTCAAATTCAAGGAGTTGAAGTAAATCACTATTCTTTTTTTTTTTTTTTGGTAAAAGAAGTAAATCATTATTGTTCATGTACCAAACAATAGTTTAATTTCTTCAAGTGATATGGAAAACGACACAGGCTTTAGTGGGTGTTTATTGCTTGCTTTTAATATTTATTTATTTATTTTTGATTACATGCTTTTAATTTTTAGAATAGAAGAAGATGAACATTTTGAAAGAGAGAGAAAAAAAAAAAGAAAAAAAAAAAAGAAGCTGAGCTTGTTTGATTAATATTCCCAGCCTAATTATATTATGAATGGACACTATTACCTTTAAGGCTCTTGTTAAATCTATAATTACTATAATAGGTGTAAATTAATTTGACTAAATTACCCTTAAATTTATTTCTCTCTTTCATCTTTAATTTTCTAAAACTATTGTACTGTTTCCCTTTCCCATTAACACAGTAGTTCTAATTTGAAATTTAAACAAATGTGCAACCTACCCCTGAACACACTAGAAACAAAAGGAAAAAAAAGATACTCAAATTATTATATATTGGACTTGTAAGTTGGTATCCATGTTTGACTTGTACTTCCTAAAAACAAGACAAAATGAAATTATTGACTTTAAAGTATTATATTTTTATTAATTGTGTTTTAAAAATATTGTGAATTAATTTCGTCTTATAATTTTATAATGTCTTCCCACAGTTTAATATGATTAGTAATTTGGAGGAAAATTATTAATATTCAACTCAACTAATTCTTAAATCCCAAACTAGTTGGGGTCAGTTATATGAATCATTTTTTACCATTGATCTTGATTCAAGTATCATTTTCAACAATGTTTGGAGCAATCATATCATTCTTAATGACCCATATAAGTTACTGTCTTCCTCTACCCCGTCTAACCCCTATTACTTGCACCAAGTCAAATTTTCTAAATATAGCATCCACTGGCTTACATTAGATATGTCCAAATCAATGTAAGCGATTCTCTCTCATTTTCTTTTCGATGGGTGTTACTTCAACCTTCCTATTTATCTCCTCATTTCATATTCTATCTTATTTTGTATGTTTAGTCATCCATCTCAATATTCGTATTTCAGCATCTCCCATCTTATGCTAGTGTTGTTTCTTAACTACCTAATATTCAAAACCATACAATATAGACGGTCTCACTACAGTCTTATAAAATTTTATTTTCAACCTACTGGGGATTTTAGGATCATATAAGACTCCAGAAACACTTTGCCACTTCATTCACCTTGATTTAATTCTATGGTCCACATCATGCTCAACTACGCCATCTTCTTTTAGAAATGAACCTAAGAATTAAACATATCTTTCATTGGGACTGACTAACCACCCAAAATTATTTCTATCGAGTCTCTTCTAGTTTAAATAAAATTGCATTTCATATACTTGGTTTTCGTCTGACTTAATTAATACCTTTAGATTCAAATGTGTTTCTTCATAATTATAGTTTAGAATTTAGATCCTCTCTAGTTTTGTCTACCATCACGATGTTCATAGGTAAACAGCATGCGCCACGGTGCTTCATCCTGAATGACATAAGGAAGTTTGTCCATGATTAAAGAAAATAAGTAGGATCTTAAGGATGATCCTTAGTGAAGACCTATTGTGATTAGAAACTTTCTAGTTAGACCATCTATGGTTCGCATCCTAGTCGTTACTCCCTCATACATATTCTTAATAACTTTCTATAGAATTTTTTTCTTCTCAAGAACCTATCACAAAACTTGTCTCGACACCTTATCATATACTTTTTCTAGATTAATAAAGGCCATATGAAGATTATTATTTTTATTTTATTTTATATTTTTCCATTAATCTGGAAGTAAAAAAATAGCCTCCATTGTAGATTTTTTAAGCAGAAATCCAAATTAATTATCAAACACTAAATCCTTATTCCTAAACCTATGCTTGATCACTCTTTCTCACAGCTTCATTGTATGGCTTATAAGTTTTATTCCTACAACTTTGCAAATCCTCTTGGTCATCGGGAATTTTCTTGGTCATCAAGATCTTGTTAAAAAGATTTTTGAGCCAAGTTACTTCAACATCTCTAAACTTTAATAAGGATATTGTCTGGTCCCATTCCCTTACCACTTTTCATCTTTTGAATAGTTTCTTTAATCTTTTGTCTTCTAATCTGATAAACAAACATACAGTTCATATCATCGAATATTTCATCTAGTTCTTTGACAATAACATTTGAGTCTCTGTTAAATAAGATATCAAAGTAAGTTTGTCATCTCATTGATCTCATCTTCTTTAATTAAAACCCTTTCTCTATCATTGTTAATGCATTTAATACGAGTCAAATCTCTAGTTCTTATCTCTCTTTGTTTGGCAAGCCAATAAATATCACTATCTCTAGCATTTGTCCTTAACTTTTGATAAAATCATTCACAAACCTTGCCTCTGCCTTTCTTAGATCTTTTCTAGCTTGTCTGAATCACTCAAAATTATCTTCATTTTTACACTTGTGTAATATCTTATAACATATTTTTTTTAATAATTTGTTGAACTTCTTCATTCCACCACCATGTCTCCTTAGCTAATTGGTGATTCATGTCCTCTACTTTCTTCTGACAACTCCCTAACCGTATTCTTAATATAAGTAGCCATCTCATCCCAAACCCCAGTAAGCTTGCCCTTCACAATGCATGAGTCGTTGTGTAATATCTTTTCTTTAAAAAGGATAATATTTTCACTATCTAAACCTACTACTCCTATTACGTCTATGTTTTTCTCTTCCAATGCTTAACACAAACATTCACAACTAAAAGTTTTTGTCGAGACACTAAACATTCATCGAGTATAACTTTACAATCCATACATGACATTTTATCAACCTTCTTTGTTGAAACAAAATCTATTTGGCTCTTACTAGGTCTGCTAATAAAGGTGACTAGATACGATTCTCTTTTCTTAAAGAAAGTGTTGACTAGAATCAAATTGTATGTAATCGTAAAAACCAAAATAGACTTATCACCCTCATTCCTATCTCCATAACAATACCCCTATGTACTCCCTCGAAACTCTTATTAATGTTTCTTACATGACCATTCAAATTAATCTCCTCTAATAAAAAATTTATCTTTAATCGGTACCATTACAAGAAATTACTTAATCTGCTTTACCAAGTGACAGACGTAGGAAATCCAGGCACAAAAAACCACTATCTGCACCTGCACTTTCTCTATCTACTTTTGTATAAATGCAGATGCAAATATTGGTTTAAAAAATTTGTACCCAGCCACTAATATTATTTTGCAGATGCATGTGAAGTTAAGTATAACTTATAACTTATTTATTTTGATTATTTCATATTGAACCTCTTCTATTCTGGCCTTTGCATCTCAGTCAAGATGAATAGCAAGCTAGAGATGAAGACGACTTTGGAGTAGGAGATGATGATGATTAGATTTATGTATTTTTCCATTATTGTAAATATTGCTATGATGATTTTTGTATAATATTTTTTATTTATATAAAATTTGGAATTTGAATATTAAATATGCTTTATACAACTATTTATAAGTATAAAATTAGAAATTAAATAAAAATGAAATAATTAAATTATTTTTGTCATCTGCGTCTGGGTAATGATTAATTACGTTTTCCTTACAAATATAGATAGCAATCAAAAGATTAAAAAAGAGAGTAAAATAATGCGTTTGTATTTATGTGTCTGAGTGCTAGACATAGTTGCATCTACCTTTGCATTTTTGAGTTTGGAAGCCCAATTCTAATTCATGGGAAATAATTATTGGTGTCTATATATTATGTATGCCGAAAAATGGTATCTGAGTCTAGGGTTATAACATTTTTTTTTTTTAAGTTTGGACACAGACACAAGTGATTAACTGAGCATGCATTGTGCCTTTCTGCATCTGCATTTGGCAGAAGTAGATAATGTCATTTCTTGTAATGTACTCCTTGAACTCTCTCATTTAAGTCTTCCTAAAAAGCCTTCTTTGTACCATCTTCTAGTCTTATTTGCATGATATAGGCATTTGTCACACCCCACATGGAGACATGACTGGCCAGAAGATTGTTTAACCAACCCTTCATAACCCTGACTTAAAAACAAAGAATCAAATATGACTCTTGACTAAACCAAAAAAGTAAAAATAGAATTTAGGAAACTTAAGTTAACTACAAATGTTTAATTACTGAAATACATAACAATTTACTAAAAATTTCAGAAAAACTTCCCTGTACTTTAGAACATGCCAAAAAATACAAACCTATAATCCTGATTACATACATCCAGACCATAATGACTATAGTATACACATGAGAGCTCTACTCCAACCATATCGTAAATAATAACAATTAGACTATTACATAAGAGAAAATACGAAGACTCAAAACCTTATTATAACTGCAAACTTCATCTTTTGACTTCAAGTAAATGATCTCAAGTTTATTCCTTGCCACAAAACACTCGGTAAGCTAGTATTAGAGGTTGAAGTCACTTAAGATCCTGTTACTAAAAAAATATCAACAGAAAAGTGGTGAGTCCTACGGATTCAGTGAGTGGAAAAACGTACCCAAAGGGTACTAGCATCACTTAACGCACAAATGAAATGCATTAATAAGGTAATTTCAAAGTAACATAAAATCTAAAATACTTAAAATCTCATATGTACGTAAAGATAAAAAACATATAAATAAACACATGTCATGCAATACATTGTACAAACATAGTCAATTAAACATTCAAAGCACACAAAAGGCTAATACAGTAGTTCAACTCCGCACACCAAATAGAAATATATTCAGAATTACTGAAATACAAAATCACTGAAATACAAAATTCCATAAATCTTCATATCTCCTCACAAATCCACCTACCGAGGCTAAGTTACTCGAATATTTTTAATCAATGTCAAAAAATCAAATCAAAGTATCTTAAGTGCACTCGATTCTATTTCGAAAGTAAAATTCATTTTGTAAAAAAAAATAAAAAAAAAATACTTTTATTAGCATTTATCAAGCGCAAATAAAGTTACAAGTCAAATATAATTCAAATAACTCAATTAAACATTACATATGCTTATGCTCCCATATAAACATATCTATTCAATATACACAACAAATACACATATTAACCTAGCAACCAAAATGTAACATTTATCCACTCACTATTTACCAATCTTGCTCATCATTTCCCTTTTGTATTCATGCGCGTTGTTGTCTAAACAACACTTTTCAAAGCTATAATTAAAATTTTCAAGTATTGCTTAGTTTGTCAATATTATAAGTTATAACTTTTAATTATGAAAATCTATAGCTACTGTTTGCAAAATATTTCAATGAAGATCAGCCGAGTCAAATAGGATATCTTCGCAACTTTTGATTCCCACATTCAGCAATTGGCTAAGAAAGGGACTCTATTTCTTAGACAATGGGTTCCTAAGATACTAAAGAAAGCTCTTGGTGAATTGGTTCGATTGAAATGTAACTACTGGGCATGAATTTGTAAAGCGATAAAAAATGTGATAAATACAATATGTAAAGAAATGCTGTAAATAAAGCATTAAAAGAAATACTGTAAATAAAGTAATAAAGGGTGAATGTAAAATAAGAATTGAATTGATAGATTTATGTGTTTGACGTTAGAGTGTGTTACAATTGATGACTCTAGTCTTATTTATATAAGAAAATATAGTCGTTAACCCACTAAGCCTATCTATCACGTTCTCCCTTAACCTTCTGACCAAGTATCCACCAATTTAGGATCGTGGCTAACAACCAAAATGAGTTATAGCCCCTGTCAGCTGACTTGCCTGAAAATTCAGTAACCGATATCTGCCTCAACTAGTCCAAGTAACGATTTTCTGATACCCCATATCTCCATAATCCCTTGAAAATAGGATTTGACATTGAAAGTGGTCTAAGTGCACCAAACTACCTTTGACTTGGTCCAACTCGGCAGATCCAATAGCTCAAATCAGCTGACTAACCCAATTTTGCTTCAATGAGTCCATAAACCCAATAAGTATCCAAGCCCATTGAAAGACCAATTTTGAACCAATTTGAATAGGTCTTATCTTTAGCTTCTTCTTTGAACCATTCCTAACAGCTCTATCCTTCCATTTTAAAATCTTAACTAAAAATCCTTATTTTAAAAGGATTTGAAATTAAGCCATTATCATTTATTATTTTTGAATAAGAACACTAGATAGAGCTTGATTTTAATAACCAGGTGGCCTACTAAATAGGTCTTAAACCAATTGACATAATTTGAATAAGGCCCAAACTCAATTAGCCGACCCAGTTCATTAGCTGATCAAAAATCATTAAATGAGCCCACATGAATCCGACCCACACTTGCATATTTTTTAATGTTAACAGCTACTAAGTTTTATACATATACTTACAGTTAACCCCTTTTAGGTATGTTCACCATCACCTGAGAGATAGATTTGATTTCAACTTACATGCTTAACCAATTTCAACAAACCAAGTTCAAACATTATCTTTAGGAAGTTAACTATTTTTCTATGTAAAATTTCTCCTAAAATCAACCTTGAACCCACTTAAATCCCCACTATGAACACAAATAGGGTACACACAATTTCTGGTTACTTAACCTTGGATTCAAATACTTGTAGAATTCTCATATTTCATAATTAAATTATTCAACATTTTTGTCTAGTTTATCAATATGTTAAGAATAATTCATCTTCAATACCCTACTACTATTAGTTACATCAAAATAGGTACAATCAGGATCAGAAAATCATAACAATGACTTTCAACACCTCCAAAATACACATAACATGAAATTAAAACCTTCCAAGCTCCAAATTTGTCCCTTGATAGGTTAGGAACAATTCTTATTCATAGATCCTATACTAATTTAAACCACACCCCCCGACAAAGTCCTCCAGACTGACTGAAGCTTACCTAAAATCTTGTACGAACCTAGCTGCAGTCCAACAGCTTTAACAATAAATATACCTCGAATCAAGTTATGAAACTTTCCATATATCATCTCAAGACCATAAGCTATATTTTCTTTTTAGAACTTCTAAACTAATTCAGTTCATAAGACACCCAAAATAACCAATTTCTCTAGCTTATAAAATCTAGCCCTATTTCCCATTCATTAACCACTCAACTCACATTTCCATCATTATACCTACAACTAATCACCTTTTATTCATACCTTTTACTCATTTTCATTCACTTAGTTAACTCACAACATTAATTAACCATTCTTTACTCTTTGTTTTTAGGCTTTTTATTTAAACTCAATTAATCCCTAACCACAAAGATTTAAAAATTCCAGGTTTTACTCATTATGTTATAACTAGTTCGTTTTAAGCATTTTATCAAACACCTTAAATGCATTCTCAATCTCACTCCACATGTACGTATATATATATATACATACCTCTAAAAGAATCAACCAAATTTCATCAATTCAACAATACTAACAATTCCAATGTTAGCTTTAAAATTAACTTACCTACTTTAAAGGCTTGAACCAAGACAAATCAACATTAATTCACTCTAAAACTTCTATGTATAAGCACTTTTAAGCTTTCATTCTTACATATTTATATATAACTACTCAAATCCTACATCTAACTATTATCAAGTAAGAGGAAAATAAATGAATTGTTTGAAGGCAAGAGAATTACACAGCTGGACTAGCAATTTAAGGCTGCCATTGGTGGAATATTTTATTACAGTTGGTGAAGCCCTTGCTTCCAAAGACCAAAGCTGTTGTCACCTTTAAGGATGGCTGCCAACACCTGACCAAGGGTAGCTCATGGCTGGAGGAAGAAGGTTGTGGACTACGGTTGGAAGGAAAAAGGTTAGAAAACTTGTCTACACCAAAAACAGGGCTGCTGCCCAAGACATACAACAACATGATCGGTTACAGCACCAAGAAAGAAGGAAACATGTCCCCAAAACAAGAAAAAGAAAGGGAAAAGAAAAGAAGCTGTTGTTCAAGGAGGAATCAGCTAAAACCAAAATTAATTTGTAGTAAACCAAAGGAGGACTACACTTAGCACACCAAACTCTATCAAACAAAATCAAAGCAAGGAAATAGAGCAAAGTTTAGGCTACTCTAGTAGGTGCAAGGGATGAAGTTACTGTCCAGCAGCTTCAAGACACTCAACCAGTAATTTACTCATGGCTAAAAGGAAGTAGGAGTCACTTGGCAGAACCAGAAAAACTAGAATGTTAAAAGCAAAAACAGGGAGAAAAGGAATAGCAAAGTCGGTTAGGGTTAGGGAAAGTATACTTGTCACACCTGACCCGGGTTAGAGAAAAGAAAATAAAACAAAATGGGAAAGTAAACTTGTCATACCCCACACGGAGGCATGACTGGCCGGAGGATTGGGTAACCAACCCTCTGTAACCCTGACTTCAAAATAAAGAAACAAATACAACTCTTGACTAAACCAATACATAAAAGTAAATTTTATAAAATAAAAGTTAATTATAAACGTTTGTTTATTGAAATATATAGTAATTTACTTTTTTTTTTTTTGCAGAGATTCTCTATAGTACGGAACATGCCCAAAATATAATCATGTAAATTCTTGGTTATATACAACCAAGTAGCAACAAAGACAATACAACCAAGGAGTTCTGCTCCGTTAATATCATAAATAGTAATAAATTGACTTTTATACAACATTAACATACACATGGAGCTCCATTCCAATTCTCATCACAACAAATAATTAGATTATTACACAACATAGAATCAAACGCCCTACAATTCTAGTGTGACTGCAAACTTTCATTATTGAATTCAAGTATGAGATTTCAAAGAATTACCTTGCCACACGCTATCGGCAAATAACGAGCTCAGCGATGATGTATATACCAAAATCTTAGTACTAAAAAAAAAATAATAATAACAGAAGAGTGGTGAGTCCCACGGGCTAAGTGAGCAAATAACGTACCTTGAAGTTACTAGCATCAATCAAAGCATAAGGACACATATCTTTAGTTAATCTCATATAACCATATTCATGTCTTACTCAACAGTTCACGTACGTACTTGTAATCATCAGAAAATTACAATTCACATGATTCACAAGATAGACAGATCAATCGAAATATTCAGAATTCATGATTCAAACAAAGCAATCAGAACACTCAAAGCATACAAAGGGCCAACCGAGTAACCCAGCCCGTACACCAAATATCCTCCCACTAAGCATTTTTTGGCCTATACACCAAATATATTTCTTGTACATAATCCATCCCATCAGGGCTGAGCACTCAATCGTTTTAAAACACTTATCAAAATTAGCAACCAGAGAGTACGTATTCCACTTTCTGTATACTGATATTGCTTGTCACCTCATCTTGAGTTCCGTACGTTGTTAATTCAATAACATTTTTTCGGAGCAACAAATAAATTTTCCAAGTATTGCTTAGTTTGTTAATTCATAAGTTAGAACTTTTTAATTACGAAAATTTACAATTATTAAGTTTCAAGTCTTTATTTAATGTTTACCACTTTTAGGCATTTTCACACTATTATAGAGATATATTTGATTTTCACTTACATACTTAACCAAATTTAACAAAACCAAGTTTAAACATTATCCTTAGGAAGTTAACTATCTTTCCTATTTAAGAACTTCTCCTAAAATCAGTCTTGAACTCACTTAATTCTTCATATGAACACAAACAGAGTATTTTCATAATTTCTAGTTGTCAACATTGGATTCAAAGCCTTATAGAATTTTCATACTCGGGAATTAAATTACGAAACTTTTCATTCTAGTTTATCAAGATGTTAGAGACACTTCATCTTTAGCACTCTACTCCTAATTCTTCCTTTAAGACCCTCCAAACTTAGTTACGCCAAAATAGATTCAATTAGGACTCGAAAATGACAACCATAACTTCCAACACCTTCAAAATATACATAACATGGAATTAAGACCTGCACCACTCTAGAATTGTCCCATAATATGTTAGAAACAACTTTTATTCAGATGTCCTAAGCTAAATCAAACCATCACCTTTGATGAAGTCTCCCATACTGATTGAAGCTCACTAAAAATCTTGTATGGACCTAGCCGCAGTCCAACAACTCTAACGATAAATATACTTAAAAATAGGTTATAAAATTTTTCAGATATCATCTCAAGATCCTAAGATACATATTATCTTTAGAACTCTTAATTTAATTCAGTCCCAAAAATACTCGAAATACTGAATTTCTCTAACTCATCAAATCTGCCCTGCATCTCTTTAAAAACCTTTTAGCTCTCATTTTCAACACTTCACCACACCACTAAACATCATTTGTTCATACTCACTACCCACTTTCATCAAATCATCAACTCAACACATCAACCAACCACTCTTTGCTCTTGCTTTTGAACTTTTGTTCAATTTCAAATAACAATTAACCACTAAGAATTAAATTTACCATGTTTTACTCAAAAAGTTATAACTAGTTTTCTTGTAAACATTTTATCAAACATCTTAGATGCATAATTATTTTTGTCTCATGTGTATGTGTATTATATCTATACATACCCCAAAATAGTTAATACAATTTCATTAATTCCGATGTTATTTATATTCCAATATTAACTTAGGGATTAGTTTAGTTAATCAAAGAATTCAAAACTTTGTATTAAACATATCATCCCTACTTTCATCAGTTACAAGTTCTAAGTTACTTCCTAATTCTCTAAATTTAACCCCCCCTCCCCCCTTTCCCTTATTCAACCCAATTCTTAATTCATTCCTCCATTAATTATTCACAATACTTAAAGAAGAGCATAAACTTGCAAAGAAATGAGAATAACTTAAGTTTTGGAGTAATTGAATTTACACATTCATAGTTGGTTAAGCAAAAGCTTGTTGTCTTTGAGGAGGGAAAGGCTCACGGTAGCATATAAGAGGAGAGTATGACCAACGGCTTCAAACCAAGAAGAAATGGAGGGGAAAGAAGAGGAGTTGCCACCAAAACCCAAAACAAAAGTACTGACATGGAGAAAGTTGCACGGCTACATGCCAGAACAAGAAAAGAGGGCCACAGGTCACAAATAAGGTTGATCTCCTCACCAACGACTCTGCTAGACAGCCACAAGGAAGACACTTCAAGGCTATATCAGGGCACACAACACATGGCTAACAAGAAAAAGAGTACAAGGTATAAGGAAATTCGCCTCACGGCTAAGCAAAAGAAACCAACTCTTTGGTTACAAGGCAACGTGAGAGCTGAACTTGCAAGACTTATGAGGATGAAGCAACCAACAAAGGGAAAGGAAAAAAATGTGGTTGCTGTGAAAGGCAAGAAAGAAGAACAAAACAAGTTGCAAGAAGGAAACCATACGACCAAGAACAGGGAGAGAATTCTTAGAATGATTGAGAAGCAACCAAGAAGAAAATAAAGAATACAAAGTCAGTGCAAGGAATAAAGTGACAAAGAAAAAAAAATATATAAAAATTAAAGTCCCATCTTACTTTTAAATTTGTGGTGCAAATTTATCCTTCACTTATATTCACACACACACACATACACACATATATATATATATGTATACATATATGCTTATATATACATTTGCTAATTTACTTTATTACATACTATTCTCATTTATCTATACAGTTGCACAAGTCAAGTTCAACTTCAAAGTTAACCCCTAGTGTGGTGGAAATTAGTACTTGTATTTCATGGATATATATATATATATATGTATATATATATATATATATATGTATATAGTGTTCCTTTACATCCAAACATTAGAATTCTGCACAACAAAACAATTTTACCATTAAAAAAGAGATTTTAGCAATTGCTTTGTGCATTTTTAAATTTCAAAGTAATTTATTAAATCAAAAGTTTTTAGTTAAAGTAGATTACAAATCTGCAAATGAAGGTTTCACAAAAAGATGTTAAAAATATAGCATCAAAACAGATTTTTGCCTGTTGACAAGCAATTTTATCTGCTTTTGATTTTGAGATTAAATATATCAAAGGTAGCTTCAATTCTATTCCAGATTATCTTACTCAAAAATTTTGGCAGGATAGATAATATGCCTCGAAAAAAGAAAGAAAAAGTTATTGAGCCTCCTAATCCAAAATCAAAAACCCAATCCAAAGAGGAACCATCCAATTCCTCAGCCCAATCAACTCAAAAGCAATCTAAAGAGTTTTATGCCTTTTCCATAGAGACCCTTTTAGCAATCCAGCAATCAAACCAATAACCTCTTATCTTTTCAAAGCAATCTTGGGCAAACATTACTGATAAAAAGCAATCCAAATTAAGTGCCCCTCTTAGTTCAAAATATTGCATCCAGTTCAATCAAGAAGATTTAGCTCAGGCTATCACCCAGCTAGCCCAATCAGTGCAATGATACCTTCAGGTAAAAACTTGTCTCTCAAACTCCTCCAATCTCTTCTCAAAAGTCACAATCTTTTTATGTACCAATTTCTCCGGTCTAAACCATTCTTCAAATAGAACCCCTTTTTTTTTTCTAATAATTCTCAATTAGTTCATCAAATGGTTTTCCCACCAAATTGGCATTTTAAACCCATTAACATTTCAAAAACGTAAAAGTATTATGAATTTATTTTGGTTAATAGTGATTCTATTGCTATCAAACATTATAAGTCAAAATCGGATACTAATTTCATTACGCATTCCACAATCAAAATCCTAAAGGTAATCCGTCCTTCAGACTAGAAAACCGATTATTCAAAACTTATTGGTTATAATTACTGAGATTATCAAACAGCTTAGTACAAAGTCTTCAATTTTCAAAATAGTGACTATAAGCATTCATGACTTATATTTTTCAAAAACAAAGTCTAATATAACTTCCCTCATTGGTTGTCCCAATAGTGGTCACTACATGATCCTTGTACTAAAAACCTTACAGATGAAATAGTCAATGACCTACTTTATTTTGATAAACATTTCAATATATCTGATCATAATTCCATACTATTGCATTTTTTCTCAAAATTTATACTAGCATGGATTTATGCATGGCAATACAAGTACCTTCAAATACTTCCACGGTCATCAAGGTCATTTTCAAAAGATGTCTCCCCTTCTCAGGCAAGACTCAACAAAATGATGGACAAGCTTTAATGCCTCAAAAGCTTATGCCACTTCAATCAAAAATTGGTTCTAGCAAAATCTCTAGTTTCTAAAAAAGAATTTTCCAGAAATCAGTCAATTCTTACAGCAGAAATCCCATATTGTTGCCAAACTGACTTGTTCAAGCAAACAGGAATATCTTCATAATCCTAAAACCATGGTTCAACTATTACAAGTAGAAGAACACGCAAATGATGACGCTACCTCTGCCTCTCAAAAAGTTGATAGAAAACCAGTTTCCAATTCCTCTTCCAGAGCTTCAAGAAATGGTTCTACTAACCGTGCCCAATCCAATGAAGACAACTGTTATGACATTAACCTTAAATATGACTAAAATAGTTATATTTTTCTCTAATTGATGTACTTTTCCTAAAATATCTTTTATAAAATTTTTCACTTGCTTTCTTATCCTTTTTTTAGTTCAACTTCTAACTTTTTAATAATGGTAGCATTGTTTCCCTATTTTTCTTTATCTTAATACTAATAAGATTGAAATAATTTTTTTATTTATACTAATAAATTTTAATAATATTGAACTCAAACAATAATTAATTTTTTAAATATAACAAATTATCTATAATACCAAAATTTATAAGTATGCTAATTGTTCTTATTTATTAGGTTTATAAAACAAAAAAAAAAAATAAAAAAAAAACCAACATAATATTTATAAATTTAATATTTGAGAAGAAGTTTTTCTTTAAATTAGTTGGTTTTAAGGAAAAAAAATATGCGACTCATAAATTAAAAGTAATGTTTTGGGATCATTTTGGAAAACAAAATACTATTTATAACTGTTGATAGCAATAAAATGTTATATGTTAGTGATATTAAATTTAACGAAATATGTTATAACCCTCATAATCCGATATCGTAAAATTGAATTTTAAACATAATATATAGATTTTTGTTATAAAATAAATAACATAAGTAAGTGATAATAATACAATTGAACAAATAGCGATATAATAAAAAATGTTACAACTGTTATATTTTAGTATACATTTTGAAATTTTGGTGTATAACTTGTTGTTGTAATGTAAATAAAATTAGGATCAAGTAACCTAAAGTAATGGAATGATGAATATGAATACATATATAAAATTACCACACTTTTGTTTGACCTTGATTTTGACTCACCTTCAACTTTTTTTTTTTCTTTTCTTTTCCCTTGTCTTTTTTCCCCCCCACCAACTTTACTTTTTCCTCTTATTTTCTTTCTGGCCAAGCATGACTCCCCTGTTCTTGGCTCTATTCCAAAAATTTCTAGCTTTGCCTCACTTAGCCGTAAAGCTTCCTTGGTCTCTTGGCAACTCTAGCTTCTTGTAGCTAAGTTTCCCTTCTTTTTTATTACTTTTATCTTGTTACGTTTGTCCTCTTACCTTCAATCATAATCGTGAGACTTGCTGCCTTGTTTTGGCAGTTGCAGTAGTTGGAGTTGAGTCATTCTTTGCTGTTTCCTTTGCCTTGTCCAACTCTTGTTCTTTTTCAAGTTAAGACTCTCAATCAACGGCAGCAACAGTGAGTTTAGTTGCTTTGTTTTGGCATGCAGCAACCTCCCATAGGCAAATCATAGCTTTGCCCCTATTCAGTCGTGGGAAGCTTTCACTTTGACCTACAGAGCTTGCAACTCCTCCTTGAAGGTGGCAGTAGCTCCAACTGCTGGTAACCATAAGTCCATCATGCAAGCCTCAGATTGTTGGACCAGCCATGGGTGGTAACTTTCTTGCCTTCATGTAACTTTTTTCTTGTCCTCCTTGTGTGTTATGATAGATGAAGGGTTTGAAATAGTTATAAATAGAGGTGTAAGAATGAAAGTTTGAAAGTGTTTAACAAGGAAGTTTAGAATGAGTTGGTGATGATATTTAGTGATTTAAGCCTTTGGTTACTTGGATTAGCTAAATTATATTTAAGATTAATATTTGAAATGTGAGTAATGTGGAATTGATGTGGTATGTTGATTAAATTGGAAAAGGTACATGTATATACAGACACACACACACCTATAAAAGTAGTTTATGCACCTAAGATGTTTGATAAAATGCCTATAAGAAAGCTAGTTATGACTTTTGAGTAAAACTTGGTAGATTTAAGTCTTGGTGGTTAGTTATTGTTGGAATTTGAATAAAAGTTCATAAACAAGAGTAGATAATGGTTGGTTAATGTTGTGGGTTAAGGAGTTGATGAAAGTGAGTAATGGGTATGAACAAAGGAGGGTTAGTTGTGAATAAAGTGTTAGAAAATAAGAGTTAAGAGGTTTTTAAGGGATGTAGGGCTAAATTTGGTGGGTTAAAGAAATCTTGTGTTTCCAATACTTTCAGGGCTGAATTAAATCAAGAGTTATAAAGAGAAAATGTAGTTAGGGTCTTGCGATGATATTTGAAAATTTCATAATCTAGTTCTAAGTATATTTGTCGATAGAGTTACTAGACTATAGCTAGGTCCATGCAAGATTTTTAGTAAGCTTCAGTCAGTCCGGGAGACTTAGTTCAGGGGGTTGTGGTTGGAATTAGCTTAGGACCTCTAAATAAAAGTTATTTCTAACATATTAAAGGATAAATCTAGAGCGGTGTAGGTCTTAATTCCTTGTTGTGTGTATTTTGGAGATTGTGAAAGTCATGGATGTGACTTTTAGATCCTGCTGTACCTGTTTTGAATTAATTGATATTAAGGGGTCTTAAAGGATGAATTAGGACTAGAGTGCTGAAGATGAAATGTTCCTAGCATCTTTAAAAACTGTACTGTAAATTTTCATAATTTAATTCCTAAGTATGAGAATTCTATAATAATTGGCATCAGAGTTTGGTAACCAGGAATTTTACAAGAGCCCTTATTTTGTTCATGTGAGGAATTAAGTGAGTTTAAGGCTGACTTTAGGAGAAAGTTTCTAAATAAGAAAGATAGCTAACTTCCTAAAGTTAATGTTTAAACTTGGTTTTGTTAAATTGGGTTAAGTATGTAAGTTAAAATCAAACATATATCCAAGGGGGGTTATGAAAATATCTAAAAAGAGTAAACTTTAAATAAATACTTGAAATTTAGTAACTCTAGATTTTCGTAATTAAAATGTTATAATTTATAAAATTGATAGACTTAATAATACTTGAAACATGTAATTACAGCTTCAGAAAGTGTTGTTAAATCAATGACATGGTGAAACGCAAGAATAAGTGACGAATGAGATCGAAAAAATGTGAATGTTTAACTATTACCCTTTGGTTGCTACATTATTATGTATAATTGTATATATATTTGAATAAATATGTTATATGGGAAAATAAGCATGTGCAGTGTTTTAGTGAGTTATTTGAATTATGTTTGATGATTGAAATTGTTTGTGGTTAATAAGGGCCATCAAAGTAAAATTTTCTGAGAAGTAATTTTTATTTCCGAAATTGAAATCCAGGTGCATCTATGATATTTTGATTTGATATTTCTGATATGAGATATTATAATTCTGACAATTGTTTTAAAAGAATTGAGTGCTTAGCCGTGGTAGGATGGATTGTGTACAGAGAATTAACCCATTGTACAGGCTCGTAAATGCCCGGTAGGGGAGATACTATTGTGCAAGCTAAGTTATTCATTGGCCATTTGCTTGCTTTATATGCTGTAATTGCTTTGATTGATTTGTTATCCTATGAGTTATGAAATTATGATGGTTACAAATGCATACATGTATTTTGAATTAAGACATGAACATTGTTACATTATATTAATTGACTATATTTGTTATATACTTATGTTGAATGATGCTAGTACTCTTTCAGTATGGTTTTTCTACTCACTGAGTTCATAAGACTCACCTTTCTCTTGTTGATTTTTTTTTTTTTTTTGGTAACAGGAGTTCAGTATATGGCTTTGCCTAGCTCGTGTCCTACCGACAGAGTTCGGCAAGGTATTTTTCAGGATCTCAGACTTGAAGTCAAGGGTAAAAGTTTGCAGTCACACTAGAACTGTAGGGTGTCAAATTTTGTATGGTGTAAAAGCCTAGTTGTTTGTCTTGTTTATGATGTGTATGGAGTGGAGCCCTTTGTCGCCTTTGTGTTGTTGTTGTGTAAAAACTAGAAGCATTTGTGTTTGTATTTTGAGGCACATTCCAAATTGCAGGGAACCTCTGTCGAAGTTTTCAGTAAATTATTATTTGTTTCAATAAACAAACTTTTACAGTTAGATTTTGTTTTATAAAATTTGTTTTTATGTATTGGTTTAGTCAAGAGTCCTATATATTCAGTTGTAGTAAAGTCAAGGTTACAGAGGTTTGGTTATCGAATCATCTGGTCAGTCATGCCTCTGTGAGGTCTGTGATAAAATAAGTCTTGATAATATCAATGGTTGACAAATTAAATTTAAATTATTTGTGATATAAAGTAATTGATTTCAAAGTATTAAATTAAGGAGGATGAGAAATGAAATGTAGTTATTATTATTATTATTTTTTTTTTTTGTTTTTTTTTGTTTATGGTTGTTACTGAATTTAACAAGGTTTTAATAGTTATGGGATTGGAACTATATTTTTATTTTTATTTTATATTAATAAGTGTTGAATAATAAAAAAAAATTTGAATCAATTATAAAGTTCAAATCTAACATTGGAGGTGATTTATTTATTTATTTTTTTGATAATTCATTGGAAAGAAAGCATCAATTAGAATGCTGATAAATATCTTTGCTCTGATTATTTTATTTTATTTTGTTATAATAGATTAAAATCATCCTGATTTTGCACTTGAAATTTTACAAAATAATATGTAACTCTTTATTTTATCTTAATTTTCATCCATAAGAAGTTTGTCTTGAGTTTCAATATAAAAGTATGCAAGATTAATATATTAAAAGTATATGCATAGTAAAATAAATTAATTTTAGAAAAAAATTTAATAAGACCAAACTAAAATATATATATATATATATATATATATATTATATTAAGTTTTGAAAAAAAAAAATTATATCTAATTTTTTATTTTTTTGGTACATTGGAAGAGCTCAAACTTTAAAAGTCATATAAATTTGATTATACACATGACATATAGGCTAGTATATATTATATGTATCATCTTCAACTTTTATTAGGTTTTGAACAATTTATGATAATGTGAGAAATTATTGATTAAATTCCATTATAATTAGAGTCATAAGTAATTGATAAATTATAAAATATTGTATATTCATAGACAATAGGTTTAATTATAAATGAAATCTCAATTGGATAATTTTATCATTTTAAATATTTTTATCTAAATTTATGGGAACAAATTATTCACCAAGAGAGTTAATTGACTGATTTGATCAAAAAATAAGTTCAGCAAAGCAGAATCAATATATGATAGGAGAAAAAATTATTTTAAGAATATTAAAAATGAAGTACAAAGTGATTCGATATTTTGAAATCGATTTTTTTTTTTCACCAATGGTGGCTGAAATTTTTATTTTTTATTTTTTCTGAACCCACATTTAATAATAACATTTTTATTTTATACCTATTATGAATTTCAGAAACCCTAACTCAATGTAGTAGACTATCTACCTATTATGAATTTTAGAAATCCTAACTCAATGTAGTAGACTATCAAATCTAAAAGTATGAAATTTATTTAAAATATTTTTAGGTAATGTTTAATTACTTAAATAATTAGATCCATTAAAATTTTAAAATTTTAATATAGATTTAATACATGCTAATATTTTTATTGAGTTAACTTAAAAATTAATTATCTTATCAAAATGGTTCATTAGTTTCTTATTTGTTTTGGATTACTTATTATTTAAATTTTTTTGAATGTATGTATAAAAAAAGTTAGTTTGTGAGAGTAAAATTTATTAACAATAGTGTTGATTTAAGTAAAATTTATTAAGAAAAGTCTTGATTTATTATTTAGATGAACCAATATAATTTATTTTGATTGAATTCCTATAAAAATAACTAATCATTAACTCTATATAATATATTTTGACTTCAATAGTGAACCTAAAAAATCAAATTATAATATAAATTTTTATAAGAGTTGTTTTTCTTGTTCTTTGCATTTGAATTTTTGAATAAAAAACACTTATGTGTAAGAATATAAATAGTTAGTTGTTTAAATAACTAAATCTAGAAAGTTTTTCCTTCTTCTTATTTTAGTTAAAATATAATACAGCCATAATATATAACTAAACCTAGTAAAGGTTTTTTTATTCTCTTTTTATTTAAAATTTAATACATCGCTGTGTTTTGTTTAAGTTAATTCATTACAAGAAAAATACAATTTCGCGAGGCGGGGAAGCACTTATCCCTCACCTTTTTTGGAAGAATGCTAGTTCCCGCGAAAAACCGAATGGTGCCATATTTTTCATGGTGATGGTAATGAACGAAATGCCTGATGGAAAGGTGAGGAGCCTTGTCCCTCACTTTTTGGAATGTAGCTCGAATTATGTGTTTCATTAATTCAAATTTCAGAAGTGATGATAGGGCGAGGATATGACGAATTTTTAAATAAAACCTGATTGTAGGCCCGATCTGGTTCACTTCACTCTTTCACTCTTTTCCTTCTCCACCACCTACCACAGGGAGTTCGCTACTTCTCGTGCTAGGAATACATATGTCAATTTTTAAAACATTAATATATTATTATTAATGTTGTTTGTGCTAAAATTTAACCCTTTTATATATATATATATATATATATTACGAGAGTTATGTGAAAACTATGACTACTAAGTAATTTGATTATCTCTCGATTTGACAGGTGATCGGTACAAAATATTGGTTGAGAAGTTTAGTCGACTCGTTGAAGAAGGGGCACACAACTGGATTTTGTTAGGTCCTTAATCCTTGAGCAACGAGGAGCTCTTCGACGGTTAATTGCAGCGTTTCTACATCCACCTCTTTAGTGCTTGCAAGAGATGATACTTTACAACATGTAGCCGAGGAGGTGTTGATGACAGAGAGGGTTAGGAGTGCATTTGCCACCGACATCGCAACAACGCAATCCCACCAAATTTAGCCTCTTTGTTGTAGCTCCTCATACCACTTTATCTTTATGTTCACATAGATATGTAAGTTTGTTTTCAAATATGTTTTCACTAGAAGTAAATAAATACATTCTGTATAATTGTGTTAATAATTTAGTATATATATATTTATTAAGATGACTGGCGTGGTGGAGCAGATGATGTCGCAAGGGATGAGGACAAGGATTTTGGCTGTAGTTAGTTTTTTTATTTTATTTTAGTGGAAGTAATAACAATAAATTTTATTATATAACTATTTCAAAATTCAATGGTTTGAACTTGTAAATTTGGTATTCATACACCAATAAAATTATTTCGTTATCTACAATGATTTTGATGCATTATTCATGTTTTGATGATATTGTAACGATGTTGAGGGTTTAAGGAATACCGAGAACTTGGCGTAGGTTTGGTAGGGACGCTGTGAAGAAAATGACGAGGGGATTGACATTAAAAATGTTCCTTGCTATTTGGCGAGGGAGAACCCAAAAAAAAAAAAAAAAAAAAAAAGCTACCACTCCATGTGTCGAGGGCATTACATCTCTCGCCATAATATAGCAAAGGATTGACGAGACATTATCTCATCATTCACGATTTAGTGAGCAAGATTTGATGAGACAAGCCTTTTGTCGCCAGTCCATTGCCCTTTCATCACCAAACTAATTAACAAAGGAAGGGCGAGAAATTGCTTCTCTCGCGGAACTATGTTTTCTTGTTGTTGTGACTTAAAAAAATAATTAAGTTATCAAAATAGTTATTGATTTGTGGTTTCATTTGAGAAGTTTATAATATACTATAGATTATCATTTAAAACCACTCCACTATGATTTCAATAATTTATCCAATAAGTCAAAGCATAAAACCTACAAAAACTCTAATCCTGCGACCTCTTCTTTATTTTTATGGTTGTCCTCTTAGTTATGGGCTTTATTTTGAGATATATAAAGACTAGTCAACTTGAGAATGCCAACAAATGAATAAAGAGAAAAACTAGAAGTCAAAAAGGTTTAAATATTATTTTTATACCTGATAATTACACTCTTTTTCAATTTTGTTCTTTTTTTTTTTTCCTATTTAAATTCTTTATGATTCAAATCTGTTAAATTATAACAGAAAATTACAACACGTCAATTTTTAGGGGAAGAGGTGAAATTTCTTATAATAAAAATTTACCCATTAGGGGAAGAGGTGAAATTTCTTATAATAAAAATTTGCCTGTGGGTAAGTAGTGTTGTGTAGAACCAAACTTATTAAATTTTTAAAATTTAATTAGAAAAAAAATATTACAATTTAAAGAACTCAAAATAGATATATATATATATATATATATTTTAAGAATCAAATTTTGGAAAACAGTATTTAAGCCAATGAAATAAATGGTAGATAACCTTGTGTGGTTCCTACATAAGACGCAGACGTTTAAATCTGTTATTGCAGTCAAATGTCTGCCATTAGAACAAGAGTTTGAATACATATGTACCAGATACAGGGACAAAAAAAAATTTTTGCCTCACCAACTACAAAGTCCAAGCTAAGCCCCACGGTACCCCCACAATTACTAGTTTCTTGTTTCTTACACAACATACAAAAACAACCTATTTTTTCAGAAGCAATCCAAAAAATTTTAGAATCAATCTAACAATTTCTTCTTCACCTTCATTTCCTTTCTTTCTACACTAATGAAAGATCCTTCTTTGGTGGGAAACCCCACAATGGAAACAAGAGCAGCTAGCTCCGATGCTTTGATTGCAACTCTCCGCAACTCAATCCAAGCTCTGGGTCGAGGTTTTGATGTCACCTCTGATATTCGGCTGCTCTACTGCAAGGGAGCTCCTGGGTCAAGGCTGGTTCATCTTGATGAAGACCGCAATAGGGATCTTGTCGTCTCTGATGGCGTTGTTATTCCAAGTGTTTCTATTGACATTGAGTGCTCCCCTGGAAAGAGTACCGTAGAGAGAATCCCTGTTTGTAGCTTCCATGAGGTGATTCTTGTGATCGATTACGATTATGGGTTCTCAATTTCTTTGCTTGCTTATGGATGTTAGAAAAAATTTAGCTGGAGCCGTTACAATTCCATAATTCTAGGCATATTGGGATTCTTGTTCGTATTCCTCTGCTTCTCATTGTTGGCTGATTTGATATTTGGTTTTGTTTCATTTCACTAAATTCTGCCTTGTTGTTGGATTCTTGTCTTCTTGACTTTCAATTGGTTGGGTCTTAGGTGCTAAGTTAAAGTCATAATATGGAATTTTCTGTTTTCTAGTAGTGCATTGTACTTCTGGACCGATGGTTCACTTTGATTAGTTTAGAATAATTCCATACTCAAATAAATGTCCAATTATTCTTATATTCTGATAGTTTTGGGAGTTTGAATATAAGAATCACTAGGTACTGCCTATCCGAACAATTGGATCAGTGGCTGAGCAATGTTCTTTTCGCTTTGCATACCCTAGAAATAGAATACTGATATACATATACTGTTTATATTGAATTTAAAAAGAAATGTGCTTTTCTTTTTGCATACCCTAGAATACTGATATACATGTATTGTATACTTTGAATTTGAAAAGAAAAGCAGTTTTAGTTTGTTCCAATAGTCATTTTGGCATTTCTGGAAGATATGGGTCTCAGTACATACACAGTTATTAATTTACTTGTTCGATGCTGTAGAAACTTTTTATTTAAATTCAAGCATCAGAACCACCTTCTAATTGATGGGTCAAAAAGGGCTATGAATATTATATCTTCTAAATCATGTAACTATTTGGGGTGGAGGGAAGTGGCACATTCCTTTTGAGCAATAAAGAAGAAGATTTTGAAGACTCCCTAAGCTGGGGTAAACCTATTTCTATTTTGGTGTCTCTTAGAAAGAAATTAGCTGAAGGATGAAGCTCTGAGTGCATACCTTCCTCTCTATCTCCAACTGGGATTTCTTTTTTCTTATATCAACATTATGAATAATATTACGTCTTTTCAGATAATGCATACGACTCCAGGTAGAATCCTAGAGAGATAAATTGTTAAATTTAACTCTGCCCTCTTAGAGTTGTCTTCTTAACCAAAATTCCTGCGATTGAGAAAGTAATATCCAAATGTCGGAGAAACAATGAGGCTTTGGAAGCTTTAATTGGAATGTTTGTTCAGTTATTAATCTGAAGAATGCTGCAGGAAGTTCTGCCAGAAGACGCAGTATCCAAACTCTATAATAGTTGCACATGATCGTGCAATTATATGTCATTTTTATTAAGAGGAGTAAAGGTAGTTAATCAATTGTGGTTCACTGGTTCTTTAAGCTTAAATTGAATAATCAATTGTAGTTCACTGGTTCTTTAAGCTTAAATTGAACCGTTTCACTGGTAGTTCTTTGTCATAGTATCAATCCACTCTATAGCATCCGTGCATTTTTACTAGATCACTCGCTTCATAAAAAGATTTCTTGGAGTAGCATAGGACAATTGCTGCTATTACTTTATATAGGCATTGATGAAAGGCTTGAAGTGCATTCGATGCAATCTTGAGTTTGAGTTAAAATTTAATTTGGATCGAAACTATTCTGTTTGGAAGGAGTGTTGAATGACTCTATTACTATCATATTCATTTGTATTTCTATTTTATTTAAATGTATGAAGGAAATTCCTGATTCTCAATAATTTGTTTGTTATCTGATTTGTCATTGTTCGTTTCTATTTCACCTATGACAAGGATGAGAAAAAATCTATCTGAAAGGGTTAGACTTATACTTTTGCATGGAATGCTCTTCATTGTTTGCAATAGATTGTTCATTATAAATTCTAAGCTAGGTTCACAAACTATATATCTTGTGTTTCTGGATATAATATATTCACGTTTTCTTTATAAAATATAGTATTAGAAGTTGGAACCATTTCGACTTTTTGTTTTTATTTTTACCTGAGTTGCTAATTCACTTTTACTTATGAAAAGCAAGGGACTAAGTTCTCTCCTCTGACCACTGTCAACAACTCTACCTATTTGGTGAATTATTTAGTGACCTTTGATGCTTGATATTTCAGATGGCAGAGTATTTCAATGAGAAATCAGGTATATCTGGACATGTTCCACTTGGAAGCTTCAATTCCATGTTCAATTTTACTGGCTCCTGGATGGTTGATGCAGCAGCTACAAAATCTCTTGCATTGGTTGGATATTTTGTTCCCCTAATCAAAGTTAAATTGACGAAAATGACTTTAGTTTTGCTTGAGGAAATCAAGCGTGCTGTTCCTCACTCTTGGGATCCATCATCCATGGCCAGGTGAATTATTTAGATTCATATGTGCTCTCAATTTAATTTTCGGAAATGTTTCCAAGCTATTTTAGTTTGATGCATAATATTTTGAATGTAGCAAATTTCTCACTCTTAGTTGATGTTTATATATCTTAAGGATAACTTAGGTTCAGATCATTATGTCCAAATTTATAGGTGACTTGGCCTGGCAAATTATTAATACTTGTCCTAATTTTAATTGTATTTTATTTTTAGCTTCAACAACTTTGAGCCATAAGATCACCATTTATGGCTGACTAGCACAATGATCTTTGTATAGCACACTCACTTTATGTCATGTTGACCCCAGTGGTATTTGTTGGTTTGCACATTTGGGTTTGTGTACAATTTGGAATATTAATAGAAGTCTATTGGAGCTGAAACTTGATCTTTGATGAGAGAAAACCAAAAGAAAAATATATGCTGAAGAATTTACTTGTCCTGGAAAATGCTTTACACTTACCAATTATGATTCTCTAATTCAGATGTGACTGCAGTTAGGCAAGAAAAAACATTGCAGAAAGCATAGTGGCTGATGAGATTAACTTGCCAGTTTCCAGTTTCCATAAACCAATACAATTCCTGACATATTCCCCATTTTGCAGAGAAGAAAATCAAATGTTCTTGACTTCAGTTATATAGAAGTAAAAGATTACAGAAAGTATATACATTGTTAGAGTAATGTGACTAAACTTTACACAAAACTAATGTGCACAAACTTGATATTTAGGACAGCCTTACCATACGACATAAGCTGCCATAAAAAATTAATAATAATAAAATAAAATAAAAACCAACTAAAAGGGAGAATAATATTGTTTATCAGTGTAATGTGCTGGAGTAGCTTAGGTTCTGATTGGAAACTTTTCTGTTTCCAGTTTTATTGAGAATTTTGGCACACATATTGTTACATCTGCAACTATTGGTGGAAGAGATGTAGTTTATGTCAGGCAGCACCAGTCATCTCCTTTATCAGCAATGGACATCGAGAACTATGTGAAGGAGATTGGGGATGATAGGTTTCTTGATGAGAAAAACCTGTCAAGTGCTGTCCCTGGCCCTTTAAGATACAAGGACAAGGTTTGTATTAAAGCACTTTCCATTTCATTTTTTCTCTGTTTCTGAACGAGGAGATTTGATCCCTCTATGAACACATAGGTCCCTATCTTTGAAGAAGCCCCCATAAAATGACCCCTTAATTTTGTTGATGCAGGATGTAACTGTCATTTTCAGGAGGAGAGGAGGGGATGATCTTGAGCAGAATCATGCTAGATGGGCTGAGTCTGTACCCTTGGCGTCAGATGTTATTAACATGACATTTACTCCCATTGTTTCTCTTCTTGAGGACACGCCAGGAATGAAGCATTTGAATCGTGCAATTGAGTTGTATCTGGAGTGTAAGAAATCTTCCCAAATTTTAATATTGTGGTTTCAAATGTAAATTCGTTTCAATATTTATTTTGTAATATTGTTACTCAAGTAATCCTAAAAGTATCAGTAAAAGTATCCTACCCTAAAATATGAAGTAAGATGCTATTGAAGGGCCTAGCTGCCTAGGTGACAATATCAATAGTTGAGATTAAGGATTACTGATGCATCTAGCTGGCACTTCTGGTATCGTGCGTCAGTACTTCAAAAAGATAGAGATATTGAAGAGATTGTTTCTCATAAAATTAGGTTTTTCTGGAGTTCTGTACCATCTGATGATACCCTTGAAGCTAAAAGTAAAATTTATAGAATTCCACATGACTCGCTGTATTGCATGTCCAAGAAAATAAGTGTCATTGGGATAAGAGCTCTGTAATAATATAAGGAAAGAAAGAATGACAAATGAAGATATGCTGTCAAAGTTAGATACCTTGCATTGAAGTGTAAAATGGTAGAGATATGTACAATTAAGATGCAAATGCCCAGTGTGAGGGGTGAAATACTTCAGGTAGGTCAACCAAAGAGGATTAGAGAACATCAAGATGACATGGGAATATGTGATAAGGGATGGCTGTGGATAAATTGAAAGGAGAAAGAGAATCCATATGTAGGACGCTGACAAGTTTTTGCATGTCATTAAGGTTGTTATGTTGTTATTATTACTGCTTCTACTGCTGTTCTTTGCAAGTGTTAGGTACATGATTTGATTAAAACTGAACTTCTGTCCATCTTATCAAAAGAAAATGAAAAGGAAAAAAAGAAATGGGTAACAAAATCAATCGTTTTAAGTTTGACACATCATTCTTCAAGTTTCATATAACACCACTGGTGCCACCAGGGTCAGTGTCCCCTAGAAGATTGATTCTTATAGATATAATTTACTGATTAATCCTATATTAACAGATTTTGACACTCAAGTTAAGCACAAGGTGACAGCAGGGATCTTGAGAGATTGAAAGTGTGGTTGCTAACCAAGTTTTCAAGAGGACAGTGTTACTTTACACTGACTATTTCTTAGGGATAGCATTTAGTACATGTTCTACAGCAATGTAATGGTGCTGTGACATTAATTTTACATAATTGCTTGTGTATATTGTTTTAACTGTTGTTTCTTCTACTAGACAAACCACCTATTGAAGATCTACAATATTTCTTGGATTTTCAAATTCCTCAAGTTTGGGCTCCAGAACAGAATAATTTGCAAAGGAAGGAGCCTGTTTGTCAATCTCTTCAGTTTAGTTTGATGGGTTCTAAGCTTTATGTCAGCCCAGATCAGGTATTCTCTAAATCTTCCTTGATTGGAACATTTATGCTTATGGAATCGTGTAAAGGAGAACTATCCCTCAGAAGAAATAATGTAAACCAGAACTAAAATATTTCTCTTTCCTATTCAATTAAATCACTGACTATCTGAAGTGGGTATCTCAGAGGGGAGGAAGAGAGAGGCACACTCACAATTTCTCAGATAATTTTGGTACTGCTCAGCTGCCGGGTAGTTATGTGGTGCTGGGTAACCCTGTAGTAAAAGTGTGCATTTTTTCTTCTTTTCATTAGTTGCTTAGGTGCAGTTATCCCAAAGCACAAGCATGACCATGCTATCGACACCAAATTGATCTGAGAAAATTGTCATCATTACTTTAACAAGTTTTTAAGTAGTGTCAACTGTGAGTTAAAGATCATTTACATTTGAACTGATAGTCCAAAAAATGAATATTGTTATGCTTTGATTTTTTTAAAGTGACACTCAATTTGGGGTTGAGAAAAGAGAGAGTTGTCACCTCAATTGAGACAGATGCTGAATCTCTTGATATGTACAATTATGCATTCATGTTTTTCAAATGCAAGTGTTTCCTAATGGCAAAACATATACAACGTTCCTTTTGAAGTTTGCCGCAGAATCCTGTCTAATTTTTTATCTTTAGCTAAGTTAACCATGACTTGGTATTTCAGGTAACAGTGGGACGCAAGCCTGTCACTGGGCTTAGACTTAATCTCGTAGGTGGCAAACAAAATCGACTTGCAATTCATCTACAGCATTTAGCTTCCCTTCCAAAAAACCTTCAGCCTCATTGGGATTTGCACATGGCAATAGGTGCTCCCAAATGGCAGGGTCCTGAGGAGCAAGACAGCCGTTGGTTTGAACCAATTAAATGGAAGAACTTCTCCCATGTAAGCACTGCACCGATAGAGTACACTGAGACTTCCATTGGAGACCTCTCTGGTGTTCACATTGTCACAGGAGCTCAGCTTGGTGTCTGGGACTTTGGTCCCAAAAATGTATTACACCTCAAACTCCTCTTCTCCAAGGTGCCAGGATGTACAATAAGACGGTCTGTTTGGGATCATAGCCCTTCCCCCACTTCTGCTGCACAGAGGGTTGATGGTGCTTCGTCTTCATTTTCAAACAAAACCACTGATGACAAAAAGGAAGATAGTTTAACTCAAACCGGAAAGCTAGCAAAAATTGTGGATATGACAGAAATGTCAAAAGGGCCCCAAGACATTCCAGGCCATTGGCTAGTCACTGGAGCTAAGCTTGGAGTTGAAAAAAGTAAAATTGTACTGAGAATAAAGTATTCCTTGCTGAACTACTAACAGATTACCTTTTAGTTATAATTTTGCCTTCCGCTAGAAACAATAGTCAAGCATTCTTTGCACAGGCAGTCACCAAGTTCTTTCACTGTACATTTTGTTTTCCATTAGCAATGTTTAGTTGATAGTCATGTATGACAGTTACTTTCTTCTAGATTTTGATTTAAATTTTGTTTATCAAATGACTTGGTAACATCATTCCATAGAAAAATGATGTTACTTTTATTTGTTCAGCATGAAGCTGCTGTGCTATTTTTACTCTGAACGCATAAAGCAATAACTTACATTGCAGGCTGCTGTCTTCAAACAAGTTGGAAACTTGATGCAACTGATGGATGAATGGATGATGTTAGAAGTAAACAGAAGAGACGCCTGTGCGCAAGTGCTTCCTATGCCTTTGGCCTACAATATCTGACATGGTAAACAAGCTGCTAAATACAAAATGAGACGTAGTCTTATTTTATGAGGGTGGAAAAACAAATTAAACAGTTGTGGGTATCAGTATCAACTCAATTAGTGGGACACTAGCTCCAATTTATACGAAGCTAGTTCTCTGTAGACCCGTAAACAAATAAGTCTGACAAAAAAAGAAAAGAAATAAAACAACACAAATGCAACAAACTGTCTGAATTCCAAACCTAATTTAGCCTGCTAAATTTCCAATAGATTGGAGAAAACACATACTGAGCCAATTTAGACATGAAAAGGAGGATAAGACATTTGGGTTTTTGATACCCAACCTGACCAAATCACCAAAACCCCAATATTCTTATTACAGGCTATCATCTCATTCTATTAGACATATTGTAGTATTAATTAATGTCAAACCTTGATATGTCTATGTCATATCTGTCAACATTCTTTCTCTTATACAGTATATATTAACAATTAAAACTTTCTTTTCTGCTTGACGTTATTGTTAGGAACATTGAGCTCATTTGCTTACTTCAATTGCAACAATAAATAGTTTGTAACACAATGACATTTGCATTAAAATAAGGCAGGGTCCCTTTCTTCTTTACCTTGAAGTTTTTCAGAAAACTAGTTTATATTGACCACTTGTTTGCTGAGGTGATTGCCAAAGAATGAAAAAAAGGAGCACGTACTTGTGTCCAAGTTACTAAGGCTTCCCAATATTCAAAAAAAAAAAAAAAAAAAATGCATCTCAATAAAGAAAAAGCCAAGTATTAGGACTCTTTTGGAGCATGCACAATTATTTTCTGTTTCAAATGTATCTTTTGTTAAATATCTAGAAGGAGAAGGAAGTGTCCTAGAACCCTTGAAACTTAGTGAAACATCTAGCCTTTATGCAGATGCTTCTGATCTTTTTATTATTATTAATTTTTTTTATATATATATATATTTTCTTTATGATAGATACTTTTGAATTGAGCTGGTTTAGTGATAAATTCAAGAGTAGAGGGAAGAAGCAGAAGAGAGAAGGAAGAAGGGAATTTTCATTTAAAAGCTGGACAGAAAACAAAAAGACCGTTGCAGCCTAAATTGTCTGCTGGCACATATATACAAACAAGAGCAGTTTCATGAGCTGGCAGCCCTGAATAACTATCTTAAACAGAAAATAATAATAGACAATAATACCCTTCGACAAATTAAAGAGCTAACACTTTAATGAATCAGTAAGGTTGTTTTCATCAAAGAAAAAGATGGCCGTCCAAGTTAGAAAAAGAAGAAAAGTACAAGCAGTAAGAATCTGCTAACATTCCACTCCCTGAATTATAGTGAATCAAAAGGACATGTTCTCTCTCTACCCTTTGGTTGACTTAATCAAAGGGTACTTGATCCATTTCTGAGGTATTCTCTTTCTTCTTCTTTTTTTTTTTTTTTTTTTTTTCTGAATAGTATTTGGGGAACTATGGCTTTGGCTGGCTGTCAGATGTGGAAATGGGAGGAGATAGTTGAGTGAAAACTGAGCAGTTTATCAATAAGCTTTATGTCAAAGAAACTAATTCATTTGTCAGAAAACGTTTAAGCTCTTAGATGCCACGACAAGAAATTTATTTTCTGACATTTTTATCTCTACCTAGCACAAGACTAAAATTTGTAATACTGAAAGGTGAACTAGAGGGCAATTGGAAAATACAAACTAAATCATGGTATGTTAATTAGGTGCAAATCTATGTCATTCATGCCCTCAAGAAGAAATAATTTGAAGCGAATAAAAATCTTAAGTCAATTTAACATATACATGTTAGCTTGTTCAACATAAATTACATTTTGCGTATGTAAATGTATATAACTAGTAGCACAAAAAATTTCCATTTGTCATTTTCTATATCTATGTGGCCAATATTATTGAGACAAAAACTTGTATGGGAGCAGTCATTGAAAATGATATGATTGGTGTAGGTATTACTAGAAATAATGTCTTAGATCGATGCGAATAGAAGAAAATGATTCATATAGTCGATTCTAACTAGATTGGGATTTAAAGTTTTAGTTGAGTTGAGTTGAGTATGTGACCAATACTATCCTCGAATTTTTCTTGTTGACAAATAGACAGTGACGTTGGAATATCTTTCTCGTAAGTACAGCCAACGTTTAGTATAATGCATTTCACAAAAGCACAATAGCACTTTGATAATGAAGAAATGGCCAGCAGCATCTCATGCGGCCGTATGTTTCTACACACACACATATATATATATATGACGTTAGCTTCTATACCATTAATTTTTTCTCAGTTTTGCTCTTTCATTTGAATTGGATACCTAAGTACTCAGAGTGCCATGGTACTTAATTCACCTTTGTTTGTTTTAATTCTACGAGGGCTTCTTCCTTTTCCTTTTTTTCAGATTAGTGCATGCCTGTTCATCATTTTAGTTTCCATGCAGGATGACAAAGCTGAGGTCGTTGATGGGAAAGTGGATTGGAAAGGAAGAACAGCTTTGAGATATAAACATGGAGGAATGAGAACTTCTTTGCTGATACTAGGTAAAGTCTCTGTTTATTATTTATTATTGAAGTGATGGTGTTAAAAAAGTGACATTGATGAGTATGCTACTATAATATAGCTAATTAAGTACTTCCCAAGTACTTTTTTACCCTTACATCAAAATCTTGCCTTCTGAATTTTGATTAATGATTGTCTTACAAGATTAGCATACCATTGTGTTCTATAAGTTTGTATGTAAAGAGCTTTACGTGTTATATGCAGTGATCTACAGAATAGAATTTTCTTTTGCTATATTGAATTATTGATTCATACTTGGGTTTATTTGCAGCAACGGTTGCATTTGAGAACATGGCAACTCTCTCACTGGCAGTAAACCTGGTGACATATTTCAATGGAGTGATGCACTATGAACTAGCAGATGCAGCCAACCATCTAACCAACTTTATGGGCGTCAGCTACATACTCTCTATCTTGGTGGCTGTCCTTGCTGACACTTACATAGGCAGATTCAAAGCCGTCATCATTTCTGGATGCTTCGAGTTTGTGGTATGCTTCAAACATATGAAACTTCAGCTTTCTATATCGAATTCATGTATTCATATCTTACAGTATTTTCACACTTAATGTTGTCAATTATCTTCAAGGGACTGGCCTTGCTAACAGTACAAGCACATTACCCCAAGCTAAAGCCACCCTTTTGCAACATATTTGATAAAAACGCTCATTGCCAAAAAATTGGTGGCAGCGATACGGTCCTGCTCTTTGTTGCACTATACCTTTTGGCCTCTGGCAGTGCAGGAAATAAAGCTTCACTTCCATCCCATGGTGCTGATCAATTTGATGAAAAAGACCCAAAAGAAGCAAAGCAAATGTCCAGCTTCTTCAATTATCTCCTGTTATCAGTTTGTGTTGGTGGTGCAGCTGGCTTGACACTTGTTGTGTGGATTCAATCTAATAAAGGTTGGGACTGGGGCTTTGGGATCTCTACTATTGGTATACTCTTGGGTGTGATCATCTTTGCAGCAGGATTGCCTCTATACAGAATTGAAGTTGTTCAAGGAACAAATGCTATCGTGGAAATCTTACAGGTCTGCATGTAACTGTTAAAAAGATCCAAGTAATACTTCCTTATTGGATCCTCTGTACGTAGTTTTTTTACAGAAATCAATATTTTAAGCTCAGAGGGATACTCTTTAGTAGATTTTTTCTTCACATATTGTTTTCAGGTTTATGTTGCAGCCATTCGTAACAGAGATCTTCACCTCCCTGAAGATCCAGCAGATCTCTATGAGATTGGAAAGGACAAAGAAGCTGCCATTGAAATAGAGTTTCTACCTCATAGAGACATTTTCAGGTACTATATTTACTCCCAATCGTGTATCTAAATTAAACCATATATATTCTTGCAACTGTGCATCAAGTATTTTACACCATATGTTTGGTTCTCAGTTAGATATTATATATTTTCACTCAACAGGTTCTTAGACAAAGCTTCCATAAAACCTGAATCTATGGAGCAATTGGACAAACCAGAAGCTCCAAAGCCATGGAAACTTTGCAGAGTCACCCAAGTTGAGAATGCGAAAATCATTCTAGGCATGGTTCCAGTCTTTTGTTGTACAATTATCATGACCCTTTGCCTGGCTCAGCTCCAAACCTTCTCAATCCAACAAGGGCTTACCATGGACACCAGTGTCACCAAATCTTTTCACATCCCACCTGCATCACTACCTATCATCCCAATCATATTTTTGATCATCATCGTCCCAATCTATGACTGGATTCTTGTACCTATTCTGCGTAAATTTACTGGTGTGCCAACCGGTATTACCCACCTGCAGCGTATAGGAGTTGGCCTGATACTCTCTTCCATCTCCATGGCTGTAGCTGGTATAATAGAAGTGAAGAGAAAAGGGGTAGCTCGAGACCACAACATGCTTGATGCCATCCCAGTACGCGAACCATTGCCAATTTCTACATTCTGGCTTTCTTTTCAATACTTCATATTTGGTATAGCTGACATTTTCACCTATATAGGACTTCTTGAATTCTTCTATTCAGAAGCACCAAAAAGGATTAAATCCACATCGACTTGCTTCCTATGGAGTTCTATGGCACTTGGGTATTTTCTGAGTACCATAGTGGTGAGGATTGTCAATGCTGCAACCACTAAAAGTGGAGGATGGTTGAAGGGGAACAATATCAATAGGAACCATCTGAACTACTTTTACTGGTTGCTTTCTATAGTGAGTTTGATCAACTTCTGCATCTACTTGTTTGTTGCAAAGATGTATAAGTACAGGCCTCAAAGCCCTTTGGTTAGAACTGAGAGCTCCAAGGCATGATTCTTGAATAGAGGTCCGAAAAATAAAAACTATGATAAAATATATAATGATTGAAGATTGAGATTTTGTTTATAAATAAACATGATGCTTTGTTTATGTTTGTGATAAATATAGAGATTTGGACATTGTTTTCTTGAAATATGTCTAATTGCAGAATCGCTGCAATTCTTTTCTATGTGAATTCCAATTTTGATATATGTAAATATATTACACAAAAATAAAAAAATTTGAGAATAAAGTAGATATGCATATTCATACTTATTATTGTGAGAGAAAATGATTTAACATTACACTTTGACTAGGAAATTTGTAGAGGTCGATATTAAAATTTCTGACATTTTTTTAAATTATAAATCTACTAACAACTATTTTTACAAGACCCAATTCGATCAATCCAGTAATTCTGTACAAAAGCAAATCCTATTGTCCCTTGCCGTTAATTTTAAAACGTTCATTCACTACAACCTAATTGATGGGGGACCTGATAGCACCTGGCCTGAGAATCTAGGATTTTCCCTGCAAACAAACAGAAAATGAAGGCTAGCTAAACCAAGAGAAAATGAAAGGAAAAGGGAATAGCATTCATAGTTAATTTCCATACTCAAAGCAGTAATACAGCTGCTGGAATATATCTACAAACGGTCACTGACTTGGCCTACAATTCCGAAACAGCTGGCAAGGCTAATAACCTTGCTGACTTAGCTTAACAGTACGAAAAGAAAACGACAAACAATTCCCCACACAGCACAATCGCTGCCGTATAATTGAAAAACAAGAAACATGAAAATACAGAACCTAAGCAAAATGGTGACATTCTGAAAAGGGCATGTTGGTGAGGAGTTGAGGGATTATCACTAGCGTGGCCTATTTTCTGTTTTTTAATAAATTATATAATTACACTTTTAGTCCACATAATTAAATTTGGGTTTAATTTAGTTCTTAGTGTTTCAATTACTGCAATTGGGTCTACACATGTTTCAATTTGATGTAACTAAGTCCTTGCTATCAATTTCCGTTCACATTAACACTAATTAGGCTGACCTGGACAAACAATTTCTATTGTATGCAATATGTCGAAAACAGTTTACCACATGATGCCCTGCCCTCTCTCCTTAACCCAAAACGACCTCGTTTCATCATGTCCAACCTTTTTCCCTTCATTATCTTCTGGCTTGGTTGACGCATCGTATAGATTGTATAGTATATGATTATACACTATATTAGACAGTATAACTTTACAATTATTATACTGTTATCTTTTCCTCTCCCTCCCCACTATATAACTTTATACTGTTAGACATATTATAAAAGGAGTCAACAGTATAGATCTATATTATCATGTTGTTGCCAAATACTGTATAAGAGTCAACTAGATACTCTTATACTATCTTGTTATCCTTATACGATGCATCAAACGAGCCCAAAATCGTGTTTTCAAACCTAAACACGCAAGTAGCCATTGTTATATATTTGAAAGTACATCGTGATTTTTGGGGAAGAGATATGTGGATCTTCAACTCGACCGTTTCAACTGCTATTAGCAGCTGTGAAGTGACTAATTGTCATAAATTCTGTGACTGTGGGGAGCCTGCGATGTTGTGTACTGCCAGAGATAATAACACTGGTAGAAGGTACTGAGGATGTAGAAATTTACGTGTAAGTAATTTCTAATGTCATAATTTATGCTTTAAGTACCAATGTAAGTAGTTTCCAATGTCCTAATTTTTTTAAATTTTATTTCTTAACAGGTTTATCTTGCAATTATTGCATTTGAATTGACCCATAAATCAAAAAGAGAGGAAGACATGTGATACAACAACAGAGAAAGGTTATTTTTAGACTTCAAGCTAAGTTGGAATGGTGGAAAAAAGTTGTTGCAAGTCTATCTTTTTTTGATGTCATGGCTTTTGTTTAATGTTTACTCCTTAGTGATTGATGTTTTAGAAGTAGTGTGAAGCACCTTGCTTTAGTTTGTTGTGTATCGATGTTATGTCTTAGGCTAAGTTTCAAAAGTAGTGTGAAGTACCTTATAGTTAGGTATAAGTTTGACTATGATGTAGTGTGTAACTCATGTAGGTCAGTTATTTGTTTTAAAACTGACTATGTTATGTTTTACGTAATGTTTGATGATGAATAAAATTTAATATTGTTATTATGATTTGTGTAATGTGTAGCTTGTGTTATTTTTCATCACGTTGGTTGCATGCTGCCTGCAGCAGCACCAAGTCAGCAACACCAAGTTGGGTGCTTGCTGCCTGCAGCAGCACCAAGTCAGCAACACCAAGTTGTGTGCCTACTACCTGCACCAGTCCAAATTGGGTGCCTGCTGCCTGCACCAGTACCAAATTAGGTGCATGATGCTTACACTAGCACCAAATTGGATGTCTTACTGTCTGCAGCAGCACCAAAATATCAACACAAAGTCATGTACAATAGAAAGAAAGTCAAGTATAATACTAAGAAACGATCAAGTATAATTAAGAGGGCCAACACAAATTCAAGAAACTATCAAGTACAATAATACCAACAAAGTCAAGTACAATACTGTCAACAAAATTATACTCTCAGAAGGCCAAGAAATATTCAATGTTCATACAAACATAAAACTAAGAACAAAATTAATAAGAAGTCTATGCACTTCACACAAAAAAACCATTCTAAAGCACACATCAAGGAAGGCCTACAGGTGTTCCATTTCCTATAGATCTATTCACTGAAGCTTGACCTTTATGAAATGATGTAATGCTGTGTCTTTCTCTTGGTGTTTGCCTATCCCATGCTCTAGTTCCACTTACAATTGCAGTACCCTTTCCTTTTCTTCCACCTCTTGTTTCAATGTCCACATTAGGAAAAACAAAAATGTTTCATTAACTCATGCTGATGAACTTTCTCATCTGCTTGTTTCAGATTGTTGTACTTCAACTTCTAGGTTCTTGCATGATTTTCTATTATGCCCATATTATTGGCACCTTCCACATCTTAATAAAGTGTTTTATCTCTTCCATTTGTTGGGATCCTCTTCAGGTTGTTGTTGTTTATCAGCTCCAATGGTTTTCTTCTGGGAGGCTGAATTATGTCTCTTTAGGTAGTTGGCCACATGTCTTCATCATTGATAGGTTCCATGAGTGGTACACAACAATCATAATAAGTATGCTTATTGTAGTATTTGCTAATGAAATCTTCAGACTCTTAACCCTTGAAGTACAACAAATTGCATGTCTATAAGGAATTTGAGTTAGCTCCTAGCATCTGGATGCATATAGGGGTGAAGCTCGGCTCGCGCTCATCTCACTTTAGGCGAGCTCGAGCTCGTTAAGATTTTTTGAAAATTCTAAAAAAGTTTTGTAGGCAAGGAGAGTTGAACCCAAGACCTCTTAGTCAATATTTGTGCAAATTACCACTGAAACCAAGTAACAATTTGTGTTAGTTTTTTTGTATATAAATAGATTTATTATAAATGTATATATAAATAATAAAAAATTTATTAAATAATATTAAACGAGCTAGCTCAAGAGCTGAGCTTTGGAAAAATTGAGTTCGGCTCGTTTTAGTATGCGAGCTTCAAATAAAACTCAAGATTGGCTCGTTTAAAAAACGAGCCGAGCTTGATCCGAGATCTTAACGAGTAGCTCACGAGCTAGCTCGGCTCATTGCCACCCCTAGATGCATATACAAATTATTATCTATATCTGCAAAATAAGTATTCATGTTGCATTTTTACATACGCAAACTAAATTTTCTTGTAGTGAATCCTGGTGTCGAACCTAGGACTGAAGATAGATATGAAGAAAACACAATTGACCCTTTAAAAAAATTAACGATCTCTGTCTCTGTTGCTGTCTCTGATTAGTCAATATTATCAGAGATGGACTCCTTATGTCTAAAAATTAATATGTGAAGTTAACTAAGACAAACGTTCAGTAACATGCATTTTACTCATCAAATAAGGAGTTATAAGTATTAGTGACAAAATTTCTTTATCTCCAATATCTATGTAGTTTTCTTGTCATGATTTTAGATAACTTACTCCTTGAGGGCTATAATAATAATACGTCTTAATCTTAAATACTCTAATATCAATTATACATATATAACTACTGAGAGATTAGCTAAAGTGTTTGGTACTTATTCTCCCACTCTCAGTGCTGAGGTCAAGTATTCCTAATGTAACAAAAAGAAATATATATATATATATATATATATTATATTTATATTATATAAATTTTTTCAAAAAGAAATGATATTTTTAACATAAACGTTATTTTTATTTATTTTTTTGAGTATTGATAAATTTTATGTCATTATAGGGCGTTTGCTTATATCGTTGTAACAAGAATAAACATAATTGCTAATAAGAATCCTATGGTAATTCTGTCATTGATCACTAATCAAGAGAGATCTCACAAATGTTTAGCAAGAGTAAGGTTAAATATCTCCAACTTTTGGAGAATATATTGCATTGTAGGGCGTTTGCTCATATCATCTGCCCACACAGCTTGCTTCCAAATTTGCAACTTTGAGTCCTTGAACAGCTTTATAACTTGTGTCTCTTGTGAAACTCTCGTGAACAAGCAAACTTGCAACCTGTTGAGCATCAGAATCTGATCTCTTTATTTTCTCATCTTTTTCTAAAACATACAGTACTGATCTATTCTGGTTATCCTCCCCATGGGGGGCACACCTAGATATCACCTCTAGTAGTAGGATACCGAATGAAAAAACATCACTTTTCTCGCACCAGACACCTATCAGGAATATACAACCATTTGGCTTATATGAATGCTGGAGTATGATAACAAGAACTGATATATTGGTAAAAGTAGTTGTATTTTTTTTTTTTGGGTGCAAAATCAATCATAGCACTAGAGCAAGTAGATGAAATTTCTTAATAGCACCTAGTGAAGACTTGAAAAGAAACAAGTGAATGACTTACCACTCAACTAGGATGGTAACAAAATAATATAACTAATCCATTTTCACCTTCTATCACAAACAAAGTGATGCAATCATCAATTTGTATAATTGATCCTATACGAGTTCAAATTAAGTTAAACTTATGTCATTATGCAATAAGGCTCATACATCGAGTGAGGCGATTGCAATAATTAAGAGGACACGTTTGTTTTGCATTTTCTCTCAGTATTCTTCCCTAAGAGTGTAACTTTTACTATGACTGTGGATGGGGTTGGAAACTTCACAATTCATGTCTAGTTGTCCATTGACATTTAAAACAACACGGTTAATCTGGATAAGTCTACTTGTACAGTACCAGAAAACAGTCAAAATAATTTGGCTTACCACTGTTCTTTGCCACCCTTGGGATGCAGCTTACGCCAAGAGCCCCACCAGTCAGCACACTAAAGTCGAATAAAATAGGATTGAAATGCTGCAAGTTGATGTAAGTTGGAAGAAGAAGAGTGAGGGAGAATCAACTTAAGCAAGACCTGGCTTGATGGCGAAATGGTTATAGATTTTTCAGCATGGTGCATGGATACATCTCAGTACCTGGTCAAGCATTACATGTTTTGCATCAATATTGCGGACTAGGAAATGTGGCCTCCAAGTGTGCAAAAACTCAAATGTACGTGTAAGACCAATGGCAGCATTGATTCTTCGTTGCCATGGAAAATTATCTGCCACCTCAAACACGAATAGGAATATAAATGCAATCATATGTTAAAGCAGTACCGTCCCCAATGAGATTGTGTAGTGTATCTTTTGATTGCAGTTCATACACAACACCTAAATGATTATTCTCATCCTCATTGCCATATCCCATTAAGCTCACCAAATCATTTTGATTCTTGACTTCAGGATGACACAAGAAAAAGATCTACATCTTAAAAAATAAGTAAAAATTTTTGTATCAAAGTTTGGCTTTTCTAAAATAAATAATATATTACAATTTGGCCATTATGGAAACTGAAAGTACCTCAAGTCTCAAAGAATTATCATTTTTGAGAAGTGGATGTGATGAATTGCAATTACATGATAACAACAAAAGGAAAATAAATCCTTGAACAACCGTTCTTGAATCTAGTATCGACAGATGCTATAACCTGGACAATATTTTATGTCCTAGTTGAATATGATAGTCCCACGTTTAGATCATATGATAGTCTTCGCTTTATTATTTAGTATAAATAAAAATTATGTGTGTAGGCTTATATCCTACAATATTTTATTTTCCTATTTTAGATACTTCAAGGACAAAGGTAATTAGAGAGAATAAATAACTATTTTGTGAACTTCACATACCATGTTGATGCATCCCCTAAATAGGTACCAACTATGGCATAAGATATTTCTTCCTTTCTCTATTTTTCAATAGAAAGACAAGCCTCCAATATCTCAACAATGGTAGATATTGAAGGACGATCTTCAACAGGTGCCATACATTTCAATGACAATTCTGTGACTGCCATTCCAGAAAAAAAAAAAAAAAAAAAAAAAAAATCATATCCAAGTTCTTTATTGAAGCTATCATTAACAAGTGAGTAGCCTATATCAGGTTGAAATTAAGCAGAATCTGACATACACTTATACTTTGATTGGGCCCAAAATAAAGATACTGCATCAATATCATGATGGTACTTGTTAACATAGGAGTATTTATCAACATCAAAGAGACATTTTGTAATAAGTACCATAAGCACCGCACTAAATGAATAAATGTCACTCTCCAATTACTAATCACCTTAGAAAATATTACAAGATTTCAATTAGGAATAGTAATTGGATTAATTAGGCAAGTAAGGAAACAAAATAGTAATTGGTTGTCAGTAAACACAAATAATATGTCAAAAATTCGTATCACCGACCAACTTTATGGTCGGTAATGGAAACCTTTATTTTGCCTACCACCCTTACCGACCAAGTAAGGCTTAGCCTTGAGCTCTTACCGACCAACTAAGTGGTCGGTAATGAGAAATTATTATTATTTTTTGTTAGTTGGCAATAATTAGTTTGAGATCAAATATGCTCAAATTAAAGATAAATACTAAATTTTGCACTTGCTTGATATGTATTAACTCAGAAAAATTTATTTATTGCTTTTAATATTGGAAAAATTATTCAATTATTTTCACAAAATGATTCTAAAATATATTTTTAAATTTAAGAATCTCAAGTTTTTTTTCCTTAAAATAAACTAATTTAAAGAAAATAGCTTGTATTAAATTTACAAATATTATGTTATTATAAGAGAAATAGTCAATAGTTTATTTTGATCTTTCGCATAACGTTAGAATAATTGTTAACTTTTTTCTTTTTAACCTCAAAAATGAGAGCAATATGATTATGCCAATGTTTTCGGATTTAAATAGTCATAGGTTTGAAACTAAAATTATTATAGAATCCATGAAACTTATCTTCAATTCTTTTTTCTTCTTGTAGGAAGGGGTATTATGGTAGAGTTGCCAGTGAATACGAAGAAGGAAGCTCCTCCTCCTTTGAACCACTTATAGAAATCGAGGCGTGGAGTGTTATCTGTCAGTCCAAGGTTAGATTTTGTGGCTTTAATTGTACCATACTCTGGACTCCTACTCACAGCAAATCATACTTTATCTTCCAAGAAGGTTTCCTTTTCTTGGAAGATGAATGTTCACTAAGAAATGATGCAAGCATCAATTTTCACAGATTTGCATTTATCTTTAAAAATTAAGAAAATAATCATACTTGCCAGAAAAAAAAGTAAGTGGAATGCATGTGGTACAAATAAGTTGCCCTCAATGTGGTCCTTAATTGTAGATATGTGGAAGATTTTCTTGTTGTGACCATAACGAGTTTGACCCAAGCGAACATGGACAATTATCCTGCCCAGCTGCCTTTCTATATAACAACTCGTAATTTACAAGTAAACAAAATCAGAGTACAAAGGTAAATGCATTGGAAGGTATTCAAAAAGTTTGTGGATTTTCACATTAGAGTACTATATAAAAAGAAAATATGAAACAAAACAATGCATGTACTTGTCTTGAAACTTAGCCACGTCGTCAACAAATTTGATTATTTGTGGAAAATGTACTTGTCATGAAGTGTAGCGAATTTTTGTCCAGGGTAAATGTACGAATGCCGAGGTTGATGAAGAGTGTAAGGGAAGTATGTTTTAACGTTCAATAAGGTAAAAAGCTATATGAAGTGAAATCTATCTAGATTGAGAACATTTATTGCCCAAATTTCTTAACATGGAATATGAAAATTACCTCAATATATTTATATACAAAAATTAACATAATTACAGAAAAAATTAAATATGCTTGATTGGCAATGGTTGTAGCTGATTTTTTTTTTTTTTTGTGCAAGACAAGAAACTCACTTGACTGCCAAGAGTTCTCCACGGCCAAGACAAGAAACAAGAAGCAGAGTATGTGTATTCGGTGAACAGAGAAGAATAACAAGAGAATGAAAGGCGGTGGGGGTTTAAAAAAAGAGAAAGGAAAGCTGGATGAATAAAAAAAAACAAGTAATAACAAAAGGTAAAGTTCAAGTCAAGTTTCTAAATGAGGCAGTGTAAAATTTTCCTAGCTATATGTATTTATATATATATTTATTCCAATTGCTTCTCTTTGTTTATACTATATTTTACACATAGCTAAAATTTTACATAAAACAAAATTCAAAAGAAAAAAAATTAAGGTCAAAGTCAAACAAATTCATGATGCATATTTATTCACTTTAGCTTTATTTTATTTATTATCGTTTTCACCTATAATCAAAAATTTTAATAGCTAAATTTCTAAAACGAAGTACTAACGTATCAGGTTATAACAAATTATTGCATGAGTTGTGCACAATATATAGTATATATAATTTTTAATCTTGACGAAACAATTAATTAAAAAAATTGTCACTTTTTAAATATAAATAGTAATAAAATTAAAATTTTTGAATGAATATGACACGATTTAAATATAAAAAATAACATAATTTTTCATATCTTGATGGGAGGTACATATTTATTTGATAAATAAGTGAGTCAAATGAAAATCATATACTTCATGCATGTTTCTCTTTAATCCTCACCCTTGTTCCGACATGGTCTAACAAGTTGATATGTCAGCTAACCTAGACCTAGGTCACGAGTCAACCCCTTGCTGCTTTGACATGGTAAAATGGTTTAGGGCGTGGTCTAACAGGTCAATTTGCCCCCCTAACCAGGCCATCTTCTCAAGTCTTACCCCATTGACAAGGGTTTAACCTTTAGAGTCTAACAGGGAGCGATATATCCTAACATCTTGTAATCCCTAGGACTGACCCCGTAATGGTTCGAGCCATGGGACTATGTCTATTGACCTTGTTTACCATTCTAGGGGCATTAGGCATGATTGGGATGAATTTTGGCAGGCTTCCTTGGTGCTAATACCCAGACGTCATACGGGCTTCCTTACGTGGGTTTTCATGGGCAGGGCTTGGATGACTCTTGGGCAGGCCTTCTTAGCGTTAATACCCAAACGTCATGCGGGCTTCCTTACATGGGTTTCACCAGGTAGGGCCGAGATGACTCTTGGGTAGGCCTCCTTGGCATTGATACCCAAACATCATGCAAGCTTCCTTATGTGGGTTTTCCTTTCAGGATATTTTCCTGAGTCTTGGGTTGAGCTTCGCTTTCCCACGAGGTAAGTCTCTTTTGGAGGTCTTCAAGTTGTTACACTGTGTTCTAGCTAGAGAGCTGTGTGAAGTCGAGAAATCTAAATTATATGGATTTCTCACAGACGACGCCAATGTTAATGTCGTAATTGTCCAACTTTGAGGTCTGCTCAAGTGGTCTACTCGTAAGGCCGCAGAGGTGATCCTTGGGTTATCCACATTTCTTCTCAAGGATCTCCTCTAGTCAGGAGGTCTACTCCTATGCTCCTCTGTCGTGCTGCAAGGAGTCCTCAGGTACTCTTTGGTAGACCTTAAACATATAAGAGAAAGGAAAGGTCAGGCACTGTCTGAAGTTTCTCCCTGAAGCTCAAGCCAAAGAAAGGAAAAGCTGTATGTATGGGAGTTTTTGATGAGAAGAGCTTACTTGGGCTTGAGAGAAGAGTTCATATTTATAATAAAGTCTTGGACTAATTAATTGGGCCAAGTGGGCCTAGGTCAATTGATGTATTAACAGGTTGTATTGGTCGAAGGAGCTAAAGAAATCAATATATTCTTTTCAATTTATTTTAGCACAATTATTGATAACAATTTTCAAATAAAAATAATAATGAGTAATAAATATCCAAAAAGAATAAAAAGAGAAATAATATGAGTATATATTGCAATTTAATTTGATGGGATCTCCGTTTATTTAATTGGATTATTAAGGGTATTATCATCTTTATATGTTTTTAAATTATATACATGGGCTGCGTTTTCAGTGATTTTAACTGTGTAAATAGTCATTGCCTAAAAATTATTATACCTGCAATTAAAATTTTCAGAATGTAACTTGTATATTTCAGAATGTGGTGTGCACTGCAATTCCAAGTATAAAGTCTAAAGTATGTTCAACGTAGAAATCTTGGAATTGACCAATGACCATCCTAAATTCACATTTGGAGCTCAATTCCATGTGTTAATTGTAAAGTTAGAAGAACGTGTCCTCTCAACGCAAGGTCATTTACAAAAAAAACTTCAGCCGTCTAGTTTGACCCAAAAAAAAAGGAGAGTAATCAGAGTAGACATAACATTAATGAACGCAATCCAATTCGATTTGACATGAAGTTATTAAATTCTAGTTATTTTGAGATAGACATAATTTAATCTGATCGAGACTGACCCACTTAATATGAACTAGACTTAACTTGCATATCTAATTAGCCTTCTATATAATTTTTTTGTGTTCAATTCAGTAGTCAATCCAGTTATAATCTGGTCCAACCAAAACATAACCCATCATGCTATATTTCAAATCAAATATGAGAATCAAGTCAGTTAATTAGGCTTTAAAATATTTATATATGATTGAATTGAATATTATAGTATGACTCAATCTGATAAATAAAATTATCATTTTTAGTCATAAATATCTTTTTAAAAGATCAAAATCAACAAGTGTGACCTGAAATTACATATACAGTAATGATTGAATAGAACATTCAATATTTGTGATGTATTCTCTTAATTATAGGAAAAAAATAAATTAAGTAAAAAAGATAGCAATTTCTTTTCCTATAGCTTAGTTTGTTAAGGTTGCCATTGAATCCATTAATTTTTTTTGTGACACTTAAAAGAGCAATACGCTAACTAGAATAAAATTATCAAATTGACCATTTATAATAATTGAGCAAATATGAAATGATGTTTCCCCAATTTTCCATAAATTACACGTTTGCTTGCTATAGCAAAGAATGAATGACTTGTCATTATGATATTGTCTAACAAGCATTGTTAAGGTGGGCATGGAAAACACTTCCTCTACATATCGCGACAAATGACGCAGCATAATTGATTTGACAGAACAAATTGTACCACAAAACATTAGCCTCGTTGCTGGGTCGAATCAAGGTCAGGATGTCTTTCTGCTGATTTGTGCTTTGCTTCTTTACATTTTTTTTGTTTTTGGTTTTCTTTTATTTGGCAGACTTTGTAGTGAAATCCTTCCAGGAGAGCTTTTTGGGTCAATTTGAATAATGTCCTTGATTTGAACAAAGAGGATTGCGATTCAAACAAGAACTAGCACTTTTTCTAACTAGTTGGTTTGTTTATTCTCTTTGTCTTGGTCTGAGTTTAAGAGTATTTTGGGATCACCAAAACTATAAAATTTAATTTATTCTAAATGAATTGTTATTAAAATCTTGTGTTTGAAACTCATTATATAAAAAAATTCAATTCATTTTAAATCTCATTTTCATTTTGAATTCTTACCAAAATTGATTTTATTTACAAAAAATTCAATTCATTTGGCCTTCAAAAAATTGCTTGGACACGTTTACTTTTAATATTTGTCTCATTTGCACAAATGCTCTCAGACCCTACTCTTCTCTCTCAGACCCTACTCTTCTCTCTCAATCCCTCTCTCTCACAACACTCATCTTTTCTCTCCCATTCTGATTCTTAACCCATCTCTTTTTCAAACTATAATAAACCATAAAAAGAAATTGGCCAAGAAATAGAGGAAGAGAGAGAGAAAATGGTCAAGCTTAGAGTGAGTATATAATAATTATATAGAATTAGGGTTAATATTGTAAAAATGTTAAATTCAATTGAATTCTATTATTATTTTTTACATTCCAAACAATGTAATTCTATTAAATTGTATCAACAAGATGATTTGTTCCAAATATTAAAAAAAGAATTAAATTGAATTGAATCGAATTCTTTTATAAATTATTCCAAACTTACTCGAAAGGTTTAAAGGGTCTGAGTAATTGAAAGTTGAAAGGGGGTTGTGAAGTTCTTTTGGCAGTGGCTGATTGATTTTGCTTTGGGCAAGATTGTGTGCTTTGTAGCTTACAATCCTAATCTTTCAAGCCAGGGTGTTTTTCTGCTGATTTGTGCTTTGCTTCTTTACTTTTTTTTTGTTTTTTGTTTTTGGTCTTCTTTTATTTGGCAGACTTCGTTGTGAAGTCCTTCCAGTAATGCTTGTTGGGTCTTTCCCCACGTGTTGCTTTTCAGTTCTTTAATCTGGGACTGTTTGGTTTTTCAAGGCTTAATATGTCCTTGGTTATATCTTGATTGCTAGCTGTTAGGAATTTTCAAAAATTATAAAGGAGATTTTAATAAATTTAATACAATAATAAAGTGTTAAATTTAATTGAATTCCATTATTATGCACATTCCAAACAATGTAATTAAATTAAATTTTATTAAATTGTATCAACAAGATGATTTGTCCCAAACAATTAAAAAAGAATTTAATTGAATTGAATTAAATCGAATCGAATTTCATTGAATTAAAATCAATTCTTTTATGGATTTGTTCCAAACTTATTTGAAATATTTAAAGTGTCTGAGTAATTGAAAGTTTAAAGGGGATTGTGAAGTTATTTTGGCAGTGGCTGATTGCTTTCGTTTTGGGCAAGATTGTGTGCTTTGTAGCTTACAATCCTATTCTTTCAAGCCAGGGTGTCTTTATGCTGATTTTGTGTTTTGCTTCTTTACTTTTTTTTTTTGGCAGACTTCGTTGTGAAGTTCTTCCAGAGTGCTTGTTGGGTCTTTCCTCACGTGTTGCTTTTCATTTCCTTAATCTGGGACTGTTTGGTTTTTCAAGGTTTAATATGTCCTTGGTTATATCTTGACTGCTAGATGTTAGGAATTTTCAAAGATTATAAAGGACATTTTAATAAATTTAATACAATAATAAAGTTATAAGTTTTACTTACTTTACTTCTTGAGTCATGTAAAATATAATAGTATTAGGAATATGAATAAATCATTCTTCTACATACTCATTCTTCTACTTCTATTGTTTCTTCTTTTATTTATGACATGCCTATTTGAGTCATGTAAATTATAATAGCATTATGAGTATGAATAAGCTAGGAGCAATTTCTGTTGAGTCATCTAATGACTTAGATTATATAAAACTTGCATTAAGTTAAAATAGTCAGGAAGTCTTTTAAAAAGGTAGGAAAAAGTACATAACTATTAGATCCAATACATTATGACATATCTGAGTTAGAAGGCACTCTTCCTAGTGGTGGTGAAAGGTATTTCATAACAATTATAGATGATTGTTTCTTTATGCAATCTCATTACATTAAGAAAGTGTTAAAAAAAAAATTAATCATTCCATAAAATTAATATATAATGAAGAAATGTGTATTTCACAATTAGAGTATTCAAATATGATAGGATGCTTAATGTATCTAAAATATTGTACTAGATCAAATATGGTTTATGTGGTAGGTGTTTTGAGTAGGTTTACTCATAAACCAAGAAAGGATCATTGGAATGTTATTTCTAGATTTAAAATACCCTAAAGGCACAATGAATTATGATTTTAGTTATGGGAATTTCCCATCAATATTAGAATGTTACACAAATGCAAGTTGGTTAACAAACTCTATTGAATCAAGATGCACAAGTGGTTGGATTTTTAATTACCATGGATGGATGAGCAATTTCTTGGGGCTCCAAGAAACAAATCTTGATTGTACATTCCACTATGGAGTCTGAATTTATTGCATTAACAATGACAATAAAAGAGGCATAATAGCAAAGTGCATAATGTGAAGTCAAGGCATATCATTTAAGAGATAATTATGAAAGTGAATAAATATTTGGCGAACATAGCTTTGGATAGTCAAGATTGCAAGTTTGATTGGTTGCAGATTCCTCCCCCTCTTCGTCTTATTGTGGAAGCTGAAAGCATAGGAGTTGCTTGGCAGCATAAGAGAGCTATTGATATTTAAGTTATTTCTTGTTTTCTTTTTTGTTGTTTTGTTCTTCTTTCCTGCTTAACCACTATATATATATTTCATTGTTTGTGCATATTTTCCTAACATTAGCTCTGTTAGCTAATGATATATATGGTGTCATTTGTACTTTACAATTAATTATATCTAATATTAATGAGAATTAAAACACTTAATATAACCATCTTTTCATCTTCTTATTCAACTTTGAATATTTTAATTTACAATTTTTCAACTTTTTAAGTGTAACTTTTGATATGTTTCTCATTTATTATGTTAAATAAATTCGTATATTTACACAAGTTATATACAAGTATTTAATTATAATAATAGCTTATTACGATCACAAAAGAATAGAAGTGTGAAATTTTTTTCTTTCGTCAATGTAATTTTAGTTTAATTGGCTAAAATAGAAGTACTATTATTAGAAATTCTAAGTTAAAACCTCTCATGGTTAATATTGTCTCTTTTATGAGGTATTTGTTAATTAAGGAGTACTCTGTTGATTATTATGAATGTGCTCCGTATTGTTCGTAAATATGTTTTTTTTTTTTTTAATTTAAAAGAAAAAAGAAAAAAAGGAAGAATTTATTTTTGGTTTAACCGTGATGTGTTTTATAATGTAACTAATTTACTTCTCTTTAGCCAAATTCCTAAAGCTTGCAACTGTGCAACTTAGCCCAATGTCCTTTTCACCTCTTTAATAATCGTTTTCAGAAGCCCTTTACTCTTCTCTCGCCCTAATGCCCTTCATGATTGACATAAGAATTTGTTAAGATAAAAAGAACTGTTGTTAATGGAGTCTGATTCTAATGAGTTATTCCCATCTTTAGTATTCTATTTTGCTTGGTCTTAAATACATACCAATTAACCAATACAAGGGGAAATGGGAAAAAGAAGAAGAAAGAATACAAAAGAAATGAAAAGGTAGCAGAAGTATAATTTTGATGAATAAACCATAATGGATGAGAGGTCATTTTTGACTTTATAAATACCAACTCTTTTGCCCATTGCTTCCATTTTCTGATATCTCTTGCTCTTGTGATTTGTGGCCAAGAAGAAGGAAAACCCAAAGACTGAAACCTCTGTTTCTGTCCTTAATTATCATCTCCCCCCTTTTGTTTTCTCACCAGGTTAGTAATCAAAATACTCAAACATCATCTCTTAAAAATTTCCAGTGCTTCACCTGTTTTGGTTCAATCAATTTTTTCCACTTGAAACCCAGATTTGGTAGCAAGATTTCCGTTTGTTAAGCAAGAAACCATAAGAAAAAGGAATGAAAATTTTGAGCTTACAGAGGCTGCTACATTTATTAGATTTTATTCCAGATTTTCATCAATCAAACAAGAACAAATTTTGGTTCCATAAATCTGTTTTGTATGAGGAAATGTTTGATCAATTTTCTGATCTGATTCAACTTTGCAGCCATGGACTACACAAACCAATCCGTGTCAGTCTCACCCCAAAGAAAGATGGGAAGGGGAAAGATTGAGATCAAGCGGATAGAGAACACAACTAATCGTCAAGTCACCTTCTGTAAGCGCAGGAATGGTTTGCTCAAAAAGGCATATGAATTGTCTGTGCTTTGTGATGCTGAGGTTGCTCTAATTGTATTCTCTACCCGTGGCCGGCTTTATGAATATTCCAACAACAGGTACCGTTCTTCTTCACCTGAATAGTTGAGAAATTTTGCCTAGTAGGCTACCACTTTCTGTGGGCTTCCAATTTTTCCATCTGAGAAGGGCCTTTAAGATTTTGTTTCTGAAATCTTGGTAGTTAGAACAGATGGGTGTTTTTTTGGTAAATATTTTTGCTTCTGCAATGGATCTTGTGAAGGATTCAAGCACAAGAACATAATCATTTTTATGTTGCAGTTTAAGATTTAGTTTCTTTCCTCTCCTTCTCTCTTCTTCTATAACTAAGATTCACTTGTCTTTTTTTCTTCTATTTTGTTTTATTCCTTTTATGTGTTTTTTTTTTTTTTTGTGTGTTTTCCTTATTTCTGTTTATGATAATTTTTCTAGTTCTTGGTTTGATGAATACATAGCCCATTCCCTTCATCTCCTTGACACTTCCTTAATAGTACATGAATTTCAAGAAATTGTCAACACCTCTAAAATGAAATAAAAAGTACATTAGGGTTTGTAAAATCCAAGTTTGGGTTTCTCAAGATATGCAAAAATCTTTCCTTTTCAACCAAACCACTCACACCCTGATGAAATTTCCATCCTTAATCATAAACTTCCCTTCAGACCCACCTGCAAGATTCCAATCAGTAGAAAATAACCCAAAATTAGGGTTTATTAGCAGCTACAAGAGATGGGGTTGGGTAACAGTTGAATCGAAAGGAAATTGAAACTTCAAATTGGTAAAAAGGATGTTCAGTTTTTTTATTTTTCAGGATCAAAATTTTGCCCTTTTTTAGATAATAGTGTGGTTATATTCTGGTTACGGTTTTAATGCCCAGACTAGGATTTGTCTTAGTTGAAACTTGAAAGAATCTTTGGTCATGTCACACATGATTTTGCAGTTCTTGACTTCTGACGAAAGAGTTTATGTCATGATTCCTTGGCTCTCTCTTTTTCAATCACTTGAACGCTAAATTTAACTTCAATGGTGCAAATACCTCACGGGTAATTTTCCTTTCTTTGCACTTCAAACTCTTTGCTGTCTCTTTCTCAGTAAATTTTTTTTCACAAAACAGCAAAGAAAGGACTCAGAGAGTGATAGAGAGGGATAAGCCAATAGGATTTCCCTAACTGCGTCATCATCATAATGTCACCATTCTTGGTATTACAGACTGGGGCTTTGCATTTGCTGAAAATCTTGCATAGATATATTTATGAAAGTCATAGATAATGTCATCATAGTCTATGTGTTTGTGTTTATGCGTGAGAGAAAAAAAAAAAAGAAAAGAAAGAAAGAGAGAGAGAGAAGGGGCCAGAGACAATGTACGACAACTGAGAGCTAATGGTGTGTTCTGACACTGAGCAATTGGCCTACCAAGCAATGAGAAGAGCGTACAACAAGTGATGTTGAGCTCTTTAAAATATAATAAACCGATTATTTTAGAGATTCTAGTGAATTTATCGAGGTGGATAATAAAATGTAGTTATGGGGATGAAACACTGTGTAATGGGTTTGTGCCAAATGGCAGAGCTATAGCTATGGATTTAGCTCAACCAATCATATATGGGAAAGAGTTGCCAGCGTGGCAGATACAGCAAATCAGTAGCTCGACGAAATTAAGGTATCAGCAAATCCAAAGAAGCGAACATGTAAAAATAAAAATATTTTATGAGATTAATTTATAATAACTAATCAGTCAATTTGACTAAGTGAGTTAGGTCATGTAGCTTTAAATTAGGGTTACGTATTAGGTTCAATTAACTGAGAGAAGTGGATGATTTGACCGTTAAGAAGAAGTCACTTGGTGACTTTGTGTTTAATCTCATGTTCTCACCTTAAATAGCTATCATTATTATTCATCACAAGTTTTTTTGTTTGTTTGTTTGTTTTTTTTTTTTTTTTTTCCACCATCAAGAAGATTTATATAATTACAGAAGGATAAAGTACAACTCAACACTTATGAATGTGTTTTTGTTTCAATATAGCTTTTTATAGGGCATCACTTATTTAATTGTTAATATTACAGCTGATGCTATTGCTGTAGTACGACTAATAAAAAATAGAAAAAAAATTAAAAGATAATCGACATTGTTACATATAAAAAAAAAAAATTATGATAAGAAAATCAAAAAATTAAAAGAATTATGGATATTTAGGCGCCAATTGCCAAATATCATTAAAATCGCTTTTGGAAAGCTATATAACAGTTAATGGTCTCAATTTGACATATACATATACATTTTGACTATTTTATGACAATAACTATTTTTCATATCAAAATTTTTTTTTTAAAATTTCGTATTTGTTTTGGATTAATAGGACGCATCCAATAATAGAACACAATCCACACCCAGTGTAAATAAAATCAAAATTTTAAAATCTATATAAACTAATGATAAATTAATACAAATTGACTTCTAGTTCCTCTGTACTGTTTCTTTTTCAATATCGCGTATGTATGTCTATTGCTAAGATAGTTTACTTGGGCATTGGTGCTTAATTTTAAGGATCTCTACTTATTAAGGACTAATTAGTATGATTACACATTTAATTTGTAGTATAAATACATGTATGAAAAATATACTTTTTCTTTAATTTGGTTAAAATTAAAATGGACAAATGAAAAGAAAAAGTATCTAGATTTACTTATTTGATTGTTTTAGTTGAGGTCAAAAGGTATAAATTGATGCTATTACTAGAGTTTCAGCTTATACAGAGTAAGAGGTTTGATGAATTAAAGTTTTTTGTGTTGATGTAGTTTATACAGTGTAAATTTTGTAGCTAAGTAGGTTTGAAGATTCCATTAACATGATCCACCCCATATATATATATATTAAGATTGATCAAATTTTGTAGAAGCTCTATTAATTTTGTGATATATGAAAAATTATATTCAACGTAGGCTAATAGACGACGCCATAGTTAAGAAGTGTGACTTGGTGCAAGTGGTAGGTGTTAGATAGGATAGAAGAGGACCAAAATTTACATAGAGGTAGTCATTGAGAATGATATGATTGCTTTAAGCATTACTGAAAATGATACATTGAATCAAGGAGAATGATGAAAAATGATTTATATAGTCAACTCCAACTAGTTTGAGATTTAAAGTTTAGTTGAGTTGAGTTGATAGAAAATCATATATGAATGATGTTTTCCACTTTTCTGCTGAAATTTGGTTGCATACTAATGGAAATGATTGTTTGGCTCATTACACCTTTAGGTGCAAAACAAGGTGATCAAGTCTCAACTCCATAAACCCTAACTCCTATTTGAATAAATTATGACAAAATATTATTTTATTGCAGTGTGAAAGAAACTATTGATAGGTACAAGAAAGCTTTTGCAGATTCTTTTGGTACTGGATGTGTTTCTGAGGCTAATGCTCAGGTATATTACAATTACTTACTCTTCAATTGATGTAAAATTAGTTTGTAATTAACTATAACGAAATATATTAACACTAGCCCAATGGTATTATCTCAGTTTTACCAACAAGAATCTTCCAAATTGCGCGTGCAAATTAGCAACATTCAGAATTCAAACAGGTAATTGCCTCAAGTGAATTTGATCAGTTTAGTTCTTTTAAAGCTGATCAATTCTAGTATTCCAGGAACATTCTTGGTGAATCTTTGAGCTCTATGCCTATCAAGGACCTCAAGGGCTTGGAGGGTAAATTAGAAAAAGGCATTAGCAAAATCCGATCCAAAAAGGTTTGTATATTGTAACTAGACAATTGATTAAGTAAGTGACTTGATCATTTTTTTTTTCTGCTTAATTATTATGTATTTCCACTGACAAGTTTAACTTATCCTCATATTTACACCAGAATGAGCTGCTGTTTCAGGAAATTGAGTACATGCAGAAGAGGGTAATTTTCATTTTGTTCAAACTTGTCTTCCTTAAATAGTTCTAAATATCATTGCCTTTTTAGTTTGTTTGTGCACTGTCTGCTATTGGTTATTACCAACATGAATAAATGTCACTAAGTCAGTTAATTATGTGCCTATAAAATGTGCTCTTTGCTTGTATGCAAGACTTTTTCGAGTTAATTAACCAATATGATTATTATTATAATGCATTTTGCAGGAAATAGACCTGCACAACAAGAACCAGCTTCTCAGAGGAGAGGTCTCTCTCTCTTCCCAAAAGTTTTGCTATACTTGTACAACCCTAGTTATAGAATATTACATACTTATGAGATTTTTTTGACGGTGTAGATAGCTGAAAATGAGAGGAATCAGCATAACATGGATGTGATGCCTGGAGGATCAAACTATGAAACTTTGCAGTCTCAGTCATCATTCGACCCCCGAAACTACTTTCAAGTGAGTGCATTACAACCCAATTACTCACGGCATGACCAGATGGCACTTCAACTAGTGTAAGGACCTCCCCATCTAGAGTTATTTGATCATTATTGTTTCATGCAAAGATAATGTGCTTCATCTTCTTACATGTTGTCATTAGTCTTAGTTCTTTTGTTACATACTGCATGCCATCACATTATTTCTTGTCTTGAATGCTAGTAGTTCTGCTGATTATTTCCTGGATTTAATACGAAAGACTAAAATTTATAAACTCAATTAAAAGAGAAATTTGTAACTTCTTTCTACTCTTGTGCAGCTGATCTTAACAAGGACTTGGAAGTATCTACATTCCATCAATGGCATCTGATATAACACCAGATCATAAATTATGCCACAGGTATTGTCAAGTACTAGGTATAGTAGAAGTCAAGTTTGCTTTTGTATGGAAGGGTTGAAGGTACTCCAGTGTGTATTAGTGGCTTTGTAGACATCCATAAGAGCTGTATGCTATTTGGGAAGGCTTCTTTGGTCTCTTTGTTCAGTGCATGAACTAAAATTGTGTAACTAAAGCCTTTAACATATTCTTCATCATCTTGTGTGATCTAGTTTCTGTATTTCGCTTGTGACATTGAGTTGATTGATTATCTATTTCTTCAGTTAACTAATTTATACTAATAAGTAGACGAATCAAAATTGAGTTGCACTCATTTGTGTATGCAAAATTGTAGTCCCTATTGGACCCGCTTGTTTCTTTTTTCTAATTGTTAATTTTTTTACACGGATATCAGATCATTAATCACTTTTAATATAATATGTAAAAATAGTAAATTAATCATGACATATCAGATTATTTGATTAGAATTAAGGGATGATGATTAGCTTGAACGCTTTCAGATTTTGATAATCAATTATTGGTTCAAAATTGTAACTATTTAAAATAAAATTCAAAGATTTAACATAATCAAAATTCATTAAAAGTAGATATCAATGATCATTGCCAATTGAGATTCAGATGGGCAAAATGTGCATCAGGTTGATCTTTCTTAAATTGATCGACAAGTGGCTTAAGATTATCATGAAAGCTCAACAAAGTGTATCAAAATGTCCTAGCATCAGAAAGTGAAAATTCCGGCCCACGCTATATGACTTTCAATGAAAATTATTTGGTATCATGATTTTTATAGTTTACCTATAAATATTGAAAAAGATATTGTATAGTTGTATGTTCTTAATTTCTTAGAATTGAATTGAGAATTTCATTTTTAATTTAAAGTATAGGCATACTTAAAATTGTAATTCGCCAGTCAAATTCACTTTTGTGCATCTAAACAGACTTTTATTTTCATTTCTTATAAATCACATTTCAAATGTACAAAATTGGTACTGCTCCTTTTAAAAAATTTGGATGATCAATATCTGAAAATGTTTGCATCAATTTTCATATAAATGAAACTATTTGTTCCCTAAAAACAAATGAGAAAAATTTATCCACCACTAAACTAAGTGTGAGGTTTCATTGAAGTATATATTTATTTAAAACTTTATAATCCAAGCATTATAATTTCATTTTAGCGATTAGAATATATATAACTATATTAATGTGTATATATATATATATAAGTCACAATTAATTTGTAAAGTGAAACATCTTTAATTTGCATCTATAACATGTGAGTATAAAATAACTTGATATTAAGCCAAATAAAGATAAAAAATACACAAGAAAGAATTGTAATTGGAAATTAACTTTTAAGTAAATATAAATAAGAAATTATTTAATATCTTTTTCTTCTTCATTACTGCTGAACTAGGCCACTGATATCTATTGGATAAGTGTCAAAAGGGCCAGAAGCTTTATATGATCTTGTTGCAGCAATCTTGTTCACAGGCTCAGTAGGATGGAAGGAGTCCCAGAATATGTATTCAGTCCTATTCTGGCATGGTGTTTGAGAAGGAATACATAGACCATTCTTCCCTACTGGGCAGCACCCAACATTGAAAACTTTAAAACCTAGAAAAAAAAACCCGAAATTTTATGTTATACCTAGTGCCTTCAAATTTAATTCAAAGTAAAATACCAATTTAACAATAACAATAGATACAATTATCAAAATCATTTTACCAGCGGATGTAAGATCGCCAGATAATAATGCGGTAGTGTTGACATAGATGAATTTAGCATCGGAAAGTTCGTTATTGAGTTGATCAACTAGTGATTTAAGTTTGTCATTGAAAATTTGTACTGCACTGTTCATTTCTTCCACACATGACGTTCCATTTCTTCCATTAGAGAACAAAGCATTTGGAGTGCAACCAATTAGTCCTAGTCCAACCAAGGCAAACTTTCTTGCTCCAAGTTGGTGCAAAGCCTGTTTATAACATAAAATAACGAAAATATTAATAATTAACCTCTGATTTTTTAAAAATCAATGAATAAAAGAAAGAAGCATACCCTCAATTTTAGACTGTATTGGTCAATAAGAACACCAGCGTATTGTTGAAGGCTGAAAAGACGGCTTGTAGGGTAAAATTGGGGCATGAAATAATTGTTTACATAATCATTACTACCGATTCCAACGTAATATAGGCACTTGTTTAAGTGTTCTTCAGCTATGTCATTTCTCCTAAGTGTCTTAGTAATACGTGAGATTGTAACTTTGTGATGGATTAACTGTAAACCTAAACTAATATGAGCACCCTGCATTGAGAAAATAGCAACATGTCAAATTATGTTTATAAACTCTTACAAATAAAGCTATTAGCTGAAAGCTAAAAATATATAGTTATAACATTGGATATTGTACTGGTAAAATTAAAACTTTGGGTTTGCTTGAATTGGAGACAAGACTAGGACTATAGTTTCTGCCTCACTGTAATTTTGATGTATGTTTGGATGGTTTAAAATCTATGATTTGTGTGTAAATTAAAAAAAATGGCATTCATTTATAGTATGTGTTTGAATTATCTAAAAGTTTGTTAGTGGAAGGATAAAAAGAAAATAATGCCAACAGATAAAGAGCATAAAAGAAAAAAATAAAAAGGTGGGACCGCATCTTGTGATGCGTGGCCTAGAATTGTCCCTAGGCTACTCATCACCTAGAATTGTCCCTAGGCTACTCATCAGACGCACAGCTTGGTATGCGTGAGACATAAGCCGTAGTGTGTCAATTGGGCAGTGTCCATAGCCTAAGCAGCCCACGCATCCCAGGACAGGCGACCATGTCCCAAAGACATGAATCCAAATGGGACCTTATAGGAGATCACATCTCAAGTTCAAATTTCAATTACAATTAATGGAGACAAAATATTAACATACTCATTTTTTGGATATTAAGTATAGACAACAGTTACCAAATTCTGGCCAGTTTCATCGCGAATTCCTGATCCACCAGAGGCATAGTTCACACCTTTGAGTATATCTAGGCCATCAGCAGTTGCAAAGGGTGGAATAAGATTGTTAAACCCCAATAGTTCAGCTGCAATGCCAAATGTTAGAAGGAACAAAGAAAGGGAAAAAATTGATATTTTTAAAGCAAAACAAAAAAAAAAAAAAAAAAATAGATGAACAAACCTATTATATCAACCCCAGTTCGACCATTGGTAAATCTTCCAGTTGGTCCAGTTAGAAAGTCAATCCCATATGGTTGGTAATTAACCTTTGCTGATGTTAATAGATTGTTGTTATTTCCATTATCAGATAAAGAGTCTCCAAAAATGAAAAAGCAAGGTACTTGTGGCTCTCCATGTACAAAACCTTGCTTGTCTAATACACCCCAAAGGACTATCACCCCCAACCAAATTATAGTCTTACAAGCCATTATAAATAAGAGGAAAATTGATGAGGCTAGGAAGAAATTATTATAGATCTCATAGGAAGGAGTTTATATATAGGCTGCAGAACCAATTTTCATTATTCAAAGTCAAAGAAAAACAATACAATAATAAAGAACATGAAATTGATATCCACAGTAACAACTTTGGCAGCATTCTTTGAATTGTATTCTTGGAATTTCTTTGGGGAGATCATGTGTATATGTTCATGACCACTCAATGAAAACCAATTCGAATGAAGAACCTGCAAGTGCCAATTAATAATTCTAATTTTAAATGTTGCTTTTTCTTTTTAATATTTTTGGAGCTAAAAGTCAGATATAAAATATATATAAGAATCTTTGTTTCTCATAAATAACATTATCTTCCTCATTTTGTGGGGATATCATGAAATAATCTTTCAACTTTATATTAAGTCTCCCGCACGCCTCAACAGGAGAAAAAGAAATTCAGTTACAAAGTTAATATAAATATCTATATCTGTACCATTCTAAAAATAAGATATAATTTAAATATCTAAAATATGTAGTAAAAATCACTCCTAAATGCATCAAAAATAAGGTGTCAATTAGTTTAATTGGTTTGAAGTCTTAGTGTCATTCCAATGACCTACAATCAAGTATCACCTTTACCAAGAACAAGAAATTTACGGGGGAGAGAGAGAAAGTTATGGCCACTTGTTGCTAAGGATGTGCAACCAGGCTGGATGGAGGTCAAATATCACCCGACAAGACCAAGTCAAGTATACTAAAATCACATTATTTTGAAAGTTAGATGGTCGAGTTAGAGAAAATTTTACTCCATATAAAATTTGAGAAGGTCAATTTTGAAAACTGTATAATTGATAATTATTTTTAAACTATATTATAAGGTTTAAAATATTTATAAAAAAAAACTAGTAACTCATAAATTTTTTATTAAATAAGCATAAATTAAAAGTGTTTAGCATTACAAAAAGTATAGTTAAAATATAAAATAACAATACATATGTAATACTAAATTAAAATTTAATTTTATAAAAAAATAATTTAAAAATAATAAGAAATATTATAGAGTGGGTCATGTTAATCTAGGTTTAGGTTGAAAATTTTTGAAGCCGATGACTTGATCCGACACGAATTAAAAATAATGTCATTTAACTTTAAACACAGTTCTTGGTTAATTGTTGAATTTTGAACCCGTTCAAGTGGGTTGGACCCTGGTTAACGGGTTTTTTGCACATCCTTATTTGTTGCTACGGAGCAAAAAATATATTTAAAAGATACATGACTTTGTTGGCGCTAGATGATCAAACCTCGCATTCACCAATAATAGGAGATTTAGGAGAAAGAGAAACAGCTTCCTCATGTTAATAGTAATCCCAAAAAATTGTAAAAAAGATACATGGCCTTCAAGGCCCAAGAGCTACAACAAAACTCAAGTACTGTACATTAATCTGTACATATCTACTAACAATTATAACAACATTTGGACTCAAATTAAGTCAATGTAAAACAAATCCACTCTTCTTCAATAATTAGAGCTGAACTAGGTGATTGATATCCATGGGGCAAGCATCAGTTGGATTAACAGGATTATATGATCTTGTTGCTGTAATGTTGTTCATAGCCTCTGTAAAATGGAATGAGTATAAATGGAATGAGTACCAGAAAATATACTCATTCCTATATTTGCATGGAGTTTTTCCACGGACACACTGACCATTGCTCTCTACTGGACAACATCCTACATTGAGCACCTTGAATCCTAAAACCAAAAGAAAAATCATTACAACTTTATTGCTATATAATCAATTACCATGTCCACCAAACACGACTTAAGTAAAGTTTCAATCCGGAAGCTAATGGATTCCCAGACGAAAAACTAGTGGTGTCGATGTATATGAATTTTGTTTGAGTGAGCTCGGTGTTAAGCTCATGAATGAGTAGTTTAAGCTTATCACTGAAAATAATTACAGCAGTGTTCATGTTTTCAACACATGAAAGACCATCTTTGCCATGCATAGCCATTGAATTCGGAGCACAGCCTATCATTCCCAATCCATTTAGGACTACCTCTCTTGCTCAAGTATTGTAGAGAATCTGTTCATATCACCACAAGAATGCCTATGGAGTTAGTAAATAACCAAAATAAAAGCTAGAAACATTTAGAAAAACACTAATCATTTTAACACTTGCTCTGCTAAAATTCTTATATGATCACCGACTATCACCACAAACTTGTAATTATAACTAAATTAGTCACGTCAACACATGATACTCTTGAATATATAAGCCGATATAGTTAATTTTAATTGGCATGACTAGCTATCCAAAATTATTTAAGAATTTCTCTTAAAAATAAAATACAAAATTCACATTATCATGTGGGTCCCACCTCTTATTTTATTAAAATTGACATGCAACTGGTAGATGCAGTATTTATAAAATTGTTATAAAGATATGAAAGTACGTAATTACCCTTAATTGCTTGTTCAGTAGCGTAATAAGAGAACTAGCATACTGCTTAGGGGTACAGTGGTGGCTTGATTTGTAAAACTGTGGCGAGAAGTAGTTGTTTATGTAATCGTTGCCGCCTATTCCAACAGAATGTTTGGCTTGATTTGCCAAATATCATTAAAATCACCTTTGTAAAGCTACATAGCGTTTAAAGGTCTCAATTTGACACATACATTTTGATTTTTGATTTTTGATTTTTGATTTTTTATTTTATAACCATAATTACTTCTCATGCCAATATTTTTTTTTAACAATCTCGTATTTGTTTTTTATTAATAGGACGCATCCAATAATCGGATACAAGCCGTAGCTAGTGTAAATAAAATCCAAAATTTAAAATCTACATAAACTAATGGTAAATTAATACAAATTGACTTCTTGCTCCACTGTACTGTTCCTTTTTCAATAGCATACATATGCATGCTATCGTGTATGTATGTATATTGCTAAGATAGTTTAATTGGGCATTGGTGCTTAATTTTAAGAGACCTCTACTTATTAAGAACTCACTAGTATGATTACACATCTAATTTGTAGTATATATATGTATGAAGAATATGCCTTTTCTTAATTTGGTTGAAATTGAAATGGGGAAATGAAAAGAAAAAGGATCTACAAATTACTTATTTGATTGTTGTAGTTGAGGTCAGAAGGTATGAATTGATACTATTACCAGTGTTACTTGTACAGAGTAAGAGGTTTTATGAATTGAAGTTTTATGTGTTGATATAGCTAAGGATATCATTGATAATTTAAGAATTTATAGTTTTTCCTTGTTAGTTGAGCATGTTTTTCCTGTCAGTTTACAATTATTTCAGAGTCAACTTTCTTATTTATGGTGGCTCCAAATTTCTTGTTGTAACTTTTAGATCCTTTTTTTCATTCTCATTCCATCCCGTCTCCGTAGTTAATGAATATATGAACTTTGGAAAATTTTACCATAATAAGGTTGTTTAAAAAAAAAAAAAAAAAGTGAAACATGGTTCTTTCAAAAATTAAAAAGAGAATCAGGTTGTTTTAGAATATGTATCTTCAAAACACAATTTTACACTCCTATGTCATTACCTCTCAGCCAGGTGGGTGCCAAGATGTCTCTCTTCCTCACCGCAAAATACACTTCATTTTCAAATCTCAGTGCAGAGTGAAGTTGCTGCTGCTTTCGTCTCTTCCTACTGCTTTCATCTCTTCCTGCTGCGCTGCTTTCATCTCTTCCTGTTGCTTTCATCTTTCATCTTTTCCTGCTGCTTTCTCTTCCTTTTACCTTTTTTATTTTGGAGAAGTGACCCTAATCGTTCTTCTCGGATTGCTCCAGTACGATGGATCGAGAGGGTGCAGCTACGCTGCCAGAGGCTTAGCCTCATTCATCTTCGGCGCAAGAGCTGTTATGCACTCTTTCAAAGGTGGACAAGGCTGAGTTTGGCACCCAATACTCCAGTAAACTGTGGAAGTTTTTATCACCCCGAATTCCATTTCTCATGCGAGACGGCGATAGAAGAAGGCTTGTTTTTGTCTTGTTCTATTGATGAAAAGGGGAAAGCCCTTCCCCCTATCCTTCCTATTGCACGAGATTCTTTTTCTATTTCTACTTTGAAGCCTGTCGCTCATCCCTTTCATTTTAATTAGGAATGGAATCTCACATCCTAATTAGAGCTTTCTCAGAAGAAGTTGTAAAAGAGGATTAGAGACACAAAAATTATAAAGCATATGTTTTCTTTCACAGCATGTAGAAAAAGAATAGAATAAGATTAGTTAAGAAATACCAACAAATGGAGTTAGTGCAATTATTCCTTGACTTTGATAGTTATGGTGTTTGTGTTGTTTCTTACCAGATTCGTAGTGTCTCTCATCTTTTCTCTGTAAGTGCAGTTGCAGACAAGGGGTTTTACTGTTCATCATATCTCTCTCACAGTAATTATTTAGTATTCAGCCTTCCTTTCTCTTTTATTGTATAATAGTTGTTTATTCTTTGAGTTAAGCATATTTGGAGGTGTTTTGATTTTTCTAAGCAGATGTAAATTTATTCTTCATTGTTGTGATTGGAAAAATTCATTGTTATGACTGGAAGAAGAATTATAATAGCTATTTGTGATCCTAAATCAAAACCTTCCTTTTTATGTCTCTTTTTTTTTCAATACAATGTCACATTATTAGTTATAAAATGTCAACTTGTAAGCTAAGAGTATAGGAGATGAGTTAACTGTGAACAATTTTCTAAGTTTCTTTTTTTTTGTTAAAGATTGGCATAAAGCTTAGTTATCTTTTTTATTGAATCAATTATAAATTTTAATTTTAAACTTGTTAAGTAAAACAAATTGATTTTTTTTTATTTTAAACTCAACTAATAATTTTATGACTAATTTTAAACTTAATTATCACATCATTATTTCAGCTTAGTTCCCTTGTTGCCTAGCATGACTTCTTTTCATTGGTTTCCTTTCTATTTACTAATAATATCATAATTATTATAATTTTCTTATAGATAGAGTAAGATTCTTTATGTTCAAATGTAAAATTAAAATTTAAAGCATTATGCATATGATTTAAATAATCTTAATGTTAATTTAAATTTTTATTATGATATGAGATTAGCTCAATAAAATAATTTAAGTTGTGTTATACTTAATTTGTTAAAGTTTTTAATGGAACAGGATATATAATGGGTGATAATCATTCGATACGAATTTTATGTTTTATGAATAGTGAAATGAAAATGGGTGAAAATGTGGTTGAATATGATTGTCCCCCTGTTAAGTTTTTGAGGGTACAATCGAGGATAAGTTATGAACAGTTTCATGGCCGCTTGTGTGAAGCTTTACATGTTGATTGCATAATAGAATGCTTGGAGATTATTTGTTGGTATAGGAATGTCATGCACAATACAATTCATTACTACCCAATTCATGTAAACGATGACGAGGATTTTGAGAATATGGTACAATTTGCCTTCGAGCAAGGTGGTTCATATGCTTTGGAGTTGTTTTTGAAAAAAAAAAAATCTTCTAGAAGTGCCACCGACTTTTCCAACTGAATTGAACATTTTTACTTAATTAGTTAATGAGATTATAATAGAAGATAGGATTTTTGAGACATAATCAACAACAATTGAAAGTCCATCTCATTTAGTGTATCAAGTGAATAGTCAACATCATCCAATTGTCAATCTTGTCTTGATTGATCTTCACTCACGAGATCCTGTTAATGATGACCCTCATGCTAGTGAATATAATCATTATTTTGCTGATGATGATCCTACCATTGATCTTGAACATGCTGATGATCCTTAATTTACTGAAGAAGATGTGTTTAATGAATATGTTTCAGATGAGTTTTTCACCGAAGTTAACATTAATGGAGCAATTGCGATAGACGATGATCATGTGGCAAGAACAAAGTGGCTATTGCATGAGAATTCTTACAAGGGACAACTATTTGGCACGAAAGCTGATGTGAAAAAAACAGTCAAGTATTGGCATATTTAGAAGCATGTGTCTTTTAAAGTGGTTGAATCGTGTAAGCAGATATAGGATATCAAATGCAAGCTATATGAACAAGGATGCAAATGGAGGTTGCGAACAGTTTATTGTAAAAGGAAAGGAGAGTTCATGATAACCCAACTAATTTCTCCGTATACATGTGTTTCTTCTTGTTTGTCACAAGATCATTATAATCTGGATACTGGTACAATTGCTGATTTTATTAAAAATACAATTAGAGAAGAGCCTTAGACACCAGGAGCAGTGTTGCGTGGTAATGTGAAAGATAAATTTGGTTATGAGGTACATATGAAGAAGATATGGGATGTAAAAAAGAAGACCATAGAGCTAGTTTATGGTTGTTGGGAGGAATCTTCCAATCAGCTGCCTAAATTTTTAAAAGCAATATGAATCCGAGAACTAAATTTGAATGGAAGACATTCCAAACTAATAGTCCTGGTGAGGTTATCTTCCATCGAGTATTTTGGTCATTCGGTTCGTCCATTGAGGCATTCAAACACTGCAGACCCATTATTCAGATTGATGGTACTTTTCTATATGGAAAGTACAAAGGGAAATTATTGATCGCATATGGGGTTGATGGCACCAATCATATTATGCCACTTGCATTTATTGTTGTGGAAGAAAAGAATAAAGATAGCTGATCATGGTTTTTCTTATGCTTACAAGTGCATGTAACTCAATGAGATAATATATGCTTGATTTCTGATCGTCACCTTCGCATAATAGCTGCCATTAATGATCCTAGTAGTTAGTTGGACAGAACCACATGCTTGTCATCGTTTCTGCTTGAGACATGTAGCGAGTAATTTTCATACAAGTAAGAAAAATATAGCAGGAAAGAGAGTGGTGTTGAAAGCCTGTTACCAAATACAACCTGACAAGTTTGATAGGTGTATGATAGAATTGAACAACTTGAAGTCAGATTTCATTTCATGGTTTTCAACTTGTCCAAAAGAGAAATGGACATTGGCACATAACGGTGGAAGGAGGTTTGGGTTCATGACCACTAACTTGGCCGAATGTTTTAATAATGTATTAAAAAGAGCTCGCCAAGTTCTTATTACTACTATGGTACGCTTGACATTCTATCGATGTGTTGGATATTTTGTCAATATTCACACAGAGACTGCTGTTGCAATACAAGAAGCACATTTGTACACTGAAAAAGTAAATAAGAGATTAGAAGAATGGAAAAAGAGGGCAACTGGTCATAATGTTATATCATTTGATCTAGTTAGAAGAACATTTGAAGTTCAAACACAATATCGCGGTTGGGAACATGGAAAAGGTGGCAATTCGCATACAATGGAATTGGCTAATCATTTTTGCAGCTATCTCAAGTGTCAATATTATCAAATACCTTGCTCTCATGTCATAGCAGGTTGTGCAAAACATCATGTTGACTACAACCAATTTATGGTTCATTGGTCTACATTAGCACACCAGCAACTTATGTATAGCCCATAATTTATGCCTATAATGAAAGATGCTAATTGGCCTGAATACAACTTTTCGCGTGTGCTTCTTGATATCCATTGATTGCAAACAAGAGGTAGGCCACGATCATCACAGTTATGTAATGAGATGGACTGGATTGAGAACCCTAGAAAACTTAGATGTGAAATTTGTAGACAAGAAGGTCATAACAGAAAAAGATGTCTTAATCTTGCACAAGGACAATCTTCAAATGCTTAATCATTTTGGTAATGAGATTTACTTTACATATTATATTGGTAATATTGGTAATGAGATTTACTTTACATATTATATGTATTTTGTATCCAAAATTTGTTATAAGTATTTACTAACTGTATACTTTCATATAGTTAATGGATCCATTACCATCTGATCGCTCAGTGTTATATTTACAAGATAATCATTGTTTCTATTCACATATGGGATTCAGAGGTATTTTATTTATTTTTAATTTCAATAATAATCTATGGAATTTAGATTCATTGTGGTGATTTGATGAATTTTAATTTTGAGTTAGGTTTCTACTGTGTTAACATGCTGACATAGAGAGGCGGTTTTACATAGTAGAGATTCTATCGATACACGTATCATTCCATATATACGTGTAGTAGGTTTTTATGGAGTTTTGAGACTGGGATTCATACAGTTAGACTGGCATCTTATTACTACATTAGTTGAAAGATGGAGACAAGAGACGCATACATTTCACTTCCCTCATGGCAAGTGCACTATAACATTGCAGGATGTGGCCATCTTATTAGGCCTACCAATTGACTGTGATGTAGTGTTTGGTAACAGCTCGAATTAGTCTTGGCCAAATCTTTGTGAGAGATTACTGGGAATTATTCCACCTTCTACAACCATTAATGGCTCTCATCTCAGTCTTCATTGGCTTGCGACTACTTTTCAAGTGTTTCAGGATGCTAATGATAATACTATTCAATTTCATGCACATGCATTTATCTTGCAACTTATTGGAGGATCGTTATTTGCTGATAAATCCCAATCACATGTGCATATGATGCTTTTACCATTGCTTGATAATTTAGATAGGTCTGGCCATTATTGTTAGGGTAGTGCTTGTCTTGCATGGTTGTATAGAGAGTTATGTTATGCCTCACACTCCACATCACAACATATTGCTGGGGTCTTGATTTTACTTCAGTTATGGACATGGAATAGACCCCTATTTATTGCACCTGAACGATTGCATTCTATGCATGATGATTGGGATCTCATTGATGGGGCATATGGTCCACAATTACCACGTGGGCCTTTGGGTATGAGATGTGTAGATTTTGTCATATACTAAATAATTATTATTAAAAGCTTTTCAATGATTTTTTGTCTAATCAATTGCAGATGAAGAGCTCATTTTTGTGTTATTAAGGTGTCCACACATGTTATTTCTTGGTATAGATTTAAGTTAGATCAGATGTCACAGGTTACTACTTGTTATCTTTTTTTTTTTATTATTCATATTTCTTATTATGATATTATGTATCTTAATATTTATATTTACATGGTTGTAGATTATTTGGATGTTGTACAATGCTGAGTTGATTGCAGATCTTCCTGATTATTGTTTAGTTGGTCAGAGTATATGGGTTGCAGTAGTTCCATTGATATGCTTTCACATTGTGGAGTGGCATAGGCCTAATAGAGTATTGCGGAAATTTGGAATACATCAAAATATACCACTTAATGTTGAAAGTGATATTCAGTTGCATGGAATTGATCTAAGGGTAGAGGAAATGTCGATTGGATTATCAGACATAGACAATTTGTCAACATATGGAATAGAATAAAGGAGCATGTTGTGCTTGGAGATCTATTTAATGGGTAATTAGATTCAATATCATTGTATATGCAGTGGTATAGTTAGATAAGTAGGAGATATTTAACTCAGAGAGGTGCTTTACATACAACTTTGGTAAGTAACCAATTTAATTGTTAAGTGTGGTAATCAGTAATATGTTATTAATCAAGTTGTTAGTTAAACTGATATTGATAGATTTTTTTATATCACAGACTGAAGGTATACGACGATGTCAAACATTGTCTGGACCATGTGCAGATCTATCTGCTTTTTCAACTATTCATGCCACATACACATCTTTATTGCAAATTATTGACCAATATGGATGTTTGGCACCTTCAAACCCTTCAGCAGCTCATGTACCCTCAGCTAGTACTTCCCAAGTTCGAGTAGATGCTACAACTAGTACTTCACAAGTTGACTTAGATGTTGAAGTCGGGCTCTCAACTCCTATTTCATATGGTAATAAGCACATTCACACTACGACTTCTAGTTATTCACATTCCATGCCTACTACTTTAGGTTCAGGACCACTTATTTATGCTCCTCACATGTTGACTTAGATGTTAGGGTCGGACGCCCATCTCCTACTTCATGTAATGCAATGCACCTTCCCACTACGACTTTTATTCATGTGCAATCCACACCCACTACTTCAGGTTCATAACGATCTATTTATACTACTCATAATTCAAGTGTTGCTATAAAGAACTTTATTTCGATTGACTAATATACCACCTTCATTTGTAGCTAATATTCTTCCTAATGAAGTTGACATAGGTGGTAAGAATATCACACAAATTAAGACTATTACACATATTGATTCTAAATCACTTCTCCATGTTCATGATGTTAAGGAGAGTGAAGATGATGGTGGAGGCCATGTTGATGATGGTGCAAAGCATGATGAGGATAACACTCAGCACCGTGAGAGTGTATCACATGTTGCACAAGTTCAGAAGGGTGGACGATGGGATAATCTTCCACGTAGGAAAAATCCAATACGAAAGAGAAAAGCATGGACTTGTGGTACACATTAGAGGATTGTTACTTATGGTTTTGTATAAATGAGTTATGAAACTCATTGTTTTGGATAAATTCATCAGTATGTAAGTGCTATGTGTGATGTTGACACTCATTAAGATATATTATAATATATGTTTGTCATTACAAGGAGGAAATATTAAAAAACAAGGAAAACTCATGTCCGATTTTTTATTAACTAAAATGACAATTGAAATTCATATAAAATAACTTGGATTAGTAATGACAATTGAATATTTGAAAATTTTATAATTTAATATGACAATAATAAAATCTTATAAAATAGTAGAGTTTCAACTTTAAAGAACATGTTGAAATTACTTAATGTTCACAATAACAAAAAAATATTTGCTTATATAAAGGGTTTGAAAATCATAAGAGTTAATAACATCAAACAGCCATTTGTTATGAAAAATTCATTTTCGTTAACTCAATAAAATGCTAAACAACGACGTATATATTTTTCATTATTACAAGTATGTGACAAGTTTTTAATATCAATAATATGTATTGTTTATTTAAAAAATTACATATTGCTTTACGTGACCAAGTTTATTATTATACAAAATTTTCATCCTAGTAACAACATAACGCTCAACACAAAACGTTAATGCCAAGACAAAAGAGTACTGCTATGACATGTTACGGGAAAATCATGCATTACTTTCAACTAGTAGGAAATGAGGAGGGTGGTGAAACTAAAAAAAATAAAGACATTTCTATTGAAAATCTCATTATTGTCTCTTACTCCATTCACTATTTTAATCATTGTTCTCTTTTTGAAACCTCTTCATTTTTTGATAGACGTAGACATCAATAGGATCATGAAACCATAGGGCTTAAAGACATAAGAAAATTTGGGTTTTGGTTTATTGTGACATGGTCTTATTTTATGTTAATGGATTTAGAAAGTTGACAAATTACTTTATGTTAATATTTTAGTTTTGATTCTTATGTCTATTTAGCATTTTGTGATTCGATATCATTCTGGCTCTTATGAGTGTCATTGTATATTAGTTGGCTATTTGGTTATGACCTTTAATATTTTTAAGTTATATATTCATATAAGATACATAGAAATAATGAATTCTTATAGCTTAAAATCTCTATTTATATAGGTTGTAAGTTGTAATACTTAAATTTTTCTGCAGCAAATTACTCAGTTTTGAATTATTTTTAAAGCCCTATAACAATGTTTGAGAAACACTAAATTTGAATTTTTAAGTTCTTTTATTTTTTAATTCACTCAAAATTTTCAAAAAAAATAAAAAAAATTATGGTTGAATTTGGGTTTTCAACCCACAAATTTTGTCAACCCACAAGTTTTAAAGTTGTGGATTCAACCCACATGTTTTAAATTTGTGGGTTCAACCCACAGTTTTAAATTTGTGGGTTCAACCCACAATTTTTTTTCAAAAATATCTTTTAAATGTGTGTAACCTACGAGTTTCAATTTGTAAGTTCAACCTCAAATTAAATATATTTTGTGTGGAGCTGACATGACAAATATAGTTGTGGGTTCAACTCACAAGTTTTAAATTTATGGGTTCAACCCACAAATTTTATCAATAATATATTCTCCCTCTCTGTATACGTGGAGCTAACATGGCAAGTGAATTTGTGTGTTCAACACACAAATTCATTAAAAATAGAATTTAGTATTTATTTGTCAGGGAGCTATATGTAACTCTTTTAATTTTGAAAGAACCTTATTCTAGTGAATTTCCCTGAACTTTGAGTTGACAAAATTATTTGAGTAAGTTGGAAAGAACAATGTCAGAGAGAAAAAAATATGTTATGTGAAGGAAATCATGAAAGTATCAAATTAGAATAATGGTAGCCAGATTCACTAGTGAGGTACTTTTTCATTGATCAGTAGTAGAAGTACCTTATAGATAGCTAACTTAATGCATAAACTATCTAATATGAGTCACATCATCAAAAGGATTTTCATGTCACCAAGAAAATTTAATAAAAATCACCATCAATTTTAGAGTGTGTGCCCACTTAGAGCAAGTTATTTACATTTCTAGATATCATGAGTTTTGAATGGTGGCTCTTTCCCTTTTTCTCTTACTGGAATTTTAGACAGAATGGTTCAACTCTAAAAAAAAAAATTGCCCAAAATGGTAGATCCCAAAAATATTGTCCAAAAGGAGATAGATTTAGAAATCGAATTTTGAAAATCTAGTTTCTCTCTCTTAATGTTCGTTTCTCTCTCCTCCAAACGGGTCTGCCTTGTTCTTTTCTTCCTTTTCTCCGTCCCTCATTCTCTCCCTCATACACTATAAATTTAAAAATTATCATACACTTTAAATTTAAAAAATGTCTTATACTTTAAATTTAATCATTCACTATAAATTTAAAAATTATCATACACTTTACATTATAAAATATCATACACTATAAATTTAAAAACTATCATACATTTTAAAATTTTAAAATATCATACACTATAAATTTAAAATTATCATACATTTTACAATTTAAATATATCAAACACTATAAATTTAAAAATATCATACGCTATAATTTTTAAAAATATCATATACTGTAAATTAAAAAAATAGCATACACTATAAATTTAAAAATTATCATATACTATAAATTTAAAAGATAGCATAAACTATAAATAAAAAAATTTATCATATATTTTAAAATTTTAAAATATCATACACTATAATTTTATCATACATTTAAATTTTAAAATATCACACACTAAAAATTTAAAAATTATCATACACTTTACATTTATAAAATATCAAACACTATAAATTTAAAAAATTTCATACATTTTAAAATTTAAAACTATAATACACTATAAATTAAAAAAAATATCATACATGAAATATCTTTATAATTAAAAAGACAGAAAAAGACAAGGCATGCCCATTAGGGAGAGAGAAACCAAATTTTGAAAATCCAGTTTCTAAATCTGCCCCTTTTTGTCTAATAATTTTGGGATCCATCATTTTGGACAATTTTTTTTGGGAGATGGACCCCTCTATCCAAAAATCCCACATGTGTATATATAAATATTTACATATATGCATGCACACAAGGATATTCAAAATTAAGAGTGATAACCCAAATAATGATGTAAAGGGATGATCTTAACTACTAAACTCAAGCATAATAGCTTTTGTCACTATGGTGTATTATTGTGACTTTTAGGTAGAATTTAAGCTTAGCAGTGTAAACTTTGTAGCTAAGTAGGTTTGAAGATTCCACTAACATGATCTTCCCCAGTAGATCTTTCTTAAATTGATCAACAAGTGGCTTAAGATTATCATGAAAGCTGAACAAAGTTTGTAAAAATTTCCTAGCATCAAAAAGTGAAAACTCCGACCCAAACAAATTTCTTGCTCCAATTGATAGCATGATGTACTGGCATAAGCAATGGCATGTTGTAGAAAGATATATTGGCATAACGTGTCTACAAATGTTGACATATACACAAATGACTTAGAATGAAAATTATTTGATATCGTGATTTTATGGCTTATCCATAAAAATTGAAATTAATATTTTATAGTTGCACGTTTCTCAATTTCTTCAAATTAAGTTGAGAATTCCAATTTCAATTTAAAAATGTTTGCATACTTAAAAATGACAACAATCTAATCCAATTTTGTGCACAAAGATGGACCTAAGTTGTTTTTATTTCTCATAAATAACATTTCTTGGTTTCTTTTGCAGCAAACAAGCTAACAAAATGTACAAATTGGTACCACTCCTTTTGAAAAAAATTGGATGATCAATATGTGAAAATGTTTGCATTAATTTTCATATGAAACTACAGGAGGAGAAAAATTCTTCCTATCACAAATAGCCAGGTGGCATTACATGGCCAATGTTCTTAGGTGTAATAAATATGGCCAATGAGAACATAACATGTGGCATAAAATAAACGAATCATAAGCCGCCACTTGTTTAAAACAATTTACATGTCAATTACATGTAGACAATTCGTGACCAACAAAATCTCACCATATGTCAATTATGACAAAGAGAAAATAAATGTTCTCAAATAAAGGCATAACACATTTAATCCAATAAGATTTGTCATAAGGCATTGAGCTTTCCTCAAAACTCTATAAATAGAGAGCTCACTCACCATTTGGATGGTAGAGAGAAAAGGAGGAAGAAAGAGAAGCACCAGAGCTCTACAAAACTCAAGTCTCAGGACCCTATGAAGCCTCAAGCTTTCAACAACAAGAGTTTTCCCCAACCATTGAAGATTCAAACATTCAATCGTTCATCAAAAGATCGACTCTAAACAAGCAAGTTCGTGATTAAAATCAACTTGCTTGAGACTAAGCTCCATAAGTCCTCATCTAAGAAATCAATTTCATGATCAATCTCAAAGCCCACGAAGCCCTAACAATCCATCCCAAATCAAACAGTGATTTCACAAGAACAACAAGTCTAAGACTATTCTTTGTACAATCAGATCCAACCTTAAGTATTTGACTTTCGAGATCAAGCCATATGCCCGTGAGAATCCGTCAAATACATCCACAACAACAACTAAATCTCGTGTTGAAGAATCAACATCATTTTATTCGAGATCAAGCTACATAGCCCTTGGATCAAATAAAACTTTCAAGAAAACCGAATCAGAGGAATACATTCTTTTCTTATAAAGAAAATTAATTCAGAGATTGTACCATCCTTTTATAAATTTAATACAATTGTTATTTTTGTATAAATGTTCTTATCTATTACTTTTATGCACGAATTTGTTGTTCATAAATTTCTAACATGCCTGATAGGTAAACTCTACCTCTCATCTCTTTCTCCTTCAAAAGCCTCTCCATCAACACTATTGGATCTCATGTCTGCCATAAAGAACCAAACTAAAAAAGATGTTGGTGTCTCTGCTAAAGTTGTCACCTTCTTTATAGTTGATGGTGCTTCTACCAACAAGATCATATATTATGGCCGATCACACAAAAAGATCAAAATTCATCAATCAACAACTTTTTCAAATGGTGAATCAAGCCAAAATCCAATCTTTTGTCATTTCGGATCTCATCACCATGGGAAAAGAAAACCACCTTGTCAAAGATGGAGATTCATCTTTATCAGAGAATTTCAAATTATCTGGCGATAACACTTCATGCTCCAAGGTAGATTCTCATGTTTTTACCATCTTAAAAAGAGTTGCTTACTAAGGCAGATTTCAAATTATCTGGGAGTAACACTCCATGCTCTAAGGAGGATTCTCATGGTGAGTTAATGTCTTCCACAACGGATATGATCTCTTGTATTGATGTCATGCTAATCATGATTATTGAAGCTTCAACTATGGAAGATAATGTATTCAAGTTAGAGAAGAAGATCTTGTTCCTCACTAAAACCATTGAAGACAAAGATTTGGAGATTGCTAATCTCATGAACAAGTTGGAGAAACAAAATAGTGTTGAGCCAAGTTAACAACCAACTTTCATTCCTGGTTCAACTTCAAATATTATCATCGTGGAGAAAGGAAAAAAGAAATAAGAAATTGGTATTTCTCAACAACTTTTTGCTTCCATTGCAATGCTCTAGATACAGTAGTTGCAAGACATGATCACCAACACCATCCAAGCACAATATGGAAGATTTTTGCAAAATTCGCTTCAATATCAAAGCCATACACGAAGCAAATTGACAACATGATAATGCCTCTTGGCTATCAACCTCCAAAATTTAACCAATTTGATGGAAATGGAAGCCCTAAACAACATGTTACATATTTCATTGAGAATTGTGAAAATATTGGGACTTGGGGAGATCTTCTTGTCAAGCAATTTGTTTGATCCCTTAAAGGAATGACATTTTATTAGTACTTTGAGTTAGAGCCTAAATCAATCAATAGTTTGGAGCAACTTGAAAGAGATTTTATCAACTGATTCTACAATACTCGACATACCGTTACTTTCATGAAGCTCACCAACACTAGATAATGGAAAGATGAGTCTGTAATTAACTACATCAACCAGTGGAAATCACTAAGCTTAGATTGCAAAGAGCGAGTATCAAAAATCTCTGTATTTGAAATGTACTACACTTAAGGCATGCATTAGAAACTTCTATATATCCTTAAGGAAATAACGCCTCAAAAATTTGAAGAGCTTGCAACCCCAAGCACATGACATGGAGCTAAGCATAGTGAGCCATGGAAATTACAAATCTCTCATGCCCAAACAACGAAACAAGTTTAACTGAAACTGCTTCGAAACTTCAAGTTTTCTCAACATGAACAAAAACTACTCCAAATCTTTAAACTTCCTCAGCAAGAAATGAAACTGATCCACAACTACAAAATTCCTCAGTACAAACTGAAACTGTTTCAAAACTTCAAGTTTCCTTAGCATGAATAGAAATTGCTCTAAAACTTCAAGTTTCCTCAGCATGACCATAAATTGCTGCAAATCTTCAAACTTCCTCAACATAAAATAAAACTGCTCCAAAAGTTCAAAATTCCACAATACAAATAGAAACTACGTCAAATCTTCAAGATTCCCCAGCAAGAACAAAAACTACTTCAAATCTTCATGATTCCCCAGTATGAACAGAAACTACTTCAAATTTTCAAGATTCCCCTACACGGATAAAAACTACTCCAAATCTTCAAACATCCTTAGCACGAAAAGAAACTACTTTAAAACTTCAAATGTCTTCAACACAAAGTCAAATGGCTACAAAGCTTCAAAATTTCTTAGCACGAAGTAAAATTGCCTCCAAAGCTTCAAAATTTCTCAGCAAGAAGTGAAACTGCTCTAAAGTTGCAAAGTTCCTTCACATGAAGTAAAACAACATAAAAATAACTATTCCTCATCACGACATCAAACTACCTTAAATTCTCAAACATTTTCTAGGCACGAACTAAAGTTGCTTTTAAAAAAAAAAGTTTGTTGTACTATTCCTTGTCAAAATGAGTATAAACTATGTACGACTTGAGATAAATATATGTCCTAAACTACGTTTTAACTTGATTCTTTTTTGGGTACATAGACAGGTTAATTATTTACTAAGTTCAGTCACATGAAAAGAAAAGAAAAGAAAAAAAGAGAGGATATAAACAAGTTAGGGTTGTTCTTGTTATGCATAATGCTTTCTTGAAGTCAAGACCTTTTAGAATCATCTTTAAATATGGTGACGGTGAATCCAATGCCAAGGACAAAAGTACATATCCCGAACTAACCAAGAGCGTGATTTAAGGCCATGGACAAAGATGCAAATTTAGGACCAACCAAGGATGCGTCTATGTTTCTTCAATTGGTAAAGCAGATCGCAAAGATAATGATAGTGAGTCCAAGGCCAGGGAAAAAAGTGCATATCCAGAACCAACCAAGAGTATGTTGTGGACAGTGAGCTTAAGGTTGTGGATGAAGATACAAAATCAGGATGAGCCACGTGTCATGTTTTCTTCAATTGGTAGAGTAGTGACAGTGAGCCCAAGGCCTGGAAGGAAGGTGTATAATAGAACCAACCAAGAGCGATTCGTAGACAGTGAGCTCAAGGTCATAAATGAAGATACAAAATCGAGACCAGCCAAGGACGCATCGACATCTTCTTCAGTTAGTGAAGTAGTGATGGTGAGTCCAAGGCCAAGGATGAAAGTGTATACTCTAGACCAACCAAAAGCATGCCATAGACAGTGAACTCAAGGCCGTGGACAGAGATACAAAATCGGGACCAGCCAAAGATGTCTTTATATTTTCTTCATTAGATGGAATAATGACGGTGAGTCCAAGGCAAGGAACATAAGTGTATACTCAAAACCAACCAAAAGCATATATCGTAGATAGTGAGCTCAAGACCGTAGGGGAGATACAAAATCGAGACTTGCCAAGGACACATGTATAACATCTTTAGTGGATGACAAATATAAAGCTAAGGGGATATAATTAAATGATGCCTTGAACAAAAATGTTGAGCATTTTCATAAAGCTTATTCATATTTCCAAACACAAGGCATGAATATAATCTAGCTAGGTGGAAAACTTAATTCACGAGTTGAAAAGCCTTAGTTCAAACAAAGAGATGGCTTCCGAGTTTTTTCTACCTGAGATACAACAAAAAAAATTAAAAATTAGGCAAGAGAATTTTGCATATTGTTGACAACACATTGCACACTTTAAATCTATTCGGATATATTGATGCAAGCCTTGAAATACCGAAGCAATTAACAATTGATTTCTTGTGGCTGGGACTAGATATGCAAGTTAATTAAGCAAATTAACTTGAGGCAGTTTTGTTCATCCAAAACATGTGGCCGCATGAATAAATTGGTGGTTGATGACTAATCTAATTGATTCATATAGTCAATGGGACTCATATGGACAAATGGATTTATGTTTATATCTTGCCACAAAAGGTGATTCGTATATACATATAAAAGTGAAGAATGGCTATCTGACATGACCTACTCATGCAAAGGTGACTTAATATATATAAACATAAAGGCATGTAGTGATAAAGGCATTGATATACATTGTGCCACATAACAATCACCTTTCTTTTTTTTCGTCTGCGGGTCTCCTTGAAAATTAGTAAACAAAAGGTGTACAAAGCCAATAGACTTGCAGCACTCCAACAAACTGTTATTGGATTATCTTCAAAATACCATGAAACCAAAATCATTCACCAAGGTGGCGGTGGGCATATACAAGCAAGACATGAGATTATGTACAGGATGAAAGCCAACTCACCTTAATGTGCCTCAAGGAAACGCTATTAGTGTGGTTGGCCTCTTGGAGGAGCCACAAAATGAAAAAAAGCGATAAGAGAACTCCACTGGCCAAAACCTAAATAACAAAAATCTAAATAACAAAAAAAAAAAATTCTATAACAAAGTGAACTTATACGTTAAGTCAATAACAAGAGCCCAATCGATTACTAGACCAAAGGCTTTGGCAATTATTGGGCTCATTTATTTTTATTAAGTCTAATTTTGTGGGCTCTACGGATGGCAATTCTAAGTCTGTGTATACTCATTTAAACTACTTCAAATGTTGCATAAACATATGATTACATATATGGATGAAGGATTGTGACAAATGGATGCTGAGAAAAATTGAAGAATGATAATGTCAGGCGTGGATCAAAAGAATAATTGATATGAAAAAAAAAATCAAGACTCATCCACTTGCTACACCACCAAATCGTGCACGTGAACAAGTCTCGAACGAGCATTTGTAGGAGGAGAAAAATTCTTCTTATCATAAATCGCCAAGTGGCACTTACAAGGTATCAAAGCCACAAATTACAAGGTGTTATGCATCACACCAATGTTCTTAAGTGCAATAAAAATGGCCAATGAGAACCTAACATGTGATATTAAATGAGCGAATCACAAGTCTCCACATGTTTAAAACAATTTACATGTCAATTACATGATGACAATTCATGACCAACAAAATCTCGCCATGTGTCAGTTATGACAAAGAGAAAATAAGTGTTCTCAAATAGAGGCATGACTCATTTAAACCAATAGGATTTTTTCATATCATTGAGCTCTTCTCAAAACTCTATAAATAGAGAGCTCACTCACTATTTGGAAGGCTGAGAGAATAGGAGGAAGAAAAAGAAGCATTAAAGCTCTTTAGAACTCAAGTTTTAGGACCCTAGGGAACTTTAAGCTTTTAACAATAAGAGTTTTTCCCAGCTATTAAAGATCCGAACATTCAACCGCTCATCAAGGGATTGACTCTAAACAAGCAAAAAGCTTAAAGATCTAAAGTCAGCTTATAATCAAAATTAACTTGTTCAAGATCAATCTCCATGGCCCTCATCTAAGAAATCAACTTCGTGATAGAGCTCAAGGCCCACGAAGCCCCAACAATCCATCATAAATCAACCAGTGATTTAATAAGAACAACAAGTCTAAGACCGTTCTTTGTACAATCGGAACCGGCCTTAAGTATTTGACTCTCACAATCAAGCCATATGCCTGTAAGTATCCATCAAATGCATCCTCAATGACAACCAAATCTTCTTTTTGAAGAATCAAATTTATTTCATTCAGGATCAAGCTACATAGTTTTCGGATAAGGAAAAACTTTCAAGGAGATCAAATCAGAGGAATACATTTCTTCTTGTACAAAATATTAATTTAGAAGTTGGACCATCTTTTTACAAATTTAATACAATTGTTATTTTTGTGCACGCTTTCTTGTTTATTATTTTCATGCATGAATTTGTTGTTCATAGAAACCACTTGTTCCCTAAAAGCAAATGAGAAAATATATCCACCACTAATCTAAGTGTGAGGTTTCATTGAAGTATAAATTTATTTAAAACTCTATATAATCCAAGCATTGTAGTGATTAGAACATATATAACTATATTAATGATATAAAATAACTTGATGTTATTCCTAAAAGAAAATAAAAGTACACAAGAAAGAATTGTAATTGGAAATTAACTTTTAAGGAAATATATATATATATATAAGAAATTATTTAACATATTCTTCATTAATGTTGAACTAGGCTACTGATATCTATTGGATAAGTGTCAAAAGGGCCAGAAGCTTTTTATGATCTTACTGCAGTAATCTTTTTCATTGACTCAATAGGATTACGTATTCAATCCTATTCTGGCATGGTGTTTAAGAAGAAATACATAGGCTATTCTTCCCTACTGGGCAACAGCCAACATTGAAAACTTTGAAACCTAGAAGGAAAAAAAAAAAAGGAAATCAAAATTTTATGTTATACCTAGTGCCTTCAAATTTAATTCAAGTAAAATCAATTTAACAAAGGAAATAGATACAATTATCAAAATCATTTTACCAACAAATGTAAGATCCTTTGATAATAATGTAGTAGTGTTAACATAGATGAATTTAGCATTGGAAAGTTCGTTATTGAGTTGATCAACTAGTGATTTAAGTTTGTCATTGAAAATTTGTACTTCATTGTTCATTTCTTCCACACATGAAGTTTCGTTTCTTCCATTAGAGAACAAAGCATTTAGGGTGCAACAAATTAGTCCTAGTCCAACTAGGGCAAACTTTCTTACTCAAAGTTGGTGCAAAGCCTGTTCATTACCAAGAAATTAAAATTCATTTCGAGGCACTCTTTCGACAAGCCCAGAAACGGAAATAATTTGAGAAACAGTATGGAAACGGCATGAAAACGTTAATTTTTTTGGAAATGCATAGAAATATATAATAAAACATGTATTATGATAATTGTAGGTATCTAATATTATTAATTTAATACATAAAATACAATTAAATATATACAAAGTAAAATTTTAAACATAGATATAAAAGTTGGAGAAAAATATCAAATGATAATTACATCCAACTAATAGTGGAGTGACTAGCAAATGCTCAACCCATTTTTAATGAATTTTTTAATTTGAACCAACATATATATATTCTAAAAATTTAATATGATCCATCACTAAGTTAAACTAAATTAATAGAAAATATTTGTATAAAAAATAATAATAAACAAATAAAAGACCAAGAAACCTAACATAGGTGAAATCTTAAAAAGAATTATTCTCAGTTAAATTATACCATTTGAATATACATCAAATCAGATTAAAAAAAAATAAAATCCTAAAATATGAAGAGAACTAGAGCCAAAACTTTAGATTTTTAAATTATGAAAATGTCATGTCCGTGTCAACCAATTTCGTGTGAAAACAATAGAAATGACCTCGTTTTGTGTGGAAACGTCCTTGTTTCGAGTGGAAACGATGTTGTGTTTCTATAAGTGAGTTTTGTTTCGAATAGTGTGGAAACGGAAACGTTTCGTACATTTCTACCATTTCGACACGAATTTTTTAACCTTGTTCATAACATAAAATAACACAAATATTATTAATTAATCTCTGACTTTTAGAATCAATGAGTAAAAGAAAGAAACATACCCTTAATTGCAGACTGTATTGGTTAATAAGAACATCGGCACATTGTTGAAGTATGAAAATATGGCTTGTAGGATAAAATTAGGGCATGAAGTAACTAATTACATAATCGTTAGTGCTGATTCCAACATAATACAGGCACTTGTTTAAGTGTTTTTTAGCTATGTCATTTCTCTTAAGTGTCTTAGTAATACATGAGATTATAACTTTGTGACAGATTAACTATAAACCTAAGCTAATATGACCACCCTGCATTGAGAAAATAGCAACATGTCAAGTTATGTTTATAAACTCTTACAAATAAAGCTATTAGCTGAAAGGTAAAATTATTTAGGATATGTCATTGGATATCGTACTGATTAGAACCTAAAACTTTGGGTCCGTTTGAATTAGAGAAGAGACGAGAACCATGGTCTCTATCTCATCACAATTTTGGTGTGTGTTTGGGTTGTCAAAAACTATGGTTTGTGTGTCAATTACTAAAAAGTGCATTCATTTATAGTGTGTATTAGAGTTGTCTAAAAGCTCTGTTGATGAAGGAACAAAAATACAATAACACAAATAGATAAAGAGCATAAAGGGAAAAAAAAAAGGTAGGAGCATATCTTAGGACGCACAGCCAAGAAGTGTCCCAAGGATGCGTGACACAGGTCATGGTGTGCCAAACAGGTTGTGCACAAGTCCTAAGATGGGTGTCCCGCATCCGGAGACACAAATCCAAACGAAGCCTTTAATGTTAAAGTTCAAGTTACAAGTTCAAATTTCAACCTTAACCGAGGTAAAATACTACTGGGAAAATGAGTTCACATACTCATTTTTTGGATTTTAAGTATAGATAACAATTACCAAATTCTGGCTAGTTTCATTGCGAATTCCTGATCCACCAAAGGCATAGTTCAAACCTTTGAGTATATCTAAACCAGCAGCAATTGCAAAGGGTGGAATAAGATTGTCAAACCCCAATAGTTCAGCTGAAATGCCAAATGTTAGAATGAACAAAGATGGGAAAAAAATATCATAACAATATATGATATTTTTGGAGCAAAACAAAAGAAATAGATGAACTAACCAATTATATCAACCCCAGTGTTACAACTCGATATTATAACATTAAGAATATTAACTGCAATAACGTTAAGTCTGAGATGATGTATAAATTTTAGTTATAAAATAATAAAATGTAAACAAATTAAATAACTAACAATATAAATAAACATGTCGTAATTCAATATTTTAATGTATTTTTTAATATTTTATGTACAACCTATATTGTGAACCAAGTAAATTAAAGTGAATGAATTATTAATATATATATATATATAAAGAATAATTCCCACCACAAAAGAAACATTGACTTTGAGTTGACTTTAGAGATTTATTTTACTTTACCCTTTCATTTTCTTATAATTTCTTTAACTTTATTTTCTTTGTTTGGTTGATTTGTCCATCACTATATATATTTGTCTTCTTTGTTTTGATGGGTTCTAGAAAAGTCTAGAGCTTCCTTAGGTTCAATTAAGAGAAACTTTCTCTCTGTTTATGTTCTCTCATCTCATTCCTTCTCCTATCTAAATAAGAGCCCGGGCCATTCACTTCATTTCATTTTTCTCTCGCTTTTGTTTCATTTTTGTCTACTACGTTCATTTAATTTGAACAATCTAACATGGCTATCTCTTCTCTCCAATTTCCACTCTCCCTATGCATCACACCCAAACCCTAGTGTTCTAATCACAAACCCAATTGTTCCTTCAACACTATTTAGCTGCTCATCTTCTTCTACTCAAACCTTAATGTAATCTTCACCAAACCACTCATTTTATCTGTCCCACGACAAGTGGGAACCTTTCCTAAAAAGAAAGGTCGTTATGCTCAGATACACCAACACTAATTACAAAGGTCTGCAAATGCAATGTGATGAGCATTTCTTATCTAGTAAGCTCCTTTAACTCCTTCATTACTTAGTCCTATTTGTTTCCTCAAATCTTTTAATGTTGCCTCTGTATGATGAATCTTAGCATCAACACCTTATATGCTTCTGCCTAACTCTTGTATCTGACTTTTCAAAGACTTTTTTTTTTTTTTCCCCTTGATCTTGAGCAATATTTTCCCATATCATTAACTAAGAAAAATTATGGATAGTAAGTCATCCTTTAGTATGTCTACTTTTTCCAATAGCTTCCCTTTTGACAATTTGTATTAATAGCTGAATAGTTCTTTGGTTGTTATTGAATTATAATTACATTTTGAGAACAACACAATTCTTTTTGGACAATGGGCTTTTTCTATATCGTAGTACTTCTATTCTTATATTAGAAAACCCTTAATAATCCAAAAGTTTAGCATGACAACAATGGCATAATCTCTTTACATGTTTACCAACTTTAATTGGTCCAAGTATAACTAAAGTCAATTATTCATGTTATTTAACTTGAAAAATATAGGGATACTTAGAAACAAAAATTATAGCTAAGCTTGTTAGGCTGTTAAGAGCAACATACATATCCCTTTGACAATCAATTGATCCATTAAGCTATGCTGTTAGTTCCTGAATAATCAAGTCAAGTAAATAATTATGTATTTTGTTCATGTAGATCCATTAACTCCACCTATTTTCCACTTGCATAAATATAAGCTATTGGCATCAACATAAACCAGTTATGTATAGCTTTAATCAACAACATCCCAATTCCTTGTGTCCTTGGTTTTTGGAAGCCAATACTCTGCTATGACTCTAATTAGCAATAATAGGATTTACTCTTGAAGCCTGGCTCAACATGTTCACATCGGAAATTAATCATTCATGACTTCGTGACAATCATTACCAAGACTAATATTTGTTCCTATTATTGCACATCATACAATAATTCATTAATGTCTTGATCATCAGATGACAAAGTCACCACACTCTTTCTCTCACAAACTAGACCCTCAATACAAAAGGGGTGTCAATGCCCTTCAAAATGTATATTTTCTTTTTGGAAACTATCTCATAAAGCTTCCTTTTGTAAACCCAAATCTTAGACCACAAACACAAGCTAGCCTTAACCAAGCTTGTTCATAAGCTATGCGTCCAGCATTAATGGTATTGTGTCCCTAAGAGATATGTTTTACCTATTGCACTAAATTGTAAAGTGAATAATTCTCATACTCTATGTTTTATTTGCAGTTCCGGAACTTGTGATAGAGAAATGACGTGCATGAACGCAAGAGGGAGTGATGAGTAAAATCAGTAAACTGTGAGTGGTTAACTGTTATCCTTTAGCAGCTAGATTGTTACATGTGTGTGTATATGTATTTGAATAAATGTGTTATATGAAAAATAAGCATATGTAGTGTTTAATGAGTTATTTGAATTATGTTTGATGATTGAAATTGTTTGTGGTTGATAAAGGTTAACAAAGTAAATTTTTCTCCGAAATGATTTTTATTTCTGAAATTGAAATCCAGGTGCACCTAGGATATTTTGATTTGAGAGTCTTATATAAGATACTCTGATTTTGACAACTATTTTAAAAGAATTGAGTGCTCAATCCCAGTGGATGGATTGGGTACGGAGAATTAACCTGTTGTGCGGGCAGATAAATGCCCAGTGGGAGGAGATACTGTTGTGCTGGTTAAGTTACTCGTTGACCCAAAGCTTGATTTGTATACTATGGTTGCTCTAATTAATTTGTTATCCTATAAATCATGTGAGTTGTGAATTTATGACGACTACAAATGTGTACGTGTATTTTGAATTAAAACATGAACATTGTTATATAATGTTATTTAATTATATATGTTATATACTTGTGTTAAGTGATGCTATTACCCTTTGGGTACTATTTTTCACTAACTGAGTTTGTAGGACTCACCCTTTTCTTGTGAATTTTTTTTAGTAACAGGAGTTTAGTGTATGACGTCGCTGAACTTGTGACCTACCGACAAAGTATGACAAGGTATTTTTTCAGGATCTCAAACTTGAAGTCAAAGATGAAAGTTTGTAGTCATACTAGAACTATAGAGTGTCTAATTTTATATGATGTAATAGTCTAGTTAATTATCTTGTTTATGATATGGAAGGAGCGAAGCTCCTTATTGTCTTTGTGACGTTGTTGTATAAAAATAGGTGTACTTGTTTGTATTTTAAGACATGTTCCACATTACATGGAATTTCTGTCAAAATTTTCAGTACACTGTTATTTATTTCAATAACTAAACTTTTACAAGTAACTTCTATTTTATAAAATTTGTCTTTATGTATTGGGTCAATCAAGAGTCATATATTTTCAGTTATGATAAAGTCAGGGTTACAAAGGTTTGGTTATCTAATCTTTTAGCCAGTTATGCCTCTATATGGGGTATGACACCCAGTTCGACCCATTGGTAAATCTTCCAGTTGGTCCAGTTAGAAAGTCAATCCCATAAGGTTGGTAATTAACTTTTGCTAATGTTAATAGATTGTTGATATTTCCATTATCAGATAAAGAATCTCCAAAAATGAAAAAGCAAGGCACTTTTGGCTACAAGCCATTATAAATAAGAGGAAAATCGATGAGGCAAGAAAGCAATTATTATAGATCTCAAAGGAATGTGTGAAGAATAACAACAGCAAGAGAGGTTTATATATAGGCTGGAGAATCAAAGTCAAAGAAAAACAATACAATAATAAAGAATATGTAATTGATATCCACGTTAACAACTTTGGCAACATTCATTGAATTGTATTCTTGGAATTTCTTTGGGGAGAAATCATGTGTATATGTTCATGACCACTCAATGAAAAACAATTCGAATGAAAAACTTGCAAGTGCCAATTAATAATTCTAATTGTAATTGTTCCTTTTTCTTTTTAATACTTTTAGAGCTTAAAAGTCAGATCATATATATATATAAAAGAATTTTTGTTTCTTGTAAATAACATTATCTTCCTCATTTTGTGGGATCTCATCAAATATTCTTTCAACTATATATAAAGTCTCCCGCATGCCTCAACAAAAGAAAAAGAAATTCAGTTAGCAAGGTTAATGTACATAGCTATACAATTCTAAAAATGACAAATAGAAGTGCAAAAAATAATTTAAAGTGGTTGAAGTGGTAAGGCATGTTTAAGATTAGCGGTTGAGGAGTCTTTACAATATCAGGAGTTTGAGCCCACAGGAAAACACTTATGGGAAGGGCAACCATGCACGAACCCGAATGAGATTAGACTCACACTCATATTGTGTGCGGATACTCATGGGAAATCAAAAAAATGAACACTCCTAAATGCATAAAAAATAATTGGTTTAAATGGTTTAGAGTTTTAGTATATTTTAAAGTATAATCAAGTATCATTTTCACTAAGAATAAGAAATTTATGAGGAGAGAGGAGAGAGAGAGCTACATCCTATTGTTTCTAGGGTTATAAAATTCGAGCAGGTCGGTTTGAAAACTTTATAATTGATAATTATTTTTCAACAATATTAAGGTTTAAATAAATTTTTTTTAAAAACTAGTAACTTATAAAAATTTATTAAATAAACATTAATTAAAAGTGTTTAATATTACAAAAATATAATTTTTATAAAAAATAGTAAGAAATAATATCGAGTGGGTTAGGTTAACCCAGGTTTAAAATTTTCGAAACCAATCACTTAATCTAATCCGAAATAAAGAATAAAAGTCACCAGATTTAAAATCCAAGAACTTGACTGGATGTCGAGTTTTGTACTGATTCAAGTAAGTTGGGTTCAAATTGATTGTTTTTTGCGCACTCCTACTTGTTGCTAAGGAGCAAAAAAATTATATAAAAAATACATGACTTTGTTGACCCAAGAATAATATATGTGATCAAATCTCGCATTCTTCATATTTAGTTAGGAGAAAGATCAAAGAACTACCTCTGGTTAATAGTAATCCAAAAATTGTTAAAAAAAGATACATGGCCTTCACAGCCCAAGAACAACAACAAAACTCAAATACTGTACATTAATGTGTGCATATATACAAACAATTATAACAGCACAGTTGGCCTAAAACTAAATCAACGTAAAACAAATTCACTAGATCTTCTTCAATAATTAGAGCTGAACTAGGTGACTGATATCCATGGGGTAAGCATCAGTTGGATTAACAGCATTATAAGATCTTGTTGCTGTAATATTGTTCATAGTCTCTGTAAAATGGAATGAGTCCCAGAAAATATACTCATTCCTATTTTTGCATGGAGGTTTTCCTCGGATACACTGACCATTGCTCTCTACTGGACAGCATCCTACATTGAACACCTTGAATCCTAAAACCAAAAGAAAAATCATACAACTTTATTGCTATATAATCAATTATTATGTCTATCAAACACGACTTAATTAGTAAGGTTTCATACCGGAAGCTAAGGGATTCCCGGATGAAAAACTAGTGGTGTTGATGTATATGAATTTTGCTTGAGTGAGCTCGGTGTTGAGCTCATCAATGAGTAGTTTAAGCTTATCATTGAAAATCATTACGGCAGTGTTCATGTTTTCTACACATGAAAGGCCATGTTTGCCATGCATAGCCATTGAGTTTGGAGCACAACCTATCATTCCCAATCCATTCAGGACTACCTTTCTTGCTCCAGTATTGTAGAGAATCTATTCATATCACCACACGAATGCCCGTGTTATTAGTAAATAACCAAAATAAAGGCTAGAAACATTCAGAAAAAATATTAATACATTGAAACGGTACCAGTTAAAATTCTTACATGAGCATCGACTACCAACACGACTTGTAATCATACTAAAATTAATCACATCAACATATGATACTCTTGAATACACAAGTTGATGTAGTTAATTTTAATTTACGATGGCTAAAAGTCATGTTAGTTGTAAAAAATTATTGAAGAGTAAAAAAAAATTTCACATTATCATGTGTGTCCCACCTCCTATTTTATTAAAATTGACGTGCACGTAGTAGATGCAGTCTATAGAAAATTGTTATATGTGAAAGTACGTAATTACCCTTAATTGCACGTTGAGTAGCATAATAAGCGAACAAGCATACTGCTCAGGGGTATGGTGGCGGCTTGATTTGTAAGACTCTGGCAAGAAGTAGTTGTTTATGTAATCGTTGCTGCCAATTCCAACAGAATACAAGCACTTTTTTAGGTGTCTTTTTGCCAAGTAAGAATTTCCTAGTGTCTTAACAATGTGTGAGACTGTGTCTTTGTGATTCTTCATCTGCAAACCCAAGCTGATATGTGAACCCTGCAAAACAAAATGTATGCATTTGATTTCACAAGAAGAAATAAACGTAACAATCAAGTCATTAAATAAATAATATTAATTGTATTTGAATAAAAGATTTACAAAGAAGATTTTAGTTGCTTGGTTACCAGATGGTTACCGGTTTCATCGCTTATCCCTGATCCACCAGATGCATAGTTTACGCCTTTAATAATATCTAAACCTCTAGCAGTTGAATAAGGAGGGATATAATTATCAAAACCTAAAAATTCACCTGAAAAAATACATTTACAAATGTAATAGGAGATCAAAACTCATTTATGAATTCTTACATAATAATTTATGTTTTTTATTGAAAAAAAAAAAGTTAAAAAATTTTAAATTAAGAGCCAAGAAATATTAACTAATGAAATCAACAGCAGTTCGACCATTGGAAAATCTTCCAGTTGGACCATTCGGAAAATCAATCCCATAAGGATAATAATTAACTCTAGCAGATGTCAAAAGATCATTGTTGTTTCCGCTATCGCTCAAAGAATCCCCAAAAATGAAATAACATGGAACTTTTGGCTTCCCATAAACAAAATGTTCTTCTTTTGTTGAAGCAAAAAGAACAAACACTAGCATCAACCAAATCTTAGTCTCACAACCCATTGGTAAAAGCTATCTCTATAATGGAAAATTAGAAATGGAATGGAAGGAATCATGCATGAGGCAAAGAAAAGAATAGAGAAATCTGTTTTTTTTTTTTTTTTTCTTTTGTTTTCTATTTTTTCTATACACTTTCTTTCTGTTTTATTACCCCTTTTGTATGCATAACATTGTCCAATATTTAATACTTGCCTTCCAAGCTAGTGAAGGGCTCTTGTGAATTCTGATAAGTATAATTTTAGATTATACTAAGGATAGAGCTTAAAATTTGGAAAGTGAGTGAAATAGGGTCAATCTTTTTCAATCAAATAAGGTGGGCCTTTGCTCACTAACTAGTTTGACAAGATCAATGGAATTGAGGGAAATAGAGAAGGCACGATATAAAAATAATATTTATCAATATAAAAAAACTCATTTTAGTCCAATGAGATTGGAAGAGAAGGATTTATTACATTTAAAAGTCATTAATGGACTCTATGTAACAGCTCATGTCAAATTAGATTTTCATTTTATTTTTTTCCTTTTTGTATCATAAGAAACTTATTAAACTTTTAGCTAAGAATAGCTTCCCACTAGATTTGATTTAAATAATAAGACATACTTAAGCTCAACAGTTAAAAGACTTTTTAATGTCAAGGGTTGAGCTCACAAGAAAATACTTATAGAGAGGGGTAATTATAAATCCCAAACAAAATTAGGTTCACACACAAATACTGTGAAGATATTTGTGAAAAACTAAACAATAAAAATAAATGGAATAGCTTTTCTATTCTAATAAACCTACCACTCCCTAGACATATTGAGTTTTGAATCTGAAATCTCAATATGAAAGTCGTCTTCAACTAGTAGCATCCAGGATATGTTGGAATTAGAATATATCACCTAACAATTTGTTTAAACTTTTAAAATGAGTGGTTAATTATCAGCATCACGACATCAATTTTTTGTCTTACTGCAACGTATCTAATTGTTGTAGACAACATTTTGATTGTCACTTATAGGTTGTAAATGATGCATTTTCTTATAGTGAGCAAGTATTGAATTAATTTAAAATGATCCGAGCATTATTGTTAAATAGGTTCAAGTATTCATTATGAACCAAAATACACAAAATTACAATTACAATTTGATGGGGTAGTACATTGGACTCTGCTAATTGACATTAAATCAAACAAGAACTCATTCTTTACTAGTGATACAGAAAGAAATAGTATATCATGATCGACTTCATCTCATAAACTTAGCTGCAATTATATCCATCTTCATATCTGAGCTAAACGGCGAATATCAATTGGGTAAGCATCCGAAGCAGATTGAGCACTGTAAGCTCTCCTACCAACAATTGTATTTCCAGCTTCAGTTGGATGAAAGGCATCCCAAAATAGATACTCCCTTCTGTTTGGGCATGGTGGTTGTAAAGGTAAACAAGTTATTTGACCATTGTTCCTTCCTACGCCACAACACCCAGCATTTGTAACCCTGAAACCTGGAACCACAAGCAAGCAACATTACAATAAAATTAGTAAACATGTACACAAAAAAAAAGGTTCTAATCTGATTCTCAAGAAAGTGACAGAAAATTAAAAGTGACTAGAAAACATGTAATGGTACCAAAAGATGAAGGTCGGTTTATGACGTCTTGGAAAATCCCATAGGAGTCTATGTAGATGAATCTTGCATCAGTCAGTTGATTGTTGAGCTGATCAACTAAAGATTTCAATCTACCATTGAAAATTTGATTTGCAGAATTAATTCTTTGTACACAAGTTCTACCATCTGGGCTATTTTGGGCCAATGCATTTGGGCTGCAACCTATCTGGCCAACTCCAAATAATACCATCTTTCTTGCTCCATAGTTGTACAAATTCTGAATCATCACAGAAAAAAAGGTGAAATCCTAATTAATTATCTAATAGTTGTTAGTTCAACTAAAAAAAACCTGTCAATTTCATGTCCATCAGAATTCGAAGCCGATATTGCTACTGTTAAATATGTACTAACCCTTAGTTGTTGAGTGTATTGTTGAATAAGAACATCAGCAAACTGTGCAGGTGTGAATTGCCTGCTGCTTGAATAAAATCCAGGCATGAAATAGTTGTTAAGGTAATCGTTGCTGCCCAATCCAATAGAATATATGCACTTGCTCAAGTAATTTGCAGCTTGGCCCTCATTTCCAAAAATATTCACAACTTGAGACACTGTGTTTTTGTAATTTTGCACCTGCCCACTAAAACTAATCCTGGCTCCCTATAGAGTAATAAAACAGTTATAGAATTAGTGTAAATTTAAAGGAAAAAAGAGAGTGCCTATATAACCAAAAAAAAAAATGATTATAGTCAGTTTGGTGTTTTGAATGATCAAATATTTAAATACCAGTTGCTGTCCAGTTTCCTCTCTGATTCCAGCAGCTGCAGATGCATAATTCACTCCTCTGAGAATGCCTTGGCCCCTAGCTGATGTATAGGGAGGAATGTAGCCATCAAATCCCAAAAGCTCAGCTGTAAAATTTCAAACATGAAGACATGAAGTTAGAGTAAAATCAAATTAGTTGATCGAAAATTTTGTTAATTCAGATAATGGAAACAGAAAGACTAATAAATCAGAATACATTGTTATAAAATTAAGGAAAATGGGAATATTAATTGTTTTTTAACAAGTGCCCGAAAAACCCTTTAAAATATTAGATCTGGCTTAAAATCTTCTACCATGTCCTTTTTGGTTTTCTCTCTTAAATTCTGGTCAAGAAAAAATGGGTATGTCTTAAATTTCATATTTAATGCAGGTAAACAAACCACGTGCTTGGAATTTAAAGGGCATGCACACACCTCATTACCTCAAGAGAGGTAAAAGCAACTTGTATATGGTAAACCAGAAGTTGAAGTTCTAAAATTCTGTTTCTGATCTATGCAGAGACTATTACATGCATGCATGTATCATTCATTCTGAATAATTCAATACGGAAAATAAAGAGAAGTCTGAACTCAGAAGAAAAATGCTTCCTTCTGAAAGCGTTTGTATTGGTTAGAAATCAAACAAGCATGCTACAGGCAGTTTCTTACACATAAGACTAGCAGAGTAGCAGTAAGAATGGAATTAATGGTCCTTATAGCTGAAACTCAGCTTATCATGCTGCCATGAAGTTCTACCAGTGAGATTAGCACTAAAATGGAGTTATATGCTACTGGGTGTCAATGAAATTTTGATAGGCAAATTAGAAAGAAGATTGAGCAGCTCACCAATGACATCAACTGTAGTTTTCCCATTGGAAAACCTTCCAGTAGGACCTCCCTGGAAATCAATCCCATATGGAAGGTAATTGGCTTTAGCCAAAGATGAAAGCTGATTGTTATTCCCATTATCCACTAAGGAATCCCCAAATATGAAGTAGCATGGTACTTGGGGTTCAGCTCTAATCCCAATATTCCACATACTAAGAACAACCATTACCACCATCATATACACCATTTTTGTTAGCATCCCAGTTTCCATTGCAACAATAATTGAAGCAATGAAGGGTATAAGATGGTGAGGGAGCAAAGAAGAATTGGTGTCGTTGAGAAAATGTGGGAGGGAGTGAGGAACTTGGAGTACAAATGAATAAGTATTTATAGTAATAGGAGAAGAAAAGGAGAGGCCATATGCTCTAGGATTTACTGTTGAGAGAGTTTGTCAGAAGCATTTAATTCACGCGGATATAATGTGAGAATGGAAAGGAAGACTGGCGCTACATCTTTTCTTTGATCTGTTCCGCTCTGCTCTGTTCTGACTCTGTTTTTAATGTAGGACTCAGTTTTCCAATGGATGGGAATACTGAAAGTGTATTAAGAATTAATAGGAAATTTTTATGTCGGTCATAGAATTTGGTACCATATACTATGTTGATAAGCCACTTGCAAATAATCCCCATTATATTGATTGAGCATGCAATGGATCATGATTGTTGCAGCAGATTTAAACAGAAAGTACTAAATTGGGAGTGCCCATTAAGACACTCCACTAGTTTGAAACTAAAACAAGAAAGATGTAAATTCAAATAGTTGGAGGGTTTTTAGGGGCATTAAGATGGCAATTTGAGTGTTTAAATGATTTTTTTTAATTACATATAATTCTTATCAGATCGGATCATGATTAATTTAACATTATATCGGTGAAGTCAAATTGATAAGAAATAAACACAAATGCATGTAATGCCTAAGAACAAAAGCCTTGTTTTAGTCGAATTTTGAATACTTTAGATGATATTATTTTCGACATTAACAGTTCTTGACAAATTCGAATATAGTCTAGCTGAGCCGTGATGCGATCAGTTGTATCATAGCAGGCACGTGAACATTATCAAATATGGAAAGATTGGATCTTTTCGAAGTGATAACATTTTTATTTTTTATAAGGGTTAGAGTTTATGGGGGAGGGGAAACGGAATTTACTTAATTTTTTTCAATTGAATAGATTTTTTTTTATTAAATGAAACTAGTTTCTTCACTTATGTTGTATAAACTCATTTTTTTAATATATTAAGGAGTATTATATAAAAAAATATTGTAAAATAATCATAGTGGCTCTGGTCTATGGATGCTACTATTCACAAATTTTTCTCCATATTGACATGAGATTTACAGGGGACTAGTATCAAGCTCATCAATATTATGTACTGGTGTTTGAGACTAAATAATTATGGAAGGGGTAAAAATTCAACAAAAATCAACTGTTTTCAACCTAAAGTTGTGGATAGAACATGCCTTTTTTAATTTTGACCATGTGATTTCAAGGCACACCTGTGCAACTTCAATCCCTAATTAAACGAAATGGACAGAAAGAGTAAGCTGTTCAACAATCCCAAAAAGAATTCAAACTACTGTTTAGGAACTTAGAAGTTTAAATCGACAAAAGAAGTTTCGAATGAATTGATCTTATGTAAAAAGCTTTATGCACATATACAAGCCTGGTTAAAAATTTATGAGAAAAAAAGATAATTAAAAAGCATCTAAGGCTCGATTTAGTTAATTTGTCAAAAATATATTTCATTTTTTCCTATAGAAATGCTATATAAAAAATGATATGGTGTTTGATTTAATAATTTGAAATTTTTATCTTCAATGGGATATAATTAGTGGACTTTAGAAGACTTCTTGAAATTTTTTTTTAAAATCAAACTTTGTTTTTCAATTTTTTATTAAGATCTTGAAAAATCTTACCATTATAAAAATAAAAAATAAAAATCAATTTATGTAAAGTTTAACTTTTAAATGAACCTCTGCTAAAATTAAACAGTCTATTAAACTTGTCAACATGAAGAAAAAAAAAAAAAAAACAATCAAAATCTCATCATGAAGTATTAATGATATGACATGGTCTAACTAACATATATGATTGTTCAAAAGATATATAGAGTAAGAATGGACCATAACCAAAAATTTGAGGGCAGTACACCATTACACGCCTTGACATAACCATGTAAGTCAAAGTGGTCCAAGTTGAAAGAAAAAGTCACCAAATAGATCAGTTTTGAGATGAAATATTGCTTAAAGAAGTGTCGACAAAATAATAAACTTATTCAGTTTGTAGTATAGTCTTAGATTGAAGTTATGGTGACATGTCACTGACATTTATATTCAATGTCCTTGTTTTTTTAGTAAAAACTCATACTTAATCGATTTGAAAAATTAGAACAATTTATCTATTTTAGGTTTTTTATTTTTTTAATTATCATAATAAATAATATAAATTTTTTCTTTATAAAATTTTAACAAGTGTTCTAGAGAAAAACGTTATATAAATTTATAATCTAAAACGGTATAAGTTATTAGTATGGGATCCAACCAAGCACAGTTTGATCCAACGGTGCAGAATTGTTCCCTCCAGCCTAAGTCCTTCAACATGAGAAGTTTACCAACAAAATCATAAATGGTAGTAGTTAGAAAAATTGAATGTATAGGCTAAGTCATAGTAAGTAACATGCAAGGGTTATTGAGTAGACCACCACTGTGCATTCAAGGCCAAAAGTCTTCTAACCCAGCTCTGTACAAGCTGTCGTTGAAATATGCGTCGGTGCCAAACAACTAATCCAATATCCAGTTGTTCATTGCACAGTATGTGCAGACGCTTGCCAGAGAGTTTAGAATGGAGAGGCCCTGATCGATAGAAAGGAAACACCTTTAGAATTTCCATGGTACAAGTGGTGAATTTTTCTTATAAAAATGTCTAGAAAAGTACATTTTTGGAAACTAATTATTCAATAAATATATCTCTCATATCAACTGTATGGAATGCCAAATTCAAAGGGATATAGGAAAATTTGATTTGATATGTCGTGTCAGATATTGGGATAGTCGGATCAATTTTATTTTTTTTTGGTGTACTCTTCATTCATATCGTAGTTAATTTTTACTAAATCTGGATTAATTTACAATTAATCCACCGATTAATACCACAAAAAAAAAAAGAATGCTAAGAGAATATGTTGTGGTGTCGAATCAAGTTTAGATCAGATCAATTTCTAATCAATTCAAATTGAATCATCATGTAATCTATTTCTTCTCATCGAATTAATTTTTTTAATTAAAACATTATGGAAAGATAAATTGTAAGGTGAGCATTGATCCACATTGGACAAGTTGAAAATCCAAGAAGAATCGAATTATTAAATGATTTGCGTAATAGTATTCTCATTTTTAAGGGAAAAGAAAAAGAGAAAATTAGTGAAAATCTTGCTCATATATACTACTTACCGATTTCTCTACAAGCTTCCTTAGGTAACTACTAGAAATATATTAGTGTTTTGTTCTAAATGTTAAAAGGAGTAGGAAGATAGAGGGGTCCACCTGACTTAAGTCCTGATTTAAATTTGTCAAATTTAATGACTTGAATAATTGTAAAACTAAACATTTATTCTTAAGGGATCAACTAAAATTTTATATAAATATATTATACTGTAGTAATAGCAAATAAAATAAAAATAATAATAAGAAACTCAATAATTCATAATGCATAATAAAAATTTATAAGATACAAAACAAAAATACAAGGTTTAACCTATCAATTTTTGAATCTACAAAGTAAAAATGTTATCTAACTTATTTTTTGGAAGGGCTACAATATTAAACAACATAAGATTTAGAAATTAAGAATTAATTTTGAATTATAATATTAATATTTTTTAAAAAAAATTGAGAGGTCATGACTATCTCCGGTCCCTTAAAAGAATGTTCCCTTAAACTAAGTTTTGTTTATTAACCTTCTATGTAGATTTCTGTGTTTATTCATGGAGATATTTGGATCCAATCTAACCCGAGCTTAATAGACAATGCTCCAACCTGAACTATAGATGATCAGTGGATCATTTAAGTTTATTAAAAGATATGATCGGATTGGACTGGATATCTAGCATGATCCTATTGAATTATTATTCAACCCATTTCGATGGATCAAATTTTCATGAGGGGAGGATTTTGTCTCTAAAATGGTTAAATTAATGCCACACGAACTACTTAAGCTCTATCATTAACTTGTGCCAAGCCAGCAATTATTTTAGTAAAACTAAGCACATGCTGTGATAGCAACTCCCATTGCATGTGCTACCTACTTGAAATTCATGCTTCCTCCAATCTTTATGGACCAGTAGTTTACCATTTGGAAGTTATTATATACAATCTGTTATTACTTGTTAGAGAATGTAGAAGCAATGGTTAGAGATAAAAATAGGAAGAGGTAAAGAGACAAAACAAACACGAGTTTTTGAAATGAATAATTAGGAGTTTAACAAAATAGGTTGGTGGTGAGAAGCAAACTGCTAGACATGAATGATCAGAACTTTGTAGAAATCAAGTAGGCTATCACAAAAGGAGAAGCATTTACTAAGCATGTGATTAAGGGCTTAGGGGCCGTAGGCATATTGACTTTTAGAAATAGAGTTTAATCTTTTGATTGGAGAGATTGGCACAATTCAATTAGGGTTGTTGAACTACTGTGGCTCCATTGCCTTCCAAATGAGAGAATGTAAATATTTCATCACCCACCACATGAGATATTTATGATCGCCTTTTTTATCAACAATAAACACGTACGACCAAAGAGATTCAGTGATATGGGTCATTTATCTTCTCTTTTTTTAATTTTATTTTATCAAAAGTGTTATTATGTTTTTGTGCATACGTTGTTCCTATAATGAGAAAAAAAATATTAAATGTCGTGTAAGACTTATTTCTTATTAAATAAGATACCGTGTGCATATTATTCTCATATTTTTAATGTATTATTTGATCTCTATTGTAGGTGGCTGCTAATGATATATAGGTTATACACAAACTGACTTAATACGAGAGAAAAAAAAAAATTAGGTTGTATTATTAAAATTTGAATGAGATTTTATTATTATATTTTAATTTCTCGAAATTAAGTTGATAATTTTAATTTTAATTCAAATGTATGCTGAATTAGAATATTAAAATTAGTATTTCAATTTTGTGCATCTAAACTAATTAAAATCTTTGATCTCGTCTACCAAAAAAAAAAAAAAATCTTTGATCTCTGAAAAAAGAATTGGATGGGTACAGGATGGGTGACTTGGATCTCTGTGATCTGTTGTTTGACTAAGAAATTTTTTATGGGCTCAATAATGAATACAGACAACCCATATGCATTGTGAACTGGAGTCTGTCTGGGTTGGGCTGAGAATTTTGGTAACCCATTTCTAATTAAACTTGTTCTGAAAAATAAATATGGTTGCTTGAAATTTTATTGGTCAACAGTCAATTCATGAAATCATTGTTGGGCATTGAAAATAGTTTTGCCAACCAATGTTTAAGAAATGCTAAACCTAAAAAAGATATATGCTTTTATTTTTTTATTTTTTTTCTGAAGAGAGTGACTGTAAAAAATAAAATCTTTATAAATTTTTTAATCCTATAATAGATGAGATATATTTTAATTGAATCGCAATGACAATTAATCGAGTTGTAAAAACACATTTTACATTTATAAACATAAATAAATATCAAACTAAACTAAGAGAACATGATTGGTACATTCTCATATTCTCCCTTTATACATAAATACTTAGATGGGTGTTTTTGTCTAGCATATGAATTACCCTCATGTCATGTCTGTTCATTCTCCTTTTAAATTCAAGACAAAGATTGTGGTGATGAGTGGTCACAATTGCATTAAAAAACCCACTGTCACACCCTTAAATGAAAGTATGACTGGCCAGAGATATGGATGTCCACACTCTTGTAATCCTGAATATGCAAATAAATAGACACAAAACAATTTATAAAAATTGTGACAGAGTTTCACCATACAGTAAACATGCTCATAATGAAAACAAATAACTTGTATTCAAGTCGATAATAATATAAAACATCATAATACACAAAGGGGCTCCGCCGCGACAATAACGCTTAATACATTATAATAATCATCATATTGAAAACATATTATAATCATGTATGACATCCTACGCGACTGCAAGTATTGTTCTTTATGCTTCATGTGTGCTAATTTAGAGATATACCTTGCCGCTGCAGAGTCGGGCAAGTGGGTCTATGCAGCGATTAACTGTTATCCTCCTGAAAACTAAAAAAAATACCACAAAAGAAAGGGTGAGTCACTATGACTCAGTGAGTAACTCATGTACCCTATGGGTACCAGCATCATACAGCACAAAAATTATAAGCTACAATTCATATTCAGATTTATTAATACACGTGCGTGGTTACTATAATCATATAATCATAGTTCACTTAATTTACAATCCCAAAACAGCAACCAGATTATACAAATCAATCAACAATTACACAATCAACTAAACAAACAAAGGGCCAACGAGTAACCCAGCGCCGCACACCAATATCACCCCCTGCCGGGCATTTACGCGCCCGCACACCAAATGTATCTCCGTACACAAATCCATCTCACCGGGGCTGAGCACTCCAATAGTTTTTAAAATCATTGTTAGAAATGAAAATCATTTTCCATAAAATGTTCACGAGTTGGCCCTTATCAAACACAATCAATGTCAATCACAATTCATTCAATCAAATTCCTGAAATTACTCATTTGCTTAGATTTTAGTATAACTCATATAATTCAAGTATATACGTAATGGCACACAAAAATCTGATATCCATAAAGCACATGATTCACTCACAATTTCACGAATGAGACTCGTCAGTTCGTCTGATATGTGACGGTGCCAGAATATCCTTGACACGCTCTGAAGCTGAAATCATAGATCAACAAATTACTAACAATTACTTCTAAATTAATTTGACGATCTCTTAATCGTACGTAACTATATCTAATATGTTTCATAAAATAATATTAATTAATCCGATACATTTACTAATTTAACCTTCATAATTTAACATTAATATATATATATATATATATATATATATATATACATATTAAAATTACTCTATATGTATATATATAAAATTCCAAATTTAATCAGTTATATTATCGATTAACTAAAAAAATTTGATTTGCTCACATAATAATATATATTTAAATGCACATATTACTTGTTTAACATTAATTTCCCTTTTTATTTTTTTACTCAATTCACAACTCCATTAACAATTTCCAACTTGTCACAAGTATCACATTTTCACTGTAACATTCAACATATATTATGTAACCTATATTATCAATTTAGATTAATTTCTCACATGTTCATCTAATATATATATATTATTGTAATTGAAATTTAAATCATTTATTCTTCTTTCTTTCTTTTTTTCCAAATTATTTAGTTAACCAATCTTTCCCCTTGATCCTAATTAATTCATAACTTAGTCCCATGGTATACCACCACATACTCTTCTCTTCTCTCACAATCCACCCGTCATCCAAGAAGAATGGGCAACCAAGTTGCTGTCCCAAAACAGAGGACAGCAGCTTGATTACCACCTCCCATTTTCAAGTCACTCCCTTCATCATTCCCACCCAACAGTCCAACCGTCTTCCAAATCACCCCAATCACTATCCTAACAAGCCAAACCACATCTTCTAGCCTTCCTAAGGTACAGCAAACAAAACAGCCCTCAACTTGAAATTCTACCCCTATCCACTTTCATCCACGAGCTAACATTTAAATTTTTTTTTTCTTCAAACTTCCTTCCTCATATCATCACTCACAGAACAATGGCTGGGGCGTGTAGCTAGAATTTAGGAAAATCCACCAAGCTGCCAGCAATATTGCTCACACCCAACATGAAAATTTTCCAACCAAGGTGCCACTGAAACGTTCAAAATCAAATATCCCTCCCCACACTAATACACACACAAACACATATATGCTGGAAAAAGAACCAAAAACTCACCAAGAGTTTGAATTAGTTTACCGAGAAAGAAAGAAAGCACAGCCACTGCAACGTCCAACCAAGATCAGGGAGGAAAGTTTGGTAGTAAAAGGTATTAGAAGACTAAGTCGGTCTTGATGTCTTCTTTCTCCCAAAGGAGTAAACGTCCAGCAGAAAAAAAGAAAGGAGAGAAAGACAAGTAAAAGAAAGCTAAATAAAATAGAAAAAAATTTACACCACACATCCTTTAGATATTTTTCAACTCTACCATACCTCCTTTAAACCATTATATTTATACCTTTTATTTTATATATATATATATATATATTCATATGTACATATATATATATAATCCACATACATAAAATTATAGTTAACTCCACTTTAAAATTAACTCTCTGAGTTATTACCATTAAACCCATCATTGATAATACCTTCATATATATATATATAACAATTACGTACATAAATTCTAACACACGAATTAACGTAAGCGATTGTGAAACCCACCCTTGTCTTTCATGGCAATGAAAATAACAGGCTTCAGTATTGTCAGTACCTATATCTTCTAATCACTGAGCCATATATATCCCCTTTAGCTGTATCATCCTCTTAGTATTGTATATTATGAATCCAAAAATTTTAAAATTATGATTTTATATAATTTATATATCAAGTGATGAATATATAATAAGTGAAATGTCCCTTAAATAATCATAGTCCAATGAACAGTAGGGGATTATTCAAAATCTCAATAATTATATATATAAATATATAGTTTAAAGGTGAGTAAAGAGCTAGCGCATCTAATGAAATTAAGAGGATATTTTTTACTTTCAATAATAGTTACATTTATACTAATTGACGTAGAAAAAGGAAAGTTTACCTATACTGCACTTGTTTTAAACTACTATAGAGGACAATAATAATTTTTAATTCAATTAAGTTATAATATTATTTAGATAATAACTATTTACACTGCCAAAATGACTAGAACATGGCCTTATAATTATTTTATAAAAAAAAAAGACAAAAATATCCTTAATTAGTCAAACCCCTGGGAAGGGAGGGTATCACTTATCTTTGGTCATACCCAATACCCACGTTAAGAAAGGTTGGTCTATCTAATAAGTTCAGATAACATTGATGAGTTCACTTACATGGGTGATGTAACACCTCAAGTCTAACTAGTCCAAGTATCTCGGTCCACACCATATTGGTCAAAATGCTAACTCATAAATACTTGTTAGTTGGTGTTTGCATGTGGCTTATAGACAAAACAATCACACTTCTCATAACCAATGTGGGACTTAGGAATAATACAATCTCTTTACTTAAATCTTTGACATTCTTGTCAAGGCCCAATACTATGATCTTCCCCCAAGTAATGTAGGTTTCCAGAGGCATAAGCACATCATAGACATAGCCCATCATGATGTTGTCTCTCTCAGTTGGACCGGGGATAGCACTAAGGATGAATAGTCTATTTCGGCATGGTCAACATCACGAGAGGTCAATGTTCTAATACCACTTTTAACACCTCAAACACAACTGACCCAAGTACGATGATTAACACCACATGAGTCGAAATGCTAGCCCAAAGATATACTTGGTAATTAGTGCTTATAGCTTCTATACCATATAATCACACCCCCTACAATCTTTTTTTTTGGGGGGGGGGGGGGGGGAGCTGACAATCTTCACCACTTAAATCCTTAACATCCCCGTCAAGGCCTTATACCAGGATCCTACCCAGGTGATATGGGCATCTAGAAACATGCATTCATCATAGGCATATAGTGCCACCACACCATTGTCAACATCCTTTAGAGCCCTCCTCTATTCCCGTTGGACTGGGGATAACGCAGAGGATGCAAAATTTGTTCTAGCATGGTTAATACTCATGAGGGGACAATGTTCTAATATCATTTGTAATGCCCTAGGCCCAACTAGCCCAAGTATCTTGACCTGCACCACATAGGTCAAACTTGGTAATTAGTGTATGTAGCTTATATACAACACAATCACTCTTCCTATAACCAATATGTAAAAGTTACATACCTACTACCATCAATAGTTTAAACCTAATAGGTCACACACAATAGGACAATATTCAATTAAGGAGAGCGTTAAGGCAGCCATATAATGATTATAACTTATTAGACATTAGGTTTAATTATTATTACATCCTAATAATAGCACAATCTTTAATTTGTTAGGATTGTCCAACATATAAGGGATGTGACTAGCCTTTATAAATACAAAGGTTAACAAGTTAGACTTTCGATTGTAAGTACAATCATAAAAGGCTAACTTGAATTATAGTGGAGATTCAAAAAAATTTGCTAGCACACTAGAAATCTCTTGGCAACTCCTCTCACTTTCAAGCATGAAAAGCTTTGATTGGATTTGTTTGTGTAGATACACTTATTGACGGGACACTTATGTCATTACTGTGCTCGTAGCAAATCAACAAGAATGAGTGAAACCTAAATCAAGAATACAAAAGAATTGAAAGTATTGGAGGTACAAAATTTCATATCTTTTTGTTTACTGTTAGACTAGAATTAGAATTTTTCATATAATCATAAGGTGATTTTAGGTTAAAGGAATCAACATTTTCAAATTCCACTGCACCTATGATTGCCATATGTTAAGATCCAAAGGTCTTATAGGTAATCTTACTAAGAATGCAATAAAACAAGGGAGGCAGTAGGAGAAATTGAGTGATAAATGGAAACTAAGTACTAACTTCTAACTACTTCTAACTACTTCTAAACAAATAGAAACCAAATTTCCTTCATTCAATTAATGGATCATTATAGAGGTGATTAGGCTTTGTTTATAGGCAGATTCACTATCCAAATCCTATAATACCCTTCTCATCAACATGGGCTCATAACAAATCGTGCCCATGAAAACACCCTTGTCCTCAAGAGTGTGAAATTTAATCCTTCTCTCCTAATAGAGTAAACTCCTGCCACAAAGGTTTGGAAATCCATATGTAGAGAAATCTTGACATTATCCCATTTCATAGACTGAGCTTGAACCTTTAAAATAATTCTAGAATTGAGATCATTCTTGAATCCCTTATGACAAAGTGGAAGCTTCCAAATTATGGCTTCATATGTTCCAAGGATTCATTCTCCAATGTTCTAAGCATATTTCCAAAAATCTTAATCTTCTCCTTTAATTTTAGCATACTTATATTCGAGATCAAGTAATAGATCATTCTTATTCAAACCAAAACATAACTTTGAGTGCTGAATCTCTTCCTTTACTGACCTATTTTCATAAAATAAAACTTTAACATGGAGTACGTAGTCTTTGTGGATGTGTGATAAATTGGGTTTGATTTTTGACAAGAACAAAATGTTGTTAGAAGTTGATTTTGATAGAGATGAGAGGACATTTGAAAGAATTGTTGATTCTAGTTCTTGTTCCTTTTTCCTTTTTTTTTTTTTTTTTTTTTTGCATAATCTTCACCATGGGAACAAAGAATGACCTTCTTACGAGTGGAAACTGAACAAACGTATGAAGCCAGAAGAGTTGATGAACCTAAATTTCTCCATGTTTTCTTATTTCCAATGTTTTGAAACAAGGCTAGAGGTTGATCCAAACAAATGTCTGAGTCTCAAGTCATTGGGTTAATTCTCTAACAACATAATTATATATATATATTATTTTTAATATAAACATTTAAATATTTATGTATATGTAATAATTTAATGCCAAACAAGAAATTAAAAATAATAAACAAAAAAAGTATAAATGAAAACTAAAGAGAAAAGAAAAATAGTCTATTACAAGCTTCTCTTATTTATTTATTTTTTTAAATAGAGTTGTGTCTTTAAATTACATCTGGATCAGCTGAGTCAACTTAGATCAATTGCTATTACGGGTTTTAAGATTAATCTGGCCAGGGATAGCACTCAAGCGACAGTCTAACTGATTCAACTAATTCAACTGGCTTGACTGGTTCGAGTCTCAAAATTTGTTTCTTCTGTAGTTCTTTATTTCTGCCAAAGGCATATACCACCCGACTTATAATTTCATAACCCTCGGACTATTGCTGCTAATCTTTAACCATGATTCTTTATTTCTTGAACCTTGTTGTACGATTACTATAAAATTCAAGGAATGCAACATAGGTTGTCTGGATGAATTGGGATATTGACAAGAAATATTCTATGGTTGAAACAAATCATGAATTGAAAGTTTATACATGGGGATCTTGAAGATTGATACACATCATCAGTAACACCAAAAATTTTAAGATAAGGGTTAATAACATAATGTTTATAGTGTGGTTGATAAGAGCTTCCACAGCTCTCAAAATTACCGAATGTTATTGAGCTTCATTGATGATAGAAGGTTCATTAGGCTTGGTTATGATATGGGTTATGCTAGGGATTTTGATAGGGTTGTTAATTGTAGAAACCTCCATAATTAGAATGATAAAGAAAAGTACAAGGGTCATGAGTAAGTGAGACTAAACAAGCTGGAATGTCTGAAATAGAAAAAAGTACCAGATTAAGTGAATCCACACTAATACATATTGCATCTGCAACACCTATGTTTGAATCTTGAAACCTTTGATTTCTTGATTCAAACCTTTGAAACCTTGCTTGTGCTTGAGTTTTGAATCCTTTCATGGTTGACCCTTACACTGGTATTTCCTTTTTGATTGAACCAAGCTCTGATACCAATTGTTAAGACCCAAATGTCTTATAGTTAATCTTACCAAGAATTCAACAAAACAAGGGAAGTAATAGGGAAAGATTGAGTGAGAAAGGAAAATTAACTACTAACTACTCATGAATAAACATAACCAAATTTTATTCACTCAATTGATAGATCATTGCAAAGGTGCTTAGGACTAATTTATAGGCAGATTCCTAACAACACTCCCCTAATTACCATTCTCATCAAAATGGGTTTGTAACATCATATTATATCGATTCCTAATAGTGGTAACAAAGTCACCCTTATGATTTATGTTAGAACTAATAATTTATTATTATGGCTTTAGGATTTTTGATGTTATTTTATTATTTTTTAGTTAAAAATATTAAATTTTTAGAAATCTTAAAATAAAAAATTATTCTTGTTTCTTATTGATGTTTCTTATTTCAAATAGTTTAAAAAAGAAAAAATTAAATTTAGAGCTAGTTTGGTACATGGTTTAACACATCTGATTATCGATTGGAGAGCTCTTATTGCATATTGTGTGTGTTTGGGTTCCCTAATCTACATATTGAGCCAATCGCAATCTAATTTAATTTAAACCAAATCGACAATCTGCATAAGTTGGTATTGACCAACTAATGAAATCCAATTGCATTCTCATTTATAAATGACTAACTTGTCCTTAAAATTTTATTATTATTACGTTTTTTACTCCTAGGCTAAATTTTATTTTTTTTAATAATAATTATCTATTTACTAAAGTTAATTCATGTAAATAAAGATATCCCTATTTGAATAAAATAAAATTATATATAAAATAATATTAAAATATGAAATTCCACTCAAATATATATATTTTTAAATAGTTTTAGATAAGCTCATATTTTTTTTTGTAATTAAAGTTTATTGTAAGATCACATTTTGGTTGAAATAAAAAATTATTATAAATGATATAGAAGTTTTATGAAAAGTTAATAAATTTAATTTGATTTTAAAGAATAATATATATATTTTTTTTTTTTTGGTAAGTAAAAAATAATCTTTTACACAATATGTGGTGATATGTATAAATTTTATTGTAATTTAATACCCAAACTAATTTATACCAAATATATATCAAACATATACTAGACTTATAAACTTAACTTATTCATTTGCATACCAAACACATATTTGACTTATGATCCATCTAATTTTTGTAATTTAACCTATGCAATCTGATACCAAACAAGACTTTACTTTAGTAACAGGATGGCATATACATTTTACAATATTATTTTTAGTTTATTTCGTATTTATCTATTCTTTATTTTAATATTATTGGAATTAGTAGAATTCAAAGTCAAATTAATAGTTATTTTATTTTAATAGTAATAGTAGAATTAGTGAAATCCTAACTGAAATAAAATAATAGACTCAGAGGTAGTTGGTCATAGTAATAAAATAATAGACTCAGAGGTAGTTGGTCATAGTTGTAAGCAATTGCAACACCAAGAAGAGACTAATGGTTCGAATCCTAGAACCTCTCTTTTTGGGGGGATCAATAACCATAAAAAAATGAAATAATAGTTATTTTATTGCAATGAAATAGTTGATGACATAATGACATGCAGTAAATTAAACTCTGTAATACCATATAAAGTAATATGAATTTATGGATTATGAATCTAGAAGTTGTTGTGATAATCTAGAAGTTGTTTTATGGTAGGATTATGAATTTATGATAAAACAAATCACTTCAAACATTTTTCTTATTCATATTCCTTAACAAATAAAGCAATATGAATCCATAATCCAAAATTTTCAGTCTTGACACAAATTAATCAAGGGTGCTTCCAAAAGAATTACTTTCGTGGAAATTAAGGTTTAGTAGATGAAATCGGATTAATAACAAGATTCCCTTAGACATTGGTTCTTCAAGGCAGAAGTTTATATAATTAGCAATGAATGTTTGCAGAGTTTCAACACCCTTAAGGACAATGATATTTTTTTTCTTTATTTTTATTTTTTATGGAGGATTTGTTACAATACCATTTAGGCTATGTTTGGATGCATGAAATAAAATTAGATTTGAAATAATAAATCATTTTCAAATTTATTAGAATCGAAATTAATTAGGATTACAATTTATGAGTTTGGAATATACAAAAAATTATAATTAGAATTGTGTTTTGAGTACTTGGTTGTTGTCTCCAATAGGTCTGACATTGGTTATTCTCATCTCCAACAAGTCCAAACAGTGACTGTCGTCATCTCCAATTGGTATTGAGTAGTGGCTATAGTCGTCTCTGGCGAGTCCCTACGGTGGCAGCCTATAACACATTTTAAGTTAAGGTCCTTATTATGTATGTTTTCCTTCCAAGTTTAACATAATACATCGTAAAATTTATTACCATACAATCATATACAATGCATTAAACGAGCTCAAGTGAATTGGCTACTTTACCATGTAGTTTTACTAAGTGAACTGTTGATTTAGAGGATTACTTCCATGTCATTTTTTATGCTTGCCTATGAAGTTTATATTTTCATCTACATTTATTTGTTGCACTTATATAGTTTAGGGAACTATACATTATTGAGTTTGATTACTAGATCATTGTGTATGATTACTTATTTACTTTGTACCTTGCTTAATATAGTTTTAATTTGGATTTTATCACTTTAGATAGTAAAACCATGACTAAGTTGACGATTAGGCTCATTAGCTAGCTCCATTTATAACTATCAAACTAGTAATTACAATATAAAACTGTACTAGGATATATATTTTTTTTTTATCATAACCCAAATCTAGAGCCATGACTAACACAAGAACCAAGGTAAAGATGAGGCTTACCTCAGCTCAAGCAAGCTTCAAATTAATATCAAAGTACAAGAAATACACAACGCAATAATTGATAAACAAAAATAGATAACAACATTCCCAGAATCTAGTTTAACTGCGGAGCAACACTAACAAAATAACAAAGTATCAAGTTTCAATAGAAACAAGTGCTAGCATTAGACCTTAAATGAAAAATATGCTTGCACCAAGTATCTACAAAACGAAAGAGAATAGAGTAAACTTTAACAAGCCCAATGAGTCGACAAGAACAACATTAATATTCACTATTGGAAGGCTGTATTATTCTGAAAGAAAATATAAATTTACCATAATGTATTTCATACATACATAATAAACAAATAACATTTATTTCAAAAAAATTGAACAAGCTAAACAAAAATCTTTCCATTATGTAAACAATCATTCAAGTAAGAAAGACATAGAAGTATAACAAAGGTTATTTTCTAGCAGTATTTACAACATTCATGCAAAGAAAGTTGAAGCTAAACACAATTTTAAAACATGTTTTTCACTCGAAAAAAATCTTTTCATAATTAAAGGAAGAAAAATATTTTCAAAACATCTTCAACAGAGAAAACAATTACAAAGTGTCAAGCTTGACACCAAGACAGAATTTCAAACGAACCAATTGGCATAATCCTTAAAGGTTAGCATTAGCTTTGCTGACAAAGTGTCAAATCTATATCTATTTAATCATATCTATATCTATTTAATCATATCAAAACCAATCCAATCCAATCCACATGCTCAGCCGAGCACAAGGCTAGCAAAACCCCTGCTAGTTGAGGTCAAACCAAGGTGCACCAAAACTAATAAAATAGATATCAAACAAACTAATGGGCACAAGATATAAAGGTTAGCATCAACCCTCTGACTAGGCATCCAACTCCATTTGAATCTGAAAATATCCAAACAAATCCAATCCAAGTGCTTAGTCGAGCACAGGGGTAGCATCACCCCTGCTAGCTAGGGTCAAACCAGGTGCATCAAGGCTTACAACACCATTGTTAGCTACGATATTCTAGCAAGTTTCCTCCATAAAACCAATTTTCATAAAACAATGTATTAAATTTCTAATAAAAAAACATAAAATTGAATTTCTTTTTTCAATATCACAACTTTCCAATACTTGAGAGTCAACATTTTCAATCTTAAACATATTTCCAAAATACAATTCAATGTGAAAGTTCAAATCAATTACATTGTCAAGATAACCTCATCTAAAGTTCTCACAAACAGGCTTCCCTTGTATCAATTTCTAGTAAACAAACAACTTCATTTCACAAATCATTGGACATGAATTTCTCAAATAAAAAGTCATATCACAATCCACTTGATAACAAAATTTTACACCTTTAGAAATAATGAAATTAAGGAACGACACCATTTTTATCAATATAGAAAACAAAATGCTATCCACTTGAAAAGCACTGAATCTAGTACTTTACCATATACATCTACAAATAAGAATGTCTTACAACCACCAAACAAAAATGTCAAGTCCACCAATATGTAACTTTTAAAATAAAAATGACATTCATGAAGAATCAAAAGTACCAACGAGAAACAAACGACACAAGATCTTAGAATACCTCCAATAAATATAAAATACCTCACTATACTCTAAACTATAGTAAGCTCAACTAAAAAAGAGACCATGTTCCACAAATACCTTCATTATTCTTTATGTCCAAATAGGCTACAATTTTCACTACATTTTCTATTTTAGTTAGCTTACAAGTGTACAAATAAAATAAAATGCACACAAGGAAATCCAAGAAGGGCATCCACATGTATGCCTATGAGTTCATGCCTATATATATATAGTATAAATAAAGTGAATGGTAAAGAATACAAATGGGAGAATAAGAATAATCCTAAATAAAGAGAGGAAAATAATGATGCATATTAACACCAATAAAACAAACAATCAGCCTATCCCCTCCTTTCTGAATATTTGATTAGTAAAACTTTTTATATGACATAAGCATAGCAATAAAGAGAATCCAAAAAGACTATTTTGTCCAAAATAGCTTAAGGCATCAAAGTTTATCCTTGAGAGTCCTAGCATTAACTTCAAGGTACTTCAATTTGCACACAGTCATCAAAAATTGTACTTAATGCTAGATGAGATGAAATTGTTAAAGGCTTTCCATATATAGCTCAATATATGAATGATAATAATAATAATTTATTGTAATTGGTATTAATTGTAGTCACTTTATAAAGCTAACCACACAATTAAGGAAGTATATAGTTGATCTTAACTACTAAGCATATGAACATTTACATCACAAGATTTTTCAATATTCCTAAGGCACTCATTCTGTCAAGGCAATTTGCATGAACAAATAGACTAAATCCAAGGGAGGCGAATGCAGCACTGTTACAATATTTATACACTGGGTAGTTTCCTTAGCCAATATTCAAAATTTTCTTTTATCCAATCAATATCTGCAATTTATATCTAAAAACACTCTGATGGGAGAAAGCACCTTACGATTTTCTATATTAACCCCTAATCACTAAGGCTTAAAGACATTTAATAACATCAATGCATAAACTTGTGCCTCTAGCAATATTCACCTTTGCAAGGATATTGATTTTAAAAGTTACTAGAACTGGAGCCAAGCAGTCAAGCAAACTAGTAATCTAGTTACATACAGTCTTACTAACATTTAGAATAGCCAAGGTCAAGAAGTAAGCCACACTAAATATGTATTGTGAAATCTATCAAGAGAACTATTAATATGATATTTCTTTTTATAGAAGCTTCACAAGAGTTCAAATTACCTATACTAGATAACAAATTTCTCTCCCATTTCATCAATCCTATTTCATCTCCATTAAAAAAGAAAGGAAAAACACACAAAGGAATCACTACCCTTCAAAATTAACTGTCTAAAAAGAGTGGACAACAACCATAATGACTAAGAATCATTATAATGAGTTTTTCAAAGTTCGAAGAAATAATTATTAGAACAACAAGACTTAAACCATAAAGAGTATAGCTAAATTACATTATGAAACATGGAAAACTAATCCTTATATGATAACTTGCTTACAAACAAATGTAAGATGTATTAGATAAAAATAAAATAAAAAATTTAGCCCAACACTTTGAATATTTTCACAAAATCAAATTTAAATTTATCAACATATATAGAATTCAATTAATACATCCATATAACATAAAATTGATAACTAAATTAAGGGGTGTTACACTTTTATTGATCACCTAAATTATACATAAGCTTACAAATTCATCCTATTTTATGATACAACCAAAGTATTTGTCTCATCAACTAAACTTTCATTCTAACATTACAACTACACAAATCAGATACAATTGCAAATAGTGATAAAATCCTTCTTGCATAAACATAATAAACTTCAAGCAATCATTCCATAATCATCTTAATTCATTTGCTTCTAAGGAACCAACCATATAATTTGTAGAGCCAATTTAGCACACAACAATGAGATATACAATCTCAATACGTAGGTTATACATGCAACATATAATTAAGAATGCACTATGCAACCATATTATATATAGAACCCCATTTCAATCCATATAACATAAAGAGTCATCCTACACTTATACCACCTTCATAGAACTTCAATATGGACAACCTAATTTCACCTGAAAACATATAATATAGTACACAGTGATTCCATGTCTATTTAATAAGGAGTTCACATAATCATTCTTAGATATCAAGGCATGCATCAACAATTCATAATACAAGTAAACAGAGAAATCCTACCCTCCTCAATTCCAGCTACAACTTATAACATCACCAAATACACTCAATAATGGAACATCAAGGTCTCTTAGGAAGTCAGCTACAACTCTTGTTCAACTTTCTTCCACAGAATCTTGCTCAAACACAATAAACCATGAAACATTAACACAGTTACAAAGAATTCTGTCTCTGCTTACATACAAAATCATCCCTCAAACCAACATCCAAAAAAGCACATACATCTTCCTAAAAGTCTCCCCAACACTTCTTCTGGGCTCAACACTTAGTTTGGCCATTAAGAACCCCTAAAACCTTAAAGTAAACAATTAGGTGTAAGCAGAGAGCAACAACCCATAACTGGTCATCAAGAGTTCCAACATGCATTCATCCAAACCTTGGACAACTCCAGAAATGTCTCTTAAGGTGTTAGAAATAACTTTTCTTCATATTCCTTTAGCAACATCCACCAAGAACCTCATCAAACACAGCCTGGACTTAGATGACTACATATCAAATCAGCATAACCCATCAACAGTTCCAAGAGCTCCTGCACATTCTCAACTCAGAACCAAGCCATCCAAAGCTCCAGAAACACTCTCCATAGGCTAAGTAAAAATTCATATTCAACAATTGGCTTCAAATTTAAGCTCCAACTTTCTCAAAGCCTCATAACTCTCACAGTTCATAACAAGGCAAAGAGTAAAGAAATGCTTTGCCTTCTCTCTAGCTTTCTCACATTAGAAAATGGAGAGCAATGAGATGAATGAGGAGAGAGTCTAACTTTTCTCCTTTTAAGTCAGTCCACATTAAGGGACAATTGCATGTTTAAGCATCATTATGAGAGGACATCTATCATAACATGTCTTCTACTCACTTCATTTGGATTAATTTCCTGCAAACACAATCCATGTTCATTGAATATTAATTAACTCCCTTAGGTTAATCCTCCATAAGTCCTTTAATTTACTATGTTATTTATCACATAAGTCTTTATCTAGATTAAGTCACTTAAACATCCAATTCTAGCCAAGCCAATTTGCACACATAAATCTAGCATGTAACACACAACATTTTACCTTTAACTGGAACAATTAGTTGTACTATTGTACAAATCCAGTTAACACAAATGATACATTTTTAGAAAGCTATATGTGTCTATTAATTTATCCAACAAATATATCATGATTTGAATTTTCCTAGGTTAAGCTATGGTAATTTAACCAATAAAAGGTCAAACTACTAGAAATCCTATATTTTCAAGATTTGATGTATTTTGATGAATTATCTAGACTAATCCACTAGTTCAAATATTATAAATCATATATCATTTTAGATCTACATATGTCTATTTTTAAATATATCAAGCCAATTTTCATTTAGACATTTCTATGTAAAGATATAAATAGTTAAGCAATTATAGATCCACATTACCATTCATACAATTTTGAAAATTCGTGCTTTGTTCTTTGTTAAATTCATTGATACTTACAACTAAGAACTTATATAAACAAGCAGTTAATAGACATTCCAAGGATTACCTTCACGTAATTCAAATATACTTTCTAGCAATGCAAACATGGAGTTATGTAAACAAACACTTAAACACAAGGGTTGAGTTTTTAGGCTATTACATTGTCGTCCTCTCCGATAGGTTTCAACAACTGTTATCATCCTTTTTGGGGGATTTCGATGATAATTGTTATCATCTTTGGCAGATTCCAATAGTGGTAATAGTCATATCTAACAAATTTCCGTGATTATTGTAGTCATCTCTAGCGAGTCCTGATGGTGGATAATTGTTGTCTTCGAGGGGCCCTTCTAGTAGTTGTTACAATCTTTAATGGTTTCTAAGGTGGTGATTTTTTCTTTAGAAGAGTCTCGACTGTGGTCGTTGTAGTATATGGGTTGATAGTAGGGCAACTAACAATGGTGGACAAGGTTGTCGATGAGTAACAATTGGTGACAGTGAAGGACGTTGCCAGTAGTATAACATGATGTGCTACCATAAATAGGTGGATGTCAACCATAGATGCAAACGTTTCTCAATCTCTTAGAATTGAGTTGAGAATTTCAATTTTAATTCTCTTAAAAATTAGAATTAGACAGTTTAACTTTTAATTTCAATTCTAATTCACTGCATCCAAACAGACCTTAAATATTAGAATTAGTTAGGAAAATGGTTAGGAATTTAGCCTATAAATAATACCTTACATACCTGCAATCACTTGATCAATTGGATAATAAAATCCAATTTTAGTTGTAGTCTCTTTTTCTGTACCTTATTCTCGCTCTTCTCCTTTCTTAGTGATTCTTGCTCGGCAAAAGTACCATTTCAGGCTTATTTGAATCAACAAATTTCATTATAGGTAAATAAAAAGTGGTTAGTCTCATGGTTAAGAAGATATGCTCATTTTCTTGAACTTCTCCTTTCTTAGTGTTCTTCCTTGGCAAAAGTACCATTTCAGGCTTATATGGATCTTAACAAATTTTATTAGTGGATAAATAAAAAGTGATTGATATGGTGGATGATTTAATTTTAATTGTACTAGAGAAGTGGATTAATCTAAAATGTGCATAAATTGGTTCATACACCATCTAACTGTTAAACTAAAATATATATATACATATATCTATATATATATAATCTTCAAAATCACAATAAGACTAGATTAATTCAAAATCTTAATATAATTAAAACTCTATTGAAACTAATGTCATAATTCTAATAAACTACTAATTTTTCAAATTCTTTTTTGGTTGAAATTACTTATTCAAATAAGTGACTACTAATTTATTCTCAATTCTATCATGTTCCCATCATGGAACACCTTGAATAGATCTCCTCATCATGTTCACATCATATCATTCATCCAAACTCCACCCACCGTTACCACCTATGTTCAGCTTGACATTTTTTTTTTGTAAATTTTATTTATTTGCATCAAAAAAATTTACCATATTTTTTACTTTAATAAATCAGCATTGACAAGTAACAATTATATTTTAGTATTTTTTTTTTTTTTTACTTTTTCTAATAAACTATTTTTTATTTAGTATTTGTCATGTACATTTCTGCAATCGTGGGCATACTTCTTTTTTTCTTTTTCTTTTTATCTGAGGGTCATTTGCATAATTTCAATGGGATTGAACAATTATTATGTAGCATTTCACCATTATCCATACGAAAACAAAACAAATCAATATCTTGGTGGGGTCATGTCTTTCCCATTTTAGCACAAAGTACCAATTGATTTCATTGCATCTTTCGGTATCATCTGCATGGCCGATAGGCACAGCTCTCAGTACATATATAAGCTTCCTTTTTAAGCCCTTAACCTGTTTCTCTCTGAATTTTATTCATGGATAATCTTCCCTATACTATCATCATCATCATCAACTTGTGAATGGAGATTTTATTTCTCCATATTTTCCTGACCACAGCCCCCAAAATATCGGTTTGCCAACTTGCTCCACCGTCTTCATCCATATGGCTAATCCATCCACTTTTAAACGCTTCTACAACAGCACTGTCTGTGTCACAATTTGGATATGAATGTGAAATCATCTGACGAAATCTGCATTCTGCAAAGTAATCAGGTGAGTACCTGTAATGGGTGGGTTTCTTTTATCTTCTCAATTTCTCAACATTTTTGTTGTTGGTAAATTCTTGCCTCAAGAGTTTTGCCCTTGGCTATAATTGTTTTTTTGTGTTATTCTTTTGTCCACCATTATAAATGGTTTGTGGGTTTTGTAACGTGTCTGAAATTGTGAAGATTTAAGTCCAATTTTCGTTTCAATGCGTCCGGAAATTGGTCATGGGTATATTCATGGTTGTATTTCGAATCAAAATTTCTCTTCTTTTAGATATTATATATTAATTAAGTCAAAGACCCATGAAGTTCACGCGCATGTTCAAGCTTGGATCGGGTTCGAACTGTTTCAGTTCTTGAACTGTGATCAGTATGTTCAGTGCGAATAATTTGTTTTTTTTTTAATCTCCGTAATGAAATTGACCAATGTACTAAGAAATGCTTATTTTTCTTCTTCCTGCTGTTATTGTCATGCCTGGTTTATACAGACAGGCACATGCAGTGTAAAATTATATTGCATGGCGAAATCAGAGATTATTTCAACCTCTAATAAATATGGCAAGTGATTGAGTCCATCTTTGTACGTCTAGTAGTTCTCTTGAGTGAGGGTTACTCATTGATGATAACCACTGGAAGGGAATGTGGCATTCTGCAATCAATGTTGTGAAAACTTTGAGTTGATAAGTCTGATTAACTTTTTTCGCTTCAATCTCTGAGTTTTTGTAGTTGAATACTAACAATTTGGTGGGAATTAATAGCAGGAAAGCCCATTGGGAACTTTCCCTTTTATATGAGTATACCGACTTGGTAGAAACTAGGAAAAATTTGCAAATTGCAGGCTAAGTATATGCCGGGGAACAACTACAACTGTAATCCTGGCACACCCAGATCCAGATTAGAAAGGCTTCTGAGGGAAAGAGAGATAAGGAAATCCAACAGATTATTCCAACTGAATGAGGAGGCAAGGGACGGTAACAAAGAGGCAGAACTCTTTAGGAGTGATTCATTTATAAGCGATGGTGATGTTTTCGGTCTTCCTAACGAGGAAGAGTTCTTGGAAGGGGCTACAGGTGCAATATATTTTGTAGATGGATGCCAATGGTAAGACGGACGGTCTTCAAAACAACGCCTATTGGTGGTAGCCAACAGGTTGCCAGTCTCTGCTGTTAGAAGGGGCGAGGACTTGTGGCAACTTGAGATAAGTGTAGGGGGGCTAGTCAGTGCACTTTTAGGCAAGTTAAATATCATCCTTTATCATTATCTGTATTCTTTCCATTCTTTTTGGAAACCATATTAACCATCTGATTGCGGATAATTATTCACAACTCAAAATATTGATTATATTGTCTAACATGACTACATCTTGTCCCTCGAATTACATTTTCAAATGTGTATTGGGTTTAGTATCCCTAACATATAGGTTATATAAAGTCTGGTGATTCTATTGAAGGTGTAAAGGAGTTTGACACCAGATGGATTGGGTGGGCTGGTGTGAATGTTCCTGATGCTGTTGGACAAAAAGCTTTAACTAAAGCTTCGGCAGAAAAGGTTTTAAATCTCTTCCACATTTCTAAATTTGTTTGAAATTTATATGTATAAAGATTTCCTGTCATCTATAGTCATCATAATGTTGTTCAAGCACCTCTACTCCATGCAATACCTTTATAACTATGATGCACTCTAGTCTCAACAAGGTCTGCTTAATTGCAGAGGTGCATACTGGTATTTCTTGATGAGGAGATAGTTCATCAATACTACAATGGTTACTGCAACAACATCTTATGGCCTCTATTTCATTACCTTGGGCTTCCACAAGAAGACTGCCTGGCTACCACCCGTAGTTTCCAATCTCAATTTGATGCATTTAAGAAGGCAAACCAAATGTTTGCTGATTTTGTGAATGAGCATTACGAGGAAGGAGATGTTGTTTGGTGCCATGATTACCACCTTATGTTTCTTCCAAAATGTTTGAAAAAATATAACAATAAAATGAAAGTTGGCTGATTTCTCCATACTCCCTTTCCTTCCTCAGAAATACATAGGACACTGCCTTCCAGATCAGAGCTGTTGAGATCTGTACTTGCAGCTGATTTAGTTGGGTAAGTCATTTATTCCACATCATGGTAATTTAGTGCGTTATTTGTGGTAGCAGAAAATGTTATCAAATATGAAGGGTTTTAATTACTTTCCAAAGAAAACTGAAAAATTATATTAGATGCTTAACATGTATGCTTTGGTTAAAGTGTGGGAACTAATATGTATTACATTGAACTCAATATTAGATTTGGAAAGTATGGTCAAGTTGGACTTAAGTACTTAAAGTTGAAAACAATCATAGAGTTCAGAGAAAGATTGGTGCTTCATCATGAGAACTTCTAGGAGTATATATTTCATTAACTTCGGATTTCAGAGTTGGCGGTGCTGTTAGTGCAGTAGCAGTGGAGTGTTATGCCAAGCATCTTTTTTTCCTTTTTCTTTGTCCGTTAAAGATGCCAAGTGTCAGAGTAACATATATTAGTTTTTTATTTTGTTGCTAAGGCAGCTTTTTCTAACTTAAACTTTACATGGATCTCAACATTCTAATCTCGTACCTCTACTTGAAAAATTGTCGACGTCAACTTGGAAAAGGAGGACAAGATGACAAATTGCTGCTTTTAATAAATTTCCTGGAAAATTACTGCAGCCTAAGTTTAGGTCTTGATTTGTATAGGAAATCAGGGATTTGGGAGGATGATGCTATGATACCCCAAGGCTGTCTGCTAGACTAACCTCAGATATATAAGCGATTACTAGGGAGCCTTAATTGTGAATACTCCTTTTGTGGTTAGGCATAACCGTGCTTTCCTTTGGGTGTGACATTTGGTTCATGATTCTTCGTGTTTAAATGTGAGGTTACTGCATTCCTAATTCGAGAGAGTTGTATTTTAAAAGGAAGATTTACTAGAAGTCTTAATGAGTTTGCAAATAGATAAATTAGTTTAGATTTATGAGCAAATTTGCCTACAACGTCAAAATTGCTTCTTTCATGGAATAGACTCTTCCGTATCGTTGAAGAGCAGGGGGTTTGTCCACAAAGTTTGGAGGATCTGTTTTTTTTTTTTTTTTTTTTAGCTTTAGGAGGTTTGGGCATAAGCAGAATAGTAAGAATGAGATCCTTTGATATAGGCTGTGTTTGCTGTGGTATGGTGTGTATGGATGGAGAAGTCAAGAATTTTTTAAATATCAGTGTCTGACCTTGTAACTTCTTTGGGATCAAGCAATTTTCATAGCTTCCTTACGGGTATCTGATATAGGGGCCTTTTTAAGAGTTTCAGTATGTCAAAAGAAAATTGAGCGCTGTTTTGTATCACTCTTGTTTTTCTTTCCTATATCTCACTTTCTTAAAGGAAGAATTTTCTTCCACCTTCTTTCACTTTTGACTAAACTGCTACTTGGTCCTTAAAGATGCTCAACTTATCATTTTTGCCCCTTAATATTAAATTTCATCAATCATATCCCTAGAAAATTTGAAATTACAAATTTCATCATCCAAAGATCAATTTATCAAATAAGTACCTAAAAGATTTTAAATTTATCAATTTAGTCGTTTAATGTTCACTGTTATCAATCAAATCCCTAAAAAATATACCTTCTCTCTATTCAATAATTGAGAATTTACATATATTTCTATTTCACATGCTAAAGAGAATGAAAATGCTAATTAACTTGTGTTATTAATATGCATATAAAATTCAGAATTTAATGTCGAAAAAAATTTCTTAGTAATACACTAAAGTAATAAAAAATCCTTGGTCCCCAAATTCATTCGCAGTTTTTCTTGAGATAATATTTTTAATCCTTAATGCTTTAGTTAAGGATTGTCTCCATGAAATGTGTACATTTAAAATTAGAAATTTAGATTTTACCTAGTATGCTGATATAAATTTTTTCAATCTTACTTTCTAAATTGTCTCATCCACATTTAATAATAATAAAAAATTATTTTTGCATCTTTTTAACTTGTCAAATTAAAATTTTTGCTAGTTCTCAATTAGTCAAATATATGGAGGGAAGAAATTGATAACATTGAATTTTTTAGGGATTCAATTGATAAAGTTAAACGTTGAGGGAATGATAGTTTGGAAATTTTTTAGGGACTTAATTGATAAATTGAACACTGAAGGTTGTTTTTTTTTTTTTTTTTTTTTTCTTTGGTGCATTGACTCCTGAATATGTTGCCTGTTGTAACCTATCTGCCACATAGGTGCTCTACACTTGGATGCGCTTAATAATTAAGCTTTTCATGAAGAAAACAATATAAATTTTCAGAAATGATAAATCTGAATCATTCTAGAGCTTCCAATTGTCTTTAGAATGCTTTGTTTAGTTTTAATACCAGTTTAAGCAGTTGACAACTCTTGAACTTATAGTACTTTTACTTCACACTAAGAGTCTACATGCATCTGGAATGTAATCAAAAGATTCAAAGAGTATGAAATAGAGTTTTGAGTAAAAAAAAATTTATCTTCTCCCTCTTTCTGTCTTCATATCAATCTATTCTATTCGTACATCTATTCGAATCTCTCTTTTTCTTTCTTCTACTATAATCTCTCCTGACGGCATCTCCTAGTTTTTGCTAAATCTTACTCTTCATCATAATCCCAACAAATGGTAAACTATTTCTCACTTTTCTGTCAATCATAAAGCACATAATTTCTATCCTCTTTTCCCAATGCTGTATGCTTTATGATATATTTCCTGAGGAAATTTCTCTAAAATCCAAAATAGTGTTTTATGATTCTTCATAATCAACATCATATTAGATTTCGTATGAGCATTTCTTATGCTGTAACGTCTCACTTTTCTGTCTATCATAAAGCACATAAGCTAAATCTCGTGGGGTGCCAAAATGATTGAATAGGAGTCCTTTCTTAGAATCACACTGTATATATTCTCACTTTTCTGTTATTATCATACAATTGAGAGATTGTTTGGGTGCTAGAACCGTAACTTATGTTCTGTAAACAACTAAAGTTTTAATGGGAAAATCTTTCTGCTTCCCAGTTTCCATACTTACGATTATGCAAGGCATTTTGTTAGTGCTTGTACTCGTATTCTTGGACTTGAGGGTACACCTGAAGGAGTAGAGGACCAAGGAAAGCTGACTCGTGTAGCCGCAGTATGTACTATCTGATCACATTCTCTTTCTTTTCTATATTTGTACAAGCAGAATGGAAACTTCTTTGAATATATTGCATGTATTTTAGCATTAAATATGTTTCCAATGTGGATGTCTCCCTGATATCCTTTCCGTGATGCCAAACATTTTATTTTATGGGAGCTTGAAACTACAGTTTCCTATTGGGATAGACTCTGATTGATTTATTCGAGCCCTTGAACTCCCTCAAGTCCAGGATCACATGAAAGAACTGAGAGAAAGATTTGCTGGTAGAAAGGTATGAGCACTGGGTTTTATATCAAAGCATCATATCTGACAGTTGGATAGATCTACCTCAAGAATTGTTCTATTGTATAAATATAATTGTTGAAAAAATGACAGTCTGTAGTCTCTCCAAGTCTGTATGATCTTATCTGCAAATTTTACTTACCCATTTTCTTGATAGTACTCCTTAACGTGCCGATGACTTTCTATCAACATAAAAATAGTTTAAAGTATGTGTACTTTGAATATTCACTCCCCCCTTTCTTTATTCAATTATACATGTTATAGAAATTAAGTATACTGTGTTTGTGTTTTGACCCTACTTTGACAGAGTTTTGCCCCTTCTCAAATTTGTATCACATACCGGCTGTTAGCCACTAGAGATTTCTAATTAAGGAATGAAATATTCAATAAAAGAAAGAAGAAAAAGGCATCTTCTAATTCAAAAAACTTCTCAATAACCAAATTTTTTTTTTTTTACTAGAAACCAGTGTTGTCAAAAGTGCTAGGGGTAAAAACTAACACCGATATGTTATGAAATAGTACAAATATAAGGGGAAAAAAAAAACTATAGGCAAGAATTCCAGCAAGTAAAAAAGTAAAAACAGGAAACTAGAGAAAGGCAAATGGTCCAACAAGTAAAAACTAGCTCTAAGCCAAAAACAATAAAATCGTTGCTTCTGCTTTCGAAATTCCTAATAGGTTTAGCTAAATTGTCCACTAGAGGCCTAGGTGAGCTTCCTGAGTGAATGAGCATTGCCTATGGGGTGTAGAGGTGAGAGGGGCCCTCTCGTCTTTTGCACATGAGGCGCGCCTTTAACAATACTAATAGAAACAGCAAGCAAAATTTGTTATTTATTATTTTGTACTTAACTTACAGTTGAGTTTTGGAGAAAAATCTCATATATCTTGATTCAAATAATTACAACCTATATATATACTCCTAAAGGGAAAGACACAAATACCCTATACAAAAGTATATACACCAACACTCCCCCTCAAGATGTAGCAAATATACCTCTCATGCCCATCTTGCAAACATTAGGAATGAAAATCACAACTACCAAGACCTTTAGTAAAGATATCAAGCAAATTGATTCTCAGATCTTACAAAAGGTATACAAATTAATCTTCGTATCTAGTTTTTCATTAATAAAATGTCTATCAATCTCAATGTGTTTTGTCCTGTCAAGTTGTACTGGATTGTGATCTATGTTAATAGTAGCAGTGTTGTCACAGTACAACATAAGAGGTATCTCCCAAGTTATCCTAAGATCTTGCATTAGCTTCTTTAGTCATAGCAATTCACAAGTTTCATGTCCCATTGCTCTATACTCTACTTCTGCACTTGATCTAACAACTACAGTCTGCTTCTTACTTCTCCATGAAACTAGATTTTCACCAACAAATGTACAATATCCCGAGGATAGATCTCCTATCATGGAGTGACCCTAGCCCAAGTCTGCATCGGTATATGCTTCAATCTTTAAGCTTCCTGTGATTCTCAAACAAAAGTCCCTTTCCCAGGGGCAGATTTCAAGTATCTCAGAATACGATGAACTGCATCTAAGTGATTGGAATGTGGATCGTGCATAAATTGACTCACCATACTGAGAGCATAAGCTATGTCTGGCCGGGTGTGAGACAGATAAATAAACTTCCCAACCAATCTCTGGTAACTCTTCCCTATCAACACATTCTCTATCACTATTTTGCAACTTGAGATTAGATTCTATAAGGTGTGTCAGCAGGCCTACATCCAAGCATACCAATCTCCTCTAGAAGGTCGAGAACATATTTCCTTTGGGATAATAAAATACCCTTTTCAGACTGAGCTACTTTAATTCCCATAAAGTACCGGAGTGTTCCCAATTCTTTTATCTCAGACTCTTTAGCAATGTGATTTTTTAATCTGGACACTTCTATAGGGTTATCTCCTGTCACAACTATATCATCAACGTAAACAATGTGAACAGTAATCTTCTCATTGCAATGTTTAATAAACATAGTGTGATTAGCATTACTTTGTTGATACCCAAAAGATAACATTGTCCTTCTAAATCTATCAAACCATGCTCTAGGAGACTGTTTAAGACTATACAGGGGCTTCCTCAATTTGCATACCTTCCCTTCAGTCTTTTGACAAGAGAACCCTAGAGGAATCTCCATATAAACTTCCTCTGTAAAGCATTCTTCACATCCAGTTGTTGCAAATCCCAACCAAGATTCACTGCATAAGAGATAAGAACTCTTATAGAATTCATCTTGGCAACTAGAGCAAAAGTTTCTTGATAATCTACCTCATAAGTTTGAGTGAATCTTTTTGCAACAAGCCTCGCTTTGTATCTCTCAATTGTCCCATTAGCTTTCCTCTTAATGGTAAAGACCCATTTACAGCCAACTGTCCGTTTTCCTCGAGGAAGACTAGTAAGTTCTCAAGTATCATTTTTGGACAATGCTTTCATTTCCTCAACCATGGCATCATTCCATTTAGGTTCAGCAAGTGCTTCCTTCCTAACCCTGTGGAATAGATACAGAGGACAAAGAAGACAAGAAAGCTCTATAGGATGGAGATAATGAATTATATGAGACATAATTAGAGATGGGATGATGAGTACATGTCCTGACTCCTTTTCTAGTTGCAACAAGGGAGATTAATATCATCAATAATAGGAAGTATCACAAGGTAAATTTGAAGAAGAAGTAGGATATGAAGACTTACAATTCAAACGAGCTTGTGTTGGCTGTGGAACTGAATTCAGGATTGACTCTTGGCTAGGTAAAGCATTTTCGATGGTTGTAACTTTATGTTTTCTGAGACTGTATGTAAGCAAATCATCATTTGCCAATCTCATAAGACCTTTATTGCCATTAAAAGTTTCACCATTTTCACCATCTTCACCATCATTCCCTTTCTCAACCTCCAGTACACTTTCCTTATTTACAATCTCCTTATTTTTCTTCTCCATGTTACCTTCCTCCACAAATGATATTCCCTCCCCCTGTCTTCCATAAGTCAACTCCAAATATGATATCCATTCCCCTTGACCTCGATGGGTCAACTCTTCTTCACAATTACTCTCCCCCTGAAGAGATGACAAAGAGAAATAGGCATCAAATTCCCAAAAGTGACATCCATACTAACTTAAGTCTTCCTAGTAGGTGGGTGGTAGCATTTATATCCTTTTTAAGTTGCAAAGTACCCAATAAAGATACATTTTAAAGCTCGCAGATCAAGTTTGCTAATGTCCTTTCTATGCTCATGCACAAAGCTGACACAGCCCGAACACTTTAGGAGGAACAATGAATGAATAATTCCCAAGAAGAAGATCCACAGGAGTTTTAAAATCGATAGCTTGTAATGGCATCCGATTGATAAGATAAGTTGCTGAGAGAACTTGCATCCTCCCCAATAAATTTTAGGAACATTCATAGTGAACATCAATGACCTTTGCTACCTCTAATAGATGTCGATTTTTTCGTTCTGTAACACCATTTTGAGCAGAGTATTAACACAACTAGTTTGATGAATTATACCATAATCATAAAGATAGTTTTGGAAGGACCCCTCAATATACTCAAGTACCATTATCACTTCTCAAAACTTTTACTTTAGCATCAAACTGAGTGCAAATCATCTTGTGAAATATTTGAAAATATTGAAACACTTCATTCTTTGCACCCATAAGATACACCCAAGTAGCTCGACTATAACAATTATTGAAAGTAACAAACCACTTATAACCAGATAATGAGGAAACCCGACTAGGGCCTTATACATTCAGAATGTATAAGCACAAAGAGAGAATGACTCTTAATGTTCATTGGAGAATAAGAGGAGCGTGTATGTTTCGCAAAATCACAAGCATCACAAGTCAAATTGCTTAAAGTACACTGCTTGAGTAACTTAGGAAACATATTTCCTAAAACCAAAAAGGATGGATGTCCTAAGCAACGATGCCACTGAACCAACTCCTGCTGAGAAGAAGTTATAGAACTACTTTGAAGAGCTTGATCACAAATATCAGCTTTAGACAAGATTCTTGGACCATATTCTAACAAATACAACCCATCTTGCTCTTTACCATAGCCAATTATTTTTCCTGTTCCCAGTTCCTGAAAGATACAAGAAGACGAATCAAAGGATACAGTACAATTTAAGTCTTTAGTAACAATACTAATAGATAAAAGATTCATGGAAAACTTTGGAACATGAAGAACAAATGACAAGGTTAAAGGAAGGAGTACAACGAATGGAACATTTTCCTGAAATAGATGACAAAGAACCATTGGCTACTCGAAACCTTTTCTTTACCTGAGCAAGAGAAATATGAAGAAAAACTTGTTAGAGTTACCCAGTCATATGGTCTGAAGCACCTGAGTCTATAATCCATGGTATTGAATCAAAAGATGAATGTGTAGTGAGAGCATTAGCAAAACCGGAAGAAGATACTATATGAGAATTGCAATCTAGTCTAGTCAATAAGTGCTTGAGATATTGTAATTCTTATTTACTAAGAGGAGTGAAAGTCCTGTCACTACTACCTCCCAATCTACTATCCAGTGGTTGAACCTTGTTAAACTCCTTCTTATCTTTACTTCCAATATTTATAGTGCCCTCGACAATTACAAGTTACTATTCGACATTCTCAAGTCCAAATGAACTTAACATAGGCCCTCGATAATAACTGGTTAGCAATAAAAAAGAAGTCAAAAATATCACAATGCAGCAGCCCAAAGCCAAATAGATTGAACAAAGAACCAATAAAACACTTTAGATCACCAACACTTAGCCAAAAAACCACAACAATCCAAATCAGAACCTGACCCACAACTAGAAAACCTCTCAAGTGTCATTTTCCAGCCAAACACCTCCAAAAAACGAAGCCCAAACAGCCTCATCCAGCCAAACAGCCTTCAAAACGTAGCCAAACAGCCTCCAAAACACTTCCCTCTCCCAAATCAGTCTTAGGGTTACAATCAAACCTCCAAATCGCTGCCTAGGAAGGAGCAAGATTGACAGAAACCCGCTGAAAACAACCGGGATCAAGGAATTTCAGAAAAAATGGAAGACTTAGGGCACGAACAGAAAATCGCAAAATTGACCTCCAAAATGGCAATGGATCAAAACAAAAGTTTGGGGGTTTTGGTCAGCAGAGGGCTGCGAAATTTTTTGTCCAAAAATTTTCGGGTTTCGTTGCCCGTCAACTCCGGTCAACGGTGGTCAGTGGCAGTGAAGGACTGTCCCTGCTCTTATACCAAGTTGAGTTTTGAAGAAAAACCTCATATATCTTGATTCAAATAATTACAACCTATATACATACTCCTAAAGGGAAAGACACAAATACCCTATACAAAAGTTTATACACCAACACTTACACTTCCTAATCCTAACATGTACTAATAGATCTACCTCTGGTGAGTTTGTTTTTTGAATCACTTTTTGTGTCTATTAAACCATGGGCAGGTAATGTTGGGTGTTAATCGTCTTGATATGATTAAAGGAATTCCCCAGAAGATCTTGGCTTTCGAGAAGTTCCTTGAAGAAAATCCAGATTGGCGTGATCAAGTTGTTTTACTGCAAATTGCTGTGCCAACAAGGACTGATGTCCCAGAGTGTATGTTTCTTCTTAAAGATATTGGTTTCCTTTTGTAAAGCATTTTCCTCATTCTAGCTGGAATCTTATCTTGTGTTTTGCTTGTTAGCATAGAAGATGTACTACTGTAAGCCGTCTGTTTATGTGTCCCCCTGACACTGTTTCGTGATTAAGACGGACCCAGTCTCTGATTTATGATTGTAATGATGTGATGGAAAATACACAAGCACATGAACACAGAGGCTCACAAGCAATATCTTGTGGTGTTAGTTGTTGTTGCCAGTTATATTACAAATTAACAATATAATTGGCCTAGAAAATATAGTGGCTGCAAAAACACCAATAATATATAACTCATCTTAGTAAAGTAGTTCAATAGTCTATATCATGCAGTTCTAGTTTAAATTCATCATGTCATCAATCAGTACACAAGTTTGGCATACAATGCAAAAATTCATAATAAAGGTTTGGCTATATTCTTAGTTCAATTAACTCGCACTTTATTCTCTCTTTCTAATAATATTTCTTTGTCTTCTTCTATCAAAAAAGAAATTAGCTCTTACTGTCTTTTGTGGAACACAAGTAAGAACTCTTACTAAAATACTGGCTCAGATATATATTTTATATTGCAGAAATGTAAAAGAGATTTTCATATCAATCCAGAATTTTGCATACATCTTTCAAATCTTGAAACGTGGCCAGCAAACAAGCTTTATTGACCTGTCATGCTGTAGAATAAGATGACTAAGCATATTGACTAATGAAAGAAAATGATTATAACAACCTATTTGCTAATTCAAGAGGAAGAAATCTAATCAGTTTCTGAGTTATTTTCGTATAGACAATCTGATCATGGGCCTTTAATATATTTTTCTTTCTCTTTCCTCTTATCTTCTCATATAGACAATTGGTTTTGTTGGATTAATTTCAATTTTTAATCTTCTTGGTCTACTTTGTCTAATAAATTCCATGCACGGTTTTCTTTCTTTCTTTTTTGGTTTTTGTTTTTCTCAATATGCAGTTGAAACACCAGTTTCTCAGCAAATTGTTGCTTTCAGGATTTGTATATATTGCTTCTCACAATTTTATAGTCCTATAAAATGTTTATCAGATTACTTCACTTTTTTCTCTGACAGATCAAAAGCTTACAAGCCAGATTCATGAAATTGTTGGACGTATTAATGGAAGATTTGGAACACTTACTGCCTATCCCAATACATCATTTGGTTTGTCTTTACTTACTAATTTTATTACTTTTTAATGTCTATATCATTTGGTATTCAACAACAGGGAAACATCCCAAATTTTTTTTATATATATATAACGAATATTTTATGCCTTGTACTGTTGCATATATAAATTCCGATACTTTAGAATCTGACATAAATCTAAGTTAGTCATTCAGTTTTATATGGAATGTTCATGAATTTTGTCATGTATAACGCCGTATGAAATTGGGGAAATCCATCATTGACAAAAAGGAGTGGTAGTTCGTTAGAATTAGTCCTAATTAGAACCAATTGGGTTTGCTACATATTTTTCTAATCAAAACTAATTGGAACCCTCCAATACACTTTGATTTCTTAGAGCAATAGTGATGGAGAACAAAGTAATAGGATTCATAATGTATGATTTAATTGTATTTAAATTATGTATTATTAGAATCAAGGATAAATTAATAGTATTATTAGTAGTTATTAGTTTCCTTTTTATTAGGACTCTAGATTTATTTTTATGTTATTATAGTTTTCTTTTTATCATGACTTTAGATTTACCTTTTATGCCATTAGGGTTTTCAGGGAGTCTATATAATGACCCCTAGTGTTACATTGTAGAAGAGCTTTTTGATGGATTAATATTGATGTCTCTCAATTGTCCATTTCGATTAAATTATTAGTTGTTCCTGCATCAAATAGTTTTCTGTTAAAACTTTTATATACGGTCTGAGGAATAAAATGATCAACTCTTTTCCATGCACATTGCAAATGGAGAAGGAAAATATTAGTGAAAATGTTCATCTTTGTTGATAAAATAGAGGGAGAGAGTGTAGTAACTTGAATAATTAAGATTACACCCATAATTAACTTTTATTTATATTAAAACAATAACATAAAGACTACCAGGTCTAAACAATGTGGACTGCAAACACATATACTCTAACTCTCCTTCCTCAACTCTCGACAACCTAACAATAGGTCAAGCTTCAATCGACTCCGTGCCTAAAACAAAACGAAACTACATGCACAAACAACTATGTGCCCTGTTGGTTTACACCTAACACAATTCAAAATTCCTCTTGGCAACAACAATTTTTGACAGAGACTTCTCTGGCCAGAACCAAACTCAGATAAAGTACAGAGTTGGAAATGCAAACAACTTGCAAATTCTTCAAACTTGAATGAGATTGTGTCAACGGACCAAAACAACCAACGAACTAAACAAGAACATCAACCAGCAGCCAGCAAGCAAAACAACAAAATAGTTATTGTTCACAGGTATTGTTCATCGACAATCTTCATCGGTACCAGTTCATGCTCACCCTAAAACATACTATGGTTGAAAAAGAAGAGGAGAGGCGAAATATGTTTGAAAAAGAAGAGGAGGGGTTTTAGTGAAACCCTAGAATTAATCAGCACAGAATCTTTTTTCTTCTTCATCATGATTGAAGATTTTGAGAAGGTTAGAGCAATGAAGGAGAACACTAGGTTTAGATGAAACACCGCTCTGATACCATGTTGGTAAAATAGAAGGAGATAGGGTTGTAGCTTGAATGATTAAGACTACACCCATAACCTTTATTTATATTAAAATTATTAACACAAAGACTACGACATCTAAACACTGTGGACTACAAACACATATACTCTAACATGATCTTTCTCTTTTTTAAACGCAGCACAAGGATGTTTTGGGATCCTTCTGGTATTTGGTATGGTGCTTCACAAGGAGGTCTCTGTGTGATTTGCAGTGTGATTGGCATGCAGTCTTTTTTTGTTTATTCTCCTCATCTAGTTTTTCTTTTTCTTGTTACTTAGGAGAAGTGCTTGTCCTCTCTCATTTAATATAGTTATTTCTCATAAAAATGGTTAGCTAGTGGTTATGCTTGCTTCTAATGTTTTCTCATGATACCTAAATAAGTGTTTAGTTAATTTTTTTCTCTAATCATTTTCGCTTCTTTTTTTGCTGATTATTTGAAGAATTCTAAAGCCCTTTATTTTTTATTTACAGGATTGATCGCTTGACTTTCATGCATTATGTGCTCTGTATGCTGTTACTGGTACTCAATTTTGTGCTGTAATACTTGGTCATTACTTAATATTGTTCTAATTTATTGGTATTTTGCTCTAAGTATAGTCAATTTTTGTAACCACTCAGTTTGCCTGCTTTACCACCAATTAAAGACACTTTGAGGTGTTAAATTAGAAATCTAAAGAAAAAGAGCTGGTGAAAATCTTCAAGCAGTATTATATTGCTTGTGTGTTGTTCATTTAAATGAACTTCTTAATAAGATGATCTTCTATTCTGTCTGTTTTTTTTTTTTTTTTTTTTTTTTTTGTTGAGTATGAATTATTGCTTAATTTCTCTGTTTGTAACTTAAGTTTTCCAATATGTAGTAGTACATTCAACCTATTGACATTTTATTTTGAGGCAGTTTGTGATATTATGATGAAGTTTATGTTCTTCTGTTTTGCTGGGACAGTATCCTGAGCACATCTATACCACTAACATGTGCGCAAAAAAACAAAAAAAATACAAACAAACAAACACTTACCTCATTTTGAACTACTTTGAGCGAAAGTTTCAAGAAGAAAAAAAAAATTTTGACTGAATTGTAAATAAACTTCAATTAAGTTCCTGATAATCAACATACTACTTGCTTCTTTCCGTTTCACTTTTGGAATATATTTATGGGAGATTAGCTTGTACATTTCCGCATGTTTATTTGTATGTTTACATGTATACAAGAAATTTTCTCAACTAGTCCAACAGAGCCATTAATGGAAATAGATCTAAGATGTCATTAATTTTTATCTTCATTGTGATATAAGTGACTCTAAATTTATGTTTAAACTAATTCTTACATATATATTTTACCAATGTCTCTAAAGCTTTTCTTGTTTAGATGTAGCACTTGTTACATCCTTGAGGGATGGATTGAATCTTGTCAGCTATGAATTTGTTGCCTGCCAAGCTTCTAAAAAAGGAGTTCTTATTCTAAGTGAGGGTAATCATTTCACCTTTCTTCAGTAAGCTTAGAGATGATATAGCTGTCACATGGAGAAATATTTCCTTTTGATTGATTACAATTAACAAATGGTTCAGAAAATTACTCATCTTGAAATAGAAGAATTTAAGTCTATGATCAATGTAGAGTTAGATTCTTGATAGAAGATCCGAAAAGAGTTTTAATAGCTTATCTGGCAGGCAGCACAGCATTAGCTACTTTTGCATTTTCACTAGCAATTATATTGAGCATTCACAGTTACATGAGCTGAGCAGCTTGCTAGCAGTTTGATAGACTACAAGTAGGTTCAACTCATTTAGTAAATAAGTTGAGCATGAACATCAGCTTAATATTGGAGGCCCAACCCAAGCTCATGTATGGCGTAACAAGGATTGGATTGCAACTTAGTATACTGACTAAATTTTAACAAGAAGATAATTCACTTCCGAAGAAAGACTCGGTATTATATTTGATTGAATGAATAGGCAATTGGCCTACAACTCCCTTAAATATGAACAAATTCAGACCAAATAAGTGCTGAAAAGTGTGGCTGAAATTGAATAGGCCCTTGAGAACATATATTTTTAGGGTTTTGAGCCCGAAACTTGAACAAACTGTCTTTGGCTGTTTGCCACACTGTTGGGATTGTCTGGAGCTTCAATTTGACTGGTCATCGGCCCCGAGATTCTTCCCAGATCAAAGGTTATGTCATTCTGAAATTTGATTGGGCCATCACATCCTACATCAATCTACTTTGGCTGATGAACTAATGAGAATTTAATTAAATATTTTTGTCTATCATTTAGTAGTTTATATTATATGTATACTACTGCATATTTTATCATGCATATGTATTTTAGTAAGTGCTTGTTTGTTTCTCTCCCTTCCTCACTGTTTGTGCAGTGGGTGTGTGTTAGATATGGTCCAAGGTTGCATTTCAGCTAAAGCCTGTTCATCTGAACCTGCCAATCTAAGCTGAGGGATTAGGCTAATCATGTTTTTCCTGAGAAGCTTGCTTGATTCTTGGAAGCGAAGCTGATTCTCCTGCATTTGCTTTAAGACCACCAGAACCAAACAGTTGGATTCTATATTTGCAAAATGATTGTAGCAGAAAAATTGATGTTGAGGTGGGATGAGAGGTAACACAAGGAACACGAGTTTTTTTGTCCAAAGTAAGGGTTGCCCCTATTGGGGATGAGATCAGGGGAAGTCATTTAAAGTGGTATCATTGTAGGAAATATAGAAAAAAAAAATGCTCTGATGTGGAAGAGAGAGGAGGTGCAAGGTGTAAGCAATATAGACAAAAAGAAATAACATGTTCCAGTGTCTTGTATTTAGTTTAGGAATGGAACCTAATATATTTGTAGTCCAGCATTTCTAACAGGACTTTAGGATGAAATATTTTGGGATATATCGATTAGTCTTTAATTTGGGATTTCTTGGGTCCATTACTTGCTACAAAAATTATAGATTGGAACTTGAGGTAGAGAGAGTCAATTAAGATCACTAATGCATATTGTTCTCGTTCGTAATGTATTTCGGGCAATTTTTTTAACCATTTACACATTCATTGTAAACACTTTTTCCTTGACAGCAATTGATTCATGCAACTAGTATATGTAACTTCTATTAAATAAATCTGATGATTATGCGTGTCAACGGCTAAATGATTTTGGAGATGATACTTGAGATGCATCCTTTTGTTTGAAGCCATATTGTGGGTATCATCATCTTTTACTAGTTTAAGGCTTGATGGTATTACATCATAAAAGAAAAATAGTGGCCACATTGGTTGATTACAATATCCCATATTATCAAGAAGAAATGTAACCAAGTTTTATCTTCAGATATATCAAATTCCTTTAACTTTTCATTTCCAGTTTGCAGGTGCCGCACAGTCTCTTGGTGCTGGTGCTATCTTGGTAAATCTGTGGAACATCATAGAAGTTGCTGCATCTATTGGTTATGCTTTGAATATGCCAGCTGATGAAAGAGAGAAAAGGCATCAGCATAACTTCAAGCATGTGACAACTCACACGTCTCAAGAATGGGCTGCAACTTTTGTAAGGTGGTAATGATATTATATTTCTCATATTTTGCTTCTTTTCATTAATTGAATTACAATTCCATTTATTTGATTGTATTGGTAAAACCTCCTGCCTCTACAAGAAAAAGAAAGAATATCTAGCAGAGGGGAGCAGATAGATAGAGAGAGAGAGAGAGAGAGAGAGAAAGATGTTACCTTGGGTTGATGAGAATCTACACTTGTACGTAGAAAAAGGAAATACTATTTCTTACAAGTAACTCAATTTCTAGTACTATTTTTATTTGGAGGTGAAATGAGCACGGTGACCTGCTACTAATGACTAAAAGACTGTATTGCAGATAAAAAGTATGCAAGGGAAAAATGGGATATTCTCATAGTGTCATGACTCTATTCATTGTTCTGTGATTTAAAATTTTATACGTAGTGTTTCATTGCATCTGGATGTCTCTTTTTGTTTTATTATTTTCTCTGATATTTTGATTTAACTCAAGAGGCACCTTTTTTTCATGCAGTGAACTCAATGATACCATCGTTGAAGCTCAACTTAGAACAAGACAAGTTCCTCCTTTACTTCCCATCAAAACTGCAGTCGATTGTTATTCAAAATGCAGTAACCGATTAATTATATTGGTATGTTCATTTATATGTTATCTGTAGCTTAAGTCGTCAGACTATCTTATGGGAAAATTATGAAGACTAACGTGGTACTGTAAAGTTTTAAGTATACCAAAGATGTTGAAGTTATTTAAAATAACAGCATATATAGAATGCGGGAGTGAAGAGAGAGAAAGAAGAGGTTAGAGGATATGGGATGAGAGGCCAGGTAGGCAAATTCCCAAAGTCAAATATCCTGTGAAAGCTGACATGCAAATTACATGATTATCTCACCATGTAAATTGTAAGCTACCTCAGAATAACCTTAATTGTAATAGAAGAAAAATAAAGAATCCTATAATAATTACCCTAATAATTAAAGGGGATTGCAAATAGGATAATTCCTTACTAGCAAGTTCCCTGATTATGTCTAAAATAATTACACCACCACCCAAACATACGAGGGGAGAAAGTTACATGCGGCTGAACTGATATTTACCTTGTAGATATCTCTCTGTAATCACAAGGATTATATAGAGTAGAATTTTTTTTAATGGTAGTCCAAGAGAGCTTTTGGACTATAAACTAAAATCAATAATCCTCTTATACTTCAAAAACAACTAACAAAGAGAAGGGAATAACAGGTCAAAGCATTAAAAGATCCACACAAGGAATAAAAAACAGCTTTCATCACCTATGAGCTGGAAAAATCATGGATTTCCAAAGTCAGAAACAACACTGTCTTCCTCTCGATGTAGTATTATAACCAACTCAAGTCCTAATTTCCCTGCCATTCCTTCTCCTCTAGTCCTCTTAAACATCCTTCCCTTTGAACGCACATATGACTTGGGTGGCTGTGTGGTACACCAGAAACAGGACCAAAGTCTTTCCACCTTTGTGATCATCCTTTGGACCTCTGAGAAGAGCCATGTTCTTTTCTGTGGAGCTTAAACCTGTGCCTGTGCAGTATTTGTGTGAAACTGCAGGTGGAGGCTTGAACCTGTGCGAACCCTTTCCATATCAGGTCTAAATGGTTTTTCACTTATTAAGGGATTCTTTAGTATTTCTTATTCTTGATGCTTCTGCTTTTAATTTAGTGCTCATTCAACTCCATTCCATAATCTAATTTTTATAAAAAAAAAGAACATATTGGTCCCTTGTTATCAACAATCTATCATTTTTGTGCTATTATATTGCAGGGTTTCAATTCTACATTTACTGAACCTGTAGACACCCTTGGGAGAAGAGGTGCTCAAATCAGAGAAATGGAGCTACAATTACACCCAGATGTAAAAGAACCTTTAAGGAAGCTGTCTGATGATCCAAAGACAACAGTTGTCGTTCTCAGCGGAAGCAACCGAAACGTCCTGGACAATGTACTCTGTCCAATCTGCATTTTGTTTTACCCTTCAGCTTCTGCTTTGGGACTAACAGATTCTTTTGCAGAATTTTAGTGAATACAATATATGGTTGGCAGCAGAAAATGGAATGTTTTTACGCCTTACTTCAGGAGAATGGATGACAACAATGCCTGAAAATTTAAACATGGAATGGGTTGATAGCATAAAGGTGGTAATTTTAGCAACATGGGAACTAGTCTCACACGTACAAATTTTCTTGATTTAAAGTCTGAAGTTTTTTTATTTTTTAATATTTTTGAACAATTTCAGCATGTTTTTGAGTATTTTACTGAAAGAACACCAAGATCACATTTCGAGCTTCGTGAAACTTCACTTGTTTGGAATTACAAGTATGCAGGTATCTGACTTTATTGTCTGGTCATGTTTTCTTCAAATTGTTCAGGAAGGGCCTGTATTCATGCAGCCAAGTGCTTCTGCCTGCACATAACTTCTTTTTTTAATTGTATAGTGTTATTATTTTGTTCTCTTTTTTTTTTCATGTTTCATTCTCTGTAGTTAAATGTTGATTACACTTTCTAAAAATATAACCATATTAGATGTCGAGTTTGGAAGGATTCAAGCAAGAGATTTGTTGCAGCACCTGATGGACAGGCCAATTTCAATGCATCTGTGATGTTGTCCATGCCAATGTGTTGGGTCCGGCGTTGTGTAAAGGTCTTGCCAATCTCTGTAAAATTATACCAGTATTTACCTATTTCACATCTAGCTTTCTTTTTTTTTTTTTCAGAATCTTGTTTGATTCTAAAAACTCATGTTGTCTTCATTTCCAGTACTCTCATGTCATTAGGTGAGATTGATCATAATTGAGAATAACAAAGGCATGAAGGCACCCTCAATTATGTCCTAAGCGTGGGACACTTTCTAGCAAAGGTGTACTCTTGTTGATGTCTCAATCAACTAACTGTGGCTTTCGTTTTATTAGAATATCCCATGCAATGCTCTTTCTCTGAAGCCATTTTATTATTTTTTTTTTCAACATGATTAAACAATTGAATGATTTTTCTCTGTAATGGAACTGCTTATCTTTTATTAAGCAGTCCAAGATTCAAATATCTGCCATTCATTTTTGCCCCAACATCAAGGTGGAGTTTTGACACATGTAGAGAGATGAGCCTCTTAAGGGCTTTCAAATGATTGGTAGGAATATAAGAAGATGGTATGAAGTAGAATGCCCTGCAGGAGATGATTATTCTCCCATCTGTCAATTTTGAGTTCTCCACACTTGTACTGTAGATTAACCTTCTCTTGCTTAGCTCTCAAAGTTTGAGTTTAAATGTGTTAGAGAATATATGTTAGTACTAAGTCCCACTCTGTTTAGATGTGACAGTCTTGTCTTATTGTTCTAATATAAATAAACGCTACAGGTGTAGTCTGATAATATCTCAAGTTACAACCCCCTTTCCATCTATATATTTAACAAAAATATATTTATATATCTATCACAAGGATGAAATCAGCATGCAAAACTTTTTTAGGTTTTTCAATTTTCAATTATTCTATATGTCAGAATCCTACCTAGAGGAATGTTTTCTGGTAGTATTCATGTTAGAGAAATAGAACTTTGGCATTCATACTTATGCAACCACACCTTGCTGAAGATTAATGCCAGTCAGAAATTTGTTTTTAGTTATTTTCTGTTGCTTGATAAATGCACTAACATATAAATATAAAATATATGTGTATTTGTGTGTATATCAGAATATTAGTCAGATATGCATTTGTGTTACACCTACTGCTATGATTTTTTTTTTTTTTTTTTTTAATTTCATATTAGAATATGAACATGAGAACGGTGATATCAGAATATTACCTAAGTACACGTAGTATTTAAAATACATGAGAACGGTGTCCGATAGAACAATCCTTTCAATCATATCTGCATCTGTCTCATCTTATATTGATATCAACATATCTGTATGTATAAGCCATAGTGTGCAATTGTTTGTTATACTTCCATCAAATGCTTTAATCATCCATAATCTATCCATTATGTTCTCATGAAATGAATGAACACTCTTCACTTCCAAGAATTTTAAATCTGGTGATATACAACAAATAATGGTAATATGGCTGGAGAGTTGAGATTATTTTGATTTCATTTGCTTTTTTATCATCAAAATAAATATAGCTTTATAGACAAGCTAATGGGTGTTTTAAGGTGAATAATCAATTTACAAACTTCTACTATGTTTCAGGATGAAGATGTGTACACATATTTTGAGCCAGAGCTTCCTTCTGAATCACCATCCGCAGCTAGAGCTACAGTAGCCAATCTTGTGAGGACATCTCTGTCAAAGTTTTCTTCTCCCTGTAGAAGTGGGACCAAAGCATCTCGACTTAAGAAGCAACGCTCAATGTCAACTTTAGAAAAGAAAGAAAATAATCATGAAAGTGGAATTCCTTGGCATCCAACTTCACGTGACAGAATGTCTCTGCATGAGGGTTCTTCAGTATCAAGTGCACGGTATCTCCTTGGAACATCAGATGATGTTGTCAATCTCTTGAACGAATTGGCGAAGCATTCTTCATCATCAAGTTGAGTTATACACCAATATGCAAGTTAGGAACCAATCATGAGTTCTAGAAGGTGTGCTGTGGTTACAGTGGCATGATTTTTGAATGACTATCTTCTGTCGGGTCCAGCTTTCCTAACATCTAAAGGCTTCCTATTGGCAATTCTTATTTGAGCTGACAACTGGTACTTTTCTGAAAGCAGCACTGCAATAGTAACCATGACAAATATAAAATATTCAAATTCAATTCTTCATTGGACAAAAATATAGAAGGTAATTAAAGGATATAGATCTTATTATCTATCTGATGATTCAATTTCATTTTCACTTTATGATTTGCTGGATGTGGTTATTCGGAGGTGGAAATCTTGGCATCAATTTGATATTCATCATGCAGATGCAGGCAGGTCCTGGCCACTCTTTGAAGTCTTGTAGGTAGCCAGCTCTACGGTTAAAAAACATCAATTTGATGGCTGTTATCATTTATGGGCATGAGGAGTTACTTTCAACCTAAAACATGTATGTGTATAGTGAGGGTTCAACCAAATTCCCAAAGTGGAGCAGTTGTCCACAATCTCAAGATTCTGAAATTGACATTCTGTGATACATTCTCATACATGCAGACATTCTGTCCTTTCCCCTCTCTGGTCACCCATCTAAGATTTCATGATGGAATAGAAGAGATTTCTTTCAATGTCAATGCCGTAGTTGGAAGGAGATCAATTGAGAAAGTGGATAAGGATAGGCACTATGCTATGTCAATGAAATGAAATTATTAACCATTGAATTGGTTATAGTTTGTAAGTTGCTTCCAAATTTGCATTTTAGATTGAGGGATGGACATAGGCCTTACTTTGAGGAAAACCAAAACAGTATATCAACTAGAATATTCAAATTAGTTGCAAGCTAGGAGATAGGTCTTTCTCAGTTGTGTGGCCATGCATTTCCTTGAAGAGTTGATGAAGAGTTATCCCTTTCTGGTTTGTCCCCCCCTTAAATTCTGGGTGAGAACCCAAAAGTCTCATTAAAGTTACCTATTCTCCATCATCAAAGAGGGCGACCTTTTGTATTTTCTTTTTGGAAGGGCATCCTTCTCTAAAGCAAATGTTCTCACCCTTGCATGTATATTGAAGGATATGATGGCTCTATTGTCACGGGATAGAAGGTTGTTTTGAAGCAGTTTTTTATGTAGTATGACTCACAAGTTCAGCCTTATATACAAGAAAAATGAATGTGTAAACGCAGCCCTCACTCGTAGAAATAGCACATTCTATATTGCACATATACAGTGTGAGAAGTATGATGGAGATGTAGAGCCTTTGGGGTGCGCCACTAAATTTGCCCATGGATATTAAAGACTTTGAACATACATAACAAACTCCAAATATCATGGAAGATTCCCTACAATCTATAAACAAAATTGGAGATTGTGATGCAGCAGCTAGTCTGGAATAATACATATAGAACTGACAAGTTTAATGTAAACAATTACACATAAGGTTGAATTAAAATCTTCTCGAGTTTTCAATTATCTCAGAGCAAGTTTGGTACGCAGGAGTGGTCATTCTATTCCATGTATGATTCCATGGAATGATCATTTTTTTGTTTGGTATGTTTTTAATCTCAGAATACTCATTCCATTCCATTTTTTTTAGCAATCTCACCTAGGAATTGCTCATTTTTACTTCTATGGAATTGGTTTAATTCAATTAAATGACCAAAAAAAAAACTATTCTATCACATAAAATAAAAAATTGAATAGCAATAAATAACATTATTACTCATAAATAAATAAAAAATATTTATTATTTAATTTAGTCAAATAACAAAAATACCTTTCATATCACATTAAAAAAAATGTAAAATCATATAAAAATAAAAAATTTGTATATAAAAATAATAATAAATCAATTCATTTTAGTCAAGTGACAAAAATACCCTTCATATTATTGTAAATAATATAATTATAAATAAATAATTAATGTTAAATAAGTAAATTATTTAAGTAATTTTAAAGTAAAATATTAACATTAATAATTAAAAAAATATGAAATAATAAAATAAATATAAGTAATAATAATAAATAATATAATTTAAAAAAAATAAATAAAGAAATAAAGAAATATTTATATATATATATATGTATACATATATTTCATTTTAATTTTTATTACTTTAACTATAAAGAGATACTTTTTGTCATTTTAAAATAATATAATTTTTATTATTTTATCTATAGAGTGATCTTTTTACATTTTAACATAATTTTGATATTATTTCATGTCTAAAAACTGCATAGAAAATCAATAAATTAAATGAAATGATTATTCCTCATTGGCGCTACCAAACAATAGAATAGAATTATCATTCCATTTCATCTGCATTTCATTCTCATTCCCTTTCCCATTCCAATTCAGCAAAAATCATTCTTACGTACCAAACTAACATTCAAAGTGCATGACTGGATTAGGATGGTCTTCTCAAGTTTTCAAGCGAAGCCTCAGTTTGTGGACTAGGGAAAATACGTTTGAAATAGTGAATTCCAATATATTCATAATCGTCTTTTCTTTTCAAGATGTTAATTTAGAAAATTATATAGGCTTGATTTAGTAGGAAGGAAAAAAAAAAAAAAACTCAGAATCTCTCTCCAAGAAGTTGAGTGTTTGAGTCTCCTTAACCTCAACCTATAATTGAGGCTCTCATAAATGATCGTAGTTGTCATCGGAGAAAACTTGAGCTTCGGTCTTGACATAAGTGCTATCGGATTCTTTCAAATAAAGGATGATGATGACCATACCTCTGAGAGGGTCTCTTAAATATTATATTTATTTGTCTTATATTTATAACTCTCACAAGCTTTACATATTTATACCACATCAAACTTTCCTAACAAGTAAACTTTTCTTTGAAAACCCTATAATTATCTAATTAAATTTACCACCAACATAAACCTACTAAGGAAATCTCAATTAATATCTTTTTTTTTTTTTTTTTTTTGCCTACTAAGGCTTGTTTTGGTAATACTCTTTTGGATTGTGCTTTTGCTTATAAAGAGCATAAATCAATTTTTTATTTTTGGTTAAAAAAAATAGTGGGGTGCTCTTACTCTGGGCTTTTAAAAGCCAATGATGCTTTTAAAAATTGACTTCTGTTCTCAAAAGTTTAAAAAACTAATATAACCTCAACTGTTAATAAAAATTCATATTATTTTTATTAATTAATGTAATAGGTTAATTATCTTTCTTTTTATTATCAATATCTATTATAGTCAATTTAAATATTTAGAACAACTTTACAATAAATTTATCAAACACTTATTTGTGACTTCTACTTATTGAAAGTAACTTTTGCATTATTTTATCAAACACTACTGCTATAACTTCTTAAAGCATATCTAAGTGAGCCACAAAAGCACAACATATCTTAAAAAGTCACAGCATTACTAAAGCAAGTCTAAGAATAAACAAATTAACAATGTTTCCTGCGGGAAAGTATGAAATATCCCATCAACCTTTCGATGTCGATTTTAAGGATTAAAAAATTTAGGCATTTATATATATATATATGGGTATATGAATTTGATGTAAAATCTCTAAAAATATAGGATCCTTCCTCTTTTTTGTCTCTCTATTTCTCTTTATCAAAATAGACATTAGATTTCGAACTCCTAGTTTTCGTTGATATGTTATCTTCCAAAAGTGATTGGAGTCAAACTTATACCTACCATTTAGGGTCCAATTTGTATTTGATGGAAGATAATGGCAATAGCTTTCATTCTTTTAGTGGGGTTGATAAAAATCTGGTAGAACTTTGGAATTCTCATTTGGTTACGTGGGACTTTTATTCTCTTTTATTCCAAATTAAAAGACTGGAGGGAAAATCAAAATGAGAAGAAAAATTATTTTCACATAAACAGGAGGAGCCAATAGGAAAATAAGACTCTGATATTTTAAGAGAAAATGGCAATATTGGACTGCAGAAATCAAATCCTCCAAAAGTGGACAGAAAGTGAAGAAACTTATAATTGATATATTGCTGAGACATCATGAATCACAATTTAATCATTCCTTTGATAAAACCCAATATAATTAGAATAAGGAAAAATAGTAGGTAGTTTTGTTTATCATAATCCTATTTTCTCCTATTTTCCTTCTTTTTACCAAACAAGATGGGAAAAAGTTAGTCTCTTTTCTCTATGCATTTTCTTTCATTTCTTAAATTGTTACAATTATGATGCCATATTTATTCAACAAGAAGTTTACAAAATTAATATAGTATTTTTCTTGCTATATATAAATACATGATGGAAATGGATCATCTCATGTCCATATAAAGAACATTTGGGAACTTTCTCTCTCCAAAGTGTTTCTAATTCAAAAAAAAATAAATAAAAATTTATCTTAAAAGAGCAAAAAGTTATTTATAAATTTCTCTTTTAGAAACATGACTCTCTCATGTTTAGGAAGAGAAACTTTTGTGTCTTTCTCTCGAAACAAATCTCTCGTCTATTTTTACAAATGATAGTATTTATATCATGTTTTTCAAGAAAAGAGACTCGCAATGAAGTTATCGGCTACTTCTTCAAAAACAGATAATTCAATTCTCACATAGATGCACTTGTCAAAAATAACAAATATTAGAAATTCCATACCTAATCGCGTAGCACTAAGTTTCATTACATTTACTAGCAATGGTGAATTTCATGGCCCTCAAATTTAATATTTTATACTATGTTTTAGAATTAAAAGTTCTTCCCTTTTTCTTTTTTTCTCTTTTTTGTAAAATAAAATAAATTGAGGGGCTTAATTGAAAGACTAAATTAATGCAAAAGTTCAATTTGAAATATGTAATTTTTTTATTTTCCTCAAACTCAAGCATTGTGTTTCTCCTCAGTTGAATTAAGACAGGTTAATTAAAATTTAAAAGATATAATAAATCATTTGGTCATCATTTCCTTTTACATAATCCACATTTTGTATATATACAATAATTTTACTATATAACCTTTCAATTTTACAAAATAACAGTGTGTTTGAACCGATTCTCATCAATAATTAAGTAGGAGAGACAGGGAGGTCTAAAATTCTAAAGTTCAAATCCTTCTAATTTCAACTAGGAAATAAAAAATAAATAAAAAGTGAAAGTGAATATAACTGACCTAAAGCCGCCTAAGATCTATCATTTTAATTCACCTTTCTCTTTAGAGTATATGACAACTCTATTTAGGGCCTAGGATTTATCTAGTGCTGCTCATCTTTTATGTGAATGCTTTCCTTGTGTTCCTTGATGTTATCTAGTTTTGCAATTTTTTTAATATTTTTTATTTCAATAGTTTGAATCTTCTATATAAATGTTATGTTAATTATGAAACATCATAAATTTTAATTAGTACTCAATCTTAACTATTAAGAGCTTAGTGTATTCTTTTTTATTTTGTATTATTATTAATAATATTTAGTGATGTAACATGGTGTCTGAGTCAATTTACGTTCATTTCAACTATCCACTACTTGTTCTATGTACAAATATATTTAGGTTTGTTTGGCGCATCGTTAAAAATAATATGATAGTATAAGACTATTCAGTTGGCTCTTATATAATGTTTAGCAACAACATGGTAATATAGACTTATATTATTAAACTTCTAAAACTATATAGTAGAGAGGGGAATGAAAAAATAATAGTATAATAACTAAATTAATATTCAACCTAATACATTATATAATCCTATACAATATGCCCGAGCCCTTAATTTAGTATAGGTGAGTTTAGGATCAATTCCCATGTATACAATTAGTTATCAATTGAGCTCCACTAGCAACTTGCTAATTACTTCACTGAATTGATAAATAACAATAAAATATTTTATCTACAAGAAGCCACTAAAATAATAGACTCCATATACAATACTCTTTCAGTAAAAGAACAAACCTATCTGGCTATTTTTCTATAAAATTATTTCAGATACTACCAAACATTCAGGTCCATGCCAACTATCCTTAAAAGAGTGATAGATTTTGATTTCTTTAAGATAAATACTTTCCAAAGTTTCCGTTAACTACTATAAATACTTCATTATCAGTTACGAAGTATACCAAAACACCACATCATAATTACGCACATAGACCTGCATATTACCAAACACACCATATCAATGGAGAAATTCTCCACTACCTCTCTGCTCCTCATCTTCCTTCTTCCGCTCTTGGCCTCATGCATCCAAGACCAGCAACAACAGGTTTATAAATATATTTAACTCACTCTTCAAACCTTCTTAATTAATTTTGTTTTTATTTGCATTAATTAGTTTGTTTTAATGGTGGGGACATGTATGCAGGTTTATATAGTTTACTTTGGAGAGCATAGTGGAGAAAAAGCTTTGAATGAAATAGAAGATACCCATCACTCTTATTTGCTCTCAGTGAAAGACACTGTGGAGGAAGCCAGAGATTCTCTTCTTTATAGTTATAAACACAGCATCAATGGCTTTGCAGCAATCCTTACACCAGACCAAGCCTCCAAGCTATCAGGTATATATAGAACAATAACAAAAAAACAAAAAAAAGATACAACTAATTTGATTTTTGTTAGTATTGTGGTCACTAAAATTGTAAGCAAAAATGATTTTTGGCCAGAAATGGAGGAAGTGGTTTCAGTGTATCAAAGCCACCCAAAAAAGTATTATTTGCATACTACAAGGTCATGGGAGTTTGCAGGCTTACAAGAAGCAGAGGGACATTGGAGGGAGTCAAAAACAGAAGGAGATAACTTCTTATTCAAAGCAAAATATGGAAAAGATGTCATAATTGGACTATTGGATAGTGGTAATTAATTAACTAATTCTTAATGATTATAATTTATACAAATTTTTTTTCTTTTGATTTCATAATAACGTATATATAAGACGTTTCTTTGACTTTTGTATGCATATATAAATTAACTGTGTAAGTGTATAGTCATTCTCAGTTAGTTTTGTTGTTTTCACATAATAATAATTTAGTTGAAAAATATACCATTAAAAATTAAGGTTATGTGAAATCCACTCAACTTAATGAGAAAAGGTTGTGTGGAGGGTAATTTTAATTTTGTCCTGTAATTTTCTTCATTTGAGGGAAACTTTGTATGTGAGGCAGGGCTTGTTTCCCATAATACATCGAATGGATTGCATGTGATGAGTTTGTGTCTGTTTTCGGTCAGGTGTGTGGCCAGAATCAAAGAGCTTTGATGATGAAGGGATGCGGCCCATTCTAAAACCATGGAAGGGAATCTGCCAAACTGGTGTGGCTTTCAATTCATCTCATTGTAATAGGTGAGTGTGTATGTGCTTTGTTTTCACTACTTTTGCTGTTACATAAAATTTTATTAGGATGTTAGAATTGAGGAAAATATGAATTACTGTTTGCTTTCATTTGCTTTCCCTTGTTTTCTTGGGTGAGGGAAAAGTCTCTGTCCCTATTCTCCTCTTTGATTGAAAAGGATCGCAAAAAACCAATGGTGGTGTCAAAGAATTATCACCTTTCTTTTGTTTTCTTATTGAAATAATTTCATGACTATAAGGCAATGGTTTTGCTTTGAATCTTTGGAAATGTTGAAATGAATTAAGAATTCCCAATCATTTTCTATTCAAATGGATTCTAAAATTATTCTATTGGACTGATTTTTTGGCAGCTTTCCTTACAGTCACCTTTTTGATTAATTTCTTTCCAGCTTGTTCTTTTCAATGATTTTGACAGGTAATAAGAAATTATCTAATGAAGGATAAATAATTAGTGTTTTTCAAAGTTCATGTCATTTTCAGATGGACTTACTAGTTGCATGCACCAATTGCTAACCCCACTTAGAATATTAAACTTATTTTTTTAAAAGTTGTGCTTATAAATTAAACTCAGAATCAGGAAAAGAGGGAAATTTTAAATAAAAAAATAAAAATATATCTTTCACACTTATTTCAAAAACAATCAAAGAAAAGAAGAAAGGGTATTGTGATCAATAATAGAGAAGACTTCTTATATGGTATTTGTATACATGACAAGTTGGTCTTCTTCAACTTGAAAGTTCTTGTCCCATTTCTTTTGGGCATGGATAATCTTGGACAATTTTATAACACCAAAATAAATCATTTTCAGTGTTACAAGCTAGTGGCCTGTGTTCTTTCCCCAACCCTTGCACATATATAGAAGAAGGCTATGCTGGGTTGTAATAGGGTTAAATTCCAACAAGGATCTGTGACCTAGTCTTACAGATGATTTCTAGCTTTGTCCATTTTCAATCAGACAAATTTGTGATTTAATTGTTTTTGGTTTCTTGCTATGAACACCCAGCATGTGACCTTCTGGCCAGCTTCTATACATCAGTATTCCAATTCCCTTTGCTTTTCTTTCTTTAACATTAAGTTAGTCAACTTGGAAGGGGATTGGAGGAAATTTATCACTGGAAGGGCCAAACTTCCAAATTCCAATAATGGAGGGCCTAGCTTGTTGATAACTTCCGAGACTCTCTGATCAATACATGCCAAAACACACACACAGTACTGTACACAAAACTGAGAAAGGGAGTGTCATATGAAATACGACAACTTTATTCATCAGTTAAATTAGAATAGGTTATATAGATGAAGCAAGTACCTGTGAACAGTAATGGTTTTTGCTGACCTCTGCAAAATGCATGAGGAATTTTACTGTCAGACGTGGAGTTGTCAGATCACGGAGTTTCAGGTTTGGTATTGGCTTATCTGACAGTGTGCATATGACTGTAGACATATGTCATGGAATCATGCACCGTTAGATAAACAAAGAATGTCGAAACATAGTAAAGGCCATGTATAAAATAGCCATACAAAGAAGAAGAACCTGATTACATACTACTAATAAGAAATAAATCCACATTAGAGGATAATATCCTGAAAAGTAGCACTGGAGACGGCCCTTTAGACTTTTGTAGAAGGGATCAGATGATAACATCCCCACAAGCAACACCCAAGTTTTGAATCTTGGCGGGCAACAAATTGATGAGGTGCCTTTATCAGGTGACTTAACAATAAACTACTGAAGAACATTTAACAGTTAACCTAACAACTTGTTGACAATACCGAAATACAAGTTCGTCCACATAGGATAGGAAATAAAATACGCATTTGGACTTAAAATAAAAGCAACTAACTATTTAAGACATTTTTTTGCTTTTTTTTTTTTCTCTCTAAGAAGCTCACTTCCTAATTTGGCGGAAGAACCTGAATTCAATTATATGTACTCTCAATATTAACATCAATTGAGCATTACCAATTTCCTTAGACAAGTGAGATGTAACTATCTATTAGTAGAAATTTAGATACTACTCTTATATCTCTATGTTTATATAAAAACATAATTATCTTTGAATCTATTGGGCAGGAAGATCATTGGAGCAAGATACTACATCAAGGGTTATTTGAAATATTATGGTGCTCTAAATGTTTCAGAGGATTACCTATCACCCCGTGACAAAGATGGCCATGGAACACACACATCCTCCACTGTTGGAGGCCGTACAGTTTCAAATGTTTCAGCCCTCGGAGGTTTTGCACACGGCACAGCCTCAGGCGGAGCTCCGTTGGCCCGTATTGCCATATACAAAGTGTGTTGGCCAATTCCTAGGCCAGTCAAAAGCAGATGGGAACACATGCTTTGAGGAAGACATGCTGGCTGCCATTGACGATGCTATTAATGATGGTGTGGATATTTTAAGCATATCAATTGGGACTGACATGCCCGTGGCTTACAAAGAAGATGGTATTGCAATTGGAGCATTGCATGCCACAAAGAACAACATTGTGGTGGCTTGTAGTGCTGGAAACTCAGGTCCTGCCCCTTCTACTTTATCAAATACAGCTCCATGGATCATCACTGTTGGTGCAAGTAGCCTAGACCGTACCTTTGTTGGACCTGTTGTTCTAGGCAATGGCATGAAAATTGAGGTAAAAACTTTGACATTTTAAAACATATATACATGCCTGTGTGCTTTGAAGTATTCGAGGTAGGGTCTGCAAGCACTTACCTTGTGCCACATATAAAACTTTGCTTCTTGCATCAACAACAGGGACAAACAGTTACTCCATCCAAGCAGGAAAACAAGTTCTACCCATTAGTGTATGCTGGAGACATTGTTAACCCAGATGTTCCAAAAGATCTACTAGGGTATTTAATTTCTCCAATCTTAATTTCAAGCTCTTATGAAAAGAATGATAATGTCTAATCAATCGGATTTATTAACTGTTACAATGAAACTAACTTTTGCAGACAATGCCTCCCTGGCTCTCTTTCACCTGAGAAGGCCAAGGGAAAGATAGTCCTTTGCATGAGAGGTAATGGGACAAGAGTTGGAAAGGGCATAGAAGTACAAAGGACTGGTGGTGCTGGTCTCATCCTTGGAAATAGTCCATCAAATGGAGCTGAGATAACGTGTGATGCTCATGTTCTTCCTGCCACCGCAGTTGTTTATGAGGAAGCCATGAAAATTCTTCAATACATAAAGTCTACCAAATATCCAATTGCACATATTATGCCAGCAACTACCACGGTACACACAAAGCCAGCACCTTCTATGGCTTCTTTCACTAGTAGGGGTCCAAACATTATTGACCCAAATCTTCTCAAGGTAAATTCCACGGTATATCTCAGTGCCTTAATAATTGTACTTTCTTTCATCTTGTACCTTACTTGTGCAACATGCACCTGCTGCATAACTCAGTTTTGTATCTAATCTGGTGTTCAACTTGATCTGATTGTTTGGTCTACTTGGCAGCCTGACATCACAGCACCAGGATTAAACATATTGGCAGCATGGAGCGAGGCCAATGCCCCTACGAGATTGTCACATCAAGATCACCGAGTTGCTAAGTACAGTATCTTTTCTGGAACTTCAATGTCTTGCCCACATGTTGCTGGTGCTGCAGCACTTCTTAAAGCCATACACCCCACTTGGAGCAGTGCTGCTATAAGATCTGCTATCATGACCACAGGTAACAACACTAATATTATGCAGCATGTACCTGGTGGCTGGTTACAAGCATATCTGGTTAATTTGCTTTCAAATATTTTCAGAACCAAAAATGCCTGAGTGCTTATTTCACAAGTAATAACTATTGATTAAACTTCAATCACTTGTACTTTCCTCCAAACACTATACCCTAAACTTCAGCGATAACTGATATGTCTGCAAGCACATAATCAGTAGTGCCATATGTAATTCTATCATCTAAATTTTTCTGATTTGAGCATTTTTCACATGCAGCTGGAATAAGAAACAACCTGGGTTTGCCATTGACAGATGAATCTGGCAATCCTGCGACTCCCTTTTCATATGGGTCTGGCCACTTCCGTCCCGCAAAAGCAGCAGATCCTGGCCTAGTTTACGATGCCTCCTACACCAACTATCTTCTCTATGCTTGCAGCATTGGAGCTACAGACCTTGACAAAGGATTCAAGTGTCCAAAAGCATCACCTAAAGCGGTCGATCTCAACTATCCATCCCTTCAAATCTCCAAGCTCAATGGCACTGTGATTGTTAAGAGGACGGTCACAAATGTTGGAAGCAGCAAGAGTGTGTACTTCTTTACAGCTAGACCACCCATGGGATTCTCCATCAAAGCCTCTCCAAGTGTTTTGTTCTTTGATCATGTTGGGCAGAGGAAGAGCTTCATCATCACAGTGAAAGCAAAGAGTGAGGTACTTGCCAAGACAAATGAAAAATACGAGTATGCTTTCGGATGGTATACATGGAATGATGGGGCACATACCGTGAGAAGCCCAATAGCAGTGTCAAAGGCATGATCTTTGCCTGATTAAGCTTATAGTAATTATTTCACATTGTTCTTGATTACTGTGCAAAATCCAAACTGTCTCAGAGTGGAGAAAAAATAGGAACACTTAGCATTGAGAACTTAAAGGGATTGTGGAAGCAATAGATTGGGACAGAAATGTTGTGGGAACTGCTACAAATAATAGTTTTCCTTCAATTAGGAACAAAACAATAATGACATTATAGTTTACATCATTTCTGTTTTTATATGTCTGTTTGTGCATGTGAGAGTGTTTGGCTGGCAAAAGAATAAGGATGCCAAATTACTTACTCTTTCCCATAGCAGACATTACTGGCTCTCCAAACAAACAGCTCCAAAAAAATATGGCCCCAGCAAGTATAGCTGATAAAATGAGCACAACTATGGTCAAATACCAAAAACTTTATAAGTGGGTTAATCTTGAGTGGACAACTAGTCCTTAGGAGACATAGATATACACAAAGAAAGTTTCTAAATATATAAGAGATACAAAATGAGTTTTGAAACAGGGCAGAAGTTTGTAAAAGAAATCCATTATGAGCTTGCTTTCTAGGGGAAAGTTGAAGGAACCCCAGCAACATCCTTCTATATAAATGTGGTACGGTAAAGAGAGCGAAACAACAAAACAAAAGCTAAAAAAGCTAGGAAAATTGAAGTTGGAACAATAAAAGATATATTAGGGTTTAAGAATCTCTAATTCTGAAATGTAATGATAAAAACTGCTGCTGTAATTCAGCCTTAGGAGTCTTTTTATATTGGCTACAGCCAATCTCTAAGCCAAGCCCTTGATTACAAAGATCCCCTTTTATTCTAAGCCACCCAAACTCATTAAAAGGTCACATGCTAGTCTTTGTGACTACTAAAGAACAATTAGAAACTAAACAACTAAGCAAAGGCAAATACAAGACAATAAAATAGTAAAAAAAAAACTAATCCTTAAATCTGCTACAGTACACACGCTACTGTAGCGTGAACACTACTATGGCTGATACTGTCTAACCTCTTTTTCCTGCATCAATAAGCAAGAAAATTTTGCATCAACTAGACTGCAAGAGTCTTAAATAAATTGATATTATAAAACTTTGAAATTCAGTTTATTATTTTGTTTACAGATTATCTATCATGTTGGGATATACTCATTTCCAGCGTATATCATGTTCTCAGTACTCTGCCATCTAAAGTCATAATGCAAATTCCAACGCGTTGACAATCTTCAGTACTGAAGAGGTCAGAGTCCACTGATAAAAGTCGATATTCCAATTCCTGATTCGATACTCATACATTTAGCTTACCATAGCCGACCATCAATTGTGTTATGTAATATGAAAACAACCTCCAGCTTTGCAAAGGTTCAGTTAGAGAATCTAATAGAAGTAGCAATTGGGAAAAGGAAATAGAGACTGTATGAAGTATATCTTATCAAGCAACAAATGCATAGGCAAGCACAAAAACAGGATGTATATATACTTACACACAACCCATCGCTTGGGAAAAGAGAAGCACAACAATGTCATCATCAAATCCCAAAGTACTGAATCTGAAACTAATGAGATTTGAGAATATCTAATGAATTTTACGTGCAAGAGGCCGGATACTCAGCCAGGGGACAATCAATGATTCTTGAGAAACACAGGAAAAAGAAAGGGAAAAAAATCCATTCTACATGGTGGAGTTTTTTAATTTTTTTTTAAAACAGACTACCCAAAAGATGCATTATAGTTTAAAGTAGAATCTGAAGTACAGAAAGTTAGGAAAGTAGATTAAATAAAGAAAACTTATTAGTAACAACAACACAAGATGCATCGAGGTTCGGCTCAATCAAGCCTACGTGATCAAAATTCACCATTCTGCTCTTGGAGAAAATACAAGTGTCTAACTCGAAAAACTCTAAAAAAACCTATTGAACCCTAAAGATAGCCTTTATATATATAGGCTGCAAAAAAAATAAACCCTAAAACTTATTTTTAGGGTCGCACTCGAGTCATAATTATCTAGTAGGTCACACCACGAAACTTTGACCCAACCAGATACAAGACAAAGTGACAAACACAACACAAAGAAGAGCTGGCTAGTTTCAAATTTCAATAATCCCAAAATTTGTCCAATTAAGCTCATCTCCACATGGTAAAGTTTTGTAAATGATTGAGGAAACCTTGGATTGAAAAGAAAGAGTTTATATGCATTACACACCTTAGATGTCTATTTTAAGTCAGAAGGTTGTATTATCATATACAAAATTTATGATTGAAACACCAGTACTAACAGTTATGATTATGAGTCATAAATATGTGGATGCCTTTTTCAAATTATAAATTATATGTACCAAATTCTATAGAAGGAATGGTTACAATTACAATAAAGAAAAAGGTTCCAATAAAGTACCTCTCTTGCCTTCAAAACATGAGTCAACCCGGTAAAAATTGCAGGCAGGTTGGATTAGCATTCATCTTCAGGACCTCAAAGTCCAAACCTGTTCACATCCTTGATAACACTTCCCCACAGAGAAGAGTAGAGACTTAAAACTAGCAATTGTAGCATATGGCACAGAACTCTATCTAAAGGTCATTTCAAAAAGAAAAAATTTTCATGACCCTCCCTCTAGGTAAAGCATTCCCACTTCACCACTACGCGATGCAGTTCTATCTTAAACCTTGAACACACTGCTATCTTCCAATGTTGTACAATGCATTGCATTTATCCCCAAATCTGATTTAAAACAAGTAGTATCACTATGACATAAAGATTTTTTATACAGAAAAAAAAAATTGTTATTTTTAATCAATATATACCACCCATTTGTCCCATTAAAAATTCTTCCATATTTCCAAAAGCACAAAAGTAAAATTTCATCATTGCTGTTCCGAAAAAAAAGTTCAACATAGCTGTTCCATGTGGTTGAGCAAACTAATTACTCCTAAGTAATATGAAAATAACAGGCGCACAGAATCAAACAAGGAATCAACTATATAAATGACGGGGTCAAGTTTTTAAAGCAAAAAATAACTATGCTTGCGCATAAATGCCTTAAACGATTTACTTACCAGTCATCTTGTATGAAGGATATGATAGCAATATCTGAAGGCGGGAGAATATAGGATATAACTGCAGCGAAGAGGAAACCCAACAAAGAAAACGGATCCAGCTGAAACAAAAATCCATCCCCATAATCTTCACTCTTTAGAGGGTTTCAAGTGAAAGAAACCCCAAGAAGAAGTTGTCATCGCATTGGATCGATTCCAACTTTGAGCTTTCTCAGCAAATGGAATTGATCTAATTGGGAAGATGTAATATTACTAGATTATTTACGTGAATCAAGTCACAAGATAAATATATATATATATATATCCAAACAAAACCTTAATTCATCAGTTGATTGAACCAGTGGAGTCACCACAGAACAAGGAAACCTGAAGTTGGAATCCGTTTGCAATGTTGCGAAGGAGAGTTATTTCATTACGAGTGGATGGTCAATTGTTTTTAGTATGTTTTCAAGTTTAATCCTATGTTTTTGTTTAGTAATTTTCCCTCAATTTTTGACTAATTTTATTTATTTTTTAATTATTTATTTTGTTTTGAATGTGAAAAAACAAAACCAGGGCTGCAAGGCTGGATTATTTGGCGCCACAGTGCTGTAATTGCAACAGAAAACCTCTTCTTACCCGAGAGTTTGGCACCAAGGGGTTGGAAAATTCGAGCCACGGCGTTGGAATACGAATATCAAAGGCCTGGACTGTATTTTTTTTTTTTTTTTTTTTTCATTTCTAGGTTGAAAAATATAAAATAAAAAAAAATAGTAACATTTTATTATTACTATAAATTTTTAGTCTTTTATTAATTAATATATCATTAATTTATTTACTTTTTAACGAGTAAAGTGGTTAAAATATAATCTAATTTAAAATTTATTTATTTTAAAAAAAATACTATATTCAAATTGATTTGTCTCGTAAAATTTTGTCATGAGATTAGAATATTACTAATAATTTTATTTATTTTTTGTTAAAAATTTTGTAGTAAATATAGTGTAGTAGAAATAAGAAATTGAAGGTTGCTGTTAAGAAAATAAATTTAAAAAAATAAAGGATTTTATTAGGAAAAAAAGTAAATATTTTGACTTATTTAAAAAGTTAAAATGTAAAAGTACCGTTTTTGGGTATTTTAAATATATAAATATAATTTATTAGTATTTTACCTAATTATAATATTATTAATTTTTTATTAATTGGAGGGTTGATTTTTCTACATTTTAAATCTTAGTATTTTACAAAATTTCAAGGGAATGAGTGTAATCCTATCTTAATATTAAAATGGTGATGAATTATAGACTATTTATAGGGGAGAACTGGCTGCAATGGGCAACTTGCACTATTTATGGTCCCAGGTCACCTAATGATTGCCACTTGTCTCCTCTTCATTGGCTACAACCTATAGGTACAAACAATATTCAATTATTTTTGGGGTTCTTGAATCTTCTGCACAATTAATGTTTTAATGTTGCTCTGGAATTCAAAGTTGAATTAGACCCTACCAGTTCTTTAGGTGGTTAAATGGGTAACTTTATTATCTTAATTTCTGTATATTTGAAATCATTTCTTGGGTTCTTGAATCTTTTGCACAATCTATGTTTTAGTGTTGCTCTGCGATTCGCAGATGAATTAGACTCTACCATTTCTTTAGGTAGTGAAATGGGTTACGTTGTTATCTTAATTTCTGAACATTTGCAATTATTTCTTGGTTCTTGAATCTTCTTGAAAATAATAGGTGTCCATCTTGCATATTCTTTAGTCACTAAAGACTTGCTAATATACTCACGGACACAAATAGAAATTCCAGTTCACTTTCATCACTTCCAATAGTTATTTTTCTTAAGTTTAGCCTAATGTGATTGCTTACCATCTTTACTATATGACCATGTCATTGATTTCCCAATTATTTGCCAGTGAATTGATCTTGTCAGCAGAATCAGAAATGAACATGTAATGTTATCGATTTATAATCTTCCGTTTCCTCCTTCTATCTACGATGTTCTGGAGATTATGATAGAGGGAAGGAACGACCTCTTCAAAATAATCAATTATTCGGCACATGAGTATTTCAGTACTAGGTTTGGATTTCATATGAATTGTCTTGCTTGCCGCAAATCAATCAGTTTGAATGTCTGATTTTTTTATTTTTTTTGCTTGTTTATAGTTTTATTCAAATTACTTGAAAAATTGTATAATGCTTTGCACAATATCAGTACTAAATGACAATTGCGTGAATTGAATTGGGAATTTACCTCATTGGGTTTACTTCTAAAATCAATCCTCTATGCTTGATATTTAGAAATATTAGGTGACTCAAGTCTGTTGTTCCTAAAGGTAAAAAAAGTTCATTTGAATCCATGTTTGGAATTCATTGACCTTGTCTTGCTTGATAATTAATTACTCTATCAATTTTATTTTTTAGGTAATTTTATTAAACATTATAAAAAATAAATAAATAAAAATAAGAACCCTGTATATATATTTGTAAACTCATTATTTTTTGTTGAGTAATAACTGCTTAGCTATTCAAGTATTTAGAATACATACATAGAAGATAATGAATCTGGACATGTAAATTATTCTTCCATAATTTTTTTTAATAATGAATCTGGACATATAAAGAATTCTTCTATAATTTTCTCACACAATCAAGAGAGAATAGATGAGTCAAACAAAGACATGAATCAAGCAATAGTCAAGGAAATCATGTTCTATCTTATGAATCAAGCAATCACGAAATTATGATTGAGACAATCAAGGAAAGGAAATCATGTTATGTATAGTCTTCCTAATGTATTTTATACTTGTAAATTTCGCTTATAAATATTAACAAAGACATAACTCCAAGACTAAACCTTGAGTTGGAGAGTTTACACCTTCCATTGTTTTATAAAAGTCTTTATATAGATAGTGTAATCCTTTCTTAGGGATAACTACAATAATTTAAAAGTTCAACAACAACTAAGATGTATCTATATCTTCCTATATATGATTATCCTTATCACATAGTTGATGATAAGATGAGTTCAAATTCATATCTTAAGAGTAGGTGCAGTAAAATACATACAAGCTCCATTTATCTCAAAATAGAATTTTTCGCTAATGGCTTGGTAAAGATATCAGCAAGTTGGGTAAGATTGAGTATAATTTGAACTTAGCTTATCATCAAGTTTGACATCTGAGAAAAACAAATCATATATTCGAACAGATGGCCGAAATTGAATATGAAGAACAAGTTGTATTGGGCTAACGTAGGACAACTTGGTGATGGTTTTGTTGCGAAAGTGTTCTTATGAACAATTCCTCCCAGCCAATGGATTGCTATCAAGATTTTTCGATATGCTGAACATTTATCTGAACTGCTCATTTTCAAATGATATCCACAGAATATACAAATATTCATTTTTGACTTCAAAAATTTCTTATAATTTAATCATAACAAATTGCACATTGAACCTATAAATGCCTGTATTTTTGAGTTTCATCTATATCATTAAAACTTTCCCTTATAGTTAAATCACTATCGTTTGTGTCATTTGTGTTACAGATATCGTTGGTGGTTTTTTAACTAATGTGTCTTAGTTTTAGTGATTTGTGTATTACAATAAAGTTATTTGTATATAAATAAATTCATATGGAATATTATGATGTTGAACTAGGGCATTATTTGTAATTGTATTTAGAATATATATGTAAGTTCTAATAGTTCAGTTTCTTCGAATTTTTATACATTTTACACACTTTTTTTTCCACGTTTTGTATACTGTGCCTTTAATTGATTTGGCAGGGATGAATAACGTCTAGTAACAAAGAACGTATTTGATAATGAGTTTATCGAGAGGCATGAACAACCAATAGCCCTTTGAATATAACAACTCTTCCTTTCTTTGCTTTTCTTGGGTATGGTGTCACGGGCTGTCTAGACAAACCATTATGTGAGTAGAATATGCTCACACATTCTTAGAATTACTTACGCAGACTGATATCACCACGTCATTCTTAAGGTCAGTCAATAAAATCACAACATGTGGTAATAAATAACAATAGAACAAATCTAAATCAACTTTAAACTAACCCAATCCATCCCAATCCGCTCCTCTCTCTTCTCCACCGAATCGTCCTCTGGCTCTGAAACATTCTCTCTTTCAAACTTTGCAAATTCAGTTTCTCCACTCGAAAATCTCACTATCGTCACATGAATTGATTATGGTTGTCTCACTACTCCACAACATTTCCATTTAAGTGCCATCTTCAGCTCACTTGTTGGAATCAGTTGGTTGACAACAAAATGTGTAGCATATACAGCTCCATACTCTCTTTCTATGATCTATCAGATTAGGGGACTTCTTCTTCTTCTTTTTCTTTTCTGTTTAATTCTTGGTAGGACAAAAATTTAATTTTGAAACTCTTATATGTTTGGTTGTTGGGAAAGTAGTCCTTGAAAATAATAAAAAATATATGGGCTCATATTCAATTTAATTAAGCTTTAAAATCCAGACTAATCGAGGTTGGCTATATAAATTATTATCTTTTATTCACATTGATTCAAGCTATTATTTTCAATAATAGCTAGAGCAGCCATATCTTTCTCAATGACTACTCCATGTAAGTTTCGGTCTTCTTCTATCTCGTCTAATACCTATCACTTATATCAAGTCACATTTCTTAACTACGACATCCATTGGCCGACGTTGAATATGTCCTAACTAAAGTAGGCAATTCTCTCTCATTTTCTCATCGTTAGGTGCTACCTCCACCTTCTTATGAATATTCTCATTTCATATTCAATCTTTTCTTTTATATCTGGTCATCCATCTCAATATTTTCATTTCGACTACTCCCATCTTATGTGAGTATTCTTTCTTAACTGCCTAACATTCAGTATCATCAGCATAGTTGATCTCACTGCTGTCTTATAAAATTTTTCTGTCAACCTATTAGGGCACCTTGCCTTAATCTTATAGTTTACATCATGCTTAATTGCACTATATTTTTTTATAAATGAACCTAAATACTTAAACACGTACCTTTGTAAGTATTGTTTGACCATCCAAAGTTATTTCAGTCGGATTACCTCTAGTGTCACTGAAATCGCACTCCAGATATTCAATTTTTGTTCAACTTAACCTAAGACCTTTAGATTCTAATTCGTTCCTCCACAATTCTAGTTTGAAATTTAAACATTTTCTAGTTTAGTCTACCAATACGATATTGTCAGCAAAACCTTCTCTAGTTTCGTCTACCAATATGATATCGTCAGCAAACAACATTAATCATGGATCCCTATCCTGAATAGTATAAGTAAGTTTATCTGGGACTAAAGCAAATAGTCGAGGCTTATCTACTTGAAAAAAAGTGTAAGCTCATCTACTTGAAAAAAAAATTAAAAATGTTACCGTTTGTTATTGTAATTCAACTAATTAAAATTGAACTTCATAATATAAATTTCTGAAAAAAAAAAAAATCTTTTAATTATTAAGATTTGAGAAGAATTAAGAAAATAATATTATAATAAAATAAGAGCTATACTCTTAATTTTTTTAAATTCATAGTTTTTATTTAAAATTAAATTCAGAAATTGAGAAGAATTAGTAAAAGAAATTGGTAGTAAATATATATATATAATCCTATTAGTATTAAAAGGAAGAAAAATTAGGAAAAAATAAATTAATAGTTTATTTTAAGAAAAAAAAATATTTAAAACTATAAAATAATAATTAAATGATATGTATATAATAGTAAGAAACTCATAAGAGTATTTAAGAAAATATAAATTTTTTGTCATTAATCCACTTTTATAGATACTAGCTATCGTGTTTATAATATATATATTCATCAACAATTGATGTACTTATCAAAAAATTATAGTTAATAAAAATAATATCTAAGTTAATGACATTAAAAAAATAGATAAATTCAATAAAAAAATATTTCATAATATAAAAATATAAGTTTTTTTTTTTTCAATTATGAAGATGGAAGAAAAATTAACACAATAAGATTATAATTATTTTTAATAATATTATTTTTATTTATAATATTTAAAAAAATTATAATATTATAATTATTTACAACTTATTAAATTTAAAATTTTAAAAAATTACTATTGATATATGATGGCTTATACCCAATTAGAAAAGTTGGGTTCTTAATGCCCAACTTTTTTGGTGACATGGACAGTTCAATGTTTGGACATGTGGCTTCAACTAGGGGCTTTGACTTTGTTTACCTTGCAGGAAACTTGCCAATTAGAATTAATATTTAGAGTTTGCACTACACTCATTTGCAAAATTTATTTTAGAAAGACCTTAGTAATGTAAATACAGGGACTAAAAACAAAAAGAGCTCCTTCTCCTCGCCTTCCAAGAAATGGATCCTTACCTGCATCTGGATTACAGGCCAGTGGATCTGAAAATGGAAGCACATGAGTAAAACAATTCAGGTACCGACTATGTGGCTCCAATACAAAGCAAGAATATTATGACTCCTCTTTCTGTTTTCTCTCTATTCTAGTACCAATCTTGACATTTGTCACTGTCCTACTATTCTATTCTGCTTCAGCTTGGACTATCACACAACCTAGTAAACCCACAACTAAAATCCAACACCGATCAGTTACTGACAGTCTCAAATGAAAATTTTCAGGTGGTGGACTAATGGGGTTGCAGAATAAGGAAGAAAGGCTAAACGGGCCAGTAAAGGAGGGAGCTTTAACTGAGCACAAGAAAAATGTTGGACCAGGACGAGAGCCACTGTCGTGTGCATCTAAGTGTGGGTCTTGTTTGCCATGTAAGCCTGTTCTCGTGTCGATTCCTCATAGTTTGAGTACATCCATTGAGTCTTTTTTCTTTCAGCTTATTTGCTTCAGTTAACAATTACAAAGCAAGACAATAACGAAATTTGTCTATTAGAAATCAAAGACAAATTCACTACCAGAAACCGTGATGGAGAAATACATATGTGGAATATTATAATGTGATTACCCACACAGCCACACTATAAGCTACAAATCTAACTAGAGAATAACAATGCATATTTTATCTATAATCCCCTTTTTGCTTCAACTAAGATGATAGCCCTTTATCCCTCTGATTTTGATAGTAAAAAATAGAGCATAACAGAGCATATTTTCATCTGTTATCTACTTGAACAAATCAAATATAATCACCATGTTGCTTTGCATAATCGAAAAAAGGATTCTTGGATAAAGCTTTGCACTTTCTTGGGTGAGAGCGTATATGATTTATAATACTACATTGAGCATTGTTTCTAAAAAGCTCAACCCATTCATATCTCTATTATATCTATTCTCGTTTCTTCTTCCCATTGCCGTTCACCTATCCCTTTCGTATCCATGTGAAATCCAACCCATCCCAGTGCCCAACCACCACCTCCTAATCCCAAGTTTCACAGCGAACCATATGAAGTGAAACTCTACTGGACTTGGATTTCATAATCTGTGACCAACCTTTTTCTTTACATTGAATTATATCAGATTCTACAATAATGTCTATATTCTAGTTGTGCTTGTTGCTTTGAATACAAATATTTTGTTGGGTTAAAATCTAATTTTTATAAATATGCTTTCAACAGGTAAAAAGTTATAAGTTTGCAAGGCCAAGGATGATTTCATTGATAAATCAACACTCTATCTTCTACCACGTTAGCTTGGGTATTAAAAATCCAACTTTTCTAAAGAGGGTACCGTATAAGCCACCTTGATATATAGTTATGACAAATTATAGATTTATTAATATTGAAAAGAATTAGGACAAAAAAAAATCAACTCATAAAATAATTACAATAATATTAATATTAAAATGAAGAACAATTGGGAAGGAAGTAAGATCAAATATAAAATAAATAGACTACTTAAAGCTAAATAACAACTAAAAAATATTTATGTGATAGTAAAAGCTCATAAGAGTATTAAAAAATAAAATTTCTTCCACTAAACCATTTTTATATTCAAAGACAAATAGATAAATTTAACCCCAAAAAAAAAAAAAATTAGTAAATTTATATAAAAAAAATTATTTCTTAAGATGGAAGAAGAACTAAAAGTTAAAATAACAATATTATAATCATAAGAACTATACTCTTAATATTTTTGAATTCATAGTACCTTAAAAGTAATTGTTATTTCATAAATTTGAGAAGACCTAACAAATATTATAATCACCAAAAGCTTATTAAACAAAAAAGTTGAGAAATTCAACGTTAAATATTATTGCCATATAATTAGTGAAAAAAATATAAATATTTCTAAGAGTTAAAAGTTAAAAAAATAATATTTATAATCATAAAAAGTATACTCTTAATATATATTTTTAATTCATAAATTTAATTAAGAAGAACTAAAAAAATTAAGATTATTAGGTACTTATTAAAAAATAAAAATAAATTCAATCTTAATTATCATTAACATATAATTATTGAAAAATAATAGATTTACTAATATTGAGATTAGTAAAAAAAAAAATCAATAGTCTTAAAATAATTACAATCCTATAGATATTAAATTGGAGAAGAATTACAAAAAAAAAAAAAAAAAAAAATTATTTTAAGCAAAATAACAACTAAAGGTAATAATGTAATAATAAAAAACTCATTAGGATATTTTAGAAAATTAAAAATTTATGTCATTAAACTATTTCTATGTATAGCATAGATATAAGTGAAAAATTAAGAATGAAAACAATTAATAAAAATTTGAAAATATAAACAGAAAATGCTAAAATTAACCTAATTTTGAGCATTTAAGGCTTCTTCTTTTCTTTTTTTTTCAAGTTATCTTGATCATGAACTTTTGCAAGGCTGGTTCTTTCATGAATCATGGTATAAGGCAGACTCCTTCCTTGTATCAAAAATAGTGCAGTGATTAGGGTTATAATAGTAATACTCAATGAAAAGCCAGAGAAGGTGTATAAAGTTGCAGAATATATATGTAATGACTTTTTAAGCTTTACCTCGTAAATATTATTTATTAACTCACAAAATAAGTATCTCTTCCTGTACCAAAAAATAAGTTTAAAGACCTAATACTTGTGTACATATAATGACAAATAAATACCAACAAATCAGATATTTAAATAAAAATTTGTCTTTTTTAACAAACAGAAAATTCACAAAAAAAAAAAAAAAAAAAAAGGCAAACTACCAGGGTGAAAGATTTATCTTTTTGCTTTTTATCTCTAATCTAGCTTCTTTAAAATTTTAAGTAATTTATTAATTTTAAATACAGATAAAATCTAATAATTTGACTATATCTCAACAAACCAAATATGTGAAAACCAAATATCCCAACAAGCATAAGATATTCAGATATAATTTGACTAAGTTGTATATATCACTGAAAAAACGAACAACACTACCACGCTAAGTGCTATAAATACAGGTTCTATCATATTTGTTTCTCAAACATACACAATTTTTATCACATTTGTTTCACAACACACACCATATATACTATGGAAAAACTTGTCATTTCCCTGTTCTGTTTTACTCTTTGTTCCTTCATGATCTCCACAACCGCTAGAACCATTGATTCAAACACGTTTTCCTCAAAATCAGCTTCAGCCTCCCCTGCTAGTAACTTTACTCATGTGTGTGACTCCTCACGGTTTTCTGCTCTTGGATTGGAAATGTCAAAATTTGCTTTCTGTGATTCCACCCTGCCATTCGAAGTCAGGGTCAAGGATTTGGTGGACATGATGACACTGAAAGAGAAAACAGATCAGTTGGGAAATAAAGCTTTTGGGGTGCCAAGAATCGGGCTACCTAAGTATGAATGGTGGTCAGAGGCACTTCATGGTGTATCCAATACTGGTCCTGGAACCTTCTTTGATGATGTTATTCCAGGTGCAACAAGCTTTCCACCTGTTATTCTCACTGCTGCATCATTTAATGAGTCATTGTGGAAGAAAATTGGTCAGGTAAAATTTTCATAGACATTTTTTATTTTTTCACAAACTTCCATTATTTTGATACTTCATGTTCTGTTTCTTTAGAATTTTATTTCTTATAATAAACTCAATTCTGCAAGAATGAAGCAAACTCTATCAAATAAGTTGCATGTGAACAGTTTTGAGTGTCATTGTCTACCTCAGTTCATGAATTATCATTTGCTAAAACAATCTCACTTTGTATTTCAGGTAGTTTCAACAGAAGCAAGAGCCATGTATAATCTAGGAAGAGCTGGGTTAACATATTGGAGTCCTAACATTAATGTAGTAAGGGATCCAAGATGGGGAAGAATCATTGAGACACCAGGTGAAGATCCTTTTGTTGTGGGCACATATGCCTCTAACTATGTTAGAGGCCTTCAGGATGTTGAGGGAACTGAGAATATGACTGATCTTAATTCAAGACCTCTCAAGGTTTCTGCTTGCTGCAAGCACTATGCTGCCTACGATATGGAAGACTGGAATGGAGTTGATCGATACCATTTTGATGCAAGGGTAATTTCACTAATCTAGCAATCATAATTAGCAATATATATTTGATCAAGCTCAATGTTGGCTTCTTTCTAAATTTTTGTCCTTTCAAACTGAGGTTAACCTATATATTTTACATTTTCTGAAGGTCTCTGAGCAAGATATGGTGGAGACATTCCTTAGACCTTTTGAGATGTGTGTCAAAGATGGTGATGTTAGCAGTGTTATGTGCTCATTCAATAGTGTTGATGGCTTGCCAACTTGTGCTGACTCTAGACTTTTAAAACATACTATTAGAGGAGAATGGAATCTTCATGGGTAATTAACTCAACTACTAGATATCTTATCATGATTAATAAGATGTTCATTTAATATCTCATCACTAAACAATTTTCTTTTTTCAGGTACATAGTCTCTGATTGTGATTCTATTGATGTAATAGTGAAAGACCAAAAATGGCTTGGTGACACAAGCGAAGATGCTGTTGCTCATGTGCTCAAAGCAGGTTAGTTACACAAATTCGTAACTTATTTGCCTTTCTATTTAAAAGTAAAAAAAATGATTTTACTAAATCATGATCTGTGTGCATAATTTTAGGCTTAGATTTGGACTGTGGAGAATACTACACTAACTTCACCGAACCTGCGGCGAAACAAGGTAAAGTGAGGGAGGAAGATATAGACAAATCATTGAAATACCTCTATACAGTGCTTATGAGGCTAGGCTACTTCGATGGAAGTCCTTCTCTCAAATTTCTAGGAAAGAATGATATATGCTCTAAGGAACATATAGAACTGGCTGCAGAAGCAGCAAAGGAAGGAATTGTTCTTCTCAAGAACAACGAAACTCTGCCATTAGACCCTTCTAAGTTCAGAACACTAGCTGTGGTTGGGCCTCATGCCAATGCTACCTCTGCCATGATTGGAAACTACGCTGGTAATGACTCAACCAACATCTCTATTGATAAGTCCTCTAACAAACATACACAACACAAATTTAGATTATGTGGTTTAAGCTTTTATATTTCATTCTTTAAATGAAAAAAAATAAATATCTATATCTTATTGTGATTTTCAATGATCAGGTATTCCATGCCAGTACACTTCCCCAATTGATGGCTTTGCCAAATATGGTAAGGTGATATATGAAATGGGATGTGGTGATGTTTTCTGCAAGAATGAGACTTTGATATTTCCAGCAATGAGAGCAGCAAAGAAAGCAGATGCTACTGTTATTCTAGTAGGCTTAGATTTGGCAATTGAGGCAGAGACTAGAGACAGGAAAGACCTCCTTCTTCCTGGTTACCAAACTCAGCTCATCAAACAAGTAACCAAGGCTTCTAAAGGTCCAGTTATTCTTGTAATCATGACTGCTGGTTGTGTTGATATTTCTTTTGCTAAAGAAGATGAAAATACCAAAGCCATTTTGTGGGCTGGATTTCCTGGAGAAGAAGGTGGCCACGCCATTGCAGATGTTATTTTTGGGAAGTACAATCCAGGTAGCTCATACAATTCCACTACACTTGAATTTTGTTCAATTGGCCGTTTGACAGCTAAAAAGCACCTCTAGAACCTTGGTTGTACCATTTGAACACTATTGCATTATGTTAAAACTACATAACAATTTTTTTCTTCTTTATGTGTGATAATATCAGGAGGACGATTGCCACTTACATGGCACGAAGCCAATTATGTTGACATGCTGCCTATGACATCCATGGCATTGAGGCCAATTGACAGTCTAGGCTACCCTGGAAGGACATACAAGTTTTTCAATGGCTCCACAGTCTACCCATTTGGGTTTGGCCTCAGCTACACCCAATTTAACTATACTTTGGCATCCTCCCAGAGATCAATCCATATAAACTTAACAAAGTTTCAACACTGTCGTGACCTAGTCTATGACAGTGATGCCTACAAGCCCCCCTGCCCTGCACTCCTGACCAGTGACATAGAGTGCAACAAGTATAACTTTGAGTTAGAGATTGAAGTTCTAAATGTGGGTCACAGAGATGGCAGTGAGGTTGTTCTAGTTTACACAAAGGCTCCAGACGGAATTTCAGAGGCTCCTGCTAAACAGTTAATTGGGTTCAAGAGGGTCTTTGTGAAAGCAGGAAAGAAAGAAACTGTGAATTTTGTGTTTAATGCTTGCAAGGGCTTGGGAATTGTTGATTACAAAGCTTATCAGCTTCTACCTTTTGGACAACATACAATTATGGTTGGAGATGGTGCTATCTCATATCCTGTCCAAGTCAGCTTTTGAATGTGACCAGTAGCTTATTATGACCTTTTTTCCCTCAACCTTTAGGGTTAACAAGGAGGTTTTGTAAAAATGCAGGTGTCATTCAGTTAAGTCAATTATGGCATGAAAAATATTTATTTTAACAATTTTTTGATGTTCAAAATTAGTTTTCTTTAATTAGACAGACAAGATGACAAGCGCTTCAACATCATAAACTTGACATCAATGATACATTGTTCATCCATCTGGCATGACACTAACACAACATTACACAACACATGCAGAAAGGTCTGAAACAACTATTGCCTAAATCCTTAGCATGTATGTGTGTGTGCTGTATGAGATAACAATTAGATAATTCTATGATCATGTGTAGGATGAAGAAATATCCATCAGATACCTGGCATTCCTAACAGATCTTGACATTACAGAAGAACTAATTACAATTAAGTAGTTCTTGAGTTTTTTAGTGGTCAAGTACTCAAGTTCATGGAAGATTAAGATAATTAAGCAGAGACCATTTATAATGCCCCATTCATATTCAGCTTTTAGAGGAAATTTAGCATACCTGGCATGTTTCTTCTCATGTTCCCTCCTCATCAGTTCATTGGCAGAAGACCTCCATCAAACATAAGAACAGCCTTAGCACCATGGTTTCCTAGCAGATTTACTCTATACAAGCAATATGTCTGAAAGATCAGATACAAAAAACATGGTCGATTAATATGGATAAAAGACAAAAATTAAGTATACGGATAAAAAATCTTCCTTACACTTATGACTTTCCTAATAATATGAATTTTTTTTTGTGATTAAATTAAATATATATATATATATATATCTGTTTGTACAATAATCGAGTAAAAATAATTTAAGAAAAAATAAATAATATAAATTAAAAAATTCCATCAACTTATATTATTATATTATATTTGAAAATTTTGTGGTGATATTGAAAATATTTGAAGTTCAATTATAGTTAGAGAAACAACTAATTGATGAACTTTTAAAAGAAAATAAATTAAATTCGTAGGCAATAAGTTTAAATATAAATGAAATCTCAATTGGATAATTATATTATTTTTTGTATTTTTATCTAAATTTGTGGATTCAAATTGTTCTACTAAGATTCTAGTGGGAACAAGAATAAAAAATTAACATCTTTATGGGATCAAATTTGTTATTTTTTTTTTAATTTATAAATAGTTATAATATGTTGTAGGAGTATTTTTAAAAAGTGAGTGAGGTTAGTTCTCACCTTTACCTAGATTCGCCCTTGGGTCGTGTATAACTATTTCTTTCTTTCTTTCTTTCTTTCTTTCTTCTTTTTTTTTTAATTAAATTGTACGAACCCTTAATTTTGAGAAATATTTTTGTTTTAAAGATGATAATGTATATAAAGTTGTTTTGTCCATAAATATTACTCTTGCGTCTTATCTCATATTTTAGCTTAATGCTACAAATTCTTGTGTACTAAGAAGAGAACTTGATATTAATTTTCTCCATAAAATAAATAAAATATCATATTTTATTCTTAAAATATTAAATTTTATTTATTTTTCTAATAATTTTCAAAATATTTATAGTTAATAATTTAGATAAAAATTATTGACGTGATTTAAAATATAATATTTAATGACCTGTGTACTAAGTTGATAAAAGAAAGTATAAAAAGTTAAATTTTCTTTCTCAATCTCTTCATCATCTCTCTCTCTTAAAATCATTAAATTAAGATTTGTGATTATTTAGACATTTTAGAATTAAATTGACAAAATAGATGATACTTTGAGAAATTTTGATAAATTTTGATATTTTTAGGATGAAATTGATAAAAAAATATATTTAAAAAAAAAATTAATTATTGTTTTTTTGGCAATATATATATTAAACCATATGATGTTGTCTCTAGTTTCGACACGTGACATTGGTAAAGGTTTCACGTAGCACTGTTTAAACTCATTGCAATGTGTGTCAATAACTGGCAACTAGAATACCAAATTGACCCATATGTGACACGTTTTTAATAAAACTAGTAGCGAATAACTACCAATAATTAGTTATAATAATTAAATAAGAACATAAATCACCATTAATTTATCTATAATTTATGTCAATTTTTTCTTGAAATTCTTCTTCTTCCATGACATTTTCATTTTCTTATATATATTAATTATTATTTCTTATCACTAATTATTAATAACTACTGCAGTAATTAGACTACTCAATTAATTTATTTCTAATATTAATTACTTTTTTTTTTTTTATAAAAAGTGCACACTACTCATTTCTTTCATCTGTAACTTAATTAATTTATCCATAATTTGTGCCAATAAATTTTTTCTGAAATTTTTCTTCTTCTATATGCTTTCATTTCTTTTATTGTACCACTAATTATTAATAGTTACTCCAATAATTAAGTCAATGCATAACAGTATATATTTTTTATTTTATTTTTATTTTATTTTTATGAGTATCTCACCCTTTGATTGTGAGCCTAATCTCACTTGAAGTTTGTAGCTGTCTCCTCTCCTTCACAAGTAGTTTTTTGCAGACTCGAACACTTGAAATTGCAAAGTCCCCTCAACTGCTAAGTTCAAATGTATCTTACCAGTTAAACCATGCATCGTGGGTAATGTATGACACTTTTAATTTCATCCATAATATGTTGTTGTCGATTTTAATTACGCAAGTGGACTTACCTTTAACAAGTAATATAAATAGAAGTAGAATGTCGAACACACTTGGAAATTGCAACTAATATTTAGCAAGTACTAAAATTAACACAATCCTAATTTTATCCAAACAAACAAATTAGAGTTGAAAAACCTAATTTAAACTAAACCTGACAAATTAAACTAGAGATTCAATGGATAAAGGCCAATAATTATAATTTTCCTCAACATTTCATTTGAATTATAATTATCTTGTCATGCTTAGTTATGGTATCAAATTATTAACCTAGGGTTCAAATTCAATTATAAGTATCTACCGAATTATATATAATAATACATCACTTAGCCAATTATCTATATTCCAATGAGAATTGAGTTAAGCAGGATTCTTAAAGATTAGTCCTAAGTTGACTACACAAGGTATATAGGTATATTCCTATCCTATGTTCATCCAATCATGTAAATTAAACAAATGTTATATCATTCAAAGCTAAATCTTAAATTTTCTTTCCCAAGTTTGTACAGGTTACCACATCAATCTAAATGGTAGCTAATCAACTAGAAGCATTAAGTAAAAAATAAAATAAATAATTTAAATACCAAACCCTAATCAATCAATAAATATATAATTTAAGCTACATGTTGAGTTTAATTGTAATCCTAGAGAATAAATTAGTTCATGCTACCTAGTATATACTTGAACTCAAATAAATTCACCATCAAACTAAATACAAGAAAAACTAAAAGAATGAAGGAATAAGAAAAAATTAAAAGGTTATCAATCTTCAATCATCTAAGCTCCTTTTACCTTCTTGCACTCTTGATGACTTTATTTTTCTTCAAAAAAACTTTATTGAATTGTATCTTTTAATCCCCTAGTCAATCCCCTTTTATAAGGCTTTTTCTCCTAGTTTAGAACTAACTAGGATTTTAGTTGTACATGCACACACCCCATGATACGATCACCCTTAGCGCTGCGGTGCTGAGTTTTCTGTTTACCAACGAAGACGTGATCACTTATTGCATCGCGACACTACCTTCTCTGACTTCATTCTTAAATTCACAGGTTTGTACTACTGCAGCGCCATGCTTTCTGTCTAGATGGGTTTCTTCTATTGGTTTGTGTGAATTTGACTTTTAAAGGGGCTATTGAACCTTAAAACACATAACCTAAGTTAAGCATAGAATGAATTGAATTCTTATTAATACCTAAGTCCTAGCCAAATTCAATAAAATTCAACATTCTAATACGATATGGACTTACTCATAATTAATCTAAAACTTATACAAAATTTAATTAAAACTCTAAAAACACAGCTAACATAATTAGTCAAAAAGATATAATATATATCTATTACCAAGACTTATCATCTGTACAATTAATTCCATCTTGATATTAGTTTTTTTAAATAACATACACTATACATTCCTAATTCATTCGTAATTTACTCCAATTAATTCCTTCCATAACATAGTTTATTTTTTAATTATGGAACTCTTCTCCTTTTCACTTATTATCCACAATTTACTCATCTTTTTCTCATGCTATCTTAATTCATCATTTATTTCAATGAACTCATGTTAATTTTTTCCCCTTTCTTACCATTACTAATTAGTTGAATATGAAAAGTTTGTAATAATTAAATATTTACACTATTTTCATTATAAATTTTTCTCCTTTTGCTCACCATATTGACTCAATATTTTTATTCATAAATTCTGCTTGATTCTAATTTTGCTATATATATATATATATTTTTTGAATGTTATTGGCTGATTCATTGTTTGCCCTTTTTCAGAAATTGTTCAGTTACTAATTTCGACGTGGAGCCTCTTATTGCTATCCATCTTGTCATGACTACAGACTTACAGATAAACTATTTTTTAGGATATTTCTTTTTGTGTGAGAATTGAAAATAATAAAATTAATTATTGATAAAAAGTTTTAGAACTTATATTTTAAGTAGTTGTAAATTGATCATTGAATTAGAAAATATAGAACGGGTAAAATGGGATTAATGTAGGTGCTGACATATTTGAATCATGCGAAAATTTTGATTGTACATAGTCAATTGATTTTTGTAGGACATCAAAATTCGTCATTGCATTTGCTTCTTTGCAACATAATTAGCCAATGGATTCGATTATAATTATTGAGAGAATGAAAGATCCATCATCTGAGAAAATTGGTTTCGTTTGGCATGATATTGTCAGTTTTGCAAGCACTAAATTGTGTGTTTGTTATATATCTTTTAGTAGAGTATTAATTATGAGAGGTATTTATTCAAAAATAGACATTAGTTATTATAGTAATTTATTCAAAAATAGACATGTTTAGTGCATTTGATTGCTTGATTATGTAACTTGTTATGGCTTAGTTAATTATAAGTGTAATAATATTCTCATTAATATTTTATTGTTTTTTTTTTTTTTTTTTGAGTACAAGATGGTTGTTATAGATGAATAAAGTGAGAATCAAGCAAAATATTAAATTATTATGTAAAATAAATTTAGTTAAAGGTTTGATATTTTATCTTTTTGCATAAAATAGTTTAATAGTATGTTGTTATTGTAATTTCTGTTTTAATTTCTTAAACTAATATGAATTTAATTTCTTATTATTCGATTTTTTTTCTTTAATCACATATGTATGTTCTCTTTGTTTAAACATCATTAGTCATTTGAAAGAAGATTATTAAAAATTATTGAACAACATATTAACTATAAATTAATTAGCTTTTTAAAATAAAAATAGGAGATATTTTAAAACACAAATCAATACATTTGGATGGGTTATATAAAATTAAAAATAATAGTGTAAGCCAAATCAGTAATTTTCATCAAAATTCTAGTGTAAGCCAAATCAACAATTTTCATCAAAATTCTAACAATAATAGAATGACCGAAGAAATTACAAATATTTTAAAAGTTGCAGGAAAAAATTAATTAAATATATTTTTAAGATAAAATTTGAAAGAAAATATATTTTTTGGCCAATAAATTGTACTTTGCCTAACTTTTATTTCAACATTACTATTTCCACTCAAATGTAGTTTAATGCAATGGATCCCACTTAATTGTTGGGAATGGTGGAAGCCTAATTCCTTGTCTGAGTGGAAATAGCAGCTCCTTTAATTTATCTGGAAAAATTTACAGAGATTGCTCTACAGAGTGGAGACCTTAAAGTCGAAAGCCGAATCTTGTAACGAATAAAAAAGAAAGTTTGAGAAACAGTGTTCGGCTTTTCATCGTTGCCATCTGCTTATTGCCCCAATTGATGGAGCTGGTGTTGGTGGACCTGTGACTCTCATTGATAGTAAGTTCTCTCTGCCCACTTTATTTCTCTCTCTCTCTCTCAATTCAATTTCTCGTTTCAGAATTCTAGTATTCTAGCACCGCTCAAAGGATTCCATCACCAGATCGCGTTGTCCCAACTTATTTGTGTTGTTCTTCTACTTCTGATATACTTGTTTCCCATTTATATGTAATTCAATTCATGCTCTAGTTGCTGAGAATTTGATGAAAATTTCCTAAAAAAATATTTTTTTTGTCTGTCCCTCTTTTTTATATGATAGTTTCTATTTCAGAAAATCAGAGTGAGACATTTTTATTAAATAAACCTATAATTATACTAGATAGAGACAGCTGTGAATTTTTGGTACCTTTGTTTTTATGAATTTACTTGAGAAAAAGAGTTTTAAAAAAGAATACCCTTTTAAATCAGACAAATTCTAGCAGCTGCTTTATTCACAACTGACTTATCTAACTTATTATTTTCCTACATGGGCGTGCAGTTTCATTCATGTGGGATAAAGAGCAATCTATATGTTTGGAGCTCAAAGCCGATTTCATGCTGTGCTTATAAACACTCATAAGTATCAGCATCCTGTTAGGTTGAAGTTGTATTAGCTGGCACAATAATCTCATTGAATCTGTAAGAGGGTGCGGCGATGGATATATGGCTTCACTGAACTATTAATTACTTATATCCACACATCTGTGTATGTAGCCTTGCTGATCACTGAAAGTTTCTTCATTTCATTGTACATATGCATGTTCCTGTTCTTTTGTGAACTAAGTATTGAGATCCCTGACCATTTTGTATCTACTTTTGTTATCCAGTTATATTAGGACCATGCCTCATAAAGTAAGCCATGGACTTGATTATGATGAAGACTATGATGAGTATGATGATTATGATTATGATATTGACATAGAAGAAAATGGTTAGTACCTCTCCCACAGTTTTCAGTAATGCTTGAAGCTGTTTTTTTTAATATAGTATTTGCTCGCTCCGACTGAATCTTCTTGAACTGTTTATAATGCAATAGTATATATAATATTTTTATCCTATATTTAGATGAGTTGTCACCTTATTAGTATCACTTTATATGACATGTTCTCAGACATTCTTCCTCTTTCTTGAAATCTATTAGCCTCGCCGGTAGTGGCCAAAGGATGGATGGAATTAAAAGGGACACCCAAAAAAGAAAAAGAAGCAAAAAGGACCTTTTTTCCTTTTTTTTTTGCCAGTATTGTTTAATTGAATGATTACTCGAGTTTCAGTCAATGCCTTCCTCTTTTTGTCTTAAAAGAAAGATGTAACTCAAATCTTTTTGAAACTCATGTTGTGAATTATGCTTTGGGCCATACACAGTAAACATCTCTTGAGATTGTTAACATGAGTTGCATGCAGGGTTTAAATATAGTCTGTCTTTGTTAAAATAAAAGCGAGAATATGACGAAATCTAAAACTAAAAAATGAAAACAAGCAAAATAAATAACGCAAGATATATCAAGGTTTGGCTCAATCTAGCCTATATCCTCACGGGAGGGATTGAAATTCATTATTATATTCTTAGAAATTACAAGTGTCTGACTCAAAACCGCTGAAAACATATTGAACCCTAAAGCTAGATGCAAGCAAAGCAAATCCTAAAGATTTTCCTCTATTCTCTTGCTATAGAATAGGCCGGCCTATTGGCCCCTTCCTCCACTTCATGAACTAAAACTTATTTTTTGAGTTGCTCTCGGATTGTAATTATCCAACAGGATGAACCGTGAAACTTTGGCTTAACCAAATACAAGATAAACACATCAAATCTCCTCCTTGGCTTGTATCTTAAACCATCATGAACATGATGAAGTCGATCTCCCTCTCCCCTTCCCTTAAGGGCTACTTCAAGCACTGTGAATAGCAACCAAGTCCAACAATGTCTGATACCATTGATGGGGAAGAATGCACCGCGGGAGTCCATTAAGTAAAGGCCCATATACATGATAGTGCACAAAATTGAACACAAAAGCATAAGCTTGTAGGTCTAGAGTCCACTACCATATATACGTTCTTGACTTATCTTATTTTCTTCCAATGTGGTACTAACTCTTGTTATCCTTCACATGGGAAACTCATTTAAACATGTGCCCTAAATAAGATCTAATCTTTATATACTGCTTTTCCAATAACATACGTAATGTGGTCTCATAGTTGTCTAACAAATTTAAAATGTCTGGATTGGTTGATCCTCAGTGTTTTCAGTTAACACTAATAGTATGATATAAAAAAAATACATGTGTACTTACATATACGTAAAGAGCTCGAAACTTACATGAATTTTTTTTGTTCAAATGCATGGCTACATTCAATGTTTATTCCATCAAACATCTATGCAATTAAATTAGATAATGTATTATAACATCCTCAAAACATATACCTGTAAAATTGTAATAAAAATTTAGTGATGTAGGCCATCCCGTTTATTATTTCGGTGAGATGGTGTCCTCACTCTTCATGTCAAAAGTTATTTTGATAAAGGGACATATCACCAATTTCCACTAATAAGTATCTGCTTTGGGATTGGGTGATTCCCATAATTTTTATTTTTCCTCTTCTGAATGTGGACCAGTGCCAGCTTCATTAACATTGACTGATATGCTGGTAGTACTTATTTTTTAATTTTTAAAGATCTGTGTTAGTCCTTTTGTTTTCACAATTTAAGCTTTCAGGTATGTCACAGAAGTTTTACTATTGTGCATTTGTTTTTTCACAACAAAGCACTTGACATTTTGCTGCTGTTGCAGGTGAACCTGAGAAAGATCAAGAGACAATCAGGCCAGTGATATGGCGTTGCTCCATTTGCACTTATGATAATGATGACCGTATGACTGCATGTGATATTTGTGGGGTCATACGTAATCCTCTGATTGGAAGTGGGACTCCTAGCAATAACCAAGCTGGTATGTCCTTTATCCAATAAACACTTTAATTTACAACATCTTGGATTTTGAATATTGAGTTACTGTAGACCTGGTTATGGCTTGGACTTTGAGATCCTACTTCACTTTGTTGTCGTGAATCTGATCTATGAAGCATGGACATCGAGATGGGCCACAACATGAATATTGACATTATAAAATCCCATAAGTGGGACACAAAATGGCATGAGAAAGCAATAACAGTGAAATCGAAGGATTTTCTTCTACTGTTCAATCTTATCTATAACTAGTCTACATAGTCTTTCAAACCTTTCCCACCCATATCATTCCTTACCACTTTTTCCCATGTTATTTCTGGTCTTCCTCTTATCCTTTTTCATACATCTACTTATATCTTCTAGCTCCTTCACATTGTGGAAATTGCATTTGTAGGTTGTACATGTTGAAGCGATCTTAGATGATTCTACCTCATTCCCCATTCAGTAGGCACGTGTTTACGGATATGATATGTAGGTGTATATGTGCGAGAGGATGTCTTTCAATAAAAAGAATAAAGTAATACGTGAAAATAAGGAATAATTGTTGCGTGGCATTTGTGGGAAAATACAATCATATGCTTATGAAGACATGGTCCATACATGCTCATTGAGTATTTCTGTAATTATAGAAGCACCCTGCCTTTCACTTTTTCCTGGGTCAACAAAATGAAGTGCACGTGGCTTGGAAAAGAATTATTGCTCCTGGTTTCTGCTCTTTGATTAACATACCTGAGATCCACGTTAAAATCCTAGTTCAATTTCTGAACTTAACTACCGGGGCCTGCATCCTTGATTAGCTGCATGTTTGCCTCTTCTGTATTTATTAAATGCCTGTGGGGCATATACTGTAATATGATTCAAATCTTTTTATTTATAATCTAATAACGCTGGAAGTAGAAGTGCAGAATCACTGCCCAAACCAAAAATTAACAAAGATTCATTATCCCATGGTAAGATGTCTGTTCTGATAAATAGGATGCTTCCTGGGTCGTATCTTGTCTGAATCATGTCCAATGAGTCAGTGCTGAAGGCTGAGGTCAAGGTTTATTTTTCATATGCTTTTCGTTGCATGTTAGACATGATATAGGCATGTCCTTGTTTGATGAGTGTCAGACATCAATCAGCAGTTGGGAAGCCTTGTCAGTGCTTAATTGGGTTCTGAATTCTGGTATTACCATGACGTTAACTCTCATTCATTTTGGCCCCAACTTATTTTAACCATTCCTAGTGTCCTTCTAAACCTGTGAGTTTTTTGGCCTTTTTATAGAGTAGATCTCTTTGATGCAGTTGAGGGCATGTGCCAAGATTCTGGAGCATCCAAAATGGCCAAGTCTCTTTTTGCATCATTGCCGCAACAGATGCCCAAAAAGTGTGTAATAATTCAAAAGCAGTGTGTTGATTTTATGACAGAAGATGGCAATAGCTTCCACAAGCTTGGGAATATACAAGGACCAATTCATGAGTTTCATGAGGCTTTTAGTACTCAAAGCCAGCACCATGCTAACATAGGTCTGCACATGTTCTGAATCAGGATTTGTATCTGGTGACTAGAATACTATTCCTCCTCAGTGTACTTCATATGCATCAGTACACCATCTAAAATTTTAGAGTTAAAAGAATCTCACACTACAGACAAACGCCGTATTTTTCTTATTGAAAACTTCTTTGGACATGAATGTAAGCCACCTATTAAAATTATATGAAAGTAATTCCTGCCTTTGTTTGGTCTGCAGCCCCCTTCAAGTTTGATGTTCCATCCCCAGATGATGTGGTTTCTAATGGGATGCATTTTTCCAAAAAAGGTTCTAAAGGTATGACATTGTTATCTTGTCCAAAGAGCTCAATTTAGTTAAAATTGGTTTCTCTTTTTTCTCTGAATGAAAAAAGAGAGAGGGGTTTTTGTAGATATTTAATAATGGAAAAAGAGATAACAAAACGTAAAAATATTTCTCTCCTAAAACTAATTTTTTTGATCTTTTTTTATTGTTCTTCGATAACTTTCAAGCAGTTTCAGGTTTTAATAATGCATATCCAATAAGCTACTCTCTTGTTTCATCTATTGTTATAAACAGTCTGTGATATTGATATGCTACTGGTTAGTTATTGGTTTATAAAAGTGAATGCTAAATAAAGTGGTTGATTGTGTATGGATCACTTCTGCTGTATGATCTCACGGTCATGAGAAAGTCTAAAGCAAGCTAGATATAGGTAGTTAGGTACAGTTACACAAAAGGAAGCTTTTGGTTGCTTAAAAGATACAATTGTCTAGATTGTCGTATTTTACTTTAGAATTTCTTTCTGGTTCTTACCTAGTTAGACGTGCTTTGCTTGCATTGGTTGTATGTTGTTTAAAATTGCATCATGGCATGCCCTTGAGAGAACTTCTATTTGAATTCACCATTTCTTAATTTTCTTAAGTTACCTACATTTATGGATAGGCACTATGTCCGTCTGTGCATGTTCCCTGATCGGAAAAGAAAATACTAAAATGTATGGTCCTTCTTGAATTTTACACTGAAGGCACAGTTGTGGGGAAGTTCTATTAAAATTCCAGTTTGACTATATGGAAGTTGTTAACTTGTTTGACAGTCATATTCTCTATGTTCTGTTGGTTGAATTTGGTAGACTAGGTCACCCTATACTCCACAGAAGCAAGACTTTACCAGACTGGATAGCGAGGCAAGGAGTTTACGGTCCTTTGATAGCAATTAGTGATAGACATTTGATAGATATTTATAATAACTTAAAAATTCAGCATGCATATTCATGTAAGGCCATTGAACTTCTCGTTTAGGCTCTTTTTCTGTCGTGTACTCATGAGAAATAACATATGTTCTTCTTCCATGACATCATATTCCTTGAGGAAAACTGATTCTTAGTTGGGATGCTTATCTTTGGAGAAAGTGCCTAGTTTCCAAAAAGTGCAAAGATTGCTGTTTTACATGATTCTGGAAGCTTTTTCTGGATCACTTGTGCAATTGTAGAACAAAAAGATCATGATTCTTTGTAGATCACTTGTAACATCTTTTGTGTATATCTGTTAATATTACAACATACCAATGATCATTTTCCCCATTGGTGATTAATATTTCTACATTCTACTGTAAAACAAACACTTGCCAATTGGAAACAGATTTGTAGATTTTTCATGATTATTTGCATTGAAGCAATCCTGAACAAATGAACAATTGGACAAAATTCTAAAACGAGATTAAAAAAATAATAATAATAAAATAAAAAAATTTGTGGTCCACAATTTGTTTACACATGTTGGTTTTAAATTTCACAACAATAACATACAGTCTTTTATTCAGTTTTTTAGTTGAAAAGAAAAAGTTAAATAATCATTATCCATAAAATATAGTTCTTCTCCTTTAACATAAAATCATAAATTTATCTTATTATATTTTCCTTGCAGCCAACTTTGATAACTTCAGAACTTCGCGAGTTTCCTCTAGTTTTACTGAGAAAAATAGTGCTCCTGAGGTAAAATCGAGCACTGAGAAGTTAGGTAGCTCGTCATCCTTGATGCCAAAAGGCAAACAAGATAGTTTGGCTGAGAGCAATCATTCCAAGAATGTGGCAGCTAATATGAAATCAAGCCGTCAAAATTCAGATAGCTCATCAGGGTCAATGCCAAAGGGAAAACATGACAGTGTGAATCAAACCAGTAATCCAAAGAATAGTACAGTTAACATACAATCGATTGAAGAAAGGTTAGGCAGTTCGACAGCACTGCCAGAAGTCAGATATAACGTAGATGAGATCAAGCCCTCTTCAAGCAAAGTGGGTAAGCCACAAAATCTTGCCAGTAATTTCAACAACATTTCTCTGGATGCAAGATCTGGATCAAGTTATGCTAATGCTAAAGGAGCTGGTTCAAATCTGTCTTATAAACCAGAAAAATGGATGCTACCTCAACAAACTGGAGATGCATTGAATCAATTGAATCTTGCAATTGTATGCCAACTGTTTAAGTTTATTACTATTTTCGTGGAAACTAAGCAATTTTTGTTGAGTTATTATCTAAACATCATTGTTCAAAGATGATATTATGTTGCATTGTAGGTTGGCCATGTGGATTCGGGGAAATCAACACTGTCAGGTAGACTGTTACACCTTTTGGGACGAATTTCTCAAAAAGAAATGCACAAGTATGAAAAAGAGGCCAAGATACAGGTGCTGTTATTATGGTTCTTCACGTGACTATTCTTCAATCTTCTTGTTATTGGACTTATGGGGTTCTTGCATATGAAACAGGGCAAGGGGTCATTTGCTTATGCTTGGGCACTTGATGAGAGTGCTGAAGAAAGGGAAAGGGGGATTACCATGACCGTGGCCGTTGCCTACTTTGATTCTAAGAGATATCATGTTGTTGTGCTCGACTCCCCGGGTCATAAAGATTTTGTCCCAAATATGATTTCTGGGGCTACACAAGCTGATGCAGCAATTCTTGTTATAGATGCCTCACTTGGTTCTTTCGAAGCTGGTTTGGACAGTAACAAGGGGCAAACAAGGGAGCATGCACAACTTATCAGAAGTTTTGGTGTCGATCAGGTTATAGTTGCAGTAAATAAAATGGATGCTGTAGCATATTCCAAGGATCGGTTTGATTTAATAAAACAGCAACTTGGAACTTTTCTCCGCTCTTGTGGTTTCAAAGATTCTTCTGTGTTCTGGATTCCCTTGAGTGCCATGGAGAACCAAAATTTGGTGGCAGCCCCTTCTGATGGTCGTCTCAAAGCCTGGTGAGTTTTGTGATCACTCTATGCCTTGCTTGACATTTCCTCTTCTCTAGTGGCATCTTCATTTTCTGTATGTGAGTTTACTTCTTTCAAACCAGAACCTGTGGGTGTGTATGGTAATTTATGAAACACCTAAAAAAATTGTAGCTGAGGGTGACACCATGCTGCCCTAAATCATCAATGCACTAAAGATGATGATGTCAAAAATCAAAACTGATTAAGTGGCATCTTTATTTTCTGTATCTAAGTTAACTTTGTTATAAACCAGAACCTTCGGGTTGATGAAGTAATTTATGTAACATCTAAAAAATTTAACAAAAACTGTAACTAAGGGTGACACCACACTGCCCTGAATTGTCAACTCACTAAAGTTGTATGCTGTCAAATGTGAAAACTGATTATGTTATCAAACAGTCCCCAAGTCTTCCCTATCCAAGAATGATATATATATATATATATATATATATTATACATCTATTATCATGATGTATACTAATGGGTATCTTGAGATGAAAATATTGAAGGGAACCAAAGGAAAATGTGATGTTTAATGTGCATTAACAACCTCGTTTTGGGCAGAACATAGTTATCATTGATGTCAAATAAAAATCTGGCGAAATGATAGATCATGGTGGCATCTTTAGTCTACAATAGATGTTTGTCATACTGTCCTATGTTAGGTTCATGATACTGAAGTGTTATCCTTCGAAGGAATATTTGTAGGAAGTTTTGTATCTTGTGCAACTAATGCCACACATATTAAATGTTAATTATGGTTTTAAACCAGGTATCATGGACCTTATCTTTTAGATGCAATTGATTCACTCCAACCTCCCGCAAGAGATTTCTCAAAGCCTCTAGTTATGCCTATATGTGATGTCATCAAATCACCTTCACTTGGACAGTTGTCTGCATGTGGTAAATTGGAAGCTGGAGCTCTTCGGAATGGAACAAAGGTACATAATTGGGTAGTTTTAAGGTTCTCATTGATTTATTACCTTATGGGTTCAATTGACTATTCCCCATTTTTATGCACATTCCCTTGATTTAGAAATTATAGGTGTCTTCTAGCAAAGAATTTTCTCTAATGAAAGTAGAAATATCTTAATTCTAGTTAGTTGTTGCTCAGATGTTGTTTTGTAGAAGGGTCATCTTATGTTGGGCTTTAGATAAATGCTATGAGGTTTTCATGTATTGAAACAAATGACTTTTCCATTGCTTTCTCTTTTTCCTATTCTTTTCGGTGTTTCCCCAAGGCTGTATTTTTCTCGATGGAAACCTTTTTCCGAAAGAATTTCTCCTGCAACAATAACAAAAGGAGTTTCAAGATGACGATATTATCTATGAAATCCAAAAAGATGGTTCTCCTAGTATTCTTAAATAATGAAAAACACTAATTTCTGAGAAATTACTGCACATTCCAGTGCCAAGATTATTCTTGAGACTATATATTATTCTTGGAATTCAATTAAACTTGAAAAAATATACATTTGGTTATGCTTTTTTTTTTTTTTTTTTCCCTATAATAAAAAAATTAAAATCAAAATAAACAGTGTCAAAACGTGCAAGAATCAAGATAGATCCTAATGAGTTTCTGAAAACTGTTTCCACAACAAAAGTTTTTTACTGTTTTAGTTTCCAATTTTAAGAAAATAAAAGTATTGAGAACAACTTAATTCTGTAACTGTAAGTTTTCTCCTGTTTTGAGAAAGTTATGGTTATGAAAAGCAATGCCAAATGGGTCCATGTTATTAATACCCATAAATTTATATTTTTTGAATTTAAAGAATTCCCTGGAAAATACATAAATTTCACCAAACTCAGCCTAACGAGAAGTCTCTGTAGAATTTTTTTCCACCCCCCCGATAACTGATTATTCTTTCTGGTTACTTCTGAGTCTGGAGCATAATTTTTGTTTCCTTTGCTTGAATGTGGAGTGAGAATCATGTGTCCAGTAAAGGACAGATGATTTAACAACAAAAATACTTCATCTGGTTTTAGGTCCTGAAAAAGAGATGATTTTTCATGTATAAAGTCATCGTTACCATCTCACTTTTGTAAATTTGTTTTACTAATATGACTACTCCATGCTCTTATTGATCAACAGTTAATCACTTGAGACTTCGCATTTATATGGGTGCAATTTATGTGCACCTCTTTAAAATCTTTGAAGTATTTAAGTAAATAAATATAAGACAGATTTATTTGCTTCACCAGTTTTACTATGTTGTTCTCATTTTTTCTATTTTTTCTTAACTGGTAATGTGTTTGAGATGGAATAGGTTCTAGTTATGCCTTCAGCGGCGATATGGGTGCAATTTATGTGCACCTCTCTAAAATCTTTGAAGTATTTTAGTAATTAAATATAAGACAAATTTGTTTGCTTCACCAGTTTTACTATGCTGTTTTGATTTTTTTTTTTTTTTTCCTTAACTGGTAATGTGTTTGAGATGGAATAGGTTCTAGTTATGCCTTCAGCAGCGATTGGGACAGTGCGCTCGTTGGAGCGTGACTCACAGGCATGTACTGTTGCAAGATCTGGAGACAATGTGGCTGTCACATTGCAAGGTGTAGATGGAAGTCATGTGACGCCAGGTGGTGTACTGTGCCACCCTGATTTTCCAGTTAGGGTTGCCAAGCATTTGGAACTGAAGGTGCTTGTCTTGGATATCACAATTCCAATATTAATTGGCTCTCAGGTTTGTGCTGCATGACATACTCTTTTACTAAATTGTTTATTGGAAAGGATTTAATCCATGAGTGGAATAAGCAGTTGGAGTTTCATATACACCATGCAAAAGAGGCTGGTAGAGTTTTAAGAATATTATCAGTACTAGATCCAAAGACTGGCAAGGTGATAAAGAAGTCCCCTCGTTGTCTTACTGCAAAGCAGAGTGCTGTTCTTGAGGTGAACTAATATAAACAAATTCTCTTTTAACAATGTTGCACTTGGTTCCCCTCGAATGTACTAGTGTCGGTGCTAAGCGTCGTTCAATCTTTTTCTCTCCTCCAAATTTCAGGTGGTATTGCATGGACCAGTTTGTGTGGAAGAGTTCATTAATTATAAAGGACTAGGCAGAGTGTTTCTAAGATCATCAGGAAGAACTATTGCTGTTGGCATCGTAAATCGGATAATTGAAGAGCAAGACTAGTTTAGATTGAGATGTAAACTGGGCAACAAACTTTCTTGTTGCCAAATATGTTCAGTTTTAGTCATACTGTGGAGGATAGGTGGCTTTAAGACAGGTTCATGAGTTTTGTATCAATTCTGTGAAAATAGTATATTTTTTGGATTCATTTTTGTGCATCATGAATAGCAGCCTGTCAGTATTAATATCACCTTTCAATCATTGCTGAAGCACCCAACCCCTGTTTTTAGTCGATGATAGATGATGGAAACTCCCAATCCCCCCAGTTTATGTGCGAAATTGTATTATTTTTTAACCATCAATTTAGACTTCTTTCTAATGTATAATAAGAAAAAAGTTGGATGTTCCTATTTTTATACAATTAGCATTTGAAATGTAATTATTTTATTTTTTTTAACGAGTATTCCAAACCTTTTGAATGAGAGTTAATTTTGTTTGAGATTGCTTTTTTCATAAATGTTTTTTTGCTGCTCGAATTCTTACTGTAACTAATTTTTATATTATTAAAATTAGAGTGATGTGTATAAATATTAATTATTATATTTAATTTTAATCAAATAGACTGATGTATTGTGATTTTATACATTAGACCATTTATAAATATATTTACAGTAGATGAAATAATAACTCATAACATATGTATGTTATTTATGTTTATATTTATATAAGATAAAAGAAATAATAATTTTGATTTTTAATGGGTTGAAATTTCCACAAGGTTAAATCTAGCGTGTTTGTCAATTTATATATGCATGTCAGTATGTGAACTAGTATAAAAGTTTTATTTGCATGTAACATTCCCTTTCTTATGGTTAGCTTTACTTTCTAGCGTCGTTTTTTGCTTTTTTGTTTTTTACATTTTGTTCTATATGCCAAAAGTCATGTATGAGAATTTTTTATATCTTGACAAGTTTATTCTTGATCGCGAATATAATAATTCAATTATTTTTTTTGACAATCTTGTTATAACTAAATTTGAGTAATGAAAAAAATAGTCTGAATTTTAAAAAAAAGTACTTCGACCTTAGCTTTACCTATACAAATTTATCTTTAAAAAATTTATAAAATATAAAAGTTAATGTTATCATTTTCTTACGGAAATAGTATTTACATCAATTATATATACACTAGATATATTTTCAAACTATTAATAAATTAAATCACAATTTAACATAGTTGTAATATAAATATAAGGGATATTTTCTTGAAATTCTCAAAGTTAGAACACCTCTGTCTTAACCACCAACACTAATCATCTACATTTTAAAACCTTAAAAATTCTACTTATTTTATTCATTATAATTATTTCTTTCTCTATCATTTAGATTTGAATCTTCTGAAAATGAAAACACCTATGTTAGCCTACTCATAAAATACAAAATACATGTCCTTTCAAATTTCTGCTCAACTTGTCCACTATATCTCTGATATTTTTGGTGACCTGAAATTCCAAAAGATTGAAACATATAGTAGTGGAGGAGATACCATCTAATTCATTTTTCAAATATATGCAAAATATAAAAAATAAAAATAAAGCCACACTGTCATGAGTGTGAGAAATCAAATTGGCTACCCTTAGATTCCATTATATCCGCATATATGATGTACAAAAAGACAAATAAATAAAAAGAAAAAAACGTGAGTTTAAATCAATTAATCACAAACACTAGATATTATGAAACGGGGCCCTTGTTTGATTTAATAGTTTAATTGACAAAAATATATTTTTGTAGTTTATCAGAATTCAAACTACAAATGTTTATCTAAATTTATCTTTTATACCCTTTGTTGTGTATATCCTCATTAATTCTAATTTTCAATACTATGTATTTATTAATTATTATTTTTATGCGTAGAGACTCATGATATCATGAATAAAAAAGTTGAATTAACATATCTCCACTAGAATTTAAATGACAAAAATAAATTAAAAGTTAAACTATTATTCTGGATAAAATGAAAAATTATATCTTTACTTTTCTCTCTAATATTTATAAAAAACAAAAAAAGCTTGCTAATGACATTTTTTTCAAGACTTCATAATTTTTTAATTTTATTTTTTAGTTTATAAAAAATTATTAGACTCATGAGTTACATTACATGATAGTCTTTACTATAATTCGGTCCTATATTCTTGGTCTAAAAATAAATAAATACAATTTATGAGCTGAACTCATTGTATTTGAAGACCAGCCCGTTAACCTCAGTTTTAATTTATTGGTAATTTAATGAGCAAAATTTACATAAATAGGATTCCTTGCAAACAATTTATGTACAAAGATAAAAAGAGAGGGAAGAGAGGTAGAGACTGGAGAGAGAAAGCTCTTTTTGGCTGTTGAGACCTAAGTCAAACAGATTTGTAAATGTTGATCACTGGGTTGTCCTCTGTCTATGCAGTTTGCGGGGATGCAGCTGGAGTTGCAGGTACCATTTTTCTTTTCTCAAAATTTTTTCAATTTTTTATTTTATTAGCTTCAGTATCCATTTTACTTTTAAATACCCAATGGAGCAAATTACTGAACATAAAATCTTCTGGTTTTATATCTTGTTGGATATCAATCTGCTAAACTGACAAATACCCATATTGCATATCTAATATGCTTGAAACTTCCACTCATAGGGTCATAGATTGATAGTTTTGCCTTTCAAATCTGAGAAATCAGAATTTCTACCAAAGTTGGCATTAGATTGACATTTTTCATGTAACCTTCAAAATCTTTTTGTTCTCCTCAGCAGTAAAAAATCATCCCTGAATTTTCCAAAATTTCCAGTTCAATTTTTGTAGTGAGGATTGAAAATCTTAATATTAGAACACCAAGTTTACATAGTTGAAAACAGTGCAATTGTTCTGCATAACTGCATTTGTCCATGTTTATTTTACTAAAACTCAATTTCTGCTTGAAATCGGGGTATCACAGGGAGGAACTCTGTTGCCGAAGAGTCTGCATTTATTTTGTTCTACTGAATTTGCAACCTATTGACCAAGAAACCACTTATTGAAGAAGGAGCTTTTCTAAACTTATTAATCACAAAAACTGGTTTGAAGAAGACACATTATAATGACTGATAATTATACCAAAACATAGGTATAATAACATCTTTAAGTGGGATCTGTACCATTATATTCTTTAAGGAGCACATGATGGATTTGAATAATCTTGGGACATATTCCTGAAAAATCTTCAATATTTAACAACAAAGAGAATGCTTTTTAGATCTTTGGCTGATTTTATTTTTATATCAAAATTGTCTCAATACCTGTTCTTTTAATTGCAGGGAATGCCTTTGCTTTTGTGTTATTTATATCTTCCATGTAAGTTGTTTGAAATCTTTGTGAACAAGAATGAAGAATGAAGGAATCACTCCTTACAAACTTAATTTTTCTTATTTTGTTCTTCCATTTGGTTTCTCAGACCAACATTTCGGAGAATAATCATAAACCGATCGACAGAACAATTCTCAGAATTGCCTTATATTTATGCTCTCTTGAGCTGTTTGATATGCCTCTGGTATGGTTTGCCATTTGTATCACCAGATAGTATACTGGTTGCTACGGTCAACTCAATTGGGGCTGTCTTCCAGCTAATTTACATTAGCATATTCATTGCATATGCCGATAATCACAAAAAGGTAACTATGTCTTTCTATATTTTAATCTTATCTTAAAAGGCCTCTGATTCATTAGTATGACTATCTTAATTATGTTCCTATTGGTGATGCTTGCAGTTGAAGTTGTCAGCGATGCTCATAGCAGTTTTAGCACTATTTGTGGTTATAGTTTTCGTAAGCATAAAACTTTTTGATCCTTATGACCGTCAGCTATTTGTTGGATACCTGAGTGTTGCCTCTCTCACTTCCATGTTCGCTTCACCATTATTTGTCATTGTAAGTTCATCTACAATTACAGCATGCATAATAAATTTCTGTCCTATATTTTCTTCTCAATCATATTGTTGACTGTTCACACATGTCATGCAGAATTTGGTGATTAAAACAAGGAGTGTTGAATACATGCCCTTTTATCTTTCCCTTTCAACCTTATTGATGAGTTTCTCATTCTTTGGTTATGGAATGTTCAAGTATGATCCTTTTTTATATGTAAGTATTTTTCCAGCAAGGCCATTTAATTCCTTTGGTTTCTTGAAATACTTGTAAGTTAACTGGGAAGGGAAAAAAAAGGAAATCGAATCCTATTTTTTGCATGCAAACAGAATGACTTTTATGGGATTCAAAATTTATAACTATTTGCTTCACCATATTTCCAGCAACTAGATAGAGCACTAATTTAATATAACAAGAACATAGAAGAGAGCTTACAGCTCTGTGTTCCTCAATGCTCTTGGGATAGTCCAATGTGGCATCATCGCCTGACTCTCTTATGTTTTGATTTCTTCCCCAAATTTGATAGCACAAGACCAAACATACTCTTCATATGGTATTTATTAGGCATTTTGGTTCAAAGAGGACATCTCCTTTCTTCCTAATGTTCCAGATATCTGATAATATATGCATCACAATGTTGTGCATGTGCCCTAGTGGTTATGAAACTCGACAAACAATTCTCTTGACTTTGCACCATTTTGACTATAAACTTAAATAATCTATATTTCTTATTTTACTTTCTTAATAGGTTCCAAATGGAATTGGAACAATCTTGGGACTTGTTCAGTTGGCAGTATACTCATACTATAGCAGTACATCTGCTGAAGACTCAAGAGAACCTTTTATACAATCCTATGCATGAATGAGTACCCATGATGATTAACTCTTGCCAAATCTCTTGTTTTATTTGTAGTGGAGAGAAAGTCTGTTTCTTATAGAGCTTTTCATTGAATAAGATGAGAACAAGAAGAAAATTCACCTCTGCAGCGGGTCAAGACACCAAACTCTAGCTAGCAAGACAAGCTTGATTCATGCAAAGAAAGCAACCCCCGAGGGTTTGGCAAAGGATATTCGTATGGACAGAAATGTCTTCATCAGTAGTACGATTACTTGATTCTCAATATTCCTATTGATGTGATTTAGTTTTGCAATATACGAAAAAGAGGGCCTTTGCTAGTTCCTTGACTTACTCTGAATACAATGCTATGCCTGTTACCTTTGACTAGTGATCACCAGCTCCCTTTCTACTCTGATAACAGTTCAAAAAGTATGAACAGAATCAAATTGGGTTCTGCAGAAAGAAAAAGTTTTGGACATGAAAGTATTTTCATTACTGAGTGAGAATACTTTTGTAAAATAGTAAAAACTTCAGAAACGTGTTAAAAATTTTATTTTTTGTTATTGCATTCAGTTTAACTGAGTTTTAAGATACAGTAAAGAAAATTAATAATAAATTGCATGTCTGTAGAATTTTTCATTTTTTGGTCAAAGCCATGATTGTTTGTAGATGATGATATACATATTTTTTTTGGTAGCTGCAGAAGTAGCCTTGATCTTTTATTCCTTTTTTCCCCTTCCCTTTTCCTTATGGTTGTAGATATTGTAAAATCATTATGGTCAAACTCATGAACATGAAATATTTAGTATGTTCTTTGAAAATGCCGTTAACATTAGCCTCACTCTCACAAACCACATTGTGATCAGTAGCTCTAGACCCTTTAAGCTGATGAAATTGGCTTGACATTCATCGCCAATAGCCTTAGCCAACAGAGTTTCCTCAAACCAGGAGGACCATAGAGTATAATTCCTCTAAAAGGTGACATCTCATACATCTCAAACTTCTCAGGATGCTAGCTTCACAGGGTATTAACAGTTATCCTGAAAGCTCCCTCTTTCAATGTCTTCCCAGCTAAGCTAACATAATTAGGTACTTCCACAACGGTTTCCCGCAAAGCAGATGCAGTAATCGTCAAGAGCATAATTGAAATGCTCATTGTTAACAGCCATGGATTTTAGAATCTAAGCATTCTCTAATGCAATCCAGTGCAGCTTTCTGTACTAAAAGTAGCAAAATCTGCCCCCATGGATCTGGTTTCCTACTTTTCCTTAATCAACATCTTCAGTAAGTTTCATCTTCTTGATATGGATTCTAAGAACCTCAAGGTGACCAACTCCATCAAGAAACACTGATATCTATGTCTGTATCAAATCTTCCAAACCTTCTCAGTGCTGGGTCAATCTCATATACTCATTCACAAATATAATATTTGGAGGTGTGATATTATTCTCTGGCCCATTTATGCACAAAAAGAAAGCACCAATGAACTAGCAGTAGTAGCTCTTGCTATCAATGTCTTCCCAATTCCATGGGGTTAGTTTCACATGCATGTACCAATTGTCTTGAAAAGCTGTAAATTATTTCTGGTAACATTATAAATAAAGATCTAAAGTAGTGGTTATCACAATAATCATATGGAGCATCAGTTTTTAAAATTTTGTTAGATTTTGAATTACATGCAAATTCGAAATTTGAAATATGTATATCTAAGAATTAATTTTACTTAGTTATTTTCATAAACCAATATTTATTTTATTGCCCATTTTTGAGTTGTATTTTAGAATCCAAAAAAATAATATAAAAGAAAATTTTATTTTGGAATATTTATTTTTCTTTAGAAAAAAGTTTAACCTTTTCATTGACAACTATTATTTTATCTCTACATGTTGGAAATATAACTTCTTCCTATCATAATTTATGTGCTTGAGGCTTTTATTTTAGTTTTTAGGTGTAAATTTCTTTTTTATAAATGTTGCAGTATAAGTGGAGGAATCTGTTAAAGAGTTTAGAATAATTTTTAATTTATTTGCTGCCAAGAAGGAGTTAATGTGTAAATTGAAGAGAATGTGTGTATTATAAAATAGGAGACCGTTAGGGTCTTAATGTCTCATATTTACAATAAAAATCATAAAAAATTTATTGTATTTATCATGTAAGTTTTTAGTACTAATTTTCAATATTCTTGCTTCTTATGATAGAAGCAACATGCATATGATTTCATCAACCGATCAACCTTCAAAGGAAAAAAAAGTAAAAAAATTCTATACACTTGAATTTAGTTGAACACTACTCATATTCCCAAATTGAATCAATAAATCATATCATCAATATAAACTATTTTTTCAACAAATCTAAAAAAAAAATAAAAAATACATCTTTTGTTTATTTTTAATTGGCTTCAAAATTCATTTCATTTCTATAATTTAAAATATAACAATAGAAAAAAAACTTATTTTTTAAAATTGAAGCAATGTGCACAATTGTCTAAATTAACTTAACCCACAAATATAACTATGCGTGGACTTGAAACATCAACGCATACTTAAAAGTTCACTAAACCAAAGTAAATTTGTTTTTATAAACAGCTAAAAGAAATATAATTAAAACTGATAAAATTATATATAGTAAAAGAAAACAAAATAAAAAAATCTTTATTTTTCTTTTTCTTTCTTTATCCTTCACTTTCTCGCCTGACAATCAATGAAATTAGAAAAATAATATTCAAAATTTTCCACCAATCCAATCTCACGCCAAAGACGTATTAATATTCTTTAGATTTTTAAATTGTAATATTTTGAACTATAAAGTAAAATAAATTATGAAGTAAATAAAAAGGACCAAAAATTTAATTATTAAAAGAATTAAATCAGCAAACTATGATTTATACTTCCAATAAATAATAGTAAAAAATAGTTTCATAAGAAAAAAAAAAAAAAATTAATCAGAAAATTTAGACACGTAATTTTTAATTTTCACAAGATGCTGCTGATTTCAGCAATCATCATAAATTCTCCAAGGACTATGTGCAAGGGTAAAATAGTAAAATTAATTTGTAGCCGCCTTTACGAGAATGCCAATGGGGGGGGTATAAAGTTAGATAATAATTAGTCTGCGCGAATCAATGAGGAAAAACCCTAACATACTATTAGTAGGATTCACAGTCTAAACCCCTTTCGTTATAGGCAGCGACGACGATCTTCGAGGAGGGCTTAAGCTCTCTCTCCCTCCCTATCTTCCTCTCACTCTCTGCCCTAATCTGTATCTTTCTCTCTTTTTATCGAATTGGGTTTTTGTTGGCTGATCGATCAGGAAATTCTGGGTTTTCTGCCGCATTCTGGTAAGTTGTTTTTCAAACTCTTAACTCTTCACGTTTTGCTTGAATTACTATTTTTTGGGATGCTGAGGCAAGTGGGTAACTGCGAATTAAGATTTTAATTTTGGGGACTTCGTTTCATTCCTGCAATTTGGAAACGGAATTAATTAGAGTTTACGACTTATAATTCGTCGATTGCTTTTTGAACTGTGTGATTTTTTGGAAAATATACATCATAAGGAGCACATAATTTATGTTTTTAAGGTTTTTTTTTTTGGGGGCTGCGTTTCTATATAATCAGTGAGTAGTTGCGTTGTGGAACTTTATTGATTTTCAACTTCTTACCCGTGTTTAATATGTGAAGTATGCTCCTTTTTTTGGATTTAGAGAGTAGTGAGTTCATAAACTGAATTTTTTATTATTAGCTAGCTGAAACAACTATGGGTGCAGGCGATTTTGGGTTTTGTTTATTAGGTGCTCAGATATGAGTTTTTTCTTGCTAAATTTTCTTTCTATAGTTAAATGATGCTTTTGATTTCTCTGAAATATTTCACTCATTTTCTGATGTGAACTTGGTTTTGTAATGTTATGTATGGATAGTGTTTCTTTTCTCTCCTATGTTTGGAAAATAACAATTTTGTGCACTTTGTGACTTGTTTTTTGTTTTTGTTTTTCAAGAGTTAGATTATGTTGTAGTTTTCTATGAAGAAGATTATATTGTTGTGTTGCAAATATCCTTGTTAAATTTACTGCTGTGATCAAACTTTATGGGTTATTTGGTTCTTATAGATGCTATAATCAGTTCATAAATTTGTATCTATTGACAATAATGGGCCACACATGTTAGTCGAATGGAGAATCGACAAGATCATCAACTATTCCTGGATAAACTTAAAAAAAGATTAAAAAATGATAGACTCTTCTTAGATGTAGTTAACTCCTACATAATCATACAATATGCCGGATCAAAGATTGCAAAAAACACTAAAGACTCTCAGGCCTATTTCCCCCTCAAAGACAAGTTTTATTATTTATTTAATACAATGAAAAAATTATTACTTTTCGGTGTAGTGCGAGATATGTAGTTTGTCAGATAATGTCTGTGTTGAAAGAATCTTTCCATTAAATATGACACTAATCTATGGGTGTCTGACTTTTCTACGTTTTCTAAAAGGTAGATGCTTCTACACTACCACTGAAAAGCATCATCTCAAATTTTGTTATCTTTTGTCAAAATTGATTATAATTATTTTACATTGTTAGTATTCTGTTTTTGGTTCAAGAATTCAAGTAGTTTATAGATATTGTGGTTACAGAATATTGTCAGTCTTAATCTACTTAGCTATTTATAACATTCCTTTTTTGGTCTATGCATGTGAGTTGTTAATTGCATTTCACACCAGTTGACTGAAGAGTTTTGAACCTTTGTAGTTTTTGAGAACTTGGGATTCAAAATGGTGCACCTCATCAGTTGTTAGTTCTTGTAGGGTATTACTATGATTGCTACAGAGACCATTATGCCAAGCACAAAATTGAAGATCAAGCTTGCCACCAAAAGAATAGAAGTCGATCCTGGGATGCAATGTGAATATAGGCAGGAGTCAGATATTGATGAAAGAGGTCACTCTATATCAAAGGAAAAAATTTCTGTGCCAGGTGCTAATAAGCGAGGACCTCCAGGGGTGATAGAGAGCCAAAAGCAGAAGAGACAGAAGATGGATCGTAGAGGGGCTCTTCATTGTTCTACCATTCTGAAGAGTTTGATGAACCATAAATATAAATGGGTTTTTGTCGAGCCAGTTGATCCTGTGGCTCTGCGTATTCCAGATTATTTTTCTGTTATATCTAAACCCATGGACTTGGGCACCATAAAATCAAAACTGGGGAAAAACCTTTATTCTAGCATTCAGGAGTTTGCAGCTGATGTGAGGCTGACATTTTCTAATGCCATGCAATATAATCCTCCTGGTAATGACGTTCATGAAATGGCAATTCAAATGAGTAATTTTTTTGAGAGAAGGTGGAAAGATATAGAGAAAAAATTGAAACTTGAAATCTCAAAGGATTGTCAGGAAAGAAGTACAAGTAGAACAACTAATGACATTATTGATGTCAGACAGAATTGTCATCTAAAAGTTCCCTTGGAAAAGGATTTCTTACCCAAGCGGTCGATATCATCTGAAGATAAGAATGTTCAGACGAGGTTTGCTGCAAGAGATTCTGAAGTAAGTACTATTTATTTCTTTTGGAAACAATTGTGTTTTTCTTCCAACTTAGTTCTCTGTTGTGGTTGCTTGCATCTGCTAGTTTTTTGTTTTATCCTGGGTTAAATTTGGCATTTTTGTTTTCGTTCCTCATTTTATTTGATTTCTGTATGTTTCCTTTAAAGGTGAATGTTTCTACATCATCAGATATGTCTCACAACTCAGGAGAAAACTTACTGAAAGGTATGAACTGTTGCAAAGAGTTCACTATGGATATGGCTCTGTAAAGGAGCTAATGCAAACATGTTTTATAGGCCGCACCAGTACTGGTTGTGGAGATGCATTTAGTTCTGTAAAGGCCAATCGTTTAAAATGTCTTGATGCTCACAAATGTGGCACATGTGGCAGCAATATATGCCCTTGTGTCATTCATAGTGATTCAACACATGCATCATCAGGTAACTTGTTATCCGATCTCTGCCTCTTTTATTTTTCTTAATTCCTGCTTCTCTTTATTCATTGATATTGTTTTGCTTTTCTGGTTTGTGTACCTTTGATTATCTTGTGGTTATTTGTGTTGATTTAGATATTTCTTCTGAAGGATCAGAGGGTAGAGATCTTTATGCATGTGATGCTGATTTTTTGAGACCGGTATATAGTGGCAATGTTCACATTATTCTCATGAATTAAATTTGATATTTTCTTTACTGTGTGAAGTTTATTTGAAAATTTGTATTGAGTTCCAGGACCGTCAGCCAAAAGGAATATCGCCTTCTCTGATGTGCAAGTCCAAACAAGATTCTGATGGTGAGAAGATTTTATCATTTGAGTTGTGATGTTTTATGTGTTCTTTTCTTGCTGATGACTATATGCATACTGTTGGGAATTATGAAAGGGGCTGTAAGTGCTCTGGATAGTGAAAATATGTGCCTTAGTTCTCAGCTTGCAACTCCAGACACAGATGCTGCTACAGGAGGTGAGCCTCTCCTATGATGCCTGAATTACAAGTTGCTGTTATTCAATTAATTGGTATGATACCAGTTCTTAAATTTTGTTTTCTTTAGGTTGGAGTACTCCCCTTTTTGATGTGCAGCTGTCACCAAAAAAGGCTCTTCGTGCTGCAATGCTTAAGAGCCGCTTTGCAGACACAATCTTGAAAGCACAACAAAAAACACTTCTTGATCATGTAAGGCCTCTTTAGTTGTTTGGATCTATGAAATTCTTGTTTTGTGGTTTGCAAATTTCGCTTGTGGAGGTCCTGAATTTTGTTACCTGCCACATTTAGGGTTTTGGATCTCTGAAATTCTTGTTTTGTGGTTTGCAAATTTCGCTTGTGGGGGTCCCTAATTTTGTTACCTGCTACATTTAGGGTGACAAAGGTGATCCTTTGAAGATGCAACAGGAAAAGGAGAGGCTGGAGAGGATGCAACTTGAAGGTGAATCATGCATTATTATACTTATGCAGAAGTAAAAGAACTACATGAACATGGTATTTATATATGGTTATTTTCAATAAAGTTTCCCCTCCCTAATATTAATGAGAGAAGCATAGAAATGTAGTTTTTTATTTTTTTTATTTTTTTTAAGTCATTGAATTTCTTTAAGTTGGGGTGTGTTGGGGAAAGATGGTTGACTTTTCACAAATTTGTAATGTCTAATTATAGTAGTAGATTGTCTAGATATGAATGGACAGTAAAGTACACGTTCATTTGGAAGATTTAAATTAATTGCATTCTGGTTCTTCTGATATTCATTAATATATGGGATGCTATAAAAGTACAAAAGGGAGAAAGAACATAGAGGAAAGCATCAATATTTCAGTCATATATATAATAGGGCAGCTACCTTTCGGTGATATAAGGTATATTAGGTGAGAAGTGGTTATTAGTAGCAGAATAGAACATTTCTTTCCTGAAACTCGATTTCTTTTTCTTATTGGTAGAAATACATGGTGGAATTATAACTGGGATAGGTTGGAGTAGAAATATTCTAGAGTGGCATCTGTAGTCTGGATTTTGGTGTATATGCTCTGTATCTTTGTACCTAACATCTATTATCCATTAAAACATGGAATTGGCATGTCCAGAAAAAGCTAGGATTGAAGCCCAAATCAAAGCTGCTGAAGCTGCTGCAATGTTGAGGGCAGAGGAAGAGTTGAAGAAACGGAGACAGAAAGAAAGAGAAGCTGCACGAGCTGCGCTTCAGAAGGTTCTTCTCCTGTAATTTTACTTTATGATTATTATATGTAAACTTTCAAGTCCTGGGTTCCACTCATACCTTGAGTGGTCCAGCAGCATTTCCTCCTACCATAAATTTGGGGTTCGAATCCTAGACCACCCTATCCCCCTAAAAAAAAGGAAAGAAAAAACTTGAAAGTATTTTGATGGTTGCAACGAATAAGGATGTTTTTCCCCATGCAGATGGAGAAAACAGTTGAGATTGAGCAGAACTTGGAGATTTTAAAAGAACTTGAAAAGCTAAGTGGGTGTTCTCTGTCTTACCGAAACTTCAGTGTTAAAGATGGCTCTAGAGTGCCCATGGGAGGAGCTCGGATAAGGAGTCCACTGGAGCGGCTTGGTTTATTTATGAAGGATGAATATTTGGCAGATGATGGTGAGGTGTTGAATGGTTTTGGAGAAGAAGGGGAGATTCTTTTTTGATTTTTTTCCTCCTGCTCTAGCTTGTTTATACCTTTTGGGAGGACAGATACTCTGGGATCTCTTGTAATTGAATTATATATAGAAGATAAAAGAAAAAGAAAAGCAAGCCATGATCTGCATTTTTTTGTTCTCACCACCTAAGGGTGTCTATTTGGATTGAAGGGTATTTTATAAATTATATACTTATTATTTTTTATTAAGTATCTATTAATATTTAATAAAAATATTGTAAATATAAATATTTATCATTTTCTTTTTACAATCTATAAAAACTAAGCAATTTATTATATTTTATTATTTCATTTCTTCTCCTTTTATTTTCTATAACTCGATTAAAAGAAATAATATTATTTTTCTTCTTATCTCTTTTCATTTACTCTCTCTCCTCTCAACACTCTCACCCCTAAAAGATACAACTTTCGGTAATGACTTGCATTAATAGGATTTAGTGCTTTGGAATTTCGAATATATAATCCATCAATCACTATAAATCTAATCACTTATGTAGGGAATGACTTTCCAATCTATAAAAACTAAGCAATTTATTATATTTTATTATTTCATTTCTTCTCCTTTTATTTTCTATAACTCGATTAAAAGAAATAATATTATTTTTCTTCTTATCTCTTTTCATTTACTCTCTCTCCTCTCAACACTCTCACCCCTAAAAGATACAACTTTCGGTAATGACTTGCATTAATAGGATTTAGTGCTTTGGAATTTCGAATATATAATCCATCAATCACTATAAATCTAATCACTTATGCAGGGAATGACTTTCCAAAGACCTTATTAATGTAATTCACTGCATCTAAAGATGCTCTTTTTACTTTCAGCAGAGAGAATGAGAATACATGTTTAGGAACCGACAAACTACTTGAACATCTCGTATTATTTGAACTCCACTCTTAAGGTTCTGCATGTTCAAACTAACCAGTCCTTTTATTGGTAGTAAGGACAGCCATCCTCCAAATCTTCTGGCTACAGAGTGAATGAGCTATTCTGTCTGGGACATTGCATTATTTCTTCAGAGCCATCAGCCATGAAGAAGCATGGATGGACATAGTAAAGATGAGAAAAAAACGCAGGTTTGATGTTGTACACATTAGAGGATGAAGCTCCGTTCAAACACAAACAACCTGGGAGAATAAAACCTTAAACCGGTAGCGTCATTGTACAAAGTAAAAGAAAACCGTAAATCAGTCTGCTTTATGGGAGAATAATCCAAGGTTGTTGGGAAACCGTACGCCACTTGATTCAACAAAAAAAGACATGGTCCATCCTTCATTCAATCAGCCCGGGGAGTTACTGTACAGCTCATACTACGTACTTATTTTTAGCAGCTCTCTCAAGCATCTTTGCATCCTCCTGGGAAAGAGATAAGAGCAAAAAGAAAAAAGGAATATCAATCCCTAACTTCATATAAGTGAACAAGATAATCATAGACAGGTGTAATTATAGCATACACATCAACAACATCCTTACATGAAATATGAACCCAATGGTGTCATTATAATCAAGAAACTCCTTCCATTGTTTCCCAATGCTCACCTGCAACAAGAAAATCAATGTTAAGACATTGCTCAGACTCTTTGGTCAAAATGCCAACAAAATTTAGTCCCATGACTGTCAAGCCATCCACACAAAAAGCAGAAAAGCAAAAAGTATTAAGAGGACTCATTGAGATATGGATAATCATTTTTCACTTCCCACATGTACATTTCATGTTCAAATGTCATCAAAAAGACGTAGGAAAGAATATGCTTTGATCAAGCATGAGAAGCTCAGAATTCCATAAAAAATTGACAAGAGTAACCTGCTTTTTTGTGGAGTGAGGGCTGGGGGAAGGAGAAAGAATCAAGAGATATGCGTCTTGTGTAATGACATATTTCCAGATGAGGAAAGAAAACAGTTGTTATAATGTGTCTTATTTTTGTCCAGGAGATGCTGTCCTATACAAAGCCAACCTTTACTTTTCCCTGATCGAGACTATCCTGTTTCTCTTTTATTCTCTATTCAGTTCAGGTCTTCAAGACTAATTACAAATAAATTTAAAAAAAGAGATTAACCATTCCTAATTTCTCCTCTGCATTCCACCCCCTATACAACAAAAAAAAATGGACCAACAATGTGGCTTCCAAGATTAAAAGTTACAACATCTGGTTCCCTTGATGTGCAGTCCTTAATAGCACAATCAAAAAGGATGGTAACACATTTTCTTTTCCTCTTTTTTTGTTCATTTTTGTCAAAAAGTTAAAAAGGGGGAAAAGCAAGCATGGTAACAGATTAATTCAGTTTGATTATTTCTTTAGTAGCATTTACCTGAGCAGCTTCATTTGAAGCATTCTTGGTCCATATAGAAATTTTTTCCTGCTTTCCCCTGACATTCACAACTGCTCCACAAATTTCATCTCCATGATCAAACTGTTCTCCAATCATTGCCAGCAACTGATAACAAAATGTCATTTATGATTTATCATATAGAATCTATAGATTTGAACTTTCAGTGTAAATTTTAAAGCATACTGTATATAGCCAAGACGTATCAGACTTTCCCCTTGTCAATGTTACAGTCCATTTCCCCCCATTAGCACAAACGGGGTCCTCCCATTTTGGCTCAATTTTGTATTTGAAACAATGGAAGTCTGCTCCCACAGCCAGCTTGCTTGGATGATGTATGTTGTTGTAAATGCTGTATAACAAGATATATTGTGGCATGAGTATCAGCAAATGAAACGAAGGGAATGCTAGATGGTATTGACAGTTTGAAGAAAGTAAAATCCCAGATCAGAAGTCAAAACTAGCTGCATATCTACAGGGGTAACAGTGGCGTAATGCAGAAAACTACACAAATTGTGCATATTAAAAATATGGCGATGACAATGACAAGGAAACACGTGGCTTCAAAGCTTAAGATCCTTGTAAATAAGGCCACAAGCTCAGTAAGTAGAGGAAGCAGCAAGCCATCCTCACAAAACCAATCAAACACAAATGATTTAGTTGTGATGCAATCAAAGGAAAGAAGCATCACAATTCCCCTCCTTTTTCCTTGTTTTCCTTGGAAATTTGTGAAAAAAAGTCAAAGAAAATAACATATATCTAAAATCTAAAGACTTGGAGAAAGGATAAACTGACCATTGCACAAACAGAAACAGAAGAAACAAACCTTGCCCACCCCAACTCCAACCCAAGAACCAATAACAAATAAAAAAGAAGAGAGGTCTGCCTCTCAATTTATAGTTAAAACTCATAGCATTTTGTTTTCTGAAGGCGGGGGAATTCTTATTGATTTATTTTGGGCACTCATATACTGCCATTTATAATATATATATATATACACACACACACACATGCAAGTTACAAAAAGCATCCAACTTAGGATCACAAAGAAAAAGAGAAAATTTCTTGTACATGACTACAAGCATATAACATGATCAATCTACAGTCTTAAAATAAACAAAAAGTAAGGTAGCATACACAAATATAAACTTACTAAACACGATGACCCAAGTCATCCAATATTCCAACCTCCGTCACAAGCAAATGGAATAGCAACTAATGTTACATCTTTGACATGCATTGTCAACTCAGATGTACCTCAATGAAAGTTGCTTATAAATTAAATAAAAGAAGTCCCCCAATAAACAATTGGCTGACAGTTTGCGACTTTATTTATTTACTGTAGTATTTATCCATACATAAAACAGAAGGAACAGTACATTATACATATTAGTAGAATTTTATTTGCTATAGATGTCTTCTAGCATAAATTCTATACCATAAACATTGTTAGAATTTAAGATATTATGATCTTTTTCTTTATTTCAGTAAACGATAAGTAAAACTTAACTTCTCTGTAAATAATTTGTAGGTCTTCTGATGCTATCTTGGACCTACCTCCAAACAACCTCTGGCCAAAAACTACCTCTAACAAGGTTTTAAGCATTTTTCTCTTACTATTCTCAGAAGAAGAAATAACACAAACTTAAAGTTGCTAAATACTGTATCTTTTTCATGAAAGAAAAAAAACTCAACATGAGTCTTTCTTCCATAAATGAGATATAATTCAATGTTGTAAATGAAAAGGTAATCAAGAAAGAATCAACCATAAAAAACTCCATCAATTTGGAACTAAAGTAACCAATGAACAAGAGAAACCTTCCTATAACAGTTAGGAACCAAAGCCACAGTGAAGGTAGTCCACATGACATCCAAATAATGTAACTTCAACGATCATTTTCCCTTTTATCCCAGTTGTATCAGCAGTTACAACATATGCAAAGCAGAAATTTCTTAATCTCCTTAAGTTTTCATTTCACTCAGTCCAAGATTATCAATTTGTGCTTTCTTAGCTAGCTATATCAAGATTTCAAGACCCAAAGAAACAGTTTCCTTGTCTTCCTAGTTCTTATCAAATTTATCAGCACCCAAACAACCCAAATGTGAACCAAAAAACAAAACGAAGAAATAAAAGCTTTCACCTCCAAAACTCCTCAACAGTAGCGAAAGTATAGATCGGGCGGATAGAACTTCCCCAAGCAGCTTGCTTCGACTTAGCAGAGGGATTATCGAACCAGAAGGTCCATGAATGCTCAAGAGGATGAGGCTGATGAACTATCGCAGTTGATTGCTTTGATGAAGCGGAGTCATCTTGTCCGACGATCTCTCCCTCCTCCAGCTCGTCTTCACCATCGTCGCCGCCATGAATCCTAGGGTTAGACTTAGAGGTAACGTCACCGGTTTGGTCCTCGGTGGACGTAAGTTTTGCTGCTTCCTCCACCGCCATTTTCTCTGAATTTTCTGCTTTTCTAACTTGTATGGAAAGTGCAAGTCACCATGTAAGGTTCCGTTTGCCGTCTGCTGTCTGCGTTTTAGTGAAAGAGAAGACGGATGAGAATGGGTTGGGCTGTAGTGGACAAATAGCCCAATTCATAACTTTCTTTGTCGTTTTTGGGACGGGACAAAATTACATCTATTGTCCTTTAGACTCTGAAATCAACTTCATATTTTTTTATGTTTGTAATGTATGTTTGCAACTAATGAAATAATATATAATGTTAAATAAAATTTATTTGAAATTTATATATTTTTTAATTTTAAATTTCACATCAAATATTTTAGATTTTATTTTGTAAATTTTATTTGTGATAAGTTATTATTTTTGTCATACCTTAAATGACATTTGATTTCTTAATATTATATATTTTTTTAAATTAAGATAAATCATTGAGAAGCCCACCAACATTTGATCTTACATGCTCACTTAGCTAATTTTTTTTTCCCACTCAATTTATATTTTGCTTATTGAACAACAATTAATCTCTCAATTTTATATTTTTATTGATGACAATATGAGAAAATTTTAAAATAAAATTTTCATTTGTTCCAAATAAAAGAAGTGGACTAAATTATATAAGTAAGTTTTTATTCCAAACAAGAAATTTCAAATAAATTTTATAAGTAAGTTTTTAATCTGAACAAGAAATTTCATCTTAAATGAAATTGAATTGTAAATTTTATTTAAAATGAAATGAATTCTATTTTTTTATTTTTATTCCAAACATACGGTTAGGGGAAGACCTAAAACCATGTAGACAACGGGAAACTGTTGGATTTGGGATTTGGAACCAAGGGTAGGAAAGAAAGAGGATAGGGTTAATCAAATGTTAAATATTTTTCATTTTGTCAATATTAATTTCTTAAAACTATCATTTTACCATCTCACATCTGTTTATATTTTATAGAAAAAAGTCATATAATTTTTTCCTTCAGAGACATTTGGTTTCGAGTCATAATATTTACTAATTATATCACATTCTCAAATAAAAGTATTAATGGTTAGAAGAGTGGACAACCAAACTCCCGTAACCATGAATAATTATTTACAATCACCAATAACATGGTAGTTTATTGGTAACTTGTAAATATGATTATTTATATGTATTACAGGACATGTTCTACTTTACAAGAAATCTTAGCTTAATTTTTTTATAAATATTAAATGTTTAATAATCAGTTCATGATTTTAATTCAATAAAGCTTTCCTAGTTTTGAATATAAATTGTTTAAGAGTCATTGGTGCATTGTAAATAATTATTCAGATTAGAGAGTTTGGTTATACACGAAAGCTCTACCGTTAGCAAAGGGGTAAAGTGCAGAAGGAAAACAAATAACTCAGCTAACATTTTAGAGAAGCAAAAGGCGGTGGGTGGAAAAACAATAATGAAGGGAAATAAAGCACAGCCACAAAGTAAAAAAGTGGAGGAATGAAAAAAAAAAAAAAAAGAATAAAGCTAAATAAAAAAAATTGGCTTAAAGATCAAATGTCTATATAAAATAAGTTATGGCTACAAATTACTTATAAGTATATATATACTCAATTATTGTTTTATATCTTTCGATATATATAATTAATTTTATTTACTAATATATTTTAAATGAGGTAAATTCTAACTTCAATTCCACCTATCATATGATAGAAATACATTTTCTAATTTATTACATGTAAATATATATATGCATATACTAGCGTTCATTTACTTAAATTCAAATTTTTGCATAATTGTTATTTACCTAATTTTGTAAGTTATGTACAATATTTTAAAACATATGTTAAATTATTAGGTTCGGGTCATTACACATTCTTTATAAGTTTTTCATATAACATATTCAAGGCAATACATTCCCAAATAAAAAAATAACAATAATTAGTGTTTAGTAGTGGTATAAATTTTCCTTAAAATGTAAATACTTTCCCATTCCCATATTTAGTTACAAAGACATATTCTAATTAAAAAAAAAATTATTTTCTCACAAATGCCCATGTTTATATAAAAATGACACATTTATGAAAACCTGATTTTTAGTATATCATTCACTGCAACAGAGTTGCAGACATAATTCAATTACATAAATATCCATCTCAAAGTCTTGAACTAAAATTAAACATTCATTACTTATCCTGCATTTAAGCTACCATTAATACCTATTTAATGTCCTCTAAAACCCAAAAAAAAAATAAAAAATTAGTTACATCATTCAATCTTTTAACAAAAATTTAAATATAGTAGCTTCTGTTCATCTAGCATGAAGTAGAAAAAATTGGTTTTGCTCTCATCTAAGCTCAATGTCTCTCACGCCATAAGCTTCTAGAGTGGAGTGAAAACTTCATCCTTGAAAATAGCCTCATACAATTGAACCTCCCCATTTCATCAACTTCAATTTCAAAACATTTAGCCATTTTGCTAATGTTTGAAGTTGTCCGCTCATAAACCTTTTCCAAATTTCAGATTGCATTTATCAATTCAATCACTGTTATCTCTATTTTTTTTTTTTTACATGTGTTTTGCTGTTTTGGAACTACTCACATTGTCTGACTTTTGTCCGTAGTCATTGATATTTTTTTCCTCATTCATAGACGAACTTCATAGCATCCTCCATGCCATACTTTTTACCGCATCTGCAGTACTCTGTGCCCTGCACCATTGGATTTGTCCTTACCAAAAACAAGCCTGTGATAGAAAGGGAACCACTTTCCTCTTATCCCTTTAAAATTTGATGACTCTGTGACATTAACACAAATAATATTACTAGCCTATATTTATAATGTAGTGATGAAACAACAATAAAGTAAACAATTATATCTTACAACATTCATCACATATGACATGCTCAACAGTCACACACATTTACTTTTCATTCAAACCAAATCTACTTGCATTTGGTCCTAACATCTCAGAAATTACAAAATATATATTTTTTTTTCCAGCTATTTTACCCCTGAATACATGTGTTGATTGACTCTAAGATTGCAACCATGTATTTTGTTTTTTCCATGTAACCACATCTCCAATTACCCATCATAATTAAGAAGCCCTAACAGTTTTATTATATGATCCTACTTCCCTGAGTTTGCTAAGTTTTCCAAACATTCCACTAACTTGGAATTCTCACTATTTTATCTATTTCATATCATTAATAGTTAATCTATTTATTATAATGGAAGAAACTCCATTCATTTTTAACAAAAAAAACTCATGTACTTTTATAATTTTATTTTATTTTATTTTTTAAAGTAATTTTTTCTTTAGAGTGTTTTATTTGAATATTGTTATTTTTAGTAAAAAACAATATACTTATTTTAGAGACTATTTGGTTTTAATTATAACATGATCATATTATGTTATAATGAAATAATGAGAGCCCATACTACCACAGCCTATTAACTAATATAAATTTCTTTGTTTTAAAATATCTCTATTTACTCTATTTGACTTATCTTATTCAACATTTATTATTTCATTTTCTTATGTCTATATTTTTCAATAAATTCAAGAATTATATTTTGAAATTCTTTTCCCCTTTATCTTTTTCACTAAATATTCTTTGAATTTATTACTACTTTTTTGACAAATTTGATTTTATTATTTAAATATATAATCTTAACAATAGAAACTTAAAATTAATATACAAGTACATTAGTTACTCTAAGAAAAAGGACACCTAAATATTCTATTTTAACAAAAAAATAATTTTTTTTAATTGACAATATAATTTACTAGAAAATGTGAAGAGAAAAAAATTAAGAAAAAAAAAATGTGAAGAAGATTTTGGAGAGACAAGAGAAAAAACATATGTACAAATGAAAGAAGTTGAAGAGTTTAGAAAAGTAATGTCATACCCTTACACAGGAACATAACTAACCGAAAGAATAAAAATCAAACCTCCGTAATCCTGATTTCAAAACAAATAAATAAATACGACTCTAGGTTAAATTAGACTATAAAAATAAATTTTAGAAAACACAGATTACCTATAAAATATTTATTTACTAAAATATATAACAATTTATTAAAATTTCGATAGAGATTCCCTGAAAACTAAAACATGCCCAACATACAAATACATAACACCTGATTACATTCAAGTAGTTACAAACAATAACCATACACAAAAGGAGCTTCCGCTGCAATCATATAATAAATAATAACTGGACCATCACATAAGACAAAATATGTTGACTCAAAACCCTATTGTGGCTATAAACGTCCATCTTTACTCGTTAAGTATGAAATTCCGAAGAATTACCTTGATGCATGCTATCAACAAGTCCAGATATCAGTTGATGACGCTCACAGAGAACCTATTACTAAAAAAAATATATATATCAATGATGAGAGTAGGATTCAATGAGTGAAAAAACATATTCACAGGGAACTAGTATCACTCAACACACCTATATAATATGTAATTAATTAATATAACATATTATAAATTTCAAAACAACTAAGGTTACATGTATACAATTATAGAAAACATAAAACTTGACAAGCACAGTTCAAGTAGTACTCTGTACAATTCAATCAAAACAATTAAAACATTCAAAGCAAGCCCAATAGAGTTACCTAGCCCCGCATAACATATATTCTCCCACTGGAACATTTTTTTTGCCCTCGCACACCAAATATATTTCTCGTACATAATCCACCCTACCGAAGTTGAGTACTCAAATATTTTAAAACACTTCTCAAATTAGAATATCTTAAATGCACCTAGATTTTATTTCAAAATAAAAATCATTTCGGAAAGAAAATACTTTTATTGGCCTTTATAAATTACATATAATTTCACATATCAAACATAATTCAATTAACTTAAATTAAGTACTACACATGTTTTTGCTTACATAAAAACATATATACTCAAATATACATAACAAATTTACATATTAATCTAACCACCAAGAGGTAACATTTAACCACTTACTGTTTACTGATTTTACTCCTTACTCCCTCTTACGATCACTCACGTCATTGGCTTAACTACAAGTTCTAGAGTTGCAATTAAAATTTCAAATATTACATAATTTGTTAATTTTTTAAGTTACAACTTTTCTTTTTATTATGATAATTTATAAATACTAAGTTTCATGCATATATAGTTATATTTAACTCTTCTTAGACATTTTCACAATCATCTTGTATATATATTTGAGTTCTACTTACATACTTAACCAAATTTAACAAACTTAGTTTAAACACTATCTTTAAAAGTTAGTTAATTATCTTTCTTATTTAAAAATTTCTCTTAAAATTAGTCTTAAACCTACTCAAATTCTCACATGAATACAAACAGCCACTTACAATTTTGATTACCTAACCTGGATTCCAATGCTTTTAAAATTTTCATACTTGAGAATTAAAATATAAAACTTTCTAGTCTAGTTTATCAAGATATTAGGAATATTTCATCTTCAAAACTCCACTCCCTAAAACATCCGTTAGAACCCCCTGACATCAGCTACATCAAAACAAATTCAAATTTGAACCCAAAAGTCACAACTATGACTTCTAACACCTCCAAAATATACATGACAAGTAATTAAAATCTTCCAAGCTCCAAATTTATCCCTTTATATGTTAAAAAAAAATAAATTCTTATTTAGAGGTCCTACCCTAATTCAAACTATAACCCTCGAAAAAGTCTTCCAGGGTTGACGGAAGCTCGCCAAAAATCATACACAAACCTAACTGCAATACAACAGCACTACCAATAAATATACTAAAAACCAGACTACAAAATTTTTCAGATATCATCTCAAAATCCTAAACTACATTTTCTCTTTAGAACTCCTAAATTATTTCTGTCCTGAAAATACCTGAACTACAAGATTATTCTAACCCATAAAGTTTGCCCTTACTTTCCCTTCATTTACCACTCAACCCACATTTCTATCACTCTACTTACACTAATCACCCTTTGTTCATACTCACTACTCACTTTCAATAAATTCTTAAATCACTACATTAACCAACCATTCTTACTCTTTGCTCTTAAGCTTTTTATTCAAATTCAATTAATCCCTAACCATAAAGATTTCAATATACTAAGTTTTAATCTTTACATTGCAACTAGTTTCTCTTAAACATTTTATCAAATATCTTGAAGATGTATTTAACTTCCCTTGATGCGTATATATTTATGTTTATACATACACCAATAAATTCAACGCAATGTCTCAATTCCATAATAACCACAGTCCAAACATTAAATTCAAGTTAAACTAATTATCTAACTTCCTTCCAATGCTTGAGCTATACATTCTACCGTCAACATATTTTAAATTTCAAAACGTCAATTGAAAGTTAAAACTATCCAATAAACACCTAAAGAAAATAGAAGATAATATAGAAAGCTTCTATATGGAAGCAATAAAGAAAATTCTGATTCTATCCCTCCTATGAAGTAAAACTCTCAAGCTTACGACTTCCTAATGAGTCATCTTTAGTCTAGATAGCCTAAGAACCTAATAATTCAGTTTTAAGAATTTCCTTTCTGATACTACAATCATAATGACTCAAGTTACTTATTGCAATTACACCTGGTATATGGAGCAAGCACTTTACTCTTGTAAGACATTGATAATCAAATTTGCTCCTACTGGACAATCTAATGTCAGTTGTTGTGAACTTCAGTTGGCAAGTCTGTGATATACCTCTATCCCGTGCAATATCAGTGAACCAATAAATGCTAATTTTGTGAGAATCTGAACCCAAATCAAAAGAATCAAATAATTAAACAAAGAATGTTCTTAAACCCGAATGAACAATGGAAGAGACTTTAAAAAAACGCACATGAAACTTTAAAAAAAAAAAAAAAAAAAAAAAAAAAACTTTGTGCTGGCCCACCTATTTCAACTTTTCCGTAGTATTAAAGTTCTACTTTTATCCATTATTATTTCTAATCCTTAGTATTAAAGTTCCTCTTAGTGCAGAACCTCATGTTGTCGCAGCTGCAGTGAGGCCTTTACCGCAATTATAAATAGCAACGAGATTTGGTTGATCATGACCTACTCCGCAATCCAAAATTGCTTGAGAAGGTGGTTACTAATTATGGAACAACTATTGATACGCAGAAAATTTCACCTGCAACTGGAACTTCTTATCCTCGGCCAATTGAGATTAAAGTGGGCCATCTTCCTGGTCAACGGCTTCCTCCACCTGCAGCTTTTTCAATTCCAGTTTCTTCTGCCCCATTCATTGGAGCTCCTACAGCAAAGGACCTTGAAGGTTGCAGAAAAACGGCCATTGGAGCTTAGTCTCTGCGCCTCGAATGAAGAAGGAACAGAATCAAAACGAGGGGTTAAGAATATGGCGCTACACAGACCATCAAAGCCTCCTGATCTCAAGCTTATACTTTATTTAGTTTATAATTTTATTTATTTTACAACAGGAAGTTATATACAAAATTTTATATACTAGGATATCATTATAATATATTCTATTCTATTATTATTTAATTAATTTATTTAAGCATTTATTATTTTATAAGTATTATTTATACATTACCTCAAATTTAATGTTAGTATATCTAATATTTTTACTGTTATAATATCGAGTTATAGTAAGTAGTCAGTAAAAAAAAATTAAAAAAATTAAAAAAATCTAATAAAAATTAGATATAGATAAGAGAAATAATAAATATTAAACAAGATAACTTAAATAGAGTAAATAATGATGTTTTTTGGAAAAGAAAATAAAAAAATTCATGGAATTAACAAGTTGTGGCAGAAAAAAAATTGGCTCTGGCAATAAGGTTCCCTTAAATAATTTATATGTTTGGTTGTTGGTTAATTAGATAGTTGTAAAATATTACAATTATATAATTTTTACTAAGTTTATTTTAATTATAATTAGAAAAAAAAAAAGCTACAATTTAATACTTGGGATATTTGAACAATTATTTTTTTTCTTTCCTTCTTAGATTTTTTAGTTTCTTCACTTTTCAAACAAAATGAGAGAAAGTTAGGAAATACAAAAGTAAACTCTCTGCAGTTTCTTTTCTTAAATGCAAGGAGAGAGTTCATTTTTTCCTTCTATATTTTTTCCATACAACGATTGGCAAAATTAATAACAAAAAATATAATTGCTCATTAAAAAATGTAAAATTATAATCTCTCATATCTAAAATAGATGATTAATCGTATTTACCCTTATGAAATCACTTGATTGTGTAGGCTAATAGATTAGTTGATTAAATAACCAGGTCAAACGCAGAAAATTGTTAAAGAAATAGGTTTGCTAGAATTCTTTGATGAGAGATTATGTTTAGTAGTTATTAAGTGATTGGATGGATTTTATTAATTCAATTTATTTTTTAAATATTTAAATATGTGTATATTATATAGTAAATAGGTGTATATAATATACATCTATTTAAATTATTTACAAAATAAATTCAATTAATAAAATTTATCTTATAACTTGATAACTACTAAACAGTAACTTTCTCATTCACAATATAACAATATCTCTATTTTTCTACTTTCTTACCCTCTCACACCCTTTTAATATACAAATATATATATTTATATATCAAATTAAGATAAAATCTATACAATCTATAAAAGTGGCTTAAAGGAAGAATTTTTTGATTTTCTTAAATACCGTTATAAGCTTTTATAATTATATAATTATCTTTAACTAATATTTTGCTATAAGTTTTTTTTTTTTTTTTTTCTAATCTTTCTTCATTTCAGAATCAATAGAATTGTAATTGTTTTAGAACTATTAATTTCTCTTTTTACCAATTCTCTTCAATCTTAATAAATTAATATTTTTTCAATAATTATATATCAATAAAAATTAAGATTGACTTTCTCAAAAAAAAATTTTGTTTAATAAGTTCCTAATATTCATAATTTTTTTAAGTTTTTCTCAAATTATTGAATTAAAATTTTAAAAAATTACTATGAATTAAAAAAAATATTAAGTGTGTTTTCATTATTAAAATATTATTGTTTTAACTTTTAGTTACAATTTTTTAAATATATTTTTTCAATAATTATATGTCAATAGTAGTTAATATTGAATTTTTCTATTTTTTAGTTTAATATGTTCCTAATAATTATAATTTTTTTTAGTTTTTCTCAAACTTATGAATTAAAAATATATATATATTACAAGTATAGTTTTCATGTTTATAATATTATTATTTAACTTTTAGTTCTTTTCCATCTTAAGAATTAAAAAAATATATAAATTTATGAATTTTATTTTGTTGTTAAATCTATCTATTTGTTTATGAATACAAAAGTGATTTAGTATAAGAGATTTATTTTCTTAAATATCATTATGAGTTTTTACTAAGACAAAAATACTTTTTAGTTGTTATTTTACTTCAAATAGACTATTTATTTTTACTTTTTTTTTTTCTAATTCTATTTTAATATTAATAGGATTGTAACTATTTTATGACTATTAATATTTTTTTGTCCTAAATCCTTTTAACATTAATAAATCTTTTTAACTATATATATCAATAATAATTACGATTGAATTTATCAATTTTTTTATTTAATAAATTAAAAATAATTATAATATTATAAATCAAAAATTTTTTAAAAAAAAAATGCTAAGAATTAAAATAAATATTAAGAATATAATTTTTTTATACTAAATATTGTTATGTTAATTTTTCTTTCATCTTTAATTTTTTAAAATTATATGTATATATTTTAAATTAATTTTTTTTAATGAATTTATCTATTTGTTTAAATTCATTAACATGGAGTATATTATTTTTAATTAATATAATTTCTTGATATATACATTTATTATTGATTATCATATATGGATATATTATAATTACGATTCACGCGCATTATGTGTGTCACAAAAGCTAGTATATACAAAACATGCACATATGTGCATGCAAACAGTTAGTTATTATAAAAGTTAAAAGACCCTTATGGTCTTTTAGTTTAGAATAATATAAATTAATTAATTTATAAACTAAATTAAATCTCTACTATTTTAAAATACTTTAAAAAAAAATTAGTTTTCTCTTCTAATAATTACCCATTATCTCTAACACTCACATAACAACTACTTTCATATTTTATCTCTTAATAACTACCCATATAATTTTCACTCACGTACTAACTCTTATTTTCCTTTTTAAATAGAACTAACACATTTAAAACAACAACTTTTTACTTTTTTTAAAAATCATTTAATATATGCGTAAGCACGTATATATGGCTAGTATTATACACTCGACAACTCTAGGGGTGAATAAAGGTTATAGTATCCACTCTTTTAGTTGGACAAAAAACACAATTAATTCAATTAAAAATCATTTAATTGGAAGGATATTTTAATAAATTTAAAAGAAATCACAATGTCCTATTCCCAATGCTCTCATCATAATTTACATCCCTCACCCTCCTGTTCTGCTTTCATGCTATCTCCTTTTACTTATTTCTCCTTCTCCTGCTCTTCTTGTTTATGTTCAACTTGAACCAGAGTTGCAACCTAAAGGCCAAAAGCCAAAAAAAAAAAAAAAAGTGTAAATGAGTCCCTTAAAAAATCAATGTTATTGAAAATTAATTGATAAAGTACATGTTAAATTTTTACGCATCTTGTGTTTTGATAGCTTTAAGTTTTGTCTGGAGTAACTCAAAAGGTTATGTTTGTTCCAGATTTTTCTATTTGTTAGTCTTTATTCTTTACTTAAAAATGTTCCTGGTTTATTCTTGTCTTTGTGTTTGTCATGGAATTAGATTATGATCCATAATAAAACCTAGGAGAAATTAAAATTTGCAAAGATGTATGGAAGCACTTTGGTTGAAATTAAATCCAATTCTAATGTTAAAATCTACATAAATCAGAAAATCGAAAGAATGAGAGATTTTGAGAACATAAGGAGTGGATTTTTTTGGGGAACAACCTGGGAATGAGAAAGAAGGAAAAGAAAAGAGATGGCGTAAAAAGAAGGGTTTTGTGTTGGTGATTTTTTTATTTTTTTTTTATTATTTTTTGTGCCAAAGAAATTGTAGAAGATAAAACTAACGCAAGAAAGCAACTCCTAAGGAATCTGATGAGGTAGAGTATCCTAAACTATGACCCCAACTAGGGAAGAATGACCCATACATGCTAGGTGGTCAACGCACATATACGTTTCACGGCAGTAGTGAGATAAAATCATAATTTCAATTACGATATAACAAATTGCAGTAATCTTCGATAATACTAGCAAGAGGATGATGCGAAATCTGAGAGAAGAGAACCAGCCTAACAATCTCACTAGAATCAGTTTCAATTAGAACCTGATGATAGCCTTAATTCCACGCTAGAGTTAAACCCTTACACAAACCTACTAACTCTGCTAGCATTATTGTGCCTCGACCAATATTAACTAAGAAGCCTAAAATCCATTTACCACAAGAGTCTCTAATGAGTCCACCTACTGAGGAGTGACTTGGGTTAGTTAATTCCATTAGAATTTAGCTTAACGTAGTCTAAAGAGGAACATAACCAAGAGACCATGTTTCAGTTTAGATGACGAAAGGGGGGAAGCTTGGTAAGCTTCATACGACTCCTTAGCCATGCTAAAGATGTTTCGTACGAGAACAGCTGTTGTGTCTTCACAATTCTCAAATACTATTTTATTTCTAGCTTTCCAAGTGGGCTGCACGGAATTTATGAAGATCACATTCCAAGGAATACTATGAATTTGGTAGCTTGAATGAGAAAATAGATTATTGGTAAGCCGCACCTTATGATCCATTATGTCGAAAAAAAATGGTCTGGCGAGGGTAGTAAACAAAGCCAAATAGTTTTAACTTTAGGACAATTCTGTAACACATGAATGGCATCCTCCTTATGGTGATTGCAACGAGTGCAGACCTCTATATCTATCAGACCTTGTCTCCATCGTTGAGCATTAGTCAAAATCTTATTATGCAGGGTGTGTCACAAGAAATGCTTAACATGAGAGAGACCTTGTAGCTTCTATAACAAACTCCAAACTTTATTATTATCACCCAAATTCTTTCGAGACTAGATTGCTTGGAAAGTAGATTTGGAAGAAAAGATTCCATTTACGGTAAGAGACCAAACTTTAACATCTAGCTTGAGATTGTGGAAAGCAAAAGGCTACAAATTTTTTCTTGGATCGTTGTTGGAATATGAGTGACCAATTTGTGAAGATCCCAAGTGTGGTTAGTTGAAATAATATAAGCCACTAAAGATTATTCTCTTCTGGCTGAATTGGCCTATTAATAATTGATCGAAGAGGCTTGACACCAACCTAAGTGTCATCCGAAAGAGAGATAGAAATGCCCATGCCAACTCTCCACTGATAGAAGTTTTCAAGATGCTTAGAGGATCTTACAATACCTTTCCAAGTAGGAGAAGCAATAGAACTAGTAGTAATAGAAAGCACTCCATTTTTGCAATATTTAGCCTTCAGCATTTGAACCCAAAGGCAGTTCGAGGAATTCACAATATGCCAAACTAACTTGCCCAGCAAAGCAGTATTAGAGCCTTGAGAATCCTGAATGCCCAAACCACCATTAACAGTAGGAAGAATAACAATATCCCAGTTAAATAGATGGACTTTTTATGATCCGAAGTACTGCCCATTAGAAAATTATGCCAAAGACGATCCAATTTATGGCACACAACACTTGGAAGCCAAACTCTTTGCATTGAGTACATGGGCATAGTTGCGAGGGTTAAGTTAATAAAAGTTTCGCTCCTGCTAAGCTAAGCAAATAAGTTTTCCAGTTAGTTAACTTTCTTTGAACCTTGTCAACTATGTCATTATAAGCATCTTTCTTTAGGGTACCATGGAGCCAAGGCACTCCTAAGTACTTGCATAACTTGGTAGTGATGGGAATGTCCTTGATTTGCTTCACTACCTCTTAAGAAGTGTTTTTGGTGATAAAGACATGAGACTTAGAATTACTTAGCCAACTGTCCTGAGGAGTTATAGAATTCAGTCAGCACTGCTTTTATAACCCGAGTCTATTGTTTATAAGCTTTACCAAAGAATAAAAGATCATCAGTAAAAAATAAGTGAGTTATAGGAGGCCCATTTCTAGAAGCTTTAGCCAACAACCATTCTTTCTAGATAACTTTTTTACTAATCAAGAGAGAGAGAGAGAGAGAGAGAGAGACAACTCCTCCATACAGAGGACAAAGAGATACATACTAATAGGATCTCCTTGTCTTAAACCCGGAGTAGGATAGAAAGTGGTAAGAGGAGAACCGTTCTACAAAATAAAGAGACAAGTGCTTAACACATAATGCATGATAAGCTTGATCCAATTATCAAGAAAATCAAAAGTTTGTAACATTTTATGCAGAAAGCTCTAATCATTTCGGTTATATGCCTTTTCCAAATCGATTTTTGCAGCCATATAGCCATTACGACCTTTTAGTTTATTGAAACTATGAAGTAACTTCTGGGCAATAATAATATTATTCGTAATGTGTCAACCTGAGATGAAACTACTCTAAAACGGGTTAATTAATTCATCCAACATAGGCTGTATCCGACTAAAAATGACCTTCATGAGAATTTTGTAAATTACAATACGTAAAGAAATTGGACGAAATTGGCTAATACTCAACAGAGAAGAAACTTTTGTAATAAGCACAATATAATTCTTTGCTATTGTCACACCCTCATATGATGGTATGACTGTCCGGAAGAATGAATACTCAAACCTCCATAACTCTGAATCTACAATGACCAAACACAACTGACTCTTACATAATTTATAGTTAAGACCAAGAAAACTTATCTGAATCAAAATATAGACATAATCAGTCTATGAGATATAAATATTTACTTCCAGTTCGGCAGAGATCCCCAATAAAGTGGATCCTGCCCAACAGCATATATACCAATAACTTGGTATAATTCACGATTAAACCATAATATTAAAATACTCAAAGGAGCTCTGCTCCTAACCACACCTTGAATTACCATAGTTAACTCAATATACACAACAAAACATTGCACCTAAAATGACTGCAAGTATCGCCCTATCAGCTTCAAGTATGTGACTTCGAGATATACCTTGTCGCAATAGTATCGGTAGGTAACAAATCTTGATACAGCGAACTGGGTTTTCCTGATACTAAAAAAAAAAAAAAAATCACAGAATAAGGAATGGGTCATAAAGACTCAGTGAGCAAACAACGTACCCAAAGAGTACCAGCATCACTCAATACAATATCACTAATTAATCTCATGTCTAAATTTATTTCACTTGTATGTACTTATAATTATCATACAATTACGATTCATATATTTCACATTTTTCAATATAACAACCAATTCATACAAAACAATCAAAATATACAAGCAAGCAAAGGGCCAATGAGTAACCCAGCCCTGCACAACAGTATCATCCCCTACCGGGCATTTACGCATCCACACAATAAATTAATCTCCGAACACAATCCATCTCACCGGGGTTGAGCACTCAATTTAAAAAAAAAAATTTATTAGAATCAAAATTTATCATGATTTTAAATCAGGGTATCCTAGGTGCACCTGAATTTTTAATTTTAGAAATGAAAATCATTTTCCAGAAAATGTTCACAAGTTTGCCCTTATCACTCACAATCAATGTCAAACATAGCAATCAGTATAAAACAATATAATTTAAATAAATCACTGAAATACAATCTCTACTTAGCTTTCCATATAACACGTCTATTCACATACACATATAATTGCATATAAGAATCTAGCAACCGAAGTGTACGTAATTCACTCACTAGGCTTATGAAAAAGGTTCGTCAGTCCTCTTGGTTTGTGTAGGTGTCAGGTTATCCTCAACACGATTCGAAGCTGAAAATAACAAATTCATATATTCTTTATTATGTCTATTTCATGATAAATTTTAAAATTTTAAATTCACTATATTTATCTATAATTGTATATAAATCAATTGCTACATACTTAGTTATATGCAAGTTCTTTAAGAAATTCGTTTAACCCCAACCAATCAGGTTTTCTTTCACCTATATACAAATGTCCATGAACTAAATATATCCTAATAACTTCTTATATTGTGTACGTTCCATACCTAAATTTCTAAATCATTCATTTAACATCTTATTTGGAAAATAATCAAATATCTTAGAGCAATATTAGTTATTCTAATTTATTCAAGACATTAAATTTTCTAATTTACAATACTCATCTAACTTTTATATTCCCTCAATCAATGTATAGCTAACAATATATATATATATATATATATATAAATAATTTAACATTTATAATATCTTCCCTTTTTGATTTCCTACTTTGTTTGGGACTTATTCACTAAATTACATATCAGGCTCATTATCATTCCCTTAATCACATAACATTCTCTAATCCTCTATAATCATCTTTCTAATTGTCACAACTAATACCATAAAATCTAACCACTATAATCACGTATCAATTAAATGAGTAATTGATTAATTAATGCCTGCAAACAAGGATTTCTTTGCCGCCTTCATCCCCTTATATTCATTACTACCATCTTCCATCATCATGCTACAATTACTTCCTCATTTCCACAATTACCCAACAAACAGTTTTTATTTATTATGACTTAGCTTAAACGGCAAATAATGCTACCTGTAAGGTTAGCTTTCACTTGGTCCATTGGTTTTTCTATAAAATTTTGTCAAAATTCTAAGGTTTATCAAGTATTAACTTCTGAATTCAATAACCAAACTAGATTGGAGATTTTAAAGATCTGAATTTTACTTTAATTGTGTAATAAAATTAAAGAGATTCATATTTATTTTTTTGTTCATAATCACTCCAACCTTTACTGCCGTTTACGGCTGCTCCAACCCTTGCCACCCTGTCACCCATGTAGCCAACATCCACGGCTGTTGCAGGCACTACCGGTGGTCGTGAGACGCAGCTGCTCTGCCTAGTCTGTTACAATTGCTTCGGCCTGCCTAGTTGATGCAGAGCCGCTTCCAGCCCCTGTTCAAGAAGCTGCGCCTGTGGATCATCAACTCCATTCCCGCAGCACACCTAAACTGATGGAAGCAAAACTGCCCGAATCACTTCACCTCACCAAGTCCCCCCATACCCAAGTATAAACCACAAAATTTCTATCTATCTGTCTTAGCCAACACCAAGCAATACACGACCAAAACAGAGGAGAAGATACAGCCTATTCGTCAACTATATTTGGCTGGTCGTGAAGGAAGAAAAATAGTGTGCAAAGTAAGACTTGGACATGACCAAAGTGGAAGATGCTTTAAGAGATGAATTGCTGAATTTGTGTGACTTCGTGGAGGTTCATTGGGGCTGACAACAAGAAAAAGACCACCTTGCAGAGTCGGTGGAAGAAGAATGGAGAAAGGAAGGTCGGTTGGTGGCATAGTGAGGTATAGGTATAAAAAAAAATCATTATTTTAATATGACTTAGTGGTTGTTATTTGGTTTCCCATATTATCCTATTCACACATATATATATATATATATATATATATACCATCTTAACCTAATTTGTTTAGTAAAAATTTGTATTTACGGAACCACAATAGTTTACGTATAATATTGTAAAATATACACGAACACTCAAAAATGTATATTACAGATATCGATTTATATCATGTTCAATTACATTATTATTTATTTAGTCTAGTTATTTTATAACAAAAATTTACACTATGTTTAAAACTAAACTTTACGATATTGAGTTATATCAGTTATGATAGTATTTCTGAAGAAAAGCTACCATCCTCAAATGCATGACAAACAAGATTGAATACATCCTCACGAACAATATCCTAATACTTTTAAAGAAAATAGGTTGAAACCTATCAAGGCCAGGAGCCTTATAATTTTTCTTGCCCTTCACGGCCAACCAAACTTCCTCTTTTGTAATGGGTTTATTCAAGCACTCATATTGCGAAGAAGAAAGCTTAGGATGGTAATGAAAGATCAAAGGCCGTGAATCTTCTCTAATATCACTTCGAGAGAATAAACCTTTGAAATGAGTGATAGTTATATTTTGCAGAGTAGTGGGGTCAGTCACCTAAGTACCGTTACCAACCTTTAGACATTCGTTTTTATTTCTTTTGCGGTGAGCTCTAGTAGTGGCATGGAAAAAATAGGAGCATTGAACACCCTCTTTTATCCAAGTGATTCTAGCCTTTTGCATCAAATAAGTCTCCTCTTGACACAAAATTGAATTGAACTCTGCTACCAGTCTTTTCTTAAGTCTTAGCAAGGATTTAGTTAGGCGAGATGCAATAGCCTTTTGAGCTCTGTTTAATCTAGTAAGAGTTTAGCGTTTCTTCCAAAAGATATTTCCAAAGGTCTCAAGGTTCCAAGAGGATGCAGCGGATTGAACATTAGACAAAGCATCACATACATTATCATGAACTTGAGCCTAAGCAGTTTGTACCACACCCCCAAAACTATCGGCCAAAGTCCAAGCAGCTTTAAATCTAAAAGGTTTAACCAAGGGAGGGGGAGCAAAAGCTAGTAATATTCCCCAAAATAAGGGCATGATCAGAACAAAGCCTTGGTAAATGTCAGAGAGTTGCATTTGGAAAAGTGTTACTCTAATCCAATTTGCAAACCATTTTATCCAACCGAGCTTGAATATGGCATTTCTTGTAATAGAACGCCTCCACGTAAAGAGGGACCTTTGAAGTCCATATCGACAAGCTGACAGTGATCAAGTTGATATTGAAAATTTAGACACTAATGGAGGAGGCCAATCTCCCACCTGACTTCTCTGAATGACTTAGATAATTTTTCAAATCTCTTATAATCACCTACGAAAGAGTAATCGAAGAATGGAACCTATACATATCCACCCAAAATATATGACGCAGTAAAGGGGTGGGGGATGTATAAGCAACTGTGATACACTAGCTCCCCATAGTGGCACAAGACACCTTCAAATGTATGGAGTGGGTATTTTTCTCTAAGATGCGAAAGGTAAAATTATTTCATTTCTAGACCACCAACAACCCAGCAGCAAAACTAATGGGATCATTAATTGCATGATTAGTAAACCCCAAAGATCGGACAACCTTCATAGCTTTAACCACACAAATTTTAGATTTTATAAGGATAGCAATATCCATCTTCTTAGTATGTTTTAATTCCATAAAGTTTAGCTTAAACATGGGTTAGCACAACCCCCAGTATTCCAGGCCAAAATCTGTAGGTTCATAATCAGCATGATAAAAAGAAAAAAGGAAGCCTAACATCTGAGTCCTGTTCTTGAACTTTTACTTCTTGTTGTTTGGTTGAAGGAACCATCCTCCTTACTTTCATGCCTTATATTATGGCCTCGAGGCTTTTCATCATTTAAAGTAGTCAAGGGAATTCCATTCTAGGAAGGGTTGAAAACTAGATCAATAGGCATTACACTGATGTTCGCAAAAGGCAAAGGTAGAGTGAGTTGAGAAGGGGGAGCGGGGTTTCAGGGACATGACTAGGAGAAGAAGGTGCTACCTCCATGATAGAGGGATTTACAATGATAGGGACCATCGTGGTGACCGGAGCATAAGTTCCTTGCAAACCCATTGGCCCTATTTTACTGCTTTCTGTCACACTTCTACCTTGGGGACACCCTTAATGTGGTGTCCTATTTGTCTATATTTGAAATAAATTTGGTCCGGTCCCTCATACTCCACTATTCTCTATTCACCTCTAACCCAAACTCTCGCCACCAAAGGATTCTCTAAATCAAGTTCGACACATAATATGGTAAATCGACTTTGTGTAGCTAGAACAGTTTGTCTATCTATATTGATTGGTTTTCCTATAGCTTTGTATGCTGCTGTAGCAGCATACAAAACTTCATCTATGTAACATTCCACTATGAACCCAGGGATATGAACCCATGTAACTGTTAGGAATCAGTGTGAAATATGACAATCATATGCACAACAGAATTTAAAATTTGGATTCTTTTAACCCGAAATCACCTTAGTTGAATATCGTCATTTTATGTGTGACCCCTTAGGTTCAAACTATTGATGGTAGTAGGCATGTAACTTTTACATATTTATTACTGGACCCTATCCAATTAAATTAAAACTCATTCTAATTATTTAAATTAAAACTCTTTTTAATTCACCATTTAATTAAGATTAATTAATTAATTATCTATAGATAATTAATTAATTATCAGGGTTTCCTACAAGTCAAGATTGGTGCCTAGTAGCACATGATGACTACCCATAATAGTATGAATATAGTTGTGAACCTTTTGAACCTTTCTGTTAACAGTTACCATACAATTCAATCCTTCTATTATGTAATGTTCCGATTAAATTTATTTGGGTATGAAAATAATGTCAAACCCTAAATTTAATCATATGTGTTTAATCTTAAGATTATAACTTCATTGGAAAAATTAGAAACTCATATTCTAATATCCACCCTGCTATGGCCGTAGACTTTAAGTTAAATCTTTTATAGACCACATAGGACATTATCTCTTTTCTACTAAGAGTGATAGATCCTTTATTGCACATTCACATACCTCCATATGCAAGTGATTATACCCAATTACTACTTCTTAGATGACTCATTTATAGAATCAAAAATAGTATCAAAGTATAATGACGTACATACAAGATAACTATGATGTCTCAAATCAAAGGACTATTTGTACAACTGTAACATAAGAACCACCTATTGACATGTAGAGAAACTCTATATAGGTGTTCTCAGTTGAGTCAGTTCAGTGAACTCATTCTCTAATGAGCACCTACATATCTGTCCTAGTGTCTCATACATAAGTAATTATGAGATTAGTCACCCTCAACTCTTTGAGCCAACTAGATATGTATTAATCTATCCGGATTCACTAATGCCCTACTTAGTGATCCTATGATTAGGAACATTTAAGAATTAAGCTTAAAGGAAATAAATCTCATTAGTATGATCTCATCATGATGCTTATTTCCATTACTTTAATTCTTTGGGCATATGATGGTTAATTAATAACTCTTATACATGATAATGTTTGCCACTTATATTTATTAATAATATGAATAAGATTGTACATAAAATAATATATCACAGCATCACATGTCATTGGCTTTAGGGCATAGTACTAACAGTTTGTTGCAAACTCAATAATAGTTCCCTGTAAGATGGAACTAGCTCAATATACTTATATACACATGTTACAAGGTCAAAAGTAAACCACAGTATTAGAATATGCAGAGAAGCTTTACTCCTAACAAAATATAAAATTTCCATGATTAACTCCGTGTGCAACAATAATACAAAACACTTAAAGTGATTGCAAATGTCGTCCCTTATGCTTCAAGTGTCGTCCCTTATGCTTCAAGTGTGCGATTTCTGAAATATACCTTATCACAGCAAAGTCGGCAGGTAGCAAATTCTGAATGGCCAATAGTGATTTTCTGGCTAAAAAAAAACAACAAAAGAAGGAGTGAGTCACAAAGACTCAATGAGCAAACCATGTACCCTAAGAGTACCAGCATCACACAACATATGTATCATAGCTCAATCTCATATGTAAATTTACTTATGTACGTACATAATTATAATTATTATACGATCACAATTCACGTAGTCCACAATTTCCAACTTCTCAATCAAACCATACAATAACAAACAAAGGGCTAACGAGTAACTCAGTCCCGCACAACAGTATCTTCTCCCACCGGGCATTTACGCGCCTGCACAACAAATTAATTATCCGTAAACAATCCATCCCACTAGGGCTGAGCACTCCATTTGTTTTTAAAATAAATGTCAAAATCAGAATAACTCATATCAAATGTTAAATCAAAATATCCTAAGTACACTTAGATTTTTAATTTCGAAAATAATAATAATAATAATAAATCATTCTCAGAAAATTTTATTTTATTGGCCCTTATCAACCATACTTAATATCAAGTAATTTTACTTTCAATTAAATCACTAAAATAATATACTTACGTAGTTCTCAATATAGCACATCAATTCAAATATACACCTAATTGCACATAATAATCTGGTAACCATAGGATACGTAATTCACTTACTAATTTAAAGATGAGACTCGTCATTCCGCTTATCCTGTAATGGGATAGGAATATCCTCGGCATAACTCAGAATTAAAAATCATAAATTCATAAGTCATTTAAGGTAATCATTTCATAATTAACTCTAGAATCCCTCAACTCTTCCTATTAATATATCACACATTACTTAATAACTAATTCCTCTTAACACTTTCTTGAATACTTCATAGATATTTTCAGTTATTTACTTATAATCTATTTATTAAATTTAACATTAACATCATCAATTATCATGCCTTTTTATTAAAACCCTTAATGAAATTCATGTGAATGAATTTCTATGCATAAACCAACCTTTAAGTTCTCCTAAATATTTTACTAAGTACCTACAATGCCTATTCCCCCTTAGCTCATATGTGTAAAATTATATATATCCCCTAATACGTAGTCCTCTAACTTCTCAAATTTTTCATGTTCCCATTATTGAACTAATCTAAATTTGATTTCCTAGAATTAATCAAGAATTTAAATTACACATTTCTAACATAAGTAACATTAATTATAAGTTACCCCTGTCTAGTTCATGAATTTACCATTCAAGCTTTCTATTTTTGCCCAAATTTTCGCCTAAATTTTCATTGCTACTTAACTAATTCCTAACCTAACTCATTAACCATCAAAAATTCTATTTCTACATGACAAGCAAACTAATAGACCCTTAAAGCTTCATATGGCTACCCTTTTTAAACCCATATTCAACCTATCATATGCCCATTTTTTATTTTATTTTATTTTTCCCCTCTTGCTGCCTTACCCACGGCTGCACCATAAAAGGATAACACTAGGACAAGCTAATACAGCCCCAACACAAGCTACCACTCCCAAAACAACCCACCTAATCAGTTGCCCAAAATAGGACAAGCAGCTCCTTACGGCTAACACCAATTTTTGGTAGTTAACTCAAGAGTTTTAAGAGGAAAAGAAGGGTGTTAGTTGAATACATAAGAAGGAAAGTCAATAACATAGCACTCATACAACACCACACTGCTGCCCCAAGAAACTACACGACAGAGCAAAGATGGAAACTCAGCTCACCAAGAGCTGTATTGGCTGGAGGAAAAAGGGAGAAAATTCTAAACTTTGGCCAAGCTATCTCACGGCAAGGGATGAATCACTTGCAAGGAATGGATGACTGAACTCTTAAGGCTAAAAGAAGCTTTGTGATTGCTGGAAAACAGAGGAAGAGCAAGCAAAGAAACAATTTTTGGTAGGAGCACGGTGCTGCCTAGCTTAATCGAGACGAGGACAAAGATGAATACAAACAAGTCAAGGTCAAAAAGGTGCTATTTGTGGTGCTTGTTTAATCTGGATACAAAATTATATATATATATATATATATATACAATTGGTTCTAATTCACTCACACAATTACTTCACACCTCCATACAAATTGACCAACTAGATTTCAAGTTTAAAGTTAACTGATAGGGTGGTGAAAATTAATTTACACACATGCATATTTATATACACAATTACTCTTCTATTTCGTTTATTTATTATTATTATTTCTTTGGGCTACATGTGCTGATATTTATATAAGTGTTTGTTCAGCTTAATTCTACTTTACATAAAATTCGATTCACTCACCCCAACAAGTTATGTATGAATATTCTAACACATATGTTAATTGTTGAATTATCATAGATACAATAGACATATTTGGAAAAAATTGGTTATTTTGAGATTAGAAAATTTTAATTATTTGTAATGTGTTTGTTGTGAAAAGCTCATATTGTGATATTAAACATGTTAATGGAGAAATAGCTAGGTTGAATGTTGGTTAAATTTTTTCTTATTGTATTTGCTCTATTCCTTTATTAGTAAGTAACAAATTAACAATAAAATAGAGATTTTATTATATCTGGATCGCTTTGATCTTTTATATATCATTTGATTTAGGATATTGTAACTTGCCCTAAGATATTTGTTAATACTTGTAATAAAAAATTGATGATCAGGTGCAAGTTGCAACATGTATGCAGAGGAGAAGCTGATCAATATAGTAAAAAATTTGAGAAGGCTAAAGAGAAGATAAAATAAATTAAAGATCAGTACATATGACTATAAGATAATCTATGAGCAGTTCCTTGCAGACTTACTAAAACTTTTGTGGCACTATCAGGTGAAGGTACAAACAATGTTAGTGCTATTCAATCTAATTTTTCAAGTCAAGCAGCTTCTGATGAAAAGATAGAAAAAAGAGTATTCATCACTATCAACATTTTGTAGATCAGGTACATCGATGCAGGGACTAGGTTTTTCAAGGGTAAAAATTAGGGTCCATTTTTGTACTTAATCAAGTAAAACTCTGCATTGAGTATTTTATGGTGAATTTTCTTTGTCCATTAAATTTGGCGTATGCGTGTTGTGAAATTGAATCTCGATTTTGCTTTTGCATGTGTACTTATGATGATTCTAGATTTTTCCATCAGTAAGTCCACATCATTGATATTATGCTTTCCTTTTAAAGGTTATTAGAACCAATGCCACAATCTTGGGGAATATGTTATCCTATGTAGTTTTTGTCTGTAATCTCTTTTGTTTTCTCCTTTTACCTTTGTTTGCTAATTATTAAGTAAGAAATTATGCATTTCACTTCAACTTCAACTTATTTTTTGTTATTTGATAATTAATGTTGATTGAGTTTTAGTTTTAGATTTCTTCATATACTCAAGTTGTATTTTAATAGCAATGAGATTGATATATATGTTACATGAAGGAATTAGACAACCGTTTACTTATCTTATTTAGTTATATCTTAAGTATTTTAGGTAACTAGCCTCATTGCATGTCCTTACGGGCATGTTCAAAGCTTTATTTACTTATTTTAGGTTTAACATGTGTGAGTATATTTGTTTATAATATTTTTAAGATAAAAAAACTTAGCAATTATTAAAAAATATATATTTTAAGTTGAGTTATAGTTTTCTTAAAAATTACTTAAGGTGCATACTTATGGGTTAATGATTTCTTTTAATTATTATTTAATTTGTAAAATAAAAAATGTAAACAGTTACATATATATATATGAATTAAATAAATTTAATATAAAGTAGGAGACACTAATTTTATTTTATTTAGTAGACTGTATGGTATTCATCATATTGTTTGGTTATGTTAATTCCTAGTTTATATATTTTTAACTGATATCTACTACACATATGATCCAAAATTTAAATATACACAAAATTTTGAACATGTTTACTTATAAGAAGAATCAAGATGAACCAACACATAACAAAAGAAAAAGAAGATTGAATTTGTAGAAGAGCCTAACACTCATCTAAATTAGATGGTATCTGATACGACGTAATCAACATGTACTAATGTATGAAAAAAAAAAAAAAAACCCTATACAAATGGGTTCTAACTTAGCATGGAACACAAAAAATAATTGTCGATACCGTCGAATCTTTTCGGTATCGTCAGCTGGAGATGATATAGCTGGCATACAATTATCAAAATTCATCTGTTTCGAATGAATCAAGCATGTTTCTTTCAACTTCAACCCTACACCATTGCATCAATCTACTTTTTGGCCCAATATCGCTACATGAACAATGACAGTAATATGTTTGAAACTCAAAACATCCAAGATTTTAGGCTATATTAGGTAGATCAGATAAGATATTTTTATGTTAGTCCGCGTAATCAACTATTGGAGTATGCTACTAGATATTATCAAAAAATTAAAATGGGACTTTAATTTTGTTGAAACAAGATTGCTTTAGATAGGTGATGATATGCGGATAAGATAAGAGAACAATAAATCAAAATAGAAAATTTCTAATCCTCTCATCTTTCTATGCCAACTCTTTTTTGTCAGTAAAAAATCTTCTTCTTCTTCTCTATTTTTTGTTTAGAGAAAAAAATAAAAAGTCAAAGTTATACAAATAAAAGTTTTATTTTCATAAAAAAATATAAAATATGTGACTTCATTTCACTTGCCACTAAAATATTTTTTTAAAAATTAACATTATGCAAATAACAAAATTATTATTTTTTAAAAATTTCGCCTCATGATCATTACTATAATATATATATTTTAAATATTTATGATCATATACAAATATATAGATATAATAAAAAGTAGAAGAATATTTGAAAAATGTCAAAAATTAGAATAAAATTTAAAATATATATGAATAATTGTTTATAAATTATATGATTTTCTGTTCAAAATTCATATCTTACATTTATTCCATGATGTGCCAAACAATAAAACCTTATCAACACATATGCTAATTTTTATTAATTTTTACATAATATAAGATAATATCTTATCTTAGAGCTGGACAAGTAACACTCTACATATTGTCTTTGTTTTTCTGTTTTCTTTTATCTCACTTTTTCATTTTGTACTTTTTGCGGTTGAGGTTGATCAATCATGGAGTCAGCCTTCATTGGTGGAGAAGGTGAAGGTAGGTATTTAAGAAATTTTTTCAATCTTCCAATGGAAGAGAAAATAAAATTTTTGTAGCAAGCAGGAGATCATATTTATAAGGTGGTTTTGTCAGGCTTTCGTTGTTCATGAGGAACAGAACTACAGAAATTGAACTTGGAAGATCCCTTGTATTGTATAGTTTGAGTTTTAATAATTGATATCCTATAAAATCATTTTTTCAACTCTTGGATATCAGTCTTCCCTACATAAATGAAAAGCCCATAAATTAAATGGACAATAAAGATATGAATGACAGAATTGAGTTGTTTATAAATGGGTTTCAAGCAACTATCTAGCATGAATGTCAATGATGGAATACGGTTCTTGTTAAACCTGTTTCTAAAGCTTTCATTCTCAACATCGGTGACATCTTGGAGGTAGTTTGCCTGATATTTGCAAGTCCAAGCAGGAAAAGTCATCAAAATAGTGCCTAAACTGAAATTTCAGAGAAGAAAAATCAATTGATGAATCCTTAAAGCTTATAAGCATGCCAAGTAATTTAACTTCAGTGCGACAAAGTCCACCATTTTTATCTAATCATGAATAAAATTGTGGTGCTTGTTAGAACTTCCACCTGAAGTATGCATCCAATCACATCAATTGAACTATTCTAAATGTTTGGTTTCACTAACTCTGATCAATACAGTGAACAAGATAACTACTTTCAAATTATGAGTAATACTGGGAAAACACAGAAATGAGAATTTGAAATATCATGGCATAGGAAATATATGATAATACAGTTGACTGAATACATAATAAATTACAAAAAACATTATTCACTAAGAAAATCGAGATCAGAAAGTCTTGTTTGTCTTCCCCCTCCTGTGCTGTTTTGAAAGGGCAATATCGAATTTAGGATGAGCAATCATCAACCTTACGGACAACTTCCGAAATATTTACTGACGAGGAAACAAAACATGGAGTCCCTGTTGCCTCCAATCAGTGAAGACCGGCTAAATGAATTTCCAGTAAAATCTGCATAATTCAAGGAGATAATAACCTTTTGAGTTAAAAGAACAGGACATACCTCAATGGGAAAACCAAATAACAAGAAAGTTGCTGGCACATGACAAAACAAACTTGCCACCCCAAATTAATGACCAATCAAAATGTTAAATCATTAAAAAATTTCAAGAACCTTATCCGTGGTGCTAATCTCAATTACGTAGTGTTTTCTATTTTCAAAAGAAGCATATACGCATATATATTGAATATAATAAGTATTTGATTTACTGTGAAATATACTCATACTTAAGAGACATACATACCTATGTTAAAAGAGTGAAGCTTTCCATAGGATGCTTGAAACATGGAGAGAAACTCTGCCTTTATAAGCCGTAGAAGAATCACACACCCATTTCTTTTCTTCATCTTCAACCACACTTTCTCTTCTCCATGTCTTGCTTGCTGCATCTTAATCATGGAAAGATATGTTGGTTCAAATAAACTAAAAGAGAACTACAAAGACCCAACTACAAGGGACATTTTACAGGCAGGAAGTTGGGCTATAGAAAGTAACTGGTGCACCATTGCTTTTGCAGTAATGGATTCTTCAAGTAGTTACTCATAGGTCCTTCAGCATTTTGTATGAAAGAGGGTAAATATGTTGGAAACCAGGCTTCCGCTTTTCCAGAGGGAAGGAGAGAGAGAGTTCAATTTATTAAATTGAGTATGTTATGTTCTCTTCTTCTTCTTTTTTTTTTTTTTTTTTTTTTACAGAATTGAGTGCTGTATGTTAATACCATAAAATAAAAAAACCAAGGTGAGGGAATAATATTAAGTACTAAATGTTACTGAAAACTGCAGGTCTAGTACAATTACCTGCATAGAAAATGATGATGGAAGAAGGCGAAGATAAGTACTCAAGAAGCTGGTGGAGAAGGCGAAGATAAATACTCAAGAATTTTTCAATTTCACAATGGAAGAGAAAAGGAAATTTGGGCAGTAAGCTGAGATGAGTAGGGGTTTGGTCAGGCTTTTGTTGTCTCCGAGGAACAGAAGCTGGACTTGGTAGGTCTCTTCTGCATAATAACCCTCCCAGCTCATTTGAAGAAACCCCATTTATTCCCACATTCAGGTCCTCTCTCTCCAACCCTTTATTTATTTTTATTTTTTTGTCTAGTGTGAGTTTAATATATATCCTATGAAGAACCACCTTTACAACTCTTGGATGAGAAATCTGAGTCTTGCTCTGCAGAATTGAAAAGCCTTGCCCTCAAAATCCTTGATATTATGGACAAAACCCTGAAAATGGACAGTAAAGATATGTACGAGTTGTTTGATTTTGAAGAAGGATTTCAGGCAATGCTGATGAATTACTATCCACCATGTCTCAAACCAGAGCTTGCCAATGACCTCAATTCTCACTCTGAAGCTGTTGTAGTCACCATCCTCCTCCAACTCAATGAAACAGAAGGTCTGCAGATAAGAAAGGATGAGATGCTAGTTCCTGTTAAACCCACTCCTAATGGTTAATCCTTGGCATCGGCAACATCTTGGGGTCGTTTTCCTGTAGCCACACTTCAAAACAACAATCTATTCCTTTATCTGAAATTTATATAAGAAAATTCCCATTAACAGAATAATTAGTTTGGTTTGGCAGATTGAGACAAACTGGATTGAGATATAGGGGCCAGCAGCAAACCTTATCACTCCAGAAAGACCAGCATTGTTCAAGAGAATTGGTACTGCAGACTACTTCAAGAGATACTTTTCCTGCAAACACCATGGTAAATCATACATTGAAGTCCTGAGGATTCAGAATAAAAATGGCAGAAGTACTTGATCCCTTTCCACGCTGTGAATGAAAAACATCCTCCAACTCTGAAGTAAGATCCAGGGCCCAGATTACATGTCTTTGTCGTTGGAGTCACACAAAACATCCTACAAATAACATTGGTAGCCAAGTTATTATTTCTCTTTTCTCACAGCACCTTCTATTGGCTACAAATAAAAAATAATAATAAAATAAGAAGAATCTTAGGCAAACATCCCTACTGATTTCACCACTTAATCATCTTTATATTTCAGAGCTCTAAGTTCAAGTTGTACGTCATACAAGTTCATATGATCAATGAGAAAAACCCTGACGCATATTCAAAGCACTATCCAGAGATTTCAACATTGCTGCCTGCCCTGTTAATTGCCAGAACAAGGCATCAAAATCATCAAGCAATCCAGAAGTGATCTTTTGGTTGTTGAAGCAGTTCATCAATAATCTCAGACCTCTCTTCCTACTGATGCATATGTTAACAAAGTTAACAACACATGTACTAAGTTCCCACAAGAGTGTAAGAGAAGCTAGATATTAATATTAAAATTAGAAGCATAAAATCTGAAGCAATGTTTTATATTTATCAACATTTTGATAACTCTGTCAATCATCGCGATGATGCATAGAATGGGTTTTTTTTTTTAGTAACTCTAAATTCAGTTACAATCCTTTTCACAAATAAGATTTGAAGTGCTATCCAGAGACTTCGACACCGTACCTCCGCTAAAAATTTGCTAGAACAAGGCATCAAAATCTTCTTGCAATTTCACAGCTCTTGACTTTGTCCAAAAGGGATCTTTTGTTTGCTGAAGCAGTACTTCAGTAATCTCAGAGCTCACTTGTCTACACTGGTCCATCTGTTAACAACACACGACACACATTACGATCTCAGAAGAGTGAAGCAACTAGACTGATATTATAAGTATAAAATCTGAAGCAAAATTATAAATTTATCTACATTTTGGTATCTCTCAATCATGAAATGACGCAAAGAATGGAGTGCCTTTTTTTTTTTTTTTTTTTTTTTTTTTTTTTTTTTTTCAGTGGACCAAAACAAACAAGAAATATCAACATTATACAATCTTTTTCAACTTTCCCATTGCCTTTATCATAAATCTAGCATACTGCTCCCTATTCAAAGCAATGAAATGGATTAGTGGAAAAAGTAAAATACAAATTTAAAACTCTATATACAATATTTGTTTAATGCCTTTCCCCAGTTTCAGGTCCTGCAACTGGACCACTACTCTGCAACAGTGTGAACACAAGAAAGAAGACGAAAAATAGAACATAGATCTGTGTTAAATAAAATTGAATAAGGTAAAAGATTGTGGGCTTGATCGAACACCTATAAGCTTTATTTATAGTAAATAATAAAACATATACTTCCATATCTAAGTAATGTAGGACTACACAATATAATTATATTATATTCTTAATGCTCCATCTCAAGTTGAAACATATAATGCTCAATCTTATACAAATAGAACCCAATTATCAATTTCAACACATCCCTTCACTTACAACAACATAACAATAGTATGTCAAGCTTCAATATGTTTGATGAACATACTAGTACCTATGAACAGTACTCATGTTCGCTGGAAAGAAGCATAGTAAGATTTGTCGAAAAAGTAAAAAGAACACTACTAGAAAGTGACACAGCAGGATAAACAGAGTACTGAAAGTTCATGAAAGTACTGTTGAACCGTTAAGCTCTTTGAGCTGTCAAATCCTAAATAGGCTTGAAAAGAAAAGGGGTCAAGCCGTCTTTTAGACAAAATAGATAATTATGGATAGAAAAAAAAGAAATAATTAGGCTTGAATGAAGGAAATAACTAAGCTTAATGATAGCTGATTGGAAAGCCCTTTTTTTTTTTTTCTTTATCTTCATGTGGCAATTAAAGAAAAGAAAGAGAAGATTAGGGTTCTTTTAAAAATCAGGCCAAGGTCAAGCTTGGGTTCCAAACCCACTTTGATACCATGTTAAATAAAATAAAATAAGAAAAAGGATTGTGGACATGATTAATATCAAAGCCTACACCTATAAGCTTTATTTATAGTTAACAATAAATATAGACTTCCACATATAAGCAATGTGGGAACTACACAATATAATAATATTATATTCCTAATACTCTGCAACAAAGCTACCAAAAGTTGTATTTATCAAAGAATGGATTTTTTTATGCCCACCACGAGTTTACAAGCCTTTATATAGGCTGTATTCAAGCAACTTTTTTAACCAACCCTGGCTCGGAAAGCTAATCCTATCTAATCCCACCAATACCTATCATATCTCTATAGTTAATTACCCATAAAAATAGCAAAAGGAAAAAAGATCCTCAAGTGTACCACAATTTTTTTCATATTATAAGATTTTAAGAACTACCAACAGATATCAACATCGTCCACAAACTGAAATTTTCCTAATGGATCATAATCCTTTTGATGTAATAAGATTTGAAACACACCAAAAATAGCTGCTTAGAAGTCGTCAAAATTTCCAGACTAGTCTGGAAAAGCAGACAAGAAGAACAATCAATTGATCAAATCCTTAAACTTTAAGTATAACAAACAATTGAACTTCTAATTAGTCGGACAATATGCAATTATAACCTAATCATGACCTATATTGTGGGTGCTAGAACAACGTGCCAAAAGGAAAAAATAACGAGACATATTGATCCCCAAAAAAGAAATCAGAAGCACCTAATATCAAAGTTGGAAGAGACTGAGACACTAAAGTTACTTCAGAAATCTAGGAGAAGTTGATGATAAAGGCAACGGAAATATATGATATTACAGTTGACAGGAAACATGGTAAATTACAAAAATATTAATGAGTAACAAAATCAAGATTAGAAGGTCCTTTTGGCTCTCCGCATCCTGTAATGTTTTGAAAAGACAATATAAAATTTATGATATGCGTAATCATTAACCTCATTGACAGCTTCCTTGCCATCCTTGTTAACAACACATTAAGATCTCAGAAGACTGAAGGAGAAGCAACTAGCGAAGAGATTACAAGCATAAAATCATGCAGCAAAGTTTTAAATTTATCAACATTTTGGCAACTCTGCCAATCATCGCAATAATGATACAGAAAATGGAGTTTCTTAACAACATTGTAAAATATTTTTCAACACTGCCAGTGCCTTTATCATCAAATCTAGCAAACTTTCACTCTCCAAAGCAATGTAATTGATTAATGGGAAAAAAAAATTCAAAACTCTAAAACATAGCAAAAGGAAAAAAATTACCATTAATCATATAAAGAGAAGCATCATGCACCCATTTCTTTTCTTCAGCTTCTCCTCTTCAACCACGCTTTCTCATCTCCATGTCTTGCATGCTGCATCTTAATCATTGAAAGAGATGTTGGTACAAATAAACTACAAAGAGCCCAAGTACAAAAGGATTTTATAGGCAGGAAGTTGGGATATAAATGGTCAGTGAGTTGTGTGTCATTGCTTTTGAACTGCTTTTGAAGTTGTGTATTCTTTGATTAAGTAATAATGCATAGGTCCTAAACCATTTTGTATGAAGGAAATCTTAGGAAATAAAGAGGCTAAATTTTTGGCAAACGGGTTTCCTCTTGTCCCAAGGAAGGGCGAGTTCAATTAATTCAATTGAGTGTTCCATAAAGAAGAGAAACCAGGCTGTGGTAATAATATTTAGTACTAAATGGTACAGAAAAATGAAAGTCTAGTTCAACTACCTGATAAAGAATGATGATGATGATTGAAGAAATTTGTGGAGCTGTAACTCGTAATAATATTGTCAGCAACGCAAATAACTCGAATGTGAGCTATATTTCGCCAAATTTCCACTTTCTTTACATGGATACCTTCTTCAAGCAAATGACATTCTGTGATGGTGAGTTTGATTAAAGAAGCAGACAACTTTTATTCTGCCAAATTTCCACTTTCGTCCAGAATGGATCTTTTGGTTGCTGAAGCAATTCTTTAGTAATCTCAGACCTCGCTTTCTATTGGTCTATCTGTTACAACACACTTACACACATTAAGATCCCAGACAAAGATTAAGAACAAGCGACTAGCAAGATATCATAAGCATAAAATCTGAAGCAAAACTTTAAATTTATCAACATTTTAGTTACTGTCAATCATGAAAATGATGCAAAGAATAAAATTTTTCATATTGTAACATTTGAAGAACTACCAATGTCAATAGCAAAAGGAAAAAGATCCTCTATAAAGTCTACCACAACCTTTTCATATTTTAAGATTTGAAGGAAAGAAAAAAAAAAAAGAACTACCTCATCATTGTCCTCAAACTGAAATTTTCCCAGTCAAAGGACCATAATCCTTTTGATGCAATAAGATTTGAAGCTTTCCACAGGATGGTTGAAACATGGAGAGGAACTATGCCTGTATAATCCAAAGATGCATCATACACCCATTTCTTTTCTTCCTCTTATTCTCCTCTTTAGCCAATCTTTCTCTTCTCCATGTCTTGCTTGCTGCATCTTAATCATTGAAAGAGATGTTGGAACAAATAAACTAAAAGAAAAGCTACAATGAGCCCAACTAAGAGGTGCATTGTACAGGCGAGAAGTCGGGACATAGATGGTCAGTAAGTGGTGTATCATTACTTTTGAACTGCTTTCGAAGTCAGGTATGCTTAAGTAGTAATACACACTTCGATGAACATTTTGTGTGAAAGATTTCTAAGCAAAGATGGTAAACATTTTAGAAATCAGATTTTTGTTTTCCAGGGGGAGGGAAATAGCGAGTTCAAATTATTAAATTATGTGTTACATTTCTTTTGGGCCAGAACTGAATGCTTCTATGTTAACACTACTAAAAAGAAAAAAGAAACCAGGCAAGTGAGGTAATAATAGTTAGTAATAAACTGTACTGAAAATTGCAAGTCTAGTACAATTACCTGCAAAGAAATTGATAAGGATGGAAGAATCTTGTGGAGTTGAAGCTCATGTAATGATTTTGTCAGCAATGCAAATAACCGGAATGTGAGCAATCTTTGGCCAAATTTCCACTTTCTTCATATGGATACCTTCTTCAAGCAAATGACATTCTTTGATGGTGAGTTTGATTACAGAAGCAGGCAACCTTTCTTCCGTCAATGACACCAACCTGGGGCAATTTTCAATTATCAAATTTTTCGAGAGAGACTAGGTTTTGCATCCCCTTGTCGTCTAATTTTTGGAGACTTGAAAATTGTGTCAGAGACAGATATGAGAGAGAAGTAGGCAGCAAGCCTTCCTCCGGGAAGGATTCCACGCTTTCATACTTACCCTCAATATGAAGTTTGGAGAGAGAAGCAGGCAAATGCCATTCCATCCGGTGATCAACAATGTTTGTCACAATTTATGATCTCAAGTGAACTCAAATTAGAGGGCAAACCTCCATTCAGGAAAACACTCAATTTCAGGGCAATCATCTATTCTCAGAGATTTTAACTTTGGGAGAAGGGAACGCATCTCATTTGGCAGAGACTTCAAATTGTAGCAGCCGGAGACACTTAAATGAGTCAAGCAGGGCGCAGGCAATCCTTCTTCGGGGAAGGATATAAAATTCGGACAGTCTTTAATGAAGATTTCATCTAGTTGTCGAAGAGGAGCTTCAGAAATTGACAAAGAAGCAAAACTTTCACATCCTTCAATACGGAGAGTCTTAAGATTGGAGAAGGCATCTATTCCCAAAGACGTCAATGAATCGCAGCTTTCAGTAATTTTCAGTGACTCCAGTGACACATTGCGGTACTGCTGATGATGCATCGTAGAAGGGAATTCAAATTTCTCACACTGGGATATTTCCAGTGCTTTCAATGAAGCGGGTAGACAACCTCCAGGAAATGATATGGCAAAGGAACAAGAAGATGATGCTCAGTTTCTCAAGACAGGTAGTAAAATCGTTGTTGTAAATGGCCATGGCTTCAAACACCGACTTCACAAGGACAGATCCTCCTATATTGAGTGATCGCACCGACCGTGGAAGTTCCTCCTGTTCCGGATGCTGCGACAATTTAAGACTTTCACAGCTTTCAATCCCTAAGAGCTTAATTGCCGGAGACCTTGGGAGAGAAGAGACGAGATTTGGACATTCTCCAATATAAAGATATTCCAGAGGAGGAAGGTGATTGGGCAAATCACTGATTAATCTGGGACAATTTCTTAAATGAAGAGTTCTGAGACGAGGAAATACATCACCTTGGACTCCTTCGAACGATGACCATTCTTCCCAAACGGGCATATCAGAGAAAGACAAATCTTCCAGGGATGGAAACAGTGTTGTCAAAGATGAATTGTCGTCATTCTTGTAAAAGTCTTGTCCGATAGTTACCAGTCCACCGAGTCCTCTGATATAGAGGCGTTTAAGAGAGGGTACTCGGCCAAGTGATGGTAGCAAACAACAATAATTACAACGATCAAGCTTTAGTTGAGTCATATTATGGTACGAAGCGTGTCCCAACCAATCTGAAAATGTTGTGCCCCTGTAGCCTCTAATATAAAGACTATGACAAGTCTGTGTGAGGCTGTAGCTGGTCAAGTATATCTCTTTCACGCTGTGAATCATCTATATCAGTATCAGAGCCCCAACGCAAATCTAACAGTTCAATGTACTTCTTATCCTTCAGCCTGGCCTTCGAAGCATCCTTGGCATTCACAACATACTCTAAGTTTTCAATGTTAAGCGATCCCCGAAGATTTGGAAGTTTTCCCAATTCGTCAATCCTGGCATTCTCTTTTTTCTTCCCAACAGAAAAATGATTTAGGAATTGTAGACTATTTAATTCACTCATTCCTTTTGGCATTTCTTTTATGCCAGTATGTACCATATCAAGATGTCTCAAGTTGATTAGATTTGGCATAGCACTGGGCAGCATGGTCAGACTCTTACAGAGTGATTAGCTTCAGTGTTTGCAAATTATAGAGATCACATACAGATTCAGGCAACTCTTTTATTTTTGAGGCAGAGAGATCCAAGTAACGTAGATGGATCAGTTTCCCTAATCGAATCGGGCAATATTTCAAAATCACCACCGGACAATGACAATACCCTTAAATACTCAAGCTTTGGCAAAAGAACATCGAGCCACTTTTCTAAATGCATTGATCCGTAAAGGGCAAAATTTTGTTGTAGTGAAATTTTTTCTGATAGAAGAAGAGTGCGTAATGTACTTAACTTCGCAAAAGCTCTCCAAGTCTTTCAAAACAGGATATTTTTTATTATAAAGCATGTAACGTGTTTTTTTGGTAACTTGCTGTGCATCTTTACCTTCTGACATAAAACAAAATTCTCCAGCTACATATGTAGCTAGGTCATGTACCAGGTCATGCATGACAAATCTGCGCGAATAGTTATTTGATTGTTGGAAAAATGATCTAGAAGCCAAGTCGTGGAAGTACTCGGAGCCTACATCTTCCAATCTCTTTTCTCTCTTTGATGGTTGCAAATAATTTTCGGCCATCCACAATAAAATTAAGTGCTTCTCATGGAATTCATAATCCTTGGGAAATATAGAACAATACATAAAGCATCTTTTAAGATTTGGAGGAAGATAGTGATAGCTTATTCTCAAAGCTGGAATAATGTCGCTTTTAGGAAGATCCCATATGTCGCTCTTTAAAATACTATTCCACTCTTCTACGTCAGATTTTGATCTCAGAAGTCCTCCAAGTGTTTTTGCAGCCAAAGGCAATCCACCACACTTCTTGACAATTTCTCTGCCAATTATTTCCAGATCCGGATACGCATTAAAATCTTTTAAACAAAAGGCATGCTTTGCAAATAACGACCAACAATCATCTTCAGACAAGTGCTCAAGATGATAGATTAGCCTAGTTTGCATGAGTAAAGCAACATTTTCATTGCGAGTTGTTACAATGATCTTACTCCCTTCAGCTCCATAATTAAAAGGCCTTTTTAAAAACTCCCAATGATCATAGCTCTCGTTCCAAACATCGTCTAAAACAATCAGAAACTTCTTTCCTATCAGACTCTCTTGCAAATCAAGTTGAATCACATTTAAGTCTTTAGTGTCAAATCTGCAGTTCGTGACAGCCTCCAATACAGTCTTTGTAACTTTCAGAACATCCAGTTCTTCAGAAACACAAACCCATGCTTTGAGATCGAACCTCTGCTTCACCTTGTCATCATCATAAGCCAATTGGGCTAATGTAGTTTTTCCAATCCCACCCATTCCCACAACGGGAATGACAGATATCTTTTCTCCACTTTCATCATCTGATAGCAACAAGTTGACTATGGCCTCTTTATCTTGTTCCCTACCAACTACATCCGATGCTTCTACCAGAGAAGTTGAAGGGATTCTATCTGACAATTTCTTCCCAACACCCTCTTCAAGTTTGAGAACATCTTTGTCCTTTCCAATTAATTCGATTAGATCAATGACATGCTCTGTTCTTGATGCCAAGTCTCGGTCATATGAACTAAAATAAGCGGAGAAAAAGTTTTTTGGTACCTTTTTTGCTGCAGTCTTAGCATTGGTTTCAATTTCGTCGAGAAGATCATCTGCCTGGTAGACAGCGTCGTTGAGTTCATCGAGCCACGCCTTCACAGCAGGGTCCCGGATTTGCTTTTTCTCAGCGTCGTTGAGAACTGGATTAACAGCAAGCAGAGCTGTCTTCAATCTACTCAGCAATTTGTCATCAAGTTTCTTCTTCCCTTTCAAGAAGTTGACAACCTCAGGTTTGGCCATTCTCTGAAACAAGACAGCAAGAACAGAAGACAGAACAGCTCCTCCAACAACTTCAGCGGCCATGGTTTTTCCAGTAAATGAAATCAAAGGTTACTTCCTGAATGTGTATGGCTTCACAAGACTTCAATTTTGAGGAATTAAAGCCAATAATTGAATAGTAATTCAGTGCACTCTGTAATGTAAAGGCTTTTCTTTGAAAAATAAGAAAGTTGAAATTGCAGTCACCTTGTTGGCAGGTGGTAACACTGAACATTTTTTAATAATTGAGAAGTTTCAAGAAACTGTACTACAATTACTTTTACTTGGAATAAGAAAAATAAAAAATTAATGTAAAGGCTTGTTGACATTGCAGTCACCTTGTCGGTCGGTAGTGAGTGGTGACAGTAAACATACTTTAATAATGTAAGAAAATTCCGAGAAACTGTACCCAAATTTTGGTTTAATTCTTGTCTTTTTCTTTTTCATTCTTTTTTTTTACATAGAGTGAAGTGATGAATCTATTTTTTTTTTTATGGTACAATATAGAATATATTCAAATTTCAACTAATTAGTCAATACTTATAGTTTGGATGTCTTGATTTGTGTCTTTTGATTAAAAATCGCCAATTTACAAAAGTTGAAAATATATATAATACTTTTTTTTTGGAGGGGTGTTAAAACTATGAGATTCAGTAATGGTGTTTTGGCAACATAATGGATGAAAATGCTTGGCTGCTGTTGTCTTTTAAAATTAAGAAGTTTTTTGCTAATGATGACTGAAAAACTGTTACTGCTACAGATAATAATAATCATTATTATTTTTTGGTTGAGTGAGATAATATATTCTTTCAAACTTTGTCAATGCAATGCAATTATTCTTGCTTGCTCCAATAAACTTCTCCTATTTAAAATTGTCCTTACCCCACTGTAGAATAGCTATTGAAAATAAAGTTTTTTTCCTTTGTTTTTGGTGATAATCTGTTTTTGCCTTTAATGTTTCCTTATAATTTCTTGGTAATATGTTATCTTAGTTATTTTCTTGGTAATGGGCGTAAATGGTATTAGTCGAGCCGAGATTTGATAAGAAAATATAAAAATAAACCAGTGTTTGATAAAGTTTTATTGACATGACCATTTTGCAGTAAAACTGTTAACATAACATCTATGGTGAGGTCTTGATAATATTTAATTTATATGGAATTAGTGTTTTGAAATTGTATGTTTTGATCCAAAATTATTTGTATGCTCTATTTTTACAGAAATGAAAATAAAAAAAATGTTACTTGAACGAGTTAGACTATCTGACTAAAATAATAAGTAAAACAATAAATATGTTAGTTTTGGAATTGGGATGAAAATATTTATTTATTGTTGTTCGGGTAAAAATAGAGATTCTTCAGTGATCTTTTGGAAGTGGGATGGAAATACTTGCTAGTTAAGTTAGATCTTGGGTGCATATGGAGGTACAATCATTGAATGAAAATGCTTGACAACTTCCTGTGTGTTTACAGAAAACAAAAAAAGAGTGTTAAACCGTAGTAAAGGAGATGATTCATTTTCTGCTTTATCCTCAAAAGGCAAACTGCTTGACAAGTTTGTGAATGTTGCAATATTTGTGTATAAGAAAATATAAAAAAAACCAGTGTTTGATAAAGTTTTATTGACATGACAAATTGTCCGTCATGGCATGACTGGGGCCTTCAAGCAGTGGAGGCTCCCCACGTTTCAAAGTGCCATCAAAAAACAAAAATAATGCACACTACCAACCGATCGCACCGCATAAAATTGGTCAAGTTTTCACACCTTTTATCGGCCTTCAATTTTTGTTTTCTTTAATCTTATTTTGTTTCATGAGAAGTTGTATAATATAACTTAAAACTCTTGAAGATTTGTTGCTGTCGATTAGTCATGGAGTCAGCCTTCATTGATGGAGAAAGTGAAGGTAGGTATTCAAGAATTTTTCAATCTTCCAATCGAAGAGAAACTAAAATTTTGGTAGCAAGCATGAGATTATATGATAGGGTTTGGTCAGGCTTGTGTTGTATAGTGTGAGTTTAATCACGGATATCCTATAAAATCACTTTTCCAACTCTTGGATGTAGAGATATATCAAGTGAACAAGATAATTACTTTCAAATTATAAGTAAATTGAGACAACACAAAAATGAGAATTTGAAAATCATTGTAATGGAAGTATATGATAATACAGTTGATTGGATACATAATAAATTACAAAAACATGAATGAGTAACAAAATCAAGATTAGAAAGTCTTGTTGTTGGCCTTCCCCCTCCTATACTGTTTTGAAAAAAATATATATATCAAATTTAGGACGTGTAATCACCAACTTTACTTACAGCTTAAATGTCATCCTTGTGTTCCATTATTTCAAATTTATGTATACTGACAAGGAAAGGAGTCCAAGTTACGACATTCTTTAAAAAATAAAAAATAAAAAATTATTTCCCTCTTACATCAGTTTTTTTTTTTTTTTTTTTTTTAAATAAGAGGGTAAACATTTTGGTTATAAGGTTTTTGATTTTCCAGGGAGAGAGAAACACAGAGTTCAATTTATTAAATTGAATGTTACATGTTTCTTTTTATGTTAAAATTTAGTGTTCCATGTTAATTCTATAAAAATAAAAGGAAACCAAGCAAGTTAGATAATAATATTTAGTAGTAATTGGTACTGAAATTAGAGAGCCTAGTACAATTACCTACATAGAAAAGGATGTTGAAGCTTGTGGAGTTGCAGGTCATGTAATAATTTTGTTCGCAACACAAATAACCCAAATATGAGCAATTTTTGGCCAAATTTCCACTTTCTTCATATGGAATACTTTCTTCAAGAAAATGACATTCTTTGATGGTGATGAATATTTTTTTAGTTTTCAAACTATTTAGCAAGTCAATATTTTTAGTTTGGATATCTTGGTTTTGTGTCTTTTTTGGATTAAAAAGGATGAATATTTACAAAAGTTGATTAATTAATTGTTTTTTGGGTAAAAATAGAGCTTCAACAATGGTCTCATGGAAGTGGGATGAAAAGGGTTGGCCAGTTCTTGAATGTTCACTGGAAAAATTTTCTTTCTAATAGTAAAACTTGCTGTGGTTCAAGGTTCAACTAGTGAATGAAAATACTTGGCAAGTTCATGAATATTTACAGGAAAGACTTCAAATTGGAATGAAGTAGGAGATTCATTGTCTATTTTACCGACTAAATTTTTTCCTGAATTTTTACAATACTTTCCATTAAGTTGATTGGATCTTGGATGCATACACGGAGATTCAAGATTTAACTAGCAAACGAAGATGCTTAGCAAGCTCGTAAATATTAACAAATGAAGTAGATGATTCATTGTCAATCTTACCGAACATAGTGAATTCTATCCCCAACTTTTACTATACTTTTGAAGAAAAATTAAAAATATTAGAAAGAAAAGAAAGAAAGAAAGTACATAAGGCCATGTTAGACACAGTTTTGTTGAGAAGACTATCACTCGACAAATTGTGCACTGTGGCCTTCAAGTGATGGAGGCTCCACACATTTCAAAAAGCCATCAAAAACAAAAATAATACTTTGCCAACTGAAATTGATCGAGTTTTCATACCTTTTATCATCCACAAGTGAATAACGTGCAGTCTGGGCTGTAAAGGCTTATCTTTGAAATTGCTGTCACCTTGTCTCTTTTTTTTTTTTGGGTTGTGACAGTGAACATACTTTAATAATTGATGTTGATTGAGTTTTGATCGAAATTAAATGTTTTAATTAACTTAGTTTTTTTGTTATTTGATAATTGATGTTGATTAAATTTTGATTTTAAATTTCTTTGTATGCTCTATTTTAATAGCAATGAGAATAAAAAACATGTGACATGAGCGAGTTAAACAATCTTTTATTTATTAAAATTTTTTAATATATGATTCTAAGTATTATACATAATAAGTAAAACAATACTTTCTGTTTATAATTAAAGAAAAACCATATTGGCAGTTTGAAATTGTCACCCAACCAAAAAAAACTAAAATTAATTTTATTTTTTAACTTCTGGGTAAGATGGCATGGTCATCATATTGTTTGGTTATGTTAATTCTTAGTTTATATATTTTTAACTAATATATAAACTAGTGAGTGATGACGTTTGGCAAGTTCATGAATGTGTTGCCGACCAAAAAGTAAATCTTTTCTTGGATTTTTACAATACTTTAGAAAAAGAAAAGAAAAGAAAGAAAAGAAAGGAAGAAAGTGTACAAGATCAATAATGTTTGATAAAGTTTTATTGAGAAGACATTGACTTGATAAATTGTGCAACGTGGCCGTCAAGTAGTGGGGGCTCCACACATTTCAAAATGCCATCAAAAACAAAAAATAATTCACTACTTAAAGTTGGTCAAGTTTTCACACCTTTTATCATGGACAAAAGTATGGTATTAGGTAAAGCAAGCCTTCCAAAACCATGTTATCCAAGTTGTTTTCCCAAGACTTTAAGGACAAGGAGCTGGACAAGTTGCACTCTATGGAGTCAGTCTTCATTGGTGGAGAAGGTGAAGGAAGGTGTTCAACAATTTTTCAATCTTCCAATCGAAGAGAAAATAAAATTTTGGTAGCAAGCATGAAATCATATGATAAGAATTGGTCATGCTGCTTTTTTGTTGTATAGCTTGAGTTTAATCACTGATGTCCTATAGAATGAAAATTTGAAGATCATAGTAATGGAAAATATTTAATAAGACATTTGACTAGTTGGCAGGGTACATAATAAATTCATATCTAATTTAGGATGTGTAATCAGTAAATTAACAACTTCCATGTCATCCTTGTGTCCCATGATTTTCAAATTCATGTGTACTGTTTAAATAAAAATATTCCCTGTTACCTCCGGTGATGAATACCGGCCACAAAATTCAGTGAATTCTTCTTAATACAAGGGGATTTTAAAAATGAAATAAAAACACACTTGGAGACAAGCACAGAATGTAGAATTGACATACTTTGACATAACATAGATTATTAAGTAGATAATATACAAAGTTATGATTTGAGCCGAAGCTCATTCCAAGAGTATGGAATTCCATGAAGGTGCCACCAATGACTGCAGTCTGGACTTTCATGCAAGCAAACATTTACTTCATCCAAAAAAATAAAAAATAAAATTAAGTTTTAGAAAATGTCATGTATATGGCCCTCACCAAAACTGTTCTAAGCAACAAAAAAAAAAAAATGTCATGTTCACATCTATCAAGTATGACCGGCCTAGTGTTCAAGAATCAAATCAAGATGAGCATAGTTGTCATGGTGAAACAAAGGGGAAAGAAAGAAAAAAAGAACAAAATTCTGAGCAGGCAATTTATATTTTTAAAATTTAAAGTTGTCAGTCGATGAGCATGATTTACTGAGAACGAAAAATGTTTATAAAACCAGCTAAGCGTTTTTCAGCTTGGATAGAAAGCTAAGACTTAGGCATTGAGTAGCTTTGTGATGCAATTCTAAACCAGAATAAATATTCAATCAATGGCCAGTACTATTTCATATACTTAGTCAATGTAATATAAATGTTGTTATGGATGCAAGTAACCTACCAAGTGGAGGTCTACAAAATTGGTGGACAAAGAACTAAGGAAATTGTGTAAAGCAAGGGAAATAAGTAGTAAAATAATTATGATTATTTTTTAATAAAAGTTCTAAATGAAGACTCATAGTCCAAGATATCATACAATTTTGAACCCTATTGGACAGATGTGATCAAATATGATGTTGATAGAAGAGAGAGTTCTCCTCAAGAGGTTCTTCTACATCTCCCTGTTGGCTTCTATTGTTCTAAAGCACGTGTGAAGGGTTAATACATATGTAGTAAGAACAAATGGTTAGATTTGGTGAAGCAACTATGAAATAAAACCATGAATATAATGCTCTTAGGGGGGGACTAAACTCAAATACTATAAAGACAAAATGGTAGTATTTACTACCAAAATGATACTTGTTTAAGCCTGAAATTATCTTGTTAAATAGGCCATTCAGCCTCTATTCAATAAATTATCAAAGTATAGCACAACAATAACACTATTTCTTTTAAGTACCACTTATCTATGTCTTGTTTACCTTTAAAGAGAGTGCAATAGGTGAAAACATATTAATGAATAAAACCAAATAGTTTTCAGAAGCAAAAATTCTTTCACAATTTTACACATAGAGAATGAAATAGAAGATCATGAAAATACATATCAAATATGTTGAAGCAGTTAATCAGGGAAGCTTTTAATGCATCATAAGAAACTACAAATTCAATAGCATGAATCCTCAAGCTACTTGCATGATACTATGCAATATAATTTATGACCTTCAATACTCAATGCCATCTTCAAAACCATTATTGCTTTCACAAAATAGCCATCATGTTAGTGTGCCAGAATAATAATGCAACAAAACAACATATAAATGTGAGCAAGTCAATATTTTTAGTTTTTGGATATCTTGGTTTTGCTATCTTTTTTGGATTAAAAAAGGGTGAATTTGCAAAAGTTGATTTATTTATTGTTTTTTGGGTAAAAATAGAGATTGAGCAATGGTCTTTTGAAAGTAGTATGAAAATGCTTGATCAGTTCCTGAATGTTTACAAGGAAGAATTTTTTTCTAAACATAAAACTTGCTCATTAAGTTGGATCTTGTTTCTTGGCAAGTTCGTGAATGTTTACTGACCAAAAAGTAAATCTTTTGGATTTTTACAATACTTTAAAAAAAAAAAGGAAAAAAGGAAAAGAAAGAAAGAAAGTGTAGTTTCTACAACAATGTTTGATAAAGTTTATTGACAAGACTTTGACTTGACAAATTGTGCATTGTGATTTCAAGTAGGGAAGGCTCCACGCATTTCAAAACGCCATCAAAAACAAAAATAATTCACTACTTAAAATTGGTCAAGTTTTCACACCTTTTATCATGGAGACACACTATGGTATTACTGAATTAGGTAAAGCAAGCCTTCCAAGACCCTCTTATATGAGTTATTTTCCCAAGACTTTAAGGACTTGGAGCAGGACAAGTTGCACTCTACATACTACAGATAGCCTTCATTTTTCTGTTTTCTTTTATCTCACTGTTTTATTTGTTTTATGAGAAGTTCTATAATATAACTTAAAACTCATGAAGATTTGTTGCAGTTGATCAATCAAGGAGTCAGCCTTCATTGGTGGAGAAGGTGAAGGTAGGTGTTCAAGAATTTTTCAATTTTCGAATGGAAGAGAAAATAAAATTTTGGTAGGAAGCATGAGATCAAATGATGGGGTTTGGTCAGGCTTTTGAGTTCGATCACTGATATCATATAAAATTACCTTTTCAACTCTTGGATGTATAGATATATCTGAGATTACCCTGCAGAAATGAGAAGCCAACTCAATGACATATATAAGTATCAATACTAGTTAGTTTCTCCAGCAAAACATACAAATTAAACGAACAGAATATTAAGAACTAGAAACATTTTCTCAAAAACTGCCAGTAGTTCATTAGAGTTCAAACACCAATTTTACATCAAATCAGAGAAACTACTTAGAAATTCAAAGATGTAGCAGGGATCAATGGAAAAAAGTGAAGCAAATTCAAAATTCTAACAATAGAGTCAATCATTTTCACAAAATAAGATTTGAAGAACTATCTAGAGATTTTGAAAATGTACCTCCCCTGCAAATTTTCCAGAACAAACCATCAAAAACTCCATGCAACTTCACAACTTCTCCATAGCCAATCCAGAAGGGATCTTATGGTTGTTGAAGCAAACCTTCAACAATCTCACCCTTCACTTCCTACTGGTCCATCTGTTAACAATGATAACAACAGGCACTAAGATCCCAGTAGACTTGAAGAGAAGCAAAATTTTAAATTATCAACATTTTTGTAACCCTGTCAATCATCGCAATGATGCATAGAAATTATATTTTTTCTGTTGACAAGAAATATCAAAATAAAAAAAAAATAAAAATTCAGTTGACAAGAAACCAACAAGCATTATAATGGATTAATGGAAGAAAAACAAAACAAATTTAGGATGTTCAATCATTACCCATATTGACAGCTTACCTCCTCGTTTTCTGAATCGTGTGTATTGACAAGGAGTCCCTACCTTTCAATTCAATAATTTTGCTTATTTGAAAAAGATACATGTGTCAAGACCCTTAGTGGTCCCCCCTCCGCTCCCCGAGGTCCAAGGTTCAAGCCCTAGCCTCCCCCTTAATAAAAAAAAGAAAAAAGAAGAGAAAGATACATGTATATGTAAACAGAATTCTATTGAGCAAATATAAGATTAACTATGAAATATACACATAATTGGAGACAAACTTACTGATGAGTGAAGTTTTCAATAGTATCATTCAAACATGGAGGAACTCTGCCTTCATAATCAACATACGCATCATGTACCCATTTCATTTCTTCTTCTTTTTCTTCTCCAGTCATGCTTTCTCTTCATCATGTCTTGTTTTCAGCATCTTAATCATTCAAACAGATGTTGGTACTAATATACTAAAGGAAAACTACAAACACCCCAAGTTGGAGGGGAATTTTATGGAAGTTGGGATATAGATGATTGGTGTGTCATTGATTTTGAAGTCGGGAATTCTTTAGGTAGTAAAGCATAGGGCCTTTATCATTTTTAATGAAAGATATCTAAGGAAATAAAGTGTAGGCCTAGAAATGAGCTGAGTAGAAAAGAGTATTTGGATACTCGAGCTTGGTTCGAATAAAAAATCGAATTCGAATTCAAGCTCGAGCTTGAAAACGAGCCTCATTTCAAACTCGAGTACTTGAGTTCGGCTCGACTACTCAGTAAGAATTGCAAAAAACCTGTAAATATTATTTATATATATATATATATATTAAATCACAAATTTTTTCCATCAAAATTTGAATTCATAGCAAATCACACATACCAAATTCATAATCCAAAACACAAATAAAAATATCTTAATCCTACCATTCGAACTCCAAAAAAAAAAAAAAAACTTGCTAAAATTCAGCAATTTTAGTACAAGAACTGGTAATGGGTGAGATGTGACTTGTGTGAGAAAGATGATAAGAATCAAGTGGGAATAAGAGAAAAAATTTACAATGATAAAAGAATCTCTGAGATATAGGCTTTGAACTCCTTTTGTTGATAATAAACTTAGTCTCATAGAGTGAAACTGAAAGAGGAGGTCAGGAGACTAAGGTGAGAAAAGATAATGAAAGAATTGAGAAGATTGTGGAAACTTTTAGGATTTAAAGTGGTCGAGCATTTTGTTTTAGTTTTTAAAAAATATATAATTATTTTAATATTTAATATCTTTATATATAAAATTAATTTTTTTAAAATTAATAAAAATTAATCGAGCTACTTATTGAGCTTTCGAGTAGAGTACCTATATTTTGAAACTCGCTCGAATTGTTAAATGAGCTTAAAACTAAATTCGAATTCGGCTTGTTTTGATTTGAATAAAGTACGAACCGAGTATTTATCTAACTGAATCCGAATCGATCTTTGAACAACTCTATTCTTTTCCAACCTTAATAAAGAGTGTAAGCATTTTGGAAATCAGCTTTTGCTTTTGCAGAGTGAGGGAGAGAGAGTTCAATTTATTAAAAATGGAGTGTTCTATATGTGTGTGTGTCTTCTTTTTTTACCAAAATAAGTGTGTTTAATTGGTACTGAAACTACAACGAGCCCAAATAGGAAGGGTATGCTATAGATAAGAATTTGGGATATAGATGGTTAGCAAGGGTTGTGTCATTGCTTTCGAAATCATGGATTGTTTAAGTAGTAACACACATTTTCTTCAATTCACAGACAAAGAGTTCAATTTATTAAATTGTGTTACATGCTTTTTTTTTTTTTGGCTAGAATTGAGAGTTCTATGTTAATAGTATAAGAAAAAAAGGAAACCAGAAAGTCTAGTACAATTACCTGCACAGAAAATGATGGCAATGGATGAAGCTTGTGGAGTTGCAGATCATGTAATGATTTTGTGAGCAACACAAATAACCCAAATGTGAGCAATCCTTGGCCAAATTTCCACTTTCTTTGTATGAATAATTTCATCAAGCAAAGGACATTCTTTTATGATAAGTTTGATTAAAGAAGCAGGCAATGTTTCTTTCATCAATGACTCCAATCTAGAGAGCTAAGGTTTTGAATCCACTTGTCTAATTCTTTCCGTCTATTATATCTTTTGATGAATTGTAAATTTGGATCCCTCGTGCCATCAAGATCCCTGACTGTTTGGGAAAGACCCTTAAAGTAACTGGACAGTGACGATAGGAATGAGTCGTTTATAGAAGGGTTTCAGACAATGAGGATGAATTACTATCCTCCATGCATTTCCCCAACCTGCAGAGCTTGTCATAGGCCTCACTCCTCACTCTGATGCTGTTGTACTGACCATCCTCCTCCACTCCATGAATGTCAATTATGGAATATGGTTCCTGTTAAACCTGGTCCTAAGGCTTTCATTTTCAACATCTGTGACATCCAAAACAGCTCTCCATTCCTTTAAATTACTAAACTTTTGAATCTGATGTCAATTATCACACAGAAGATAAAGTAAATTGCCTAGTAACACAACAGACAAATTGTTCCCTATTCAAAGCAATGTAATGGAATAATGGAAGAAAAGAAAAGGCAAATTCAAAACTCTACATAATTCAAGGGGATAATAACCTTGGGGTTTAATGAACAGGACATGCCTCAATGGGAAAACGAAATTACAAGAAAGTTGCAATGGTCCATACTTAAATCAGAAAGCACACTACAAAACTAAACTGCTACACCAAATTAATGATCAGTCACAAAGTATAAGATGTAATATCAAATATACACATATTTGGTTACCTATGTATGTTACAAGAATAAAGCTTTCCACAGGATGGTTGAACTCTGCCTATACAATCCAAGGATGCATTATACAACCATTTCTTTTCTTCCTCTTCAGCCACTCTATATCTTGCTTGCTGCATCTTAATCATTGAAAGATATGTTGGTACAAATAAATTAAAGGAAAAACTACAAAGTACCCAACTAGGAGGGGCATTTTACAGGCAAGAAGTTGGGATATAGATAGTCAGTAAGTGGAGTGTCATTGCTTTTGAAGTCACGGATTCTTTTAAGTAGTAACAAATAATTCCCTCACCATTTTGTGTGAAAGAGATCTAACCAAAGAGGGTAAACATTTTGGAAATTAGAGAGTTCAATTTTTAGTACTAGAAGGTACTGAAAATTGCGAATCTAGTACAATTAGCAGAAAAGAAATTGATGATTATGAAAGAAACTTGTGGAGTTGAAGCTCATATAATGATTTGGTCAGCAATGCAAATAGTCGGAATGTGAGCAATCTTTGGCCAAATTTACATTTTCTTCATATGGATACCTTGTTGGAGCAAATGTCATTCTTTAATGGTGAATTTGATTAAAGAAGCAGGCCATGTTTCTTCTGTCAATGACTCCAACCTATGGCAATTTGCAATATCTAATTGAAAATAAGGGGAGAAGAAGTTGTTCCGTACCTCTTTTGTAGCAGTTCTAGACTTCTTTTGACATTGAGAACTGGCTTAACTGCAAGCAGACTTGTCTTCAACCTTCCGATCAATTTCTGATCAAGCTTCTTCCCCTTGAAGAAGTTGACAACCTCAGCCCTCAGGTTTGGCCATCCTATCAAACAAGACAGCAAGGAAAGAAGAGAGAACAGCTCCTCCAACAACTTCTGCAGCCATGGTCTCTTTTGAGTACGAGAGTTAATTTGTGGAATGTCTACAGTACCAAGAAACTCCGCCGAATTTACAATGTAAATTTCCATCCATAAAAAGGTAAATTATTGGAATGACCGAAATACCCTTTTATCAAGGAGAGTCTCTTTCCCAATTGCCATTTCTGATTTCTCCGTCCTCTGTCATTTCCCATAAACAGACGAAAAAATGACATGAAACTCAAATCTACTACTTCAAAGCTTTCAAACGTAAGAATGAGAAATATATACTTGATTATTCAAGAGATGCAGATTATTCAGAAGAATGAGCTATTGAACATGTTCATCGGAAATTGTAAAGGACCACAACATTGTTTTTTTTAAAAATACAAATAAAAACAAAAAAAAAAATTCTAAATAGGAAGATAGAGTTTGAATTGAAACGTAACTCTCAGTTTTACTAAGAATTTATATACAGAGCAAGAAAATAAGAAATGACACCATTCAAACGGGCTGAGATAAACTCCATGGAATCACCCACTTTTACCAGTCTCTTCCGGTCTTATTTATTTTTCGTTTCTCCACTTTTTTCAAACAAAATGAGAAAAAGTTTTAATTTTTTTTATTTCGTTTTTACTCTCTTCACTTTCTTGTCTTCTCAAATAAGAAAAGATAATGTTTATTTTTTCCATACAAAAATTTACAAAATTAATATTAATAAAAAGTATAATTCCTCAATCGATACATCTATACTTTTATACAATACTAAAAATTTAAACATCTTAAGATGTTAGCAGCCTGTAACTATCATTTTAAACACATTATGTCATATAATTGCCCTCATATGAACTTATCTCTTCTTAAATTCTTGAATACTGAGACCTTTTTAGTAAATTTAAAACTAATTTCAAAATTAAAAATTAATATCAAATTACACTATCTCTCTTGAAATTTGGTAAAATGACAGTAAAATCCAAAATTTGGAAAAGTCAACACCGTCATCTCTTGGATGGACAAAACTCCAACCATCTTATACAATAATTAGAGAAAAAAAAAAAAAACTAAAAAGTCCTACATGTATATTCAAACTAACAAAAAGTTATATTTTTAGTTTTCAAGTTCAAATTAAATACTATTTTTTTTCTTATATTACATTCTACTTTTAGATTATTTTAATAACAATATATTAAATTGATCTTATTTTTGTTACTACATTATCTCTAATAGATAAACATTTAGCACAAAGTAAATTAATTTTTGTAGTCTAAAGACAAAAATATAACTTACAAGTTTTACCAAAAACAAATAAATCATGTCATAATCTCATGAGACAAAAAAAAAATCATCATTTTTGTATTTCTCTCTAAATAAATGCGAGGCTTTAAATTAAAACATCTCTTTACCACTTAAACCTTGTATCGAAACTTTTTTTTATAAAAATTATTAGGTGCAAAGTATTTAGTTAATTAAAAATAAATAAAAAATTCAAGAAATCAGTTAATATATAAATTTATAATATACTAATTAATACATATTATGCGACACAACCACAAGTCAAGCAGATCGTGGAAGGTGAATTGCTAGGTAATGGCGAGGCGAATTACTCTAGCCCAACCAGTCATGCAGGCCATTCCCGTCTATACTATGCAATCAACACCTATCCCAATTTCGTTTGTGATGATCTCATGAGATTAAGTTGCAAGTTTATCTGGGGTGAAACTGAAATTCAAAGGAAACTCCATACTATCAGATGGGATGTTGTTGACTACTAGTAAGGAAAAGGGGGTCTTGTTCTCAAAGATCTCAGAGCTTTCAACCAAGTGTTCTTAATGAAAGTGGGTTGGGGGATTCTAACAAACAATACTAGTCTTTGGAACTGATCCGTGCTAAATACCTCCATAATATTGATGATCTTCAACCTCATAGATCGAAAAAAAACTGATTCCATGCTTTGGAAAGCTCTTTGCAATATTTTGGCCTGATCTTTTGCATGGGTTTCGATGGGTTGTTAACAGAGGAGCTTCAACTCGTTTTTGGGTGAATAGTTGGATTGCTGACAATGGCCTTTTACTTGATATAGGGTCGATGGTATGGGATCCCAATCTGAGAACTTGAGGGTGAAAGACTTTGTACAAGACAATGAGGATTAGGATAGAATGAAGCTTGCTGCCACAGTCCCAGCAAACGTTTGTGAAATTGTTTTTGTGCTACTCCCTCCCAGTGAAGAGAAGGGGAAAGACAATATAGCATGGGGCTAGTCCTCTAATGAATTATTCTCGACTGGGTCGACCTATCAAACTCTCACAAACTACACTAATGAGGGAGAAGATAAGTTTTGTAAAGTCATATGGGATTGGGATGGTCCTTGTCGTATTCGTTTCTTCCTTTGGAAGCTAGCACATGAGAGGCTTATCACTAATGTTACTATGGTAAGCAGGTTGGTTCTACGATGTGCGAAGAGGGTACCATGCATGCAGAAACCACACTTCACACCCTTAGCAATTTTTGTCGAGTTCAAGGTTGCTTGAACTCCCTAGGCATAAGCAGTCTCAATTCAAGTTTCTATAACAGTAATCATTGGAACTGGCTCTCTTGGAATCTGATGCCCAAGAATCATACCGAGAGCTCTTATAGCATTATTTTCTGTGTGACAGTTTGGATGTTATGGACGTGGAGGAACAAAGCACGTTTTGATTCTAACTTCAGTTAGCCAATGAATCTAGACATTTTAGTCTATGATTATATGTAGTAATTCAATTTGGCTTCCAAGGCTCTTCGATTGGCTAGCCCTAATGTTCAGACTATAGTTTCTGGTATTCATTGGTGTGCCCGTAATCTGAGGTGGATGAAGAATAATGTGGACGGGGCTTCTCGTGGGAATCTGGGTATGGTAAGTGCTATCATTAGAAATTTTGAGGAAGATTGACAATTTGGGTTTGGTCCAAGAGTTGGTTGGTGTTGTTCTATTAGAGACGAGCTTTGGGCTTTGAAACTAAGAACCTGTTTGATACATGGTTTGACACATCGCATTGCAGATTGGAATGCTCCGATTGCAGAATGGGTGCGTTTGGGTTCCTCAATTCACAGATTAAGCCAAGTTGGTATTGGTCAACTTAGGAAAATCCAATTACATTGTGATATACAAATAGACTCGTTTGTCCTTAAAATTTTATTATTACGTTTTTTACTCTTAAGCTCAAATTTTATTTTTAATAATAATTATTTATTTACTTAAGTTAATTCATGTAAACAAAAATATCTATATTTATATATTTTTCACTCAAATATATACATATATTTAAATAGTTTTAGATAATATCATTTATTTATTTAATTTTTTTTTTTGTATTTAAAGTTTATTGTAAGGTCACATTTTTATTGAAATAAAAAAAATTATTAATAAATAATATAGAATAAAAAAATTAATAAATTTTTATTCTTAAAAAGTAATACTTTTTTGGTAAGTAAAAAATAATGTTTTACACAATATTTGGTCATGTATAAATTATATTGTAATTTAACACCCAAACTAACTTATAACATATATATACCAAACAAAAGTTAGACTTATCAGCCTTAATTATTCATTTGCATACCAAACACATATTTGACTTATGGTCAAACTAACTCTTGCAGTCTAACTTATACAATTTGACTTTTATAATCTGTATACCAAGCTCCTACTGAGGTTCAAGTTTTAATTGAGGGGGACAAATTGGGTTCAGCCTGGAAGAGTAGAATAGCCATTCAAGTCTTGTAGCTTTTCTTTGTTTCTTTCCCTTCTTATCAAATAAATAAATATATAAATTAATAAAAACTTATAGTAATTGATAAAATGTTCCCATTCTCTTGTTTTTTTTTTTCCCTTCATATTTTTCAACTAGTAAGGATAAAAAATGAATTTTCAGGACTATATAAATATATTTAAAACGTTGCCATTTTTTTCTAATAATATAAGAAAGAATGTTACATTCCCATGGTTATGTCCCATTTCAAAGGTTGTTGCCTTTAGCTTTAATAGAATAATTGATATTTTTGGGTGGGCTTCTTTTTATATTTTTCTCCTGGATAACTTTTTCTATGTCTTTCTGCTATGATTATGTTAATTCTTTTTTCTTTCTCATTTTTTTGTGATCAAGAACTTCATTAAAAGATATAAGAATGCGAAAGTTACAACCAATATTATGCAATAGGTTTTTCGCTGTACATTTGATTCCATCAAACTAAGGAAAATCATCTACGTGTTCTGTTTTCATATTTAACATAAGGTTGCCTAACTGCCACAAATAAAATCTTTAGGAACACAACCTATCAAATGTGATTAGTTTTTAGTTTACTTATTTATCTTTTTCATTAATTACTATTTAGCAATCAATCTGTCACACCTTTCACGAAGACATGACTGGCCGGAGGATTAGAGACCAACCTCTGTAACCTTGATTCCAAGACAAAGTGACGAGCAAGACTCTTAACCCATCTAAAGGATAAAAATAATTGTTATAAAACAAACATTTATTGTAAACCTTTTATTTGCTGAAATAGTTAACGATTTACTGAAAGATATTAGCATGGATCCCTATCCATCAGGAACATGCCTCAAATACAAACCTATATGCTTGGTCTCATGCAACCATAATACCAATACAACAAGGAGCTTTGCTCCAACCACATCCTAACCAAAGCAAAATAATTAGACTCCTATATCATACCAAAATTGACACCTCACAGTTCTAGTGTGACTGCAAACTTTCATCATTAACTGCAAGTCTGGGATCCTGAAAACACAGAGCCGTATTCATTTGGCAAGTCGTAAGCTCGGCGATGCCATATACCGAACTCCTGTAACTATAAAAAAAATATTCACGAGAAAGGGATGAGTCCTATGGACTCCGTGAGTGGAAAATCGTATCCAAATGGTACTAGCATCACACAACACAAATATGTAACACATAAATTAACATCATGTAATATTTTTCATAAAACATTTCACGTTACCTATATACATCGTACATTTCACAATTTCACAATTTATACGACATACATGATCACAATTTACATCAGAGCAACACTATCACACAAAGCAATGAAAGGGCCAACGAGTGACCCAGCCCCGCACAATATTATCACCATTACCGGGTATTTACGTGCCCGCACAACAAATTTATTTCCGTACACAATCCATCCCACCTGGGGCTGAGCACTCAATTTAAAAAAAAAAAATTTATCAGAATCAGAATTTATCATAATTTTAAATCAGGTATCCTAGGTGCACTTGAATTTTCAATTTCAGAAATGAAAATCATTTTTCAGAAAATGTTCACGAGTTGGCTCTTATCAAACACTAACAATGTCAACCAAAGCAACCACTATCAAACAAACATAATTCAAATAACTTACTGAAATACTTTACTTGCTTACTTTCCATATATCATGCATATTCAAATAAACATATAATCACACATACTAATCTAGCCCCTAAAGGTAGCAATTAACCACTCACCTGTTACCAATTCCATTCGTCACTCACACTTGCGTACATGCGTCTCATCAAGTTCACATTAGAATCCGGAACTGAAATTCATAATTTCAAATACTACTTAGTTCATAAACATTATTGTTATACTCTTTTACTTACTAAACTTATATCTCAACTTCTATAGGTTTATTTATGAAAGTTTTCCTTTAAACTATTACATGTCAATTAATATGGATTAGACTTTAGGTGATAAGGTTAACAATGAAGAGACCTTTTAAATATCTTGACAAAGCATATGACAGGAGAAATCATTAGAAAAGAATAGAAAGCATTTAGTGAGTTAAAAATGTTAAAGCTGTCCAAACTTGAGGTTTGGACCGGTGTCCACTTTAACGATCATATTTTTTTCCAGGAAACTCCGAATCCAATTTCGTAAAATTTATAAAATACTATACACATGTAGCTTTATAATGGTGAATCATTTGTAACTTTTGGATTTGTATATCAATACAGTATATTGTTTGAAGTTGCTTCAAATTTTGTAACACACAGGATTTTTGACAATTTTGACCTTACCGTAGTTAATTAAACATAACTCTCCCTAGTTAAAACGAAATATGATTCCGTTTATTGGATTTATTAATAGACAAGTATATCTATATTTATTTTTTATAAAATTTTCTTAAAATCCATCTTAAATCCACTCAATTTCTTACATGAACCAAAAATTGGGCAGTACGAATCCTGCCTGACCTAGCCAGAAGTCTAACAGCTATAACTAACAGCATACTCGAAATAAGGCTATGAAATTTTTCAGACCATATGTCAAGACTATAAGCTACATTTTATCTTTTGAACTCTTAATTTAATTCTACCCCGAAGATACTCGAAATACTGAATTTATTTTACCCACGAAATCTGCCCCCTACATCCTTCAAAACCACTTTACTCTCCTTTTTTCTTACCATTACTCACCAAAAGCTTCAATTTAGATGCCCACTAATTGGAAACCCATGGTCAGGTTGATAAAAACAGAAGAAAGATTAGCAAGCCTTCTAATTAATTCAAGCTTTTTATTTCCAATAATTAATTACAACTATTGTATGTATTTCTTGTTTTAACCTTTGTTTACATTACCAATTCTTACCAACACTCTAAGTATATGTTTAATTAAAAAGATTCTTAACTGAGCTTATTTATTCAAGACTCACGGATTGAAGAGTTTTATGTATACTCTTATTGTTTGCCATGACCAGCTTAACCAAAAATCCCACCATTCCATTTCTTATTAACCAAGTAGGAATAAGGAAAACACAATAGAGTTGCTGCCCCAAAACAGGGACAGCAACCTTAAACAGAAATTTATACTTACTTTGGCTATTAAACATTATGATTTGGAGCTGTTAAAACCATGCCTTTAACACAACGCCCCCACACCCATGAACTGTTTGGAAACGTGAATCCAGCTGCTGCCATAAAACCAGACAGCTTCATCCCTCTACATGGCCAAAACCAGAAGGTATCCTACTTGGTTGCAAGGGTTGGCAACAGCTAGAGATTTTTGGAGCTTGCATAGGCAATGAACACGGCAAGAAGTAGAGGCAAGTTAGGTGTTATGGAGGTGACTATTATGAAGGGGTACACGGCCACAGCAAGGGAAAGCAATAACAAGGAAGCTCGGTGAAAACAGAGCAAGAAAAGGAAGAGCAAGGCGGTGGAAGTGTAAAAATCTGGCTAAGAATTCTCTAGAGAAAGAAGGCGGCTAAATAGCTAAAAGAAAGGAGAGTAAAGTAAAAAAAAATCATAAGTAACTTTTAAGGTCAAAGCTATTACTAATTTATGGTGAAAAATTGCATCCAGGTGTATATTAAATGGGTGTAAATATGTATATATATACATTCATTATTTCCATTCTAATTTCTTTAGTTTACACGTACAATTTACTTACAAAATTTATACAAGAATATAAATAAATAAACAAAATTTTGAATCACTCAATAATGTGATAAATTTAATCTTTGCATTATGTATATATATGTATATAGATTCGCACGCATTAATCATAAATTTTTTACGCACAACCTTTCAACGCGTACAAAAAATATATCAGGTTATAATAGTACAAATATTCTAACACGTACATTCAATTATCGGGTTATAACATAATCACTCCCTTCTCTCCTCCCATTACTATTTGGCATCATTGACATAGTTGTTGTGGTCGTTTATTACCCCATTTTGTGTCTTCTAATTTTTTTAAATTTGAGAGAATGAATTTGAAAAAGATAAAGATAATTAAAAGCTTATTTTGGTAAAGTGACATTAGTAAACAAGTAAATAGAATTTCAGTAGGACTGTGAGTGAGATTGTAAGGAGAAAGAAAAAGTTATGGAGAGAAAGTAGTACCCACAAAGACAAAATTGGGATAAATTATTTTTTATACATCCAAAAATATTAAGAATAAAAATTCAAAATTGTCCTCTACTTAATTAAGAGGATTTTGACATGAGGGTAGAATAATGGTTTGAAATTATTTTTAATTTTCTGAATTTTATTTTATTTTTGTATGCAAAGGTTAATGCATTAGCAAGTTCATGCATTTCTTCACTTCTTGTCAAAAAGTTTACTTAATTTTCGTTTAAATTTTTTTTGAAAAATACTTCAAAAACACAATGATAATTCATATTGTAAATTTAATATATTAGTTTGTGATGAGATGTACAGCTGGCTGAAGAACTTGATTCCTCAAAGAGAGTTTATTAGTAATATAAGAGGGAGAGTGCATAAGGCAAGTGAGAGAAATTGTTGAATTGTAAAGGATGTGAATAGTCAAAATCAATATAGAATTAAATGGGTTCTATCGTTAATTAAGAGAGATGAGAAACTTTGAATAAGGTTATTTATAGTATAATATAAACAATTACATTTATTAGTCTGTGGCCTAAACTTTTTTTAGTTGTGGCAATAAGGCCACCCTTCAAATATTGCAAGAAAAAACTATAATTATTGATTACTATAGAAGAAATTTATAATTTTTGTCCCAATTTCAATGTAGTGGCTTTTATTTTTTGACTTGGATTATTGTCACGACTCTATTTAAGAAGTCGTGACTGACATGACAACTAAGGTAGATCAAGGTCCACCATAACTCTCACAAACTAACAATACAATCTCTATTCTTAGTTTATCTTAAATATTTGAATTTGTATTGTCAAGAGATTCATTTATTATACTTGCATTTGATTATAGAACTATTATTTCACTTAGCTCATTTTATTTTCAAAGTTACTCATTACTAAATTGGTTTACTATAACATTAATCTTACTTTGCATTATATTACATTTTAATTAGCAAATCATAATTGAGTTTCTTATTAGACAACTCTTTTCATTAAATAATCAAACTATTATTTACCAATGTGAAGCTTACTATTAATATTCATTCAAGGTCCACCAAGTTATACATAAGCTTACAAATTCACAAGTCTTTTTCTTTTTATACAACCTGAAACCTTCAGTCAATGTCTAATTTCTTTAACTTATCTATTACAAATATACAAAGAAGCTACAAGCTTTACATAATCACAATTACACTTTTCTCAATTATAGAAAACTATCCAATAAATCGTGCATTGTCAAACTTACTCCTTGCTACCACTAAATTACTCAATTTCTGAAAATCATTTAAACACACAAGAATGAGATACATATCTCGATAGGCATGGATGCAATGCATTATATCAATATGAATGCACTTTGCAGCCATAATAAGAACAAAATATAATTAAGTCCATCTATACCTTTCAGAGAATTTCAACGTTTATAAATTATTTACAACACATCAAATCCCACAAGCCACATATCTCAATAATCTTATATATAATATATATCACCAATTCATATATAAGCAACCAACAACTCACTTAGAATTAGAGAAATATACCAAAACATGCATAACATCTTATAAGCAATAAACATGGAAAATCTTACCTACACTAACTCCACACTAAATAACATATAAATATCCAATGAAGACCAAGCAAAGTGCAAACATCACCCTTAGGAAGTTAGCTATAACTTTCATTCAGCCGCCTTCCTAAATTGTAGATCCAATTAACCTAAAACCAGACATTTTCCAAACATATGCTAAATAAAGGAAAGATAGTTTAGCCTTTGTTTGCAAGCTAAACCATCCCTCAAGACCTTCAAACCAGTTCAGAATAAGCACAAATAATTTTTTTTTTTAGTCTCTTCTACATTTCATCTTAGGTCTCAACCTTTATTTTGTTCAGTAAAACACCTAAAAGCAAGATACACACAACTGGTGCATATGCAGAACCCAGAATTTCAACAGTAGCTTCTAAGAGTTCTTGATTACACTATGCATGCTACTAGACCTTGGCCAACTGTAGAAAACAAAATGTCACATGGACTGACTAGCACACATGCTGTCTAATATAACCAAGAAGCTATTCAACAAATCTAGTTCTTTCCAACTCAGAATCAGTTTGAGATATGCTCTAGATTTATTGTTAAGAACCTAAGCTACAATTTTGATTCAGTACTTGACTAAAAACAAAACCACTCAAGCCCTCTCAAATTCTCACTTCCCTTTTCAGCTATGCGATAAGGCAAAGAGTTGAAAGCTCTGGATTATTCTCTCCATCTTTCTCGCTCTAGAGTAAATGAATGAAGAGTGACAATCTCGCCTGATTTTTCTGAGTGTATATTCGTCCCTTAGTGACAATTGCATAGCTATAGATAATTAGGAAGAGACATCAATCATAAGTTGACAAAAAGTCTTCCACTAATAAAAGTGAGAATTATTACTATGCAATTTCAATCCCTTTTTTTGTTATCAATTAAACTTTTGAGGGTAATTAATTTTTTTTATTCACTTAATTACTTACCAAAATACGTCTTATTATTGCATTATATTACGAAATACCCAAACTCAAACCCCAACAATATATTTATGGTAATTTATCACAAATTAAACACTACAGGATTACCACATCTACGTTTGTCACAAAACAAACTCAGAAAATGCAATGCAAATATTAACTATTGGAGTCTACAAATTGATTATCGGTGTGCAAAAAAATAAGACAAACACTGATAGTTCAAAATAAAATAAAATTTTAGAGAAAGATACTTATCATGCAGACACAAAAAATGATGCATTTTGGCACATATTTCTCGATTGTATCTGCGTCTGCCGTTTTCAATCAACATATGTCGTTGCAGATGCTACTATCTTGTATTGCCACCATTTTTAGCTAAATTTATTAGTATATGCTTGTTACTTATTTGTGTTTGCCAACGTGCAAACACAACTATCTTGAATTGACATCATTTTCAGTCAAACTTATTCGCGTCTGCATTTATGTTAGCTTCATTTAAAAAAAAATATATATTCTTATCTAGGTCTGCCACGCAGAAGCTCTTCCTAATTTAAATATTAGATCTCGATTTCTTTCTATCCTTCCTCTTCTTTCCTCCATTGCTGACTAGTTGCAGCTCCCTGCCATCATCCGAGCCTCACTGCCGTCCTACCACACTTCATAGCTGTCAGGTTAGTCCTCGCTGCCGTCAAATCTAAGGGAGCCACCACCTGTAGGTGTGGAATATATGTTTATGTATTGTTAGCTAGCTAAATCTCAAACTTTCTTGTTTTAGTATAAAATATTATTTACTCACACAATGATAAATTCATGTATTATTATGTATAGATTAGTATGAGAGATAGGGTAGTGATATTGTACTATTATGAGATTTAGGTAAGAGATGAAGTCATGGTGTAGAAGGGGAGCCTAATACTTAGGGTTGGAAAATTAAGTAAAAACATAATTAGTGCCTAGTTTGTCCAAACTCTTGTTAATTAACTTTATCATTTCTTAAGTGAGAAACATTTTCTTACATAAATCCTAATGAGTTGAAGTCTAATAAAATATCCAAATACCTTAAAACCCTGAAATATTTTTATCCATGCCTTAAAACCTTGAACATATTAGTTGAAGTCCAATAAAAGATCCAAATACCTAATTAGGTAAAGTACAAATAATAACAACTTAATTCTAATAATGAGTTTAAGTCCAATAAAAAATTCAAATGCCTTAAAATCTTGAAAATATTTTTATCTAACTACATTTGTAGTATTTACTCAATTGCATTAGCCATGGGGTTAATGCAAGTGAGTAAATGCTATAAATGTGATTGTAGGTTACACGATTCATGATTGCCCCTCCAAGTTTTCTAATAAAAAAATTCAAATTAAAAATTCCTTAGTACCTATAGATTCATTCCTTTTGTAGTTATGATGAAAGCATCATACGAAAAATCAAAAGTCAAGGGAACAGTTTTAGGGATAGCACTATATATAGTTGCCCCACTGACTAAGTAATCCTTCAATTTCTCTTATTCTATTTAACTTTCACAACTTTGTATACTAATATATATTTGTTCATTATCTTAATTCATAATGACATATATATATATATATATATATATATATATATGTGTGTGTGTGTGTGTGAATTGCTAATGCATGGATTGCGTATCATATTCCCTCAAAAACCCATTTGAGAATTATTTTAAATGAACTAATATATGTTTTTCTGACGTGAAGAACATATATTAATTTTCAAAACGATTTTTAAACTGTCCAAGTTAACATGACAGTTTAGGAAAATGAACATTCCATTTATTACGGTGATATACTTAACATTTTGTCTTTTTGGTTGAAATTTCGATTGTGTTTCTCTATGTTCTCCTGGTACAGACATAAACATAGCTATATTGGCTTGTCTATGTCGTGTGCTTAGCAAACCAAAGAAAAATACTATCCGAATTTCACCAAGTAGAGATAAAAATATTAAGCATATCAGTGGAATGAGAGTGTAGTTTTTCTAAATGGGATAGCACTAACCCTTACATTGGCATTAAAGGTGGTAGGAGAGTATATACTAATAATTGGTTCCTTCATTTTAACTAAGACAATCTATTTGTCGCATATTTGTTGTACTAAAATAATAGAGTTGAAGTGGCAGAGACAATGTCTGTTGATAGAAGTTGGATGTACTATCGTGTGGTGGATCATGCCATGTTAGATGAATTCAGGAACCTTTTCTTTTCCAGTACAAGTTATGCATTTGATGTAAAAATTTGGTGTCCTTGAATAAGACTTGTAGGCAAAAACAGAATGACATTTAGATCAATTGTTATGATATTAGGCCAATGTTACAATTTTAAGGCAAAAGCTTCATAACTTTGGGTTCGTTTATATTGCTTATCATTTGAGTAACTTCGTTCCTCTCCTGACATACTAGACCTGATCAATTGCCCATCCTACCTCATCTACATTCTTAACAGCCCATATTTGTCTCAATAGAGTCTTTCAATTAGGGCAAAATGGTCAAATATAAGTTTGTTTTGGATTTCGAGAGTACCAGCATAATTGGGGGAATGAATAAAACCTGTATGAAAAAATGGAATTCTATTTGAATAAACAATTATGATATTAGGCCAATGTTATAGTTTAAAGGTAAAATCTTTATAACTTTGCGTTTGGGAGAAAAACGATTAAATACAAGTCCTTTTCGAATTCGTGAGTACCACCATGACCAAGGAATGAATAAGACCTTTACGAAAAAATGGAATGCCATTTGGATCAACGGCGAGGCCAATTTTACAATTTCAAGACAAAAGATTTGTAACTTTGGTTTCGAGGGCAAAACGGTCAAATATAAGTCTATTTCGGATTTCAGGAGTGTCAGAATGACTATAAATGTTGTTACTTCTTCCCATGAACTCATCATGTAATTGTGGGGAAATTTTTATTTCACATGAAATTGCAATAGCTCTGTTTATGTTATTTGTGCATTCCATGAAGTTGTTTATATCCTATTTTTGTTTTCAAATTTCTATTTTTGGCCATATTCAGTTCCATATTTAGTAATTATAGGTTATGTTTATCAAGGCTCAGTTGTTGTTGGTTCATAATCAAGTTTTTGAGGTTGCTAAAATATTTGGTCTTTTTGGCAGGTTGAGCAAGTATTAGGGTCAGAATTTGTTGGATACAAGGTGCATTGCTGCCATCAATTTTTTCAGAATTGAGTCTGTGTGCAACACATTCTATTTGTTTGATTAAATGCTTGTTAGAGTTTCTCCCCTTTTATCTTAACATATTCTGCCAGTTGGTCATTTTATTGGACAACATAAATACTTTCTTGAAATTACTTTTAATAATACCTTACATATTAGGGATTCCTTTTATTGCTTCTATTTTAATTTCTTCCTTTTGATTTTTAGTCATCAATAGTTTGAGTTAAAAAAAAGAAAATGAAAAAAGATATATGCAAAAGAAGTGAAAATGAGATGAACATTTATAAGAGGTAATTGTTTTAGTACTAGTCTTTATTTACTATTTTTCACACCATTACTTTATTTTAATTTTACCTTCGAAATATCATATAAATGTTTATAATTATAATCTTTGTCATTTGAGTTAAAAGTGGAAGATAAATTCAAGAGGAGAATTCTAAGAAAGAAATGTTATTGCAAAAATCCATATGTCCAGAATTCATTTGGTTAGCTGCGAGAATAAATGAGGCTTCTGGTGCAATTTGTAAATTGTTACTCAATTTTAGTCATAAATCAATTAGATTGTGTGAGTTAAAATTAGTTTTTCTAATTGTTTAAGTTAATCTGTTAATATAGACTGACTTTTCCTTTTTATTTATTTATTAAATTTAACTTTCTATTTGTACATTGAATTTTCTTTTCTATTCTCCTTAGAGGTGTTGGTGAATTTTTAGGGGTTTGCATATTTTTCGTCTTCTGTTGGGAATGAAAATAGGCAGGAGAATCAGGAAATGATTGGAATTGTCAATCTGACTATTGTGCTTCTGGTTGGTATTTTTGCTATCACCAAGCTGCTCATAATTGACAGGGAGTTGTGGTATGTGAGCTGAAGACTCTACCTGCAATTAAGTTTACTCCATCTCTTTTCTTTTAGTTGTGTTTTGTAAATGTATTTCGAATTTTTTGATGAATGATTATAGCGTTTTGTAGTATTTTTTTTAGCATATATATAGGTCTACATGACCTGCAATTGATTGCACTCCACATCTAGGATTTTATATTTGTTTTTCATAAATTTAGAACTATTTTCTTTTCAAGTAGGGCTAGAGAAGATTAATTCTAAGATAATTCTTTTCACTCAAAATCAAATGAAGGTTTTTCTTACTTAGTACTGGACCTACATGAATATTGTCATATACATATATAATGAAATTTAATTTAAAGATTCACATATAGCTTCAAAATGACTGAATTGTTTGACATTTGAAGGATTAGTTGATGCCCTTCTTTTGTTTTACTTTCTTTCCATTTGGTTTTCTAAGTTTTTCCAAAACATTGGTTCTGGAGCTGTAACACTTCATTGATATATAAGCACAATTTAATTTTTCATTCATCATCTGTAAATGTTTTATTTTCAGAGGTTAAGCTGACTAGAGTCTTTTTTTTTCCCACTTAATAGTTCTACTTTTTCCTTCCAAATGCAGATAAAGATGATAAAAGTAATTGTCACAGTTGCAAGTTTCAATGTTCATTGCAAAGTAGTTGATTACTTAATTTTGTTAGGAATAGGTAGAGTTAAATCTCTATAATTGCTTGAGATAAACTGTTAATACAGATTACAGAGTAATTTTATTATTCCTTCATATTTTTTTATTTTTTTATCCCATTGCTTTCTCTTCATCATGTCTTACTTTCAGCATCTTAATCATTCAAACAGATGTTGGCACTATTATACTAAAGGAAAACTACGAACACCCCAACTTGGGAGAGGAAGTTTATGGAAGTTGGGATATAGATGATTGGTGTGTCATTGATTTTGAAGTCGAGAATTCTTTAGGTAGTAAAGCATAGGGCCTTTATCATTTTTTATGAAAGATATCTAAGGAAATAAAAAATAGGCTTAGAAATGAGCCAAGTAGAATAGAGTATTTGGATACTCGAGCTCGGCTCGAATCAAAAAAATCAAATTTGAATTCAAGCTTGAGCTCAAAAACGAGCCTCGTTTCAAACTCGAGCTCGGCTTGAGCTTAATACTAGAGTACTTGAGTTCGGCTTGACTACTCGGTGAGAATTGTAAAAAACCTGTAAATATTATAAATATATATATTAAGTCACAAATTTTTTCCATCAAAATTTAAATTCATAGCAAATCACACATACCAAATTCATAATCCAAAACACATATAAAAATATCTTAATCTTACCATTCAAACTACAAAAAATAAAAATAAATAAACTTGATAAAATTTAGCAATTTTAGTACAAGAACTAGTAGTAGGTGAGATGTGACTTGTGTGAGAAAGATGATAAGAATCGAGGGGGAATAAGAGGAAAAATTTACAATGATAAAAGAATCTATGAGTTACAAGCTTAGAACTCCGTTTTTTGATAATAAACTTAGTCTCATAGAGTGAAATTGAAAGAGGAGGTCATGAGGTTAAGGTGAGAAAAGATAATGAAAGAATTCAGAAGCCTGTGGAGAATTTTAGGATTTAAAATGGTCAAGCATTTTGTTTTAGTTTTTTTTTTTAAATATATAATTATTTATAATTTAATATCTTTATATATAAAATTATTTTTTCTAAAATTAATAAAAATTAATCGAGCTACTTATTGAGCTTTCAAGCAGAGTACCTATATTTTGAAACTCGCTCGAATTGTTAAACGAGCTTAAAACTAAATTCGAATCGGCTCATTTTGATTCAAATCGAGTACGAACTGAGTATTTCTCTAACTGAATCTGAGTTGATCTTTGAACAACTCTACTTGTTTCTAGCCTTAATAAAGAGTGTAAGCATTTTGGAAATCAGCTTTTGCTTTTGCAGAGTGAGAGAGAGAGAGTTCAATTTATTAAAAATGGAGTGTTCTATACGTGTGTGTGTGTCTTCTTTTTTTACTAGAATAAGTGTGTTTTATTGGTACTGAAACTACAAAGAGCTCAAATAGGAGGGGTATGTTACAGATAAGAATTTGGTATATAGATGGTCAGCAAGGGGTGTGTCATTGCTTTCGAAGTCATGGATTGTTTAAGTAGTAACACACATTTTCTTCAATTCACAAACAAAGAGTTCAATTTATTAAATTGAGAGTTACATTTTATTTTTATTTTTTGCTAGAATTGGGTGTTCTATGTTAATAGTTTAAGAAAAAAAGGAAACCAGAAAGCCTAGTACAATTACCTGCACATAAAATGATGGCAATGGATGAAGCTTCTGGAGTTGCAGATCATGTAATGATTTTGTGGGCAACACAAATTACCGAATGTGAACAATCCTTGGTCAAACTTCCACTTGCTTTTTATCAATAATTTCTTCAAGCAAAGGACCTCCTTCTATGGTAAGTTTGATTAAAGAAGCAGGCAATGTTTCTTTCGTTAATGACTCCAATCTACAGAGTTAAGGTTTTGAATCCACTTGTCTAATTCTTTCCTGCTACTAATCTTTTGATGAATTGTAAAGTTGGATCCCTCGTGCCATCAAGATCCCAGACTTATGGGAAAGGCCTATAAATTAACTGGACAGTGAAGATATGGACGAGTTGTTTATAGGAGGGTTTCAGGCAATGAGGATGAATTACTATCCACCATGCATTTCTCCAACCTGCAGAGCTTGTCATAGGCCTCAACCCCACTCTGACACTGTTGGACTCACCATCCTTCTCCAACTCCATGAATATCAATGATGGAATAGGGTTCCTGTTAAACCTACTGTATTAATTAATGAATGGATAAATATAAATTTTTATTAAAAATTGAGATTGTATTATTATTTAAAATTTTTTAAAACAAAAGCCTACTTTTAAAAGCTTAGAGCATAAGCATGCCACTTTTTTTTTTTTTTTTTTTTTGCTAAATATAAAAAATTAACTTGTGCTCTTCACAAGCATAAGCACATTTCCAAAGAACATTACCAAACCAAGCTTAAGTCATATAATTGCCCTTATATGCATTTATCTCTTCTTAAATTCTTGAATCTTGAGGCCTTTTCAGTAAATTAAAACTAATTTAAAAATGAAAAAATTAATGTCAAATTACACTATCTCCCTTGAGATTTGGCAAAATGACAATAAGATCCAAAATTTTAAAAAATCAACACTTTTGTCTCTTTGATGTATAAAACTCCAATGGTGTTGTACAATAATTAGGGGAAAAAAAAAAAACTAAAACGTCCTACATATATATTCAAACTAACAAAAAGTTATATTTTTAGTGTTCATTTTTCAATCTAGTCCTAATTAAAATACAATTTTTTTTCTTATATTACATTCTACTTTTAGATTATTTTAATAACAATATACTAAATTGATCTTTTTTTTTTTTTTTTTTTTTTTACTACATTATCTTTGATAGATAAACATTTAGCACAAAGTAAATTAATTTTAGTAGTCTAAAGACAAAATATATCTTACGATTTCATGAAAAAAAAAATCATGTCATAACTTTACGAAACAAAATATTGATAATTTTAGTATTTTCTCTCTAAATAAATGAGAGACTTTAAATTAAAACATCTCTTTAACACTTCAACCTTGTATTGGATTTTTTTTTTTTAATAAAAATTATTAGGTGCAAAGTATTTAATTAAGTAAAAAAAAAATCAAGAAATCAGTTAATATATATAAATTTAGAAAATTTCAAATACATTTATAATATATTAATTAATAAAAACTTATAGTAATTGATAAAATGTTGCCATTCTCTTTCTTTTCTTTTTTTCACATTTTTCAACCAATAAACATAAAAAATGTTATTTTTAGGAATATATATATATATGAGAAAGAATGTTCCATTCTCAAGGTTATGTCCCATTTTGATGGTTTTTGCGTTTAGTTTTATAGAATAATTGATATTTTTGGGTGGGCTTCTATTATTTTTCTCCTGGATTGCTTTTTGTATGTCTTTATGCTTGGATTATGTTAATTCTCTCTTTTTTTTATATATATATTTTTTATATTTTTTATGATCATTAACTTCTATCAAAAGATATAAGAATGTGACAAGTGACAATCAATATTATGCAATAGATTTTTTTCTGTACATTTGATTCCATCAAACTAAGGAAAATCATTTACGGAGTATTTATGTGTGTTCTGTTTCCATATTCAATATAGGGTGGCCTTATTGCCACAATTAAAATCTTTAGGAACACCGTCTCTTAAATGTGATTAATTTTTAACTAACTTAAATACCTCTATTTAATATTTTTTTTCCTTATTTATCTTATTCATTAATTATTATTTAGCAATCACTCCTCTATCTCCTGCCATTACTATTTGGCCAAATTGACGCAGTTGTTGTGGTAATTTATTATCCAATTTTGTGTCTCTCCATTTTTTTTAATTTGAGAGAATGAATTTGAAAAAGATAAGGATACTTAAAAGCTTATTCGACAAAGTTGACATTTGTAAACATGTAATTAGAATTTCAGTAGGACTGTGAGTGAGAGTTGAAGAGAAATAAAGAGATATGTAGAAAAAACAGTACCCACAAAGACAAACTTAGGATAAATTAACTTTTAAACATCCAAGAATACTAAGAATAAAAATTCAAAATTGTTCTCTGCTTTTGCCAGATCTTTGATATAGAGGGTGGAGTTTAAACAATATGGGGAATATAAGGAAGAATGATAGTTAAGAGGATTTTGATATGAAGGTAAAATAATGGTTTGAAATTATTTAGTTTTTTTGAATTAAAATTAAATTAAATTTGATATATTTTTTTTTGTATGCAAAGGTTAATGCCTTAGCAAGTTCATGCCTTTCTTCTCTTCTCGTCAAAAAAGTTTACTTAATTTTCGTTTAATTTTTTAATAAAAAAAATACTTCAAAAACACAATGATAATTCATCTTGTAAATTTAATATATTAGTTTTTGACGAGATGCACGGCTGGCTGAAGAACTTGATTACTCAAAGAGATTTTATTAGTAACATAAGAGGGAAAGTGTAGAAGAGAAGTGAGAGAAAATTGTGAAGTATTTGAACAGTCAAAATCAATATAGAATTAAAAGGGTTCTATTATTAATTATGAGAGATGAGAAACTTTGAATAAGGTTACTTAAGGCATAAAATAAAAAATTAAATTTATTAGGCTGTGGCCTTAATATTTTTTGGATGTGGCAAGAAGGCCACCCTTCAACATAGTAGAAGCAAAACTATAATTATTGATTACTACAGAAGAAATTTATAATTGTTGTCTCAATTTCATTGTAGTGGCTTCTTTTTTGACTTGAATTATTGTCATGACCCTAGCTAATAAGTTGTGACTGTCATGACAACTAAGATAGATCAAGCCCACCGTAACTCTTAAGAACCAATAATACAATCTTTCTTCTTAGTTCTTCTTAAATATTTGAATTTGTATTGTCAAGAGATTCATTTGTTATACTTGCATTTGATTATAGAACTATTATTTAACTTAGGTCATTTTATTTTCAAAGTTACTAATTACTGAGTTGGTTTACTACGACATTAATCTTAGTTTGCATTATATTATAAATTGCCTTTACATTTCAATTAGAAAATCATAACTGAGTTTCTTATTAGGCTCATTAGACAACTCTTTCATAAACAATCAAACTAATATTTACCAATGTAAAGCATTACTATTAATATTCTTTCAAATTCCACCAAGTTATACATAAGCTTACAAATTCACAAGTCTTTATCTTTTTTTGAAACCTTTTTCACTCAATGTCTAATTTTTTTAACTTATCTATTAAAAATATACAAAGAAGCTACAAGCATTACATATCCTCAATTATACTTTGCTCAATTATAGAAAATTATCCAATAAATCATGCATAAACTTACTCCTTGCTGCCACTGAATTACACAATTTCGGAAAATCATTTAAACACACAAGAATGAGATATACATCTCAATAGGTAGGGATGCAACGCATCATATCAATATGGATGCACTTTGCAACCATAATCGGAACAAAATATAATTCAGTCCATTTATACATTTTAGAGAAATTCAACACATTTAAATGATTTATAGCACGTCAAATCCCACAAGTCACATACCTCAATAATCTTATATATAATATATGTCTACAATTCAAATATAAACCTACAATTCACTTAGGATTAGTGAAATATACCAAAACATGCACAACATCTTATAAGTAATAAACATGGAAAATATTAACTCCATGCTACAGAACATATAAATATCCAATGAAGACCAAGCAAAGTACTAACATCACCCTTAAGAAGTTATCTACAACTTTCATTCAGCAGCCTTCCTAATAGCTCCAATTAACCTAAAACCAGACATTTCCTAAGTAGATGCAAAATCAAGGAAACTTAATTTAGCCATTGGTTACAAGTTAAACCAGCCTCTAGACCCTCAAACCAGTTCAGAAAAAGCACAAATAACATTTTTTTTAGTCTTTTCTACATTTCGTCTTCTGGTCTCAACCCTTATGTTGTCCATTAAGACATCCAAAAGCAAGATATACACACCAGGTGTACATGCAGAACCCAGAATTTCAATAATAACAACCAACAAGTATCTATTAAAAACAAATAATTGATGTTATTGTCACAGCTAGAAATATTAAGGCCACAACTTAATAAATACAAAATAGATCAAACTAACCAAACTACCCTTAACATTTAATTGCATCATCAACTCTAACAATATCTCATAAAAAATAAAAAATAAATAAATAAGTCTCACCCATCCCATGCATTGATTCTAAATATATTTTATCATCTGAAATTTACAGGTAATATTGATTTATATCTGTAAATACGACCCCCATTTTTTCTTTATTCTAGTTAGCGAGAAATCAAACATAGAGGAGAAAAAATAAAAAGATTGTATCTATTTTTTTTTAATTATTAAAGATCAAATAAATACTTTTTTGGGTTTTCTTCAATTTCCTCTCAAACTCATTAAAATCTCATTTTGACAAGATATTTTTTACATGCTTGGTTGTGCTGCCACGATTTAGAAACATAAGATTAAGTAAAACTTGACAGATTCAGAAAAATGACATACTTCACCTAAGTACTAGACGACACTCGTAGAGTACAAGGCCATACTTTTTATTCATCTCCAATCTAGTTTAAGAACTCCTGCATCCACTGGCTTTCATTAGATTTCGATGTGTCAAAAACTTGGGGTCATCATGGCTTTTGATTTTACGATCTCTCCCTCAAAAGAGCTTAGTGGTTCTCTTCTATGCCAGTATCTTGATCTATCAAATGCAAGTGATGTTTAAAATCACATATTAATTGGCCTTCAAATTTGATAATTTATTCAAGATTTTGAATTTATTATACTGTGTTCTTAATATTTTTGCCTCTAGTAAAAAGCCCACCCAAAATTAAATGATTTCTAATTATAAGAAAAGTATAATACTTTTATTAGAGATGATAACAAGTACAGCAACATAAACAATTAGACCACTTATTGTCATTGATCATGTATTAATTTGTGGGAATAAAAATGTTGAGGAATAAATAAATAGAGAATAATACATTTTTGCATATTATAGTGGATCAGTGGACGTCTTCCATCAGGAGTCAAGATTTGTTCATCTAACTATTTGATTCACTTGAGGTCCCTGAAATTATCCTATTTCCTTGAGACCAGGACTTCACGCGGTCATGTCATACTTTACTCTAGCACTGTTGGCTTGACTGAGATGAAGAATCTATTTTGTATCTTGGTTTTGCTTTTTTGGATTAAAAATGGCGAATCTACAAAAGTTGAATACATATGGCTTCAAAAATGGACAAAAAGCCCAGCTTTGCTTTAAAAATAAAACTTGAAATGTGAATGACATATTTATAATCTAATCGTTTCAGGAACCCGAGAATTTTTTTCAGAAGAATGCAACAAATTTTCCAGAAATTGAGGCATTGGGAGAGCTGAGTTTACAATGCAGAATCAGATGCATGGATAATAGGGAGATTATTGCTTCATTTTAAATTACCGGTATACCCTTTATTTGAAGTTAGTGTATCCCTGGGGGAATGCTGGGCTTTATATCCATTTCAGGCTATTGGATTACAGGGATACAGGAAGATGAGAGCTTCTGCGTTAGTCTAAATGACAGAGAGGAGAGAGAGAAAAACTAATATGAATTTTTTTATTTTCATTTTTTATTGGAATTTGTTCTTCTTAATGTCATATGTACATCTGTATACTTAGATTTATTTGAAGGAAATTTTTGAAAGGTATTTCAAAAATCACAAACAATTAATTAACATTTCTAAATATTATTGTTTCCTAATGCATTTTACTCATTGAGATTTTGTTAATTGTTTCGAACCTTACTCATTTTTTTACTTTCATACCTTGATGATTTTTTTTATTTGTTTTGACAAGTTAACACATAATAATAAGCCTACAATTAGATAGATAAACGTCAATATTTTTAATGATGAAACCTGAAGAACCAAAATAGGAAAAAAGAACTCACTTGAGAATTATTGCCTTAAGAGAAATTATATAATTTTTAGAATGTTGAAATTTCTAGTTGTTAGTTATCGATTCTCATCTTAATAAGGTTTTTTTTATTTTTTATTTTTCATTCAGTACAATATATATTGTGTAAGACCAAAAATAGGAAAAAAGAACTCACTTGAGAATTATTGCCTTAAGAGAAATTATATAATTTTTAGAATGTTGAAATTTCAAGTTGTTAGTTATCGATTCTCATCTTAATAAGGTTTTTTTTTTTTTTTTTAATTTTTATTATAAAATCAATTACCATGTAGTATTCTTATATTTTGTGATGAATCATTTTGTTATTTCATTTTAAGTGAATGGTTCTCTTATATTTTATTTATATATGATCATTCAAAGTTTTCTTATTTTCTTACTATTATTAATTATGATGATTCAAACATATTTGGTATATTGAAAAACCAATAAATTAAACAAATTGTTTTAATTAATAATTTTATTTTTTTGGTTCGAAGGAGACCCACTAGGTGTATGAGCTCTACATAGTGGGAAGTGGCTCTCTCATCCCATATCATCTTAATAAGTTTTTTTATTCAATAAAAAAAATAAAATTGTGTACACTCTTTTCTTCAATTTTTTTCTTATTATAAAACCATACCATGTAATATTCTTATATACTTTGATGAATCATTTTGTTATTCCATTTTAAGTGGATGATTCTCTTATATTATATTTATATATGATCATTCAAAGTTTTCTTAATTTCTTACTATTATAAATTATGTTGATTCAAATGTATTTAGTATATTGAAAAATTATCAAACCAATAAATTAAAGAAATTGCTTTAATTAATCTTTTTATTTTTTCGGTTCAAGGGAGACACACTAGGTGTAACAGTGAGAAGTAGCTCTCTCCCATCCCCCCTATCCAGGGAGAATATGAGATTCGTTTATAGGTTTTTAGTATCAATATCAAGTGACTTTCCCAATGGAAACAACTGACACATTCAATTATTTCAATATTAAATATTTTGTTTATAGAATAACAAATTTAGGTATTATTATTTTTATTATACAAAAATACTAAATGTTTTAAAATATTTAAGAAAATTAAATAATAATTCATTTATTTACACATACTACGTGCTAAAAATATTTTTGTTAGAGATGAAAATAAGAAGAGCAACACAAACAGTTTGACCGCTTATTGTCATTTAGGTATTAATTTACGGGAATAAAAATGTTGAAGGAATAAATTAGTGGAGAATAGAAATTTTTGTCTAGGAGAGTGATACGTGCTCAATCAAAATGTGTTAGATGCACATATATTAATTTGCTGGTACGAAGGAATAAAGTTACGGAGAATAGTATATTTTTGCTGCATAGAGGAGTGATATGTGCCTCATCAACATGCGGTAGGTTAATTTAGGAGAATAAAAATGTTGAAGGAGTAGTACATTTTTGCATGGGAGAGTGACATGTGCCCCATCAACATGTGTTAGGTCACAAATGAACTATTTTTTAATAAAAATTATTTTTATAATTCCCTAGTGTTGGCCGTTGGGCTATTTTGTTCATTTTGAGCTAGTTAAATTTTTTTATACAACTTAATATATTTATTACTATAATTTGCATATTATAGTGGATTTATCGAGAGATCAGAGTCAAGATTTGTTCTTGAAACTATTTGGGTCCCTAAAATTATTCTATTTCCATGAGATTGGTGGCACATAAGTTCTCATCATCTCTGCTTTGATATATTCAACCTGTCATGGGGCAGGGACCATGGCTTCACGTGGGCATGCATGTCATACTGTAGCACTGTTGGCTTGACTGAGATGAAGAATCTATTTTGTATCTTTTTGATTAAAATGGCTAATTTACAAAAGTTAAATATACATACTTTTTCCTTTTGTAAAAAATCAGAGATTCAGTAATGGTCTTTTTGGCATCATAATGGATGAAAATGCTTGGTAACATATGTTGCTGTAGTCTTTTAAAACTAAGAAGTTTTTTGCTAATGATCATTGAAAAAACTGTTATTCCTACATATAAAATAATCTAATTTATGAAATTAAAGTTTTCCGCAAGTTTGTTTGTTTGTTTTTTTATTTTATTTTATTTTTTTGTGCTAATCTGTTGTTGCCTTTAATGTTTCCTTATAATTTCTTGGTAATATGTTATCCTAGATATTTTCTGTTTGTTTTCTCCTTCTAACCCATGAGTTGGATATTCATAAGAAATTGATGAATTGTTGGTTCCTTCTAGTATTTTGTTCTTCATATGTAGTAAGATCATATTGAAACGAGATATTGTTTATATATTAGTTAAATTAACTTCCGAGAATTGAGAATTTATTTATTTTTACTTAAACTACTTATGGTTGAGAAAGTCAAGGTGTTAGTATTTTGAGATTGTTAGAAATTGCGTGTTTGATTTCGATGGTATTAGCATTTTGATATTGTTAAAAATTGGGTGTTCGGTTCATTTTCAAAATCAAACCAAAAGATGAGAAGATTATAATCATTGTTTTGCTAATTATTAAGTAAGAAATCGTACGTTTCAATTCAACTTTATTTTTTGTTATTTAATAATTGATGTTGATGGAGTAATTTGGTCTTAGATTTCTTTGTATGTTCTATTTTAATAGCAATGAGAATGAAAAATATGTTACATGAACTATTTTTAGACATAATGCGTAAATCCTAGTTATAAAAATAAACAAATTAAATAAGTAACAATGTAATTGAACATGTTATGACCTGATAGTTGAATATATGTTTTAGAATGTTTGTGTAACTTGTCGTGACTAGGTGAATAAAATTTTTATTTATTTTTTTTAATCAAACAAAAAAAAAATTAATGTAAATGAATATTTTTACATAAATAGTATATAATATATATAATATACACATATGATTAGAGAATTTATTTTCATCACCTTATTGATAGATTTGAAATTAGATTTCACTTTAGGTAAATAATGATAGTAAGTAAAGCTAGTATGTGTATATAATAAATTAGAAAATAAAAATGGTAATGAATATATATGTACATATATTTAGAATTAAATACATACGACAAATATTTTAAAATTTGACACTTGACTTGAATTTTTTCTGTTTTTCTATTTTTTTTTCCTCTCCCTCGCCTTATTTGTTTGTGTGCCCGGTATTGCTCTTTAATTATTTTTTTTGCTGCACCTCCTTTGTCTTTTGGCAGCTTGTTTTCCCCTGTTTTCCCGATTGTTCTAGTCCCTCCTTCTCCATTCTGTTTTCTCTTATTTGGCTATGAAAAATCCTTTCCAGCTTCTCATATTTTCTTGCACTTTCCTTTGTTGACCGATAGCTCCTCCCTTCTTGTTATGTATCAGCTTGTTTTCTACTTACCATGTAGCTTTGCCTAATCTTCTTCCTTCCAGTAGTGTGTGGCCAAGTATTAGCTGCAAGAGTTCCGTTTGGTAGTAGTTTTTGATTTCTTTCTCATCGGAAATCACTGGTTTTCTGCTTTGCCTTGCTACCCAATCAATAGAACTGATTAGAGGCAAGATGGTTCCATTTCCTTCCACCTCCTTGCACCTTCTTTTCCCCTATTTTCGACCTCCATGGAAAAAACCTTTGAAAGCATACAAATCGAGCAGCTGGACTCCTAAATTTTCTCTACTGTTGCCGTGATATCTCCTTACATTTACCTTGAGTTTTCTTTTTCTAAACTTCTGGCCGATATAGCACTTAGTTGGCTAAAGTTTCCTCCTCTGATCTGCCGTTCTTGCAGTTTGTTTGCTTGTAAGTTTGTCTTTTCAATTTTTTTTACTTTCTACGCTTGTATCTGTTTGTTGGTATAGCATGAAGTTTCTAAGCGTAATAATAGTTTATGAGTTGTCCTTCTTGAATTAGCAACCTATAAAGACTAAAGAAAATCCCACTTCGTTATGATTCATGATTCATAAATTGAAGCTTTTCTGGGTATATGGTTTTACTTCAGGAATTGGAAATACTAGCTTCGATCCTTGGCTTTTCAGTTGTATCCTTTGCATTTCATTGTGACGCTTGATATGTTGGCATAATTATTGCTTGCTCCTTTGTAATTGTACACTATTTGGAGTAGTAGGTTGTATCAAAGGCATGAAGGAAGTATATATTAACAAAAGTACGCTCTGTCATCAATTTTTTATTTTTTTTCCTTTCAGCTAATGCTTCAAAGATGTGGAGTTTCATGCCCTTATCTATTTAATGAGACATTAATACATATGTGTGATGAAATTTTGGTTGAATTTTGAGGTGGCATAGATCGTTGAATATTTTGAGTGTGTATCAGCTAGAGATTGACGTTATAGCATTAGCATGACCAATTAATATAGAGGGCAATAAGTAGAAAATGAAAAATAATTCAATTTGAATTGAGTGGTTAATGAAAAGAGGGAAAATAGGATCAGATTTTATAAGTTTGGAAAATTTAGTATTTCAGATATTTTTGGGACTAAATTAAATTAAGAGTTATAAAGAAGAAATGTAGCTTAGGGTCTTAAGATGATATTTGAAAAGTTTCGTAATCTAGTTTTAAGTATTGTTATCAATAGAGCTGTTGGACTACAGCTAGGTCTGTGCAGGATTTTATGCTAACTACAGTCAGTCCGGAGGACTTTGTCGGGGGATTACGGTTTGAATTAACTTAGGACCTTTATATAAAAGTTGTTCCTAACATATTAAAAGATAAATCTGGAGAAGTTTAGGTCTTAATTTCTTATTGTGTGTATTTTGGAGGATATTGGAAGTCATGACTGTGATTTTCAAGTCTTGACTGTACCTGTTTTGAAGTAATTTATATTAGAGGGTCTTAAGGGATGAATTAGGAGTAGAGTGATGAAGATGAAATGTTAACATCTTGAAAAAAAACTATACTAGAAAGTTTTGTAGTTTAATTCTCAAATATGAGAATTCTACAAGCATCGAATTCGGGTTAGATAACTAGAAATTGTACGAGTGCCCTATTTTTGTTTATGTAAGAAATTGAGAGAGTTCAAGGCTAATTAATTTTATGAAAATGTTTCTAAATAAGGAAGATAGATAACTTCCTAAAGTTAATATTTCGACTTGGTTTTATTAAATTTGATTAAGAATGTAAATGAAAATAAACTTATGTCCAAGGATGTTGTGAAAATTCCAAAAAAAGAGTAAATTTTAAATAATTAATTGTACTAATATACACATCCAAATAATACATATGATACCTATCTAGAAATATATACTTTCTATTAATAAACCTAATAAAAGGAATTGAATTTTTTTTTCCTAGAGAAAGTTATGTTCAATTAACTAAGGTAAGGTCAGAACTGCTAAAATATTTTGTTTCGTAGAATTTGATTTAATTTCAAAAAATAAACTGTATTGATATGTAAATCTAAAAATTAAAAAGGATATATCATTATAAATTACATGTGTCTAGTATTTAATAAATTTTATAAAACTGAATTTGGAATTTCCTAAATAAAGATATGATTACTAGAGTGAATACTGGTCCAAATCCCAAGTTTGGACAGTTTTAATATTTCTAACTCACTAATGTTTTATATCTTTTCTAATAGTTTCTTTCTACCCTATGTATTGTCAAGATATTTAAAATATCTCTTTATTATTGACCTTACCACATAAATTACAATTCATACTACTTGACATGTAATAGCTTAATATAAAACTTTCATAAAGAAACCTATATAATTAAGTTGATATATAAGCTTAGTAATTAAAAGATTATAAAAATAATGTTTATGAACTAAGTGTTATTTGGGAATATAAATTTCAGTTCCGGATCCTAATGTGGACCTGATAAGACTTGTGAACGCAAAGTGTAAGTAACAAATGAAATCGGTTAAAAAGTGAGTGGTTAACTGTTTCTTTTGGGGGCTAGATTATTATGTATAATTATGTGTATTTGAATAGATGTGATTATGAAAAATAAGCAAGTACAGTATTTCAGCTGATTTATTTGAATTATGTTTATTGATATTGGTTATGACTGATAAGGGCTAACAAAGTGAGATTTTTCTGAAAAATGATTTTTATTTCCGAAATTGAAATCCAGATACACCTAGGATATTTTGATATGAAGTACTCTACTTCTGACAAGTGTTTTTAAAAGAAATTAGTGCTCAGCCCCGGTGGGATGGATTGTGTTCGGAGAATAAACCTGTTATGCAGGCACTTAAATGTTTGGTGGAGAGAGATACTGTTATGCAGGGCTGAGTTACTCTGTTGGCCCTTTGTTTGCTTGTATGTTTTGATCGTCTTGATTGTTTTAAGTGGATTATACAGTGTACTAATTGAAATGTGTTAGCTAAGTTTTATATTTTCGTATTTGTATATGTGTAATCTTAGTAGTTTTGAAATTTATGACATGTTAATATTAATTGATAATATATTCTATACATGTGTTGGGTGATGTTAGTACCCTTTGGGTATAATTTTTCACTCACAGGAGTTCGTAGGACTTATCCCTTTTTTGTGTTTATTTTTTTTAGTAATAGGATCTCGAGAATGGCGGTTACTAATAATAGACCTTGCCGAGTGTTTGGCGACAAGGTAATTTTTTTAGAATCTCAATCTTGAAGTCAAAGGGATGAAAGTTTACAGTTACATTAAAGCTGTGGGATTCATAGTCTTATGTGTGGTAATAGTCTAGTTAATTGTTATTATAATGAGAATTGGAGCAGAGCTCCTTGTTGTCTTTGTTGTTATAGTTGTTATTGTGTAACAATAGAAATGCGTTTTTAAATTTTACGGGCATGTTCCACTTTATGGAAAACCTCTACCGAAATTTTTAATAAATTGTTATTAGTTTCAGTAAACAAATTTTTTTGGTTAGCTCATATTTTATAAAAACGTAATTTTACTTTTTAGTTTAGTCAAGTGTCGTGCTCGTTTCTTGTTTGAAGTCAAGGTTATGAAGGTTTGGTTATCCATTCTTTCGGCTAGTCATACCTCCAAGAGGGGTATGATAATTAGTTAATATGACTTATAAAATATCATAGGTAATAAGTAAAACAACAATTTCAGTATAATTAAATAAAAAAACATATTGAGAGTTTAAAAAAAAAAAAAAAAAAACCTTAAAATATGTTGCATGGTCATCATATTGTTTGTTATGCTTGAATTCTTGTTTTTTATTAGAATATATGTGTTTTGGTTTTTCTTTTAAAAGATGAGTTGTGTTTATAAGGATCATATGAAACACGGACAATAACGATCATTATTTATTTATTTATTTATTGTTTGGTGATGGTTGATGCTATAAATAAATATGTAATTATTTAGAATTTGTCCACATGCTACGTTGACTTTGGGACATGAGTCAGTTGGGATTAAGGTGGTTTGATCCTTCTGTTGATTGACTTCATGGCAAAAGCCCTTAAAATGGAGAGTAAAGATATGAATGAGTTGTTTGAAGAAGGGTTCCAGGCAATAAGGATGAATTACTACTCCCCACCATGTCCCCAACCAGAGTTTGTCATTGTTCTCCTCCAACTCAATGAAACACAAGGTCACCAAATAAGAAAGGATGGGATGTGGGTTCATGTAACAAACTTAGCTTGGATTGTCAGATTGTGACAAATGAAAATTACCTGAGCAAATGTTAACTCAGAGAAAGAGAGCCTTTCAGAGGCCACATTCTATAGCCCTAAACTGGATAGAGATATGGATCATCCAGCATTGTTCAAGAGAATTGGTGTTGCAGACTACTTCAAGGTAAATCATACATTGTATTTCCGAGTATTCAGAATAAAAAAAAAAATATGATAGTGCTTAATACCTTTGCATCCTGTGAATCAAAAAAATAAAAAAATTACCGTACTTGTTTTTGTACTGGTTGACACATATTAATAATTATATAATTATTTAAAATTTGTCCACATGTTTCGGACATGAGTCAGTTTGATGATTATATATGTGACATTAACACAATTATAAATAATTTTACAAGCCTATATTTTATAATATAATGATAAAACAACAAACAATTATATCTTACACTACTCATCAAATATAACATGCTCAATTGTCACACATGTTTGCTTTTCGTTCAAACCAAATATCTACTTTCTTTTGGTCCTAATATCTCAGCTATTGAAAAATATTATTATTTCCAGCTATTTCACCTCACCCTTGAATATATGTGTTGATTGATCTTAAGATTCCATGTATTTTTTTTTTCGTCTGACCACACTTCCAATTCTCCATCATAGCAAGCTTTAAAAGTTCTATTATCTGATTTCACTTTCTTGAGTTTGTCAAAAGTTTTAAATATTCTACTAGCTTGAAATTCTCGTCATTTTACCATTAGATATCATTATTTTAACAAAAAAAAAAATCACGTACTTTTATAATTTTTTTTTGTTAATATTTAGTCAAAAGGATAACAATATACTTAGTTTAGAGACTTTTTATTTTATTTTAATATGATCAAACTATATTATAATTAAATAATTTATAAGTTTGGCTAGAGATTTAGAAAAAATAATTATAATTATATAATTTTTACTAAATTTCTTTATTAAAATAAGAAAAAAAAAAAAGAGGCAATGATTTGATATATATATATATATTTTTTCTACTTGTGATTAGACTTTATGTTCGCTAAGTAAAATATCATGTTCATCGCTACTATTTTCATAAATGACATCCCAATACCATATTAATGATCTTGCCTCAATTTTCTTTTTTGTTTTTCTTCCCCAGCTTCACGGGCTAGGGATATTTGAACAAAATTATTATTTTTGTTATCTTGTCCTTCTATTTTATTTTTTTCACATGAAATATTTTTTTTCTTTCCTTCTATTTTTTTTATCTACTGCAGAGGAAAAGAACAAAATATGAAACAGCAATTTTACGTTGTAATGCAACACCTAAGTTATCAGCATAAAAAATAAGTCGAAAGTAGGAGGAACTTGCATCCACTTGACTTCATATTCAGAAGCAAAATTTTTTAGTTTGTTCACTTTTCAAACAAAATGAGGGAAAGGTATGAAATACCAAATTATAACTCTCGAGTCTCTTCTCTTCTCAAATAAGAGGAGAGAAATTTTTTTTTTTTTTTTTTTTCCTTCTATATTTTTTCCATACAAAGATTTGCAAAATTAATAATAAAAAAAATATATAATTGCTCATTAAAAAATGTAAAAATATAGTCTCTCGTATCTATTTGTACCCTAATCAAATCACTTGATTGTGCAGGCTAATAGATTAGTCGATTTTTTTTATTTTTTTTTTGGCTGTGAAATGATGGCAATTTTAATTTACTCCTAAAGGGAAAGGGGAAAAAAAAATAATACACCGGAAGACTATTATTATTATTTTTTTTTGAAATTTACTTTTATGCCCAGCATATGTCAAGCACAGAAAATTGTGAAAGAAATAGATTTGTTAGAATTCCTTGATGAGAGAATAGACGGGCTGGGGATGAATCAATATTATCTATATTTTTAATATCCATGATTTTGTAAAATAATTTGTGCTATCTTTATATTTTTTTTTATTTAAATTTTCAAATTTTAGTATATGATTTTAATTTTATTATTTATGGGAAAAATACTTAAAATTATTATTTTAGTACCATAATAATTTAGTTGATTTTTTGATTGAGTGAGAAATTATAATCTTTGAAATTACTCTTGCTTGCTCTAATGAACTTCTTCTATTTAAAATTGTCCTCATCCCACCGTGGAAACAAATATATAGTGATTGAAAAATAAAGTTGTTGACAATTTTTTTTTTTTTTTTTAATTTTTATGCTAGTCTGTTGTTGCCTTTAATGTTTCCATATAATTGAATGAAGTCTTGAAACAAATTCTATCCATGCAGAAATTTAGTAGGAAATCAGAGGTGAACAAAAATACATATCAATATTTTCTTTTTTATAGTTTTGACTCTGTATAAATTTATTTATAACAGTCTAATGTTGACTTAGGAGATTGATAGATCAATTTTGTAGGGTCACTTCGGCTAAATAACTTGCAGCTTTCAAATTGTGCATGCTTTGCAATAATTCATTAGTAATTGAGCACCTATTATTATTATTCTTCCAGATTTTTGTTATTTCTCTTCTTGTTAATGTGGTTTTTAGCCTGTATTTAATATAGTACCTGATCTAGATCTTGATGAAAATGAGATTTTAAAACTTGACTCCTTGAAAAAAATGGGTCAACTATAAAGATACAATAGACACATTTGGAAATTTTTTGGTTATATTTAGATTAGAAAATTTTGATTATTCGTAATGGGTTTGTTGTGTAAATCTCATATTGCGATATTAAACATGTAGATGGAGAAATAGCTAGGTTGAATGTTGGTTAAACTTTTTTCTTATTATATTTGCTCTATTACTTTAGTTATTTGATACTTTTGCCAATACTTGCTATAAAAAATTGATGATCAGGTGCAAGTTGCAACATGTATGTAGAGGAGAAGCTGATCAATATAGTAAAAAATTTGAGAAGGCTAAAGAGAAGATAAAATTAATTAAAGATCAGTATATAATGTAACAGTAAGATAATCTATGAGCAGTTCCTTGCAGACTTCATAAAACTTTTGTGGCGCTATCAGGTGAAGGTAAAAACAACGATAGTGCTGTTCAATCTAATTTTCAAAGTCAAGCAGCTTCTGATGAAAAGATAAGAAAAAAGAGTATTCGTCACTATCAACATTTTGTAGATTAGGTACAGCTCTGCAAGCAACCAAAAGTTGTATTTATCGAATAATAGGAATTTTTTATGCCCACTACGCGTTAACTAGCCTCTTTGTATAGGCTGTTGTCACCCAACTTTTGTAACCAACCCTGACTGGGAAAGCTAATACCATCTAATCCCACCAATACATATCTCTATAGTTAATTACCCATAACAACATCAATAGGAAAAAAGATCCTCTATAAAGTCTACCGCAATCTTTTTCATATTATATGATTTGAAGAACTACCAACAGATATCAACATCTTCCTCAGACTAGTCTGGAAAAGCAGACAAGAAGAAGAAGAATCAATTGATGAATCCTTAAACTTTTAAGCACATCAAGCAATTGAACTTCTAATTAGTCGGACAATGTTCAATTATTACCTAATCATGAACTATATTGTGGGTGCTAGAACAACATGCCAAAAGGAAAAAATCACCAGACATATTGAACCCCAAAAAAGAAGAAAACAGAAGCACCTAATATCAAAGTTGGAAGAGATGAGACACTAATGTTACTTCAGAAATCTTGGAGAAGTTGATTATAAAGGCAATGGAAATATATGATATTACAGTTGACTGGAAACATGGTAAATTACAAAAACCATTAATGAGTAACAAAATCAAGATCAGAAAGTCCTTTTGTCTCTCCCCCTCCTGTATTTTTTTGAAAAGACAATATAAAATTTACGATGTGCAATCATTAACCTCACTGATAACTTCCTTGTCATCGTTGTTAACAACACCTTAAGATCCCAGAAGAGTGAAGGAGAAGCAACTAGCAAGATATTACAAGCAGAAAATCTGAAGCATCAACATTTTGGCAACTCTGCCAATCATCGCAATAATGATACAGAGACTGGAGTTTCTTAACAACATTGTAAAATCTTTTTCAACTCTGCCATTGCCTTTATCATCAAATCTAGCAAACTTTCCCTACCCAAAGCAATGTAATTGATTAATGGGGGAAAAAAAAAAAAAATCAAAGCCTTAAGTCAAGAAAATAGCTAAAAAAAAAAAAAAAAAAAAAAAAAAAAACCATTAATCATTGAAAGAGAAGCATCATGCACCCATTTCTTTTCTTCAGCTTCTCTTCAACCACACTTTCTTATCTCCAGGTCTTGCTTGTTGCATCTTAATCATTGAAAGAGATATTGGTACAAATAAACTTTAAAAAAAAAAACTACGAAGAGCCCAACTACAAAAGGACTTTATATGCAGGAAGTTGGGATATGGTCAGTCAGCGGTGTCACTAGTGTGTCATTGCTTTTGAAGTTGTGGACTCTTAATAAGTAATAATGCAAAGGTCTCACCACTTTGTCTGAAGGAGATCTAAGGAAATAAAGACGGAAAAATTTTTAGCAAACATGTTTTCTCTTGTCCTGAGGGAGGGGGAGTTCAATTAATTCAATTGAGTGTTCCATAAAAAAGGAAACCATGTGTGATAATAATATTTAGTACTAAATGATACAGAAAATTTAAAGTCTAGTACAACTACCTGCACACAAAATTATGACGATAATTGAAGAAACTTGTGGAGTTGTAACTCATGTAATAATTTTGTCAGCAACACAAATAACCCGAATGTGAGCAATCTTTGGCCAAATTTCCACTTTTTTCATGAGGATACCTTTTTCAAGCAATTGACATTCTCTGATGGTCAGTTTGATTAAAGAACCTGGCAACTTTTCTTCTGTCAATGACTCCAGCCTAGGGCAATTTGCAATATGTAATTGTTCGAGAGAGATTAGGTTTTGCATCCCCTTGTTGTCTAATTTTTGGAGACTAGAAAACTTTTCAAGAGACAGAAAGGTGAGAGAAGTAGGCAGCAAGCCCTCCTCTGGGAAGGATTCCACGTTTTCATATTTACCATAAATCTGAAGTTTGGAGAGAGGTGTACGCAAATTCCAGTCCATCCGGCAGTCAACAAGTTTGTCACAATTTCCTATCACAAGTGAACTTAAATTAGAAGGCAAACCTCCTTTAGGAAAAGACTCAATTTCAGGGCAATAATCTATTCTCAGAGATTTTAAGTTTGGGAGAAGGGAATCCATTTCATTAGGCAAAGACTTCAAATTGTTGCAGCCGGAAACATTTAAATGAGTCAAGCAGGGCGCAAGCAATCCTTCTTTGGGGAAAGACATAAAATTCAGACAGTTTGTAATGACTATTTCATCCAACTGCTGCAAAGGACCTTCAGAAACTGACAAAGAAGCAAAGTTTTCACATCCTTCAATAAGGAGAGTCTTAAGATTGGGGAAGGCATCTACTCCCAAAGAAGTCAATGAATCGCAGCTTTTAGAAATTTTCAGTGACTCCAGTGACACATGGCGGTACTGGTGATGATGCATCCTAGAAGGGAATTCAAATTTCTTACAATTAGAGATTTCCAGAGTTTTCAATAAAGTGGGTAGACAACCTCCAGGAAATGATATGGCAAAGGAACAAGAAGAGATGCTCAGTAGCTCCAGACAAGTAGTGAAGTCGTTGTTGTACATGGCCATGGCTTCAAACACTGACTTCACAAGGTAGCATCCTTCTATTCTGAGTTCCCGCACTGAGCGTGGAAGTTTCTCCTGTTCTGGATGCTGAGACAATTGAAGACTTTCACAATTTTTAATCGATAAGGTATGACTTGCCGGAGACCTTGGGAGAGAAGAGACAAGATTTGGACATCCATCAATATCAAGAAATTTCAGAGCAGGAAGGTGATGAGGCAAATCCCTGATTAATCTGGGACAATTAATTACAGAAAGAGATCTGAGACGAGGAAATACATCACCTTCGAATCCTTCAAAGGATGACCATTCTTCCCAAATGGGCATATCTTCGAAATTCAACTCTTCCAAGGATGGAAACAGTGTTGTCAAATATGAATTGTCGTCATTCTTGTAAAACTCCGGGCCAATAGTTACCAATCCATGAAGAAGTGAGATCTCGAGAATCTTGAGAAAGGGTAATTGGCCAAGTGATGGTAACAAGCAACAATAGTTACAACCATGAAGATCTAGATAACACATATTATTGTAAGAAACGTGTCCCAACCAATTTGGAAATGCCGTACCCCTGTAGCCTATAATAGTAAGAGATTTCAAGCTTGGGTGAGGCTGTAGCTGGTTGAGTATATCTCTTTCACTCCGTGAATCATCTATATCGGTATCAGATCCCCATCTCAACTCTAAATATTCAATGTACTTCTTATCCTTCAACCTGGCCTCTGAAGCATCCTTGGCATTCACAACATACTCTAAGTTCTCAATGGATAGCATATTGCGAAGATCTGGAAGTTTTCCTAATTCGCTAATATGGGCAGCCACTTTGTTCTTTCCAACAGAAAAATCACTTAGGAATTGTAGACTATTTAATTCACTAATTCCTTTCGGCAATTCTTTTATACCACTTCCTCCAATATCAAGATGTCTCAAGTTGATTAGATTTGGCATAGCACTAGGCAGTATGATGAGACTCCCACACCAATATAGCTTCAGTGTTTGCAAATTATACAGATCACATACAGATTCAGGCAACTCTTTTATTATTGTATAAGAAAGATCCAAGTAACGTAGATGGATCAGTTCCCCAATCGAATTGGGCAAAGTTTCAAAATCACCATAGGACAATGTCAATACCCTTAAGCACTTAAGCTTTGGAAAAAGAACATTGGGCACCTTTTCATGTAAATGCATTGATCCGAACTGGTCTACTGATAGAAGGGTGCGCAAGTACTTAGCTTCAGAAAAACCCTTGAAATCTTTTAAAACTGGATATTTTTGCTTATACGACAGATAACGAGTCTTTTTAGTAAATTTGTGTACATCATCACCTTCAGACATAAAACAAAACTCTCCAGCTACATATTTAGCTAAATCATGTATCAGGTCATGCATTACAAAGCCACACCTCCTATCGCCTTTTGGTTGGAAAAATGATCTGGAAGCTAAGTCATGGAAGTACTCATCGCCTACTTCTTCCAATCTCTTTTCTCCCTTTTGTGGCAGCAGAAAATTTTCTGCCATCCATAATAAAATTAAATCCTCCTTGAAGAAAATGTAATTCTTGGGGAATATTGAACAATACACAAAGCATCGTTTAAGATTTGAAGGGAGATAATGATAACTTATTCTCAAAGCAGGAATAATTTTGCATTCACCTTCCGAAATATCCCATATGTCGCTCTTCAAAATATTATTCCACTCTTCAACATCAGATTTTGATCGCAGAAGTCCTCCAAGTGATTTTGCAGCCAAAGGCAATCTACCACATTTTTTAATAATTTCCCTGCCAATTTTTTCTAGAACAGGATACTCATTAGAATTTGAGAAACAAAAGGCATGTTTTGAAAATAACAACCAGCAATCATCTTCAGATAAGGGCTCAAGATGATGCGGAGGCATAGTTTGCATGATTAAAGCAACTTTTTCGCTGCGAGTTGTTACAATGATCTTACTCCCCTCAGCTCCATAATTAAAAGGCCTTCTTAAAATCTCCCAATTATCATAGTTTTCATTCCAAACATCGTCTAAAACAAGGAGAAATTTTTTTCCTGTCAGCCTCTCTTTCAAATCAAGTTGAATCACATTTAAGTCTTTAGTATCGCGACTGCATGAAGAAACAGCCTCCAATACAGTCTTTGTAACTTTCAGAACATCCAGTTCTTCAGAAACACAAACCCATGCTTTGAGATCGAACCTCTGCTTCACCTTGTCATCATCATAAGCCAATTGGGCTAATGTAGTTTTTCCAATCCCACCCATTCCCATGATGGGAATGACAGATATCTTGTTTCCACTTTCATCATCTGATAACAACAAGTTGACTATGACCTCTTTATCTTGTTCCCTGCCAACTACATCCGATGCTTCTACCAGAGAAGTTGAAGGGATTGTATCTGACAATTTCTTCCCAACACCCTCTTCAAGTTTAAGAACATCTTTCTCCTTTACAATTGATTCGATTCGATCAATAACATCCTGTGTTCTTGATGCTAAGTCTCTGTCATATGAACCAAAATAAGAGGAGAAAAAGTTTTTGTGTACCTCTTTTGCAGCAGCCCTAGCTCTAGTTGCAATTTCGTCGAGAAGATCATCTGCATGATAGACAGCATCGTTGAGTTCATCGAGCCACTCTTTCACAGCAGGGTCCCGGATTTGCTTTTTCTCAGCGTCGTTGAGAACTGGCTTAACTGCAAGTAGAGCTGTCTTCAATCTTCTGAGCAATTTCTCATGATCAAGCTTCTTCCCTTTGAAGAAGTTGACAACCTCAGGTTTGGTCATCCTATCAAACAAGACAGCAAGAAACGAAGACAGAACAGCTCCTCCAACAACCTCCGCAGCCATGGCTTTTCAAGAGATCTGAACTGAAAAGAAAGTCAAATGAACAAAAGAAAAAGAACTTCAAAGATTGCTGAATGTCTACCAAGTCCGTTCCTCTTGACTACTTAAATTGCTTGAGAAGTAATGGTCAATAACGTGCACCCTTGACTGTAAGGCTTCTCTTTGAAAAAGGACGAAGTTGAAATTGCAGTCACCTCTTCGATGGCTGAGAAAGTTCCAGATTCTCTGAAAAAGAATAAAATATTAAATGTGTTGTTGATGGTAATATGTTATCCTGGATAATAATAGCAACATTGAATATTGTGAAAGTTACGAAGAAACTGTACTCAAAATTTAATGTTTTGTTGGTGCTAATATTGTTGCCTTTAATGTTTCCTCATAACTGGGTCAGAATGGTTTTTGTTAATTTACTTTCAAAATAAAGTTTTTATTTGTGCTTTATTTTTGATAACTTAAGATTTGAAATGCAAGATTGCAAGAAATTAGACAAATAATTACTTAAGAGTTGTAATTACGGGTCATTATTTATGAATTTTTTTAACGAGAGCTCATATGACACTTGTTAAAGTGATAAATATAAAAATTTTGTATTATTAATTATATTAGTTGACTATGATTTTAGTGCTGCGTAATAAATAATTTTTTACTTTTAGAATATTTCAAATTCTAAAACCCTCACTTATTGCACCTTATCAAGTACCCTTTGGACACTAGTTAAAAAAATCATTTATTTATTCAAAACTCATAATTTAAAAGGCGAAAGACATAAATTGTTGTATAAATATGTGGGTTGTTCTTCAGTAATGCAAATTGCATAATAACATAGGGCTTCATTGTATCTTAAAGAAAATTCGTTAGAACTATTTTATACCGTTTTGCGGGATAAATTAAACCTGAAAATAATGACTTGGTCGTGACTTGAAGTCATTACATTCCATATTCTGTTTTTTCTCCACTTTTCAAACTACGGTTCTAATAGTTTTGTAATAAAAATGTTAACATCTACTTATGTGGGTCTTGACAATTTGATTTTGATCAATTAGTGTCTTGAGATTGTTAAAAATTGTGTATTTGGTTTATTTTTAATATCAAAACAAAAGATGAGTAGATTATAATAGTTATTAGTTAATTATCAAGTGGAAAATTGTATGTTTCAATTCAAATTTATTATTTTGTTATTTGATAATTGATGTTGATTGTGTTATGACCTTAAATTTCTTTGTATGCTTTATTTTAGCAGTAATAAGAATAAAAAATATGTTACACAAACGAATTAGACAACCTTTTTTTTTTTTAATGTAAATTTGTTAATATATGACTCTTAAGCATCATACATAATAAGTAAAAAAATCATTTCAATATAATTACAGGAAAAACTACATTGGCAGTTTAAAATTGTGACCAAAAAAAAACTGAAAGTAATTTTTATTTTTATTTTTTTGGTAAGATGGCATGTCATGGTCATCATATTGTTTGGTTATGTTAATTCCTAGTTTATATATTTTTAACTGATACTTAAAATTCAGATATATATAAATTTAATTTTTAAGAGATGATAGCAAGTAGAGTAGCATAAATTGTTAGACTATTTATTATTAATTTTTAGTGATAAAAATGTTGAAGGACTAAAGTAATGGAGGCAAAAGTTTTTAAACTAATTTGCAAGTCAATATTTGTAGTTTTTGAATATCTTGGTTTTGTATTTTTTTGGATTAAAAAAAGGGTAAATTTACGAAAGTTGAATTATTTATTGTTTTTTAGGGAAAATAGAGATTTTGCAATGGCCTTTTGAAAGTGGAATGAAACATTTAATTATCCACATAATTATAATTTATAATTTATCTCCAATCAACACTCAATTACATGAGTGATTGACCGGGCAACATTTGATTTAGCTAAATTGTAATTTTGAGTTCAATCATCATTTATTTACATAATTGTAATTAACTAATCAAGATAAAAATGTTATATTTTAATATCAATTAGCCAAAATTAAGCAATTAATAAACTTATAAAATTTTAGTGTCTACTAGAACTTTAGCCTTCCAAATTAATTTATGCAAAGGGAAATATAAAGTGTTTGGATACCTAACAAGAAAACTATAATTTGATTTTCAAGAGAATGATCCAGTAAATCAAGAAATCATTTCCACCTATCGGGACTATTTGGTAAACAATACTAAAAAATGTTCAACAAACTAGGTATGATCATGAATTTATGTCTCATGTAAACCCCTAAGAAATGAAAGATTCTGAGCAATACTATCATCTACCAAAACATAAAAAGTGAAAATAGGTGTAAAATGAAGAGTTGATAGCCTTTAAAGTCTAGAATATAATATAGCAAATAATGCTTCCTAATCTAACCATTTTCCTAGAAATGAATACGAGAATCATTTCCAAGTTTAAAGTTAAGTAAAAGAAAAAAAAAGTGAAAATATATGAATATGAATTTTCTGGGAATTGCATGAGAAATATCTACAGCAACAGTAGCATCCCAACTACTTCGTTGAAAGCCAAACTTACTTTAGACCACAATGTGCCATAAAAAAATTGGCTCAGTGATGAAAACGCAATAACCACGTCTTGCCCACTAACACAATATTTTTGTACACCAAATTGACAATTACCCAAACTACCATCTCATTTAGGCTTGCAACAAGCATTCCAATTAACTAAATGATCTATCTTATTCTCACATTCTCCTAATAAAAGAAAATCATGCATAAGAAGTTATAGGGTATTAGAAATATAACAAGAATTCCCACTAAGAATCGTCCCTAAATATGTCAAAGAAAATTCCTGAATGAGGCTGCCAACTAAGAATAGAGTAAGCACTTGACATATGACTATTCATATTAATTCTAGCAACCACCACTCTTAATTAACTGAGACCCCGAAACCAAAGTCCAAAAATTTGAAGGGGGATAAAGGACATTCTTGAAAGTGCATATGATCTTATTCTTATTATTATTATTTTTTATTGATTAGATCACCATAGCATGGTCAAAGAAATGACTTTCATGGAACAGAATGGAAATGAGGGTAGTGCTACTAAATTACATCTAAAATGGCTAAAATTTTCATACTCACTAACTAGTTAGTTTCTCAAAAAAAAAAAAAAAGCCCTAAATATTAAATCAAAAGAATATGAAGATTAAAACATCATTTTTTTCCAAAAGTGCCATGCAGTAGTTCATTAGAATTCAAGGTCTTCAAACACCACCAATTTACATCAAAATAGGGATATTGCTCAGCAATTCAAAGACAAAAGGGATCAATGAAATAAACTGAAGTATTCAAAACTCTTAACTCTAAAGTCGGTTACAATCCTTTTCACAAAATAAGATTTGAAGTGCTATCTAGAGACTTTGACATGATACCTACGCTAGAAATTTGCAAGAAACAAGATCTTCACGCAATTTCACAATGCTGAAACAGTTAGTCAATAATCTCAGGCCTTTGCTTTCTACTGGTTCATCTGTTGCTTACAACACATAGTTAAGATCCCAGAAGAGTGCAGAAGAAGCAACTTGCAAGATATTAGAAGCATACAATTTGAAGCAAAATTTTAAATGTATCAACATTTTGGTAACTCTATCAATCATGAAAACGATGAAAAGAATGGAGATTTTTTTTCATTTTTTTTCTCTCCTGTTGACAAAGAAACAACCAAGAAATATCAACATTATACAATCTTTTTCAACTTTCTCATGCGTTGCCTTTATCATCAAATCTAGCATACTGTTCCATATTCAAAGCAATGAAATGGAATAGTGGAAAAGAAAAATACAAATTTAAAACACTTCTATGTTATCTGCTAAATGCCTTTTCCCCAAGATCCAACGACTGGACCACTACCCCTGCATTAGTGGGAACATAAGAAAGAAGACGAAAAATAGAATCATAGCAACCTGTTTTCACCCAACTTTTGTAACCAACCCTGAATCGGCAAGCTAATCCTATCTAATCCCACCAATTCCTACCTTCTATCTAAAATTAGTCATATCAATAGCAAAAGCAAAAGCAACCAAAAAATAAATAAAAATCAATCCTCTAAAATGTCCACCATAATCCTTTTTCAAATTATAAGATTTGAAAAACTACCTAGAAATTTCAACAATGACCTCAAACTGAAGTTTCCCAGACAAAGCATCATAATCCTTTTGATGCAAAAAGATTTGAAGCATGGAAAAAATAGTGTTACAAGTCATCAAAACTTCCACACTTGTCCCAAAAAGCTAACAAGAAGAAGAACAATCAATTGATGAATGATGAATCGTTAAGCTTTTAAGCATACCAAGCTATTGTACTTCTAGTTTGTAGGACAATGTTGAACCCAAAAAAGGTAGTTGCTAGAAGCCAAAAACAACATGCCAAAGTGAAAAATTCACTTGACATATTGAACCCAAAAAATGAAGAAAACAGAAGCACCAAATATTAAAGTTGGAAGAGATGAGACACTAAAGTAACTTCAGAAATCTTGGAGAAATTGATGATAAAGACAATGGAAATATATGATATTACAGTTGAATGGATACATGGTAAATTATAAAAACATTAATGCATAACCAAATCGAGATCAGAAGGTCTTTTTGGCACTCCTCTGTCATGTACTGTTTTGAAAAGAAAATATGCAATCATCAATCCTCACCGATAACTTCATAGTCATCCTTGTGTCTCATGATTTCCAATTTCATGTGCACTGACAAGAAGTTCATGTTACGTCTTTCTTTGAAAAAATGGAGTCCCTATTACCTCATCCTTTAAATTTTAAGAAAAAGAGTCCTTGAGGCCATAATTAAATCAGAAAACATGACAAAATTAAATTGCTACACCAAATTAATGACCAATCACAAACTATTAATATGAAATATACACATTTGGACACATACTTGCCTATGTATTTTAAAGAGTGAAGCTTCCCACAAGATGGTTGGGACATGGAGAGGAACTCTGCTTATATAATCCAAAGATGTATCATTGTAACGTCCAAGTTTAACTAGCATAAGTACTTTGAAAAAACTAGAACCCTAGACCAAACAGGACTACTAGACCAAGTACCTTAAAAAATCCACAACCCACACTACATGCATTAAAATGTTAGCTTGAAAGTACTTGATAATTGGTTCCCGTGGATTATATAGCCAAGATCAACTCAGTATACACTCAATGTTGAACCTAGCACATGCCAACCCCACACAATCACAAACTGCATGGGGTGTCACAATCATACACCCTTTCTTTTCTTGCTCTTCTTCTCCTCTTCAGCCACTCTTTCTCTTCCCTATCTCTTGCTTGCTGCATCTTAATCACTGAAAGAGATGTTGGTACAAATAAACTGAAAGAAAATCTGCAAAGAGCCCAACTAGAAGGAGCATTTAGGAGGCAAGAAATTGGGACATAGATGGTCAGTAAGTTGTCTCTCGTTTTTTTCTGTCTGTCTGTCGCTATCTCATTGAGTTGGTTTAATTGACAGCATGATGTCGTTAATTTGATTATTTAAAAGAAAATGCTAATTACAAAGGATGAGATTGCGCAGGGTGGCGTATCAGCTCAATTCATTGCAGAGAATGTGTCACACATATAATGCAGTATACACGGTCCCTACACTACAGTCAGCCACCCTCATGCTTGGGAGGCACTAATTCACCGAGAAAGGAAAGTTTTCAGTTCAACTATTGACAACTTTGATTTGATTAAGTAAATAAATCAACAGTTTGGAAATCAACTAATAAAACCAAGATTGGAGTGGACATTATCAACATTGAATGTCAAAATTAGTGCATCTGACTTGCTATTTTCTTGTTTTCTTTCTAGCTAGTTTGCTTTAGTTTGAATAAGTCAATCTCTTTACTTGATGAAAGAGATTGGTATGAGAGAGTTGCTACATTAGTGCAGGTTGTACTAGTTAGTGATAGTATCTTAGGAGTTAAATTTGTAAGTTTCGTTATTCATATTTTCTATTTATAATTGTATTCAGAGCTCTGTTTTATACAAGAGCAAGAATTATATCTTTTTCTTGAGAGAGTGATTTCTGCTACTTACTTTTCTTGTTTCAATTTTTATTTTATTTTATTTAATACATAAATTTTGTGAAAGCCACATCTATTCCAAGATTTGTATTTGTTTGAATGTGAAAGCCACATCTATACCATTTCAAAGCGTGCCGTGATTAACTTTTTTTTTTCGTGTTCATGTCCTGCATTGATTAAAAAATGAAAAAAAACCAAAAACAGTTGAATGGACAATCATTATGCACATACTAAATATTTTCCTTGAGCATGGGGGTCGGTCCAACATGCATTATTTTCAAGCATATGACTAACAATTCTTGGTACGTAGTCATATATTGACTTTTTTTCGTTTCTTTTCAGAATGGTCTTAAAGTACCTATAAATTTTGACAATTTTGTATCTTTTACAAAAAGCTTTTCTTTTCCTTTACATTTTGTATTTGGGTTTGTATTTGGTCATTCTGTGGGAAAAAATGGATGAAAATGCCAGAATTCTAATGGTGGTGGGGTATGCTACACTTGGCAGCACCTCAGAAACAGGAAGGAATAGATCAGACAGGAAACTCCTTTCATAATATCTCTGCCTTTTCATCAGATCAGATTACTGTTTGGAATACTTTGGCTCCGTTTTGCCAAAAAGTACAGGACAGTGAAGCAGCAATAATTTGCAAAGTTAATTGGAATGATTAATTGGTTTTGCCGAATAAATAAAGCATCCGAACTATTTTTTTTAATAAAAATGACGATTTAAAGAAATTTGTGGAAAAGATTAAGGACTTGAAAAAAGAAATACAAGAAAGAGAGAGAGACGTACACCGGTAGCGCAAGCACATTCATTGAGTTCCCATATTCACCATTTTGTGTGGAAGAGAACTACGCAAAGAGGGTAAACATTTTTGAAATCAGGTTTTTGTTTTTTCAAGGAAAGGGAAACAGAGAGTTCAATTTATTAAATTGATGTTTCTTCTTTTTGCCAGAAATTGAGTGTTCAATGTTAATACTCATGCTTGGTTTAGTAATTTCTTTTAGAGAATGCATATGCTTGTGAAGAGCATAAGTCAAATTTTCTATATTTGGTAAAAAAAAAAAAAAAGTTAGAGTGCTTTTTGTTATAGACATTTAAAAGCTAGGTATAATTTCAAAAGCACTTCAAGAGATGTTTTTAAAAATTGGTTTATGCGCTTAAAAATTTTAAAAACTTATATAACCTTAACTTTTAATAAAAAAGTCATAGCATTACTAACTCATGCCTAATTTTTTGGCTTCTACTTTTCAAGAATATATTTTATATTATTTTACTAAAAACTACTACTATGACTTTTTAAAAGCAGCTCTAAGAGAGCTAACATAACACTTCTTAAAAAGTCACAACAATACCAAACGAAATGTTCATACTATAAGAAAAAAAGAAAACCTGCTAGGGATGTAATAATATTTAGTACTAATTGGTACCGAAACTAGTACGTCTATTTACCTGCACAGAAAATAAATGCTGATGGAAGAGGCTTGCGGAGTTGCAGCTCATGTAATAATTTTGTCCGGCCAAAATTTCACTTTCTTCATATGGATACCTTCTTCAAGCAAATGACATTTTTTGATGGTGAGTTTGATTAAAGAAGCAGGCAAATTTTCTTCCATCAATGACTCCAAGGCAATTTGCAATATCTAATTGTTCGAGAGATATAATATTTTGTATTCCCTTGTTGTCTAATTTTTGGAGACTTGAAAATTGTGTAAGAGAAAGACATTGAGAGAAGTAGGCAACAAGTCCTCCTCCAGAAAGGATTCCACATTTTCAAATTTACCATAAATCAGAAGTTTGGAGAAAGAAGCAGCCCTTTAATGGTCCTCAGAAAACTTGTATTGCTAGCTCCAGCCTAGCAATAGTAGATGATCAGCTTCTAAATCCTGATCAGTTATTCTTAGGTGGATGAGATTTTGGGGACATGATAATCAGCAAAGATATCTAGAGCTAGCAATACAAGTTTTGGTTATTAATTTTGTTGGACTGTGTTTTGCCTTGTAGACCAGTTATGTAAGCATTACAACAAAAGAAATATGAGATACTTGAAGGTATGATGTATGAAATAGAGGTTTAATTAATTAATGTTGTAATAGAAATATGAGATACTTGTATGTTCAAGATATTGCAGAGCTAGCTAGTAGTAAGAATTCTTCAAACCGAATCCTATGATGACAGAATTAGCTAACTAGGAACCTGCAATTATTTTTGTAATTATGGGAAATGTTCAGAGGAAGTTCCACCAATGCAAATGATCTGCTAATTATCAGAACTCAGAAGATTCCAAGCTTAATTGTGCTTAAAGCATAGAAGAGCAGCTTGGAATTAATATTCATCAGGGTTAATTCCAATTATCTTACTCTCCTTTTCAGATCAGTCTTCAATTCCGAGGAACATTAGCGATGCTAACAACCAAGTACCTGATTATATATCTTAATTGCTCTTATAATAGAAGACAACACAGTACTTCTTTGATTGTTGGGAATTGGGATAATACTCCAAGTGCAACCATTAACATAAATAATTTTCTTTATATTTAACCATGTACAGGGGTAAATTTTTCTATCTTTTATTTATTCTTATATTTTCTCATCCATCTCTCTTATTTTCTATAATTTCTCCCTTTGTTATCTTTTGTTTTCCTTTACAGTGTTTGGTAATCAAGAAGAAAGTTTTACTTTGAGTGTTAGCTTAACATTTTTAGGCAACTAATTCTGGAGGACGTTGCTCAGTTTTGGGTATGCAAGTGAAAAATACAATGAGCTGCACCTCATCATGGTAGCGAGGGAAAAGAAATCATTTTTAGGCAACTAATTCTGGAGGACGTTGCTCAGTTTTGGGTATGCAACTTAAAAACATAATGAGCTGCACCTCATCATGGTAGCGAGGGAAAAGAAAAAGAAAAATGGAGAAGAAATCTAGATGGACATTAGAAAGAAGAGAAATTGCACCTCATAATGATATCAAGTATACAATGGTCCTCTTATTGGTATAAAAAGTACATACAAAAAAATTAACATCACTTTCTTGAAATTTTGAAAATTGCTACTAATAGAGTTGAATGAAACATTCTTTTTTTAAAAATATAAAGGATACAAAAAGCTGTTGTCCCAAAATAGTTGTTTATGCAAGAAATTAATCTAATTAGAAAAATATAAAACAATTAGCATATATATTGACAGACTTAGATATTTAGACATATATACATCGCATAGCTTAAGATTAAATATTTGGACTTAGTTTGAAGTTCAAAAATCACAAATATTGGATCTGAAAATTTATATTCATCTTCAATGAATTTTTCTCTTTTACTCTTTCATCTGTCTATTTCCTTGTATCTTCTATAAGGGTGAGTTTGGGATAAATCCAAACGAGAGTTCAATTCAATTCAATTTAAATTATTTCTCAATGTTTGGAACAAATCATATAAGTGATAGAATTCAAATAAATTATATTGCTTGGAATATTATTATAACTAATAAAATTCATTTCATTTTAATACTTTTACAAAATTACCCTTGTATTAGTCAAAATTTTAAAAAAATTCCTACAAAAGCAACTTAAATCATTGGTACAAGTCTAATATATTGTATGGAGGGAAGAGAAATGAAGGGAAGAGAAATGAGGGGAAGGGAAGGGGAAAGAAAGAAGAGAAGAGATGAGAAATGGGGTAGAGAGGGATTGTGGTTTTTGAGATGTGGATATGAGAAGTAAAAAATAAATGATATATATGTATTTTTAATCTAATTGAATTGAATTTTTAACAAATCATATCAATTTTGATGATAATTCAAAATGAAAAAAATGTTATAAAAGTATGATTTAGAATGAATTGAATTCTCGTGAAAGATAGATACCAAACACAATATTTTAATTAAAGTTCATTTAGAATGAATTGAATTTCACCATTTTTGTGGTTCCAAACTCACTCTAAGACTTTCATCCTCCTGCCTTATAACTTGTTCATCAGCTACCTGCAAGCAATGTGTCTAAATTTCAAATTCATAAAACAACATGGAAATATTGTGTTTCTTTAATATTAGAAAAGATCTTTAGGGTGGTTGAGAAGCTTTATTCTAGTTGATGGTTTAGTTAAATTGTTGCACAAGTAAGATTTCACCTAATAACTCACTTATGGCCTATGGAACAGAAGGTCTCGTTATATATATATATATATATATATGTATAAAGGGATGAATTGAACAAAGGCACGTATATAGAGTAGCTTGAAAGGAACTTACAAAGAAATTGGTATAGGAATATGCCTCCTTTATAGAACATAATATGCATATGATAATAAATAAATATATATGAAAATGTGTATGAATTTTGATTGGGTGTTGTTAGGATGATCATAATTAATTATTTGAAACAACATTATATGTATTTCAAAAGCATTGGAAACGAGTTATTGAGTAGACAAACAAAAATATGTCTTCTGCGATTGTCCGCAGAGCACTTATACTTTTGCCCTCTCATCATTTCATTTAATTTCTTGCAAAATTGCTTCTTTGGCTTAGAAATGCTTCTTCCTGCAGTGATTGTACCATATCTGTAGTAACATGGTTGCATGTAAAATATGGTTAGCTTGGAATACACTAAACTCAAAAGTAAAGTGGTGGTTACTTGCAGGCCACTCAAAATTAAAGTTATAATTGCCAACTGATCTAGATGACTGCATTTTTCATGTATTAGGAAGAACTTCTATTTGTTTTCCTTTTATTCTTTCTTTTCATTTTTGAACGATGGTGTAATTTCTTGTCATGAATTTTGAATTTCACTAGAACTGTATTGGTTTGGGTCTTACTGTTGGAGTTGTTGCCGCTATTCTTTCTGAGAAAGATCTCGGAGGTTGTTTTCTATTTAGTCTCGCTCTTAATCACAAACAGGTTCATTTTATTAGTTGCTGCTCAATAGCTTTATATGTGTAAATTTCTTTCAGGAATAGCTTTATATATGTAAATTTGTGTGCATAGCTTCTTCCTTCTTCTTTTTTTTTTTTTTCCAATCAAGCATTCTTGATTTCTTGTGGCTTTCTTTCTATTTTGTCCATCATCGCAAATGTACATGTTGTTTGTGTATGTATCTGAAAATGAAACAGACATACAGATTATAGACATGCTAACATTAGCTGAGGCACTAGATCATGGAATTAGAAATGAAACAGAAAGAATGTTCACATCTATCTGAAAATGTGTTTTTTTTTTTTTTTTTTTGGGGAGAAAGAAACTAAATTAAATAAACCAAGACTGCTCTTTTGAAAGTGATTGTTACTCACCCATGCTCAATATAGTGTAAATGTAAGACCAAGATCTGGTAATGGCTTCTATTTGATGATCTAGGTATTGATGATATCAATGAGGCATGACTTTGATCAAGCTCTAGTACATTGTGATGTTGAGGAAAAATTTAACATGAAATTCAAAGCCGCCTCCATGTCTCTACTGATGCCCATTTAGGTTGGTCAAGGATGAATTAAACTTGTCCTCTGCCTGTTGCTGCAAATGCTTAATTTTATTTTATAATAGTGCTATATTTATGTAATCAGTGAGATGGCATGGCTCTTTAGTGTGTCTTGTTTTATATATCAAGTTCTGGTCTTGCCTAATCTGCTGAGTAATGTGTTTGACTAATACTAAAAGCACAGTTCTGATAGAAAAGTACATCTAGACTATCGAAGAACCTTGCTTGGTTGTGGTTCATGATGAAATTCTGATTTTGTTGTTGTTAGAGTTATCTGGCACTTATACTATCTGGCCTATTTCAGTTTCTAATACTCAATGCAAGTTGTAATATAAATTAATTATATACTCAATTGACCTTGTTATATTAATTAGTTATTGTATTTCAACAAGAGCATATGAGGGCCTCTTCTAGCAGTGGACAGTCATTATGAAGTTGATTCGGGACGAAAAGATGTCAAAATTGATCAAGAGCACGATGAGGATTTTAACAGATTTTTTAGCTAGTAGTTTTTACTTTTACGATATGATATATTAATTGATCAATATTATATATATTCTATTTAATTATATTCTATTGTGTTGATTATTTACCTTATTAATTATATGACAGTTTTATTTTAATATTTTAATTTGATATTTTTTATTTTCGGTACTAGTTTATAAATTAATAATTATAAAGCTGGTTTTTATTAAAATTATAAAAGAAAAAATGTGTTGAAAACAATATTTGGATTATTATTGACCAACTAAGGGATGGCCAGTAAAAACAAACAACGTGCCATAATTTTGTAATTACCAACCAACCCATAAGTTGGTAGGTAATTACTTACCAACCTCATCTATTTGCCCAAAAAATAACTCACCAATCAACTTTACCAACAAGGTCGGTAATTACCAACTAAGTGTCTAGTTGGTGGGTAATAGTCACTAAGTTTTTTCTATCACCCTTTACTAATCAATAGTTGATCGATAATGAGTAGTTTTCTTATAGTGGAGGACCATTTGATTTGATGATAACAAACACTGAAGAGTGAAGGAAAAAGAGAAGAGCTCAAGAGGTGTCCAGAGAATTTTTTTTTTATTTTTTTAAAAAAAAACACTTTTAAATGTCAAAATTACTTTTTTTTTTGTTCAGATTTTGTGTCTTCCCTTTTAAAATTCTTGGCATGTTTGATTTTTTTATTTTTATTTTTGGAAAATTGTTCCTTTATATGAATCTACTACTTATTTTTAATCTCAATATTTAAAGAGTTTTTAAAACCAACCTATGTTGGCTGGGCTTTTGCTTCCAAGATTGGGATGAAGAAAATATAGAATGATATAAGATTGTGACAAGTTACAATCAACATTATGAAAGGAAAGAGATCAAAGTATTTGTGTTCTGTTTCCATGCATATTCAATATGTTACAAGAAAAAACTATGGCATAGGCCGCAGTGGGGATATCACTTGATATAGGCGTCCTCCGGGACGCCTAGGAAAATGTGCGCCAGAACCTTGGCTAGGCAAAAGCCGTCTGGTCCAATTCGCTCCTTCGAGGATGGCTCCACCCTTGCCCTCTTTTGCGAGCTGACCAGATTTTGTACGAGGTGGCGTCCTTTGGCGGTCGTCTGCAGAGATCATTGCCAAGGGAAGCACGCCCTCAGTCACCTCTGTCCAGGACTTTTCCTGAGCCTTTCGAACATAGGACACTTCGCCCTATCTCTGTGGGAGGCTGAGCTTGAGTTTTGACCTTTTGGGCGCTCTCATACCCTCTTTCATCGGCCTTTTTCCATTGTTTAAAGCCTAAGCAGCTCTCTCTTTGACCTTAAGACGATGCCTGGTCAGCTGCTCCTGACTTCGGCGGCCTCCTGTTCATGTGTTAGACCCATATCTGCAAAGCAAGAAATCAGTCGATCAGTAACAATAAAGGACCAATCAATAATAGCATTAATAATATGACGTTGTGCGTTGCGAACCAAAATCCAACACGGATAAACCCGTCCTTGCCAGGATTAGACCATAAGTAAAAAATGTTGTGTCCAGAAACCCGCCTGTCTGAAACTTCAGGTACGCAAGGATTTTATAGTATTTCTTCCGCTGCACTCGATTCATATTAGGAGGTTTTGTAAGCTTCCATGTTCGTAAAACCCCCCACTGGTGCAGCAAACCTGTGGGGTGAGGAGCCTCAACGAAGAAGTACCAAGGTTTCCACTCTTTGTTATTGTCGGGATGTCCTCGGTACAAGTCAAACCTGGCAGAAAAGTATATCCACCCCCCCCCCCCCCCCCCGACTTGTTCTTGATTTGATGAAGATTTATGAACACAGTCAAAGACAGGCGAATCTGCAAGGTGTGATAGACGCCAACGAATGTTATCAGAAATCGCCATCCGTTAGGAGTAAACTGAGCTGGACAGATACCGAGTTCGTTCAACATTTTAACAATAAAAGGGCGGAAAGGATAGCGAACCTTCGGCCTTCAGGTAATCCTCATAGAAGCAAAAGGTGTTCGGGCAAGAGTGATGCGGACGATCTCTGTAAGGACTGACCTTGTAAATTTTGGCCCCCACTGGTTCAAAGTACCACCTGCGCACGAGCTCCAACCTTTGGTCACTCATAACATTCTCAATGGCGTCCACAGCGGTGACGTTAGTTTGAGGCCAGAAGGTCGCCGAGTCATCGTCTAATTCTTCATTATTGTCTTGTTCGGGCAAGAAGCTAGCAAGAGTAGTCTCCTCATCCTCATCCTCGAAACTCCCAAACTCGGTATTTTCTGAGCTGGAAGACGTGGACGGATGATAAGCTAGAGAAAGCGGAAGAACCTTGCCCTTCCCTGAACGATATCTAGGCTCCTCGCCCACTAGCATTATGGTGCCTTTTGCCGAGTAGTCCCTTGATGTGTCGAAGGGCGGGGCGGATGCAGTACCATCCTCACTAGACATTTTAACTGAATAAACGAACGGATGAAGAGTTTTCAAGTGTAGAGGCTCGTACCTAGCAAAGAAGGAAGGTGTGCAGAAAGTCTAATCTTTCGAGTAGTCGGGCTTGTTGGATGCAAATTGATAGAACTTCGCTACAGAAATCTCTTAGTAGGGGCACAAATGTGGGGTTTGTGGAGCCTTTTATAAGCCCCGAAGGCCTGCCTCGCGCTCCGCGCTGCACTCCACGCCTACCACATGGCACTGCCGCAATTTCGTCCAATTACAGTTTAATTCCCGACCCTGGTATCTGAAAAATTATGATACGACCGAATGGCGTCGAAAGTACGAGAAAGACCCACTTTGATTTGCCCCGGATCTCCACGTGGAGGGCGATGACCTGATCGCCTTGGACTTCTTATTATTACACAAGCTAGGTAAAGTTCGAACTCGGTGGGCAACCTTAGTGTACGTTATGGTCGTCCTGGGACGTGTTGATCGGGTCCTTTTTTCATGGGACTAGTGTTAATATAGTATAATGACAACCTAATGGGAGCAGTGCCACGTGGCGGTTGCTTATTCACTTGTATACTTCGAACAGTTTCGGTGGCCTGTGCACGTACTTATCTACTCTATATATACTTGTCATTCTGCCTGAAGAGAGTAAGATATAACAAAAAAGGTAAAAGTCTAGTTACCTTTCCCCTTATTACCGTTTATCCGAGCTTTTCCCCTTTCTGACTTACTTATCAGAGGATCTTGGGAGTTCACTCCGGACTCGGCTCCCATCCTCTATTTTGCAGGGCTCGAGAACGCCAAGTCGCCAGCTCGGGCAAGTGGGACACATTAAGGAGACCTACCTCGTCAGGTCTCCAAGCTCGGACAAATCTAACATTAACAATTATTATTAGCGACCAATATGGTCAGAAAATAATTAGTACCTAATAAATTATGGAGAGTTTAGTTAAAAAATTTATATATATTTTCTTATTTCTAATACTGAATTAAAGTACTTCAATATATATTATATATATATATATATATAATAAAACAAATAATTACTTGATAAATCAGTTTTCAAATATAAGAAAAGATAATATTTTTTATTAGATATGATAACATGCACTTCATTTTGCCTATTTTGAGCTATCAATTTTTATACTAACTTTTGTGAAGAGTATCAATACCCTTCGCATAATATAGTTGCTGTACCGAGAGATGAGAAGTTAAAGATTTGTTCCTCGAACTATTTGATTCACATGAGGTCACAGAAATTATTCGATTTTCTTGAGATCGGTGGGAAATAAGTGCTCATCCTATTCAACCTGTCATAGGGCAGGGACCAGGACTTGACGTGGTCACGTGATACTGTACTGTAGCACTGTTGGCTTCACTGAGATGAAGAATCTACTTTGTTACTTGGTTTTTGTATTTTTTATTAAAAATGGCGACTTTACAAAAGTTGGATATATAATATGTACATTTTTTGGATGCTAATCTGTGTTGCCTTTAATGTTTCCTTATAATTTCTCTTCAATTTTTTTCTTTCAGCCTTGTGGTTCCAATGAGAAGACAAATTAGAACCAGCATTAGAAGAATGAAACCTTGAAACAAATTGCATCCAAGCAGAAGGAAACGAGCACTCTATCCATTGGGGTAGTCTTCATGGGTATAGGGACATTAGTAAGCTTTTTATGTAAATTAAGTTGTTTGTTAAAATGCTGTTTATAAATATAACTATTTAAAAATAATATGTAAAAAACTGAAAAAAAATATTTAAATGAGTTAATATAAAAATATTATTAGATATAATTTAAAAAAAAGAAAGAAAGATATTGAGTATTAAAATTATTAAAAAGTCTATTTTAATAATATTATGATTATATTTATTTAAATAAAATAATTATCAAAATTACTAAAGAAGTTTATTGAGTATTAAAAATCTATTGACTTAACTAATGTTTTATTCTTTCAAGATTGTCTCAGGTTTTAATTTAGTTATTAAGAATATTTTCAATCAATTTCATCTTCTAAGATTCTAAATTTTTTAATTAAGTTATATTCTCTCATTCTCATGTTTTATATATAAAAAAATAATTTTACACAATTTAGTGATAAAATAACTAAAAAGTTTTGTAAAATATAAAAATAACTTATACACATTATTATCTTCATATCAAGTGTGGTTATTTCGTGAATTCATAATATGTAAAGAAAGAATTGAACTGAATTTAGAAATTTTAAATTTTTGAATATAAAATTGACTAATAATTTTTTTAAAAAGTATTAAATTAAAAACTATTATAATCCTGAGTAAGATCATCGTATTATAATAGATAAGCCAAAATGTATTTGGCCTAAGTGATGGTAACAAACAACAATAATTACAATAAAAAAGACGTACATCAACCTTATTATGGTAATCAACGTGTTCCGACCAATATGGAAATGTCTTGGCACTGTAGCCAATAATATTAAGAGATCTCAAGTCCGGGGGTGGCTATAACTGGTCGAGTATATCTCTTTCATGCCGTGAACAATCTATATTGGTATCAGAGCGTCAAAACATATATAAATATTTAAGGTACTTCCTATCTTTCAACTCGGGCTTTGAAGCATCCTTATAATTCACAACGTATTCTAAGTTCTTAATGGAAAGCAATCCGCCAAGATCTAGAAGTTTTTCCAATTCGCCAATCTGCTTAGCCACTTTTTTCTTTCTAACAAAAAAGTCACTTAGTACCTGAAGACTATTTAATTTACTCATTCCTTTGGACAAATCTTTTATGCCACTTTCTTCAACCAAGATGTCTTAAGTTGATTAGATTAGGCATAGTACATGGCAGCCTGGTCAGATTCACATACATTCTTAGCTTCAGTGTTTGTAAATTATATAGATTCAGGCATCTCTTTGATTTTTTGTGAAAGAGAGGTCCATGTAACATAGATGGACCAGTTCTTCAATCGAATTAGGCAATATTTCAAAATCACCATTGGGCAATGACAATACTCTTAAGCACTTAAGCTTTGGCAAAACAACATTGGGCATCTTTTCCTGTAAACGCATTTATATGTACTGGCTTTGTGATAGAAGAGTGCGTAAATTCTTAGTTTTAGAAAAATTAGCAAAGTCTTCCAAGAGATATTTTTGCTTATATGACATATAACATGTCTTTTAGAAATATTTATTTGATAGTTTCTTAATTAGTTTATTCTTGGTGAACAAGAAATAATTAATTAGAAGGTGATGGGATTTTCTAATTAGATTTACTTTGGTGTGTCAGTAAGTCTAATTAGATGATTGTAGGGTTTTTATAAAGTAGAAGAAAAAATTTGCTTGTTGGACAAGTTCTATGTATTATAAATATGTAAACTTGTGAGAGTTGTAGATATGAGAAAGAGAGAAATATAATATTTGTGGGAGCCTTCTTAGGGGTAGGAATGCAAGAGAAATTAGTAAAAATGTTGCTTGAGGAGTGAGAATACTATGTATAGAGTGTACTCTTCCTATGTAATATTTCTTAGAATATTAGTGAATTCTTTTCTATTCTGTGAATGTAAGCAAGGGCCTGAACTACGTTATTTCTTGTGTTGATGTTTATTTCTCTTCTCTTCTACTTATATTTGTGATTGTTGTCATTTGCTATTTTTACTATAGCTTATTGAAGATTGAAGGGGAATTTAGTATAATTCCCAACAAGTGATATAAGAGCCTGGACCAATTGGTATGTGGATGACCTAAGTGAATTTTAGTGAAGGTAGAGCTATTGTAAAAATACAAAGGTGTTGAATAAAGAAAAATGGTTGAGATGATTGAGATTGTGTAGAAGGAAGACAGAGAAGAAAAAACAAGCTGCATTTTGCATTAAGATTTGTTGTAGATGGAGTTGTAGTTTTTTTCGGAAACCTAACCCATTAATGAGACGATGTAGAAAGGGCTCATCAATGGTGATATGTGAGATGGAGTTGTTTGCAGAAACCTAACCCATTGATGAGACGACATGGAAAGGGCTCATCAATGGTGATAGGTGAGATAGGGAGTTATAGTGTTTGAAAAAACCTCACCCAGTGATGAGACAATATGGAAATGGCTCATCAATGGTGATAGGCTAGATAAATTTGCAATCCAGTGATGAGACGATGTGAAAATGACTCATCAATGGTGATAGGTGAGATGAAGTTATTGTTTTGGCAGAAATCTAATCTAGAGATGAGATGACGTGGAAATGGCTCATCAACGGTTATAGGTGAGAGCAGATGGCCATATACATATGCATTATTGTTGCGGAATATCATGGTTTGTTCACTAAGAGAGACTTTTGATGGAGTGATGACTCTCGATAAGTGAGGCTCATGTAAAGTTTTGATAATTCTGCTATTGATGGTAAAATGATGCATTGTATGGGTATTGAAGATTGTTTAGAAGGATTTGAGTCAAAGATGAAAATTGTAGAAATTTTGACCAAAATCTTTAGTTTTCTAATTAGTTTATTCTTGATGGGTAAATAAGTTTAATTGATGGGATTTCTTAATTAAATTTACCTGGTGGATAAGTAAGTCTAATTAGATGATTGTAGGGTTTTGATAAAGTAGAAGAAAAAATTTGCTTGTTGGACAAGTTCTATGTAGTATAAATATGTAAACTTGTGAGAGTTGTAGATATGAGAAAGAGAGAAATATAATATTTGTGGGAGCCTTCTTAGGGGTAGGAATGCAAGAGAAATTAGTAAAAATGTTGCTTGAGGAGGAGAATACTATGTGTAGAGTGTACTCTTCCTATGTAATATTTCTTAGAATATTAGTGAATTCTTTTCTCATCTGTGAATGTAAGCAAGGGCCTGAACCACGTTATTTCTTGTGTTGATGTTTATTTCTCTTCTCTTCTACTTATATTTGTGATTATTGTCATTTGCTATTTTTACTATAACTTATTGAAGATTGAAGGGGAATTTAGTATAATTCCCAACAAGTGATATAAGAGCTTGGACCAATTGGTATGTGGATGACCTAAGTGAATTTTAGTGAAGGTAGAGCTATTGTAAAAATACAAAGGTGTTGAATAAAGAAAAATGGTTGAGATGATTGAGATTGTGTAAAAGGAAGACAAAGAAGAAAAAACAAGCTGTATTTTGCATTAAGATTTGTTGTACATGGAGTTGTAGTTTTTTTTCAGAAACCTAACCCATTAATGAGACGATGTAGAAAAGGCTCATCAATGATGATATGTGAGATGGAGTTGTTTGCAGAAACCTAACCCATTGATGAGGTGACATGGAAAGGGCTCATCAATGGTGATAGGTGAGATAGGGAGTTATAGTGTTTGAAAAAACCTCACCCAGTGATGAGACAATGGCTAAATAAATTTGCAATCCAGTGATGAGACGACGTGAAAATGACTCATCAATGATGATAGGTGAGATGAAGTTGTTGTTTTGGCATAAATCTAATCTAGAGATGAGATGACGTGGAAATGGCTCATCAACGGTTATAGGTGAGAGCAGATGGCCATATACATATGCATTATTGTTGCGGAATATCATGGTTTGTTCACTAAGAGAGACTTTTGATGGAGTGATGACTCTCGATAAGTGAGGCTCATGTAAAGTTTTGATAATTCTGCTATTGATGGTAAATGATGCATTGTATGGGTATTGAAGATTGTTTAGAAGGATTTGAGTTAAAGATGAAAATTGTAGAAATTTTGACCAAAATCCTTAGTTTTCTAATTAGTTTATTCTTGATGGGTAAATAACTTTAATTGATGAGATTTCCTAATTAGATTTACTTAGGTGGATAAGTAAACCTAATTAGATGAATGTAGGTTTCCATAAAGTAGAATAAAAAGTTTGTTTGCTAGGCAAGTACTACATAATATAAATATATAGCTTGTGAGAATTGTAGGTATGAGAAAGAGAAAAATCTAATATTTCTATGAGCTCCTTAGGAGTAACAGTGCAAAAGAGATTAGTAGAGATAAGGCCTGAGAAAGTGAGAATATTATGGGTAGAGTGTATTCTTCCTATGCAATCTTTCTTTAAATATTAGTGAATTCTTTTTTCATCCGTAGATATAAGCAAGGGCCTGAACCACGTTATTTCTTGTGTTAATGTTTATTTCTTTTCATTTTTACTTATATTTGTGTTCTTGTCCTTTACTATTTTTACTATAACTCATTGGATATAATTCCTAGCAACCTCCAATGCAGTCTTTGTCACGTTTAGAACATCCAATTCTTCAGACACACAAACTCATGCTTTGAGATCGAATCTCTGTTTCACCTTGTTATTATTATAAACTAAGTTGGCTAATGTAGTTTTTCCAATCCCACAATGGGAATGACAGATATCTTATTGACACTTCCATCATCAGATAGCAACAAGTTGACTATGGCCTTTTTATCTTTGTCCTTCTACCAGAGAAGTTGAAGGAGTTTACTCCGACAATTTCTTCCCAACACCCTCTTCAAGTTTAAGAACATCTTTGTACTTTACAATTGCTTCGATTCTATGAAAGACATCCTCTGTTCTTGTTGCTAACTCTCTGTCATGTGAACTAAAAGAAGTGAAGAAAGTCGTTCAGTTTTGGGTATGCAACTTAAGATTACAATCAACAGCATCTCGTCTTGGTAGTGAGGGAAAATAAAAAGAAAAATAGAGAAGAAATCTAGATGGACATTAGAAAGAACAGAAATTACACCTCATAATGATATCAAGTATACAATGGTCCTCATATTGGTATAAAAAAGTACATATAAACATCACTTTGTTAAAATTTTGAAAATGATATTAATAGAGTTGAATCAGAAACATTGTGCTTTAAAAAATATAAAGGGTACAAAAAACTGTTGTCCCAAAATAGTTGTTTATGCAAGAAATTAATCTTAAAATACAAAACAAGTAACATATATATTGACAGACTTAGATATATAGACATATATACATCACATAACATAAGCTTAAATATTGGACTTAGTTGGAAGTTCACAAATCACGAATATTGGATCTGAAAAGTTAAGTTCAACTTCAATGAGTTTTTCTGTTTACTGCATATTTCCATATCTTAATTTAAGATCTTCCCTTGGACTTTCATCCTCCTGCATTCTAACTTGTTCATCAACTGCCTGCAAGCAATGTGTCTAAATTTTCAATTCATAAAACATGGAAATATTGTGTTTCTTTAATATTAGAAAAGATCTTTAGGGTGGTTGAGGAGCTTTATTCTAGTTGGTGGTTTAGTTAAACTGTTGCATAAATAAGATTTGACTTAATAACTCACTATGGCCTATAGAACAGAAGGTCTCTCTCTCTCTCGCTCTCTATATATATATATGTGGAGGGATGGATTGAACAAAGGCTGATCATAGCCTCATATATGGAGTAGCTTGAAAGGAACTTACAATTTAATTGGTATAGAATATGGCTGATCACCTCCTTTAGGTTTCATTTGTATGAAATGAGAGTGAGTGATCTGTATAATGCTTTAAAAGCAAGCACAACACAGAACATATGCACATGATAATAAATATATCTATATATGAAAATGCGTATGAATTTTGATGAGTGGTGTTAGAATGATCATAATTATTAATCATTCACATTATATTGTACTCCAAAAGCATTGGAAACTAGTTATTGAGCAGACATAAATAAATATATGCCTTCTGTGATTGTTCGTAGAGCACTTATATTTTTGCCTTTTCCTTTCATTTAATTTCTTGCAATTGCTTCTTCCGGTAGTAATTGTACTATATTTGTAGTAACATGATTGCTTGTAAAATATGGTTAGCTTAGAATATAATCTATACAATACTAAACTCAAAAGTAAAGTGGTGGTTTATTGAAGACATACAGGTCACTCAAAATTAAAGTTACAATTGCCAACTGATCAAAATAACTGCATTTTTGATGTATTAGAAAGAACTTCTATTTGTTTTCTTTTTATTCTTTCTTTTCATTTTTGAACTATGGTGTAATGTCTTTTTTTGAATTTTGCTTATCTGTATTTCAGTAGAACTGCATTGGCCTGATCAGTCTAACTGTTGGAGTTGTTGCTGCTGTTCTTTCTGAGAATGATGTTGGAATTCTATTCAGTCTCTTAATCACAAACAGGTTCATTTTATTAGTTACTGCTCACTACCTTTATATATATCAATTATTTTAAGGAATAACTTTATATATGTAAATTTGTGTGCATAGCTTCTTCCTTTTTTTCTTATTGTTATTTTTTTTTTCCCATCACGCATTCTTCTGTTGTGGTTGTTGTTGTTGTTTTTTTTTTTTTTTTTTTTTTTCTTTTTTCTAATTTGTCCATCATTGCGATTGTACATGTTGTTTATGTATGTATCTGAAAATGAAACAGACATATAGACAATAGACATGCGAACATTAGCTGAGGTACTAGATCATGGAATTAAAAATGAACAAAAGGAAAGTTCACATCTATCTGAAAATGAGTTTTTTTCTTGGGAGAAAGAAACTAAATTAAATAAACCAAGACTGCTCTTTTGAAAGTGATTGTTACTCACCCATGCTCAATATAGTGTAAATGTAAGACCAAGATCTGGTAATGGCTTCTATTTGATGATCCAAGTATCGATGATATCAATGATGCATGACTTTGATCAAGCTCTAGTACCTTGTGATGTTGATGAAGAATTTAACATCAAATTCAAAGCCTCCTCCATGTCTCTACTGATGCCCATTTAGGTTGGTCAAGGATGAATTAAATTTGTCCTCTGCCTATTGCTGCAAATGCTCAATTTTGTTTTATAATATTGCTATATTTATATAATCAGTGAGATGGCATGGCTCTTTAGCATGTCTTGTTTTATATATCAAGTTCTGGTCTTGCCTAATCTGCTGCGTATGTGTTTGACTAATACTAAAAGCACAGTTCTGATAGAAAAGTACATCTAGACTAAGTTCTGGTCTTGCCTAATCTGCTGCGTATGTGTTTGACTAATACTAAAAGCACAGTTCTGATAGAAAAGTACATCTAGACTATCGAAGAACCTTGCTTGGTTATGTCATGATGAAATTCTGATTTTGTTGTTGTTAGAGTTATCTGGCACTTACGCTATCTGGCCTATTTTAGTTTCTAGTACTCAATTCAAGTTGTAATTAATATAAGTTAATTATATACTCATTCCCCTTATTATATGTTAATTAGTTATTGTGTTTCAACAAAAGTATATGAGGGCCTCATCTAGCGGTGGACATCATGATGAAGTTGATTTGGGACAAGATGATGTCGAAAAAGATTAAGAGCACAATGAGGATTTCACGAGATTTTTTAACTAATAGATTTTACTTTTATAATAGGATATATTAATTGATAAATATTATATAATATTCTATTTAATCATGTTCTATCGTGTTGATTATTTACCTTATTAATTATATGACAATTTTATTTTAATATTTTAATATTAATTTATAAAGCTGATTTTTATGAATGAGTTCAAAAAGAAAATCTGGATTATTACAGACCAACTAAGAGATGGTTGGTAAAATCAAACAATGTGCCATAATTTTGTAATTACCAACTAACCCATAAGTTGGTAGGTAATTACCATCCAACCCGTAAGTCGGTAGGTAATTACCTACCAACCTCATCTATTTGCCAAAAAAAATTCACCGACCAACTTTACCAACAATCTTAGTCCGTAATTACCAGATTGATGATAACAAACACAGAAAGAGTGAAGGAAAAAGAGAAGAGTTCAAGAGCTGTCCAGAATTCTTTAAAAAAGGAAGAAAAGAAAAAAAAAAAGCATTTTTAAATGTCAGAATTACTTATTTATTTTCAGATTTTGTGTTGTCCTTTTTAATATTCTTGGCATGTTAGAGTTTTTTTTTTTTTTTTTTTTTGAAAATTGTTCCTTTATATGAATCTATTTATTTTTAATCTCAGTATTTAAAGAGTATTTTAAAACCAACCTATATTGGTTGGGATTTTGCTTTCAAGATTGGGTCGAAGAAAGTACAGAAAGATATAAGATTGTGACAAGTTACAATCAACATTATGAAAGGAAAGAGATCGAGGTATTTGTGTGTTCTGTTTCCATGCATATTCAATATGTTACAAGAAAAAACTATAATTATTGAATGCTACATAATTTTTTTCTCAATTTCAATTTAGTGACTTCTTTGTTATTTTCCATTCAGTTAATTGTTCATTCATATCTTGAATGTGGCCAACCCATTCTTCAGAACTATCACGACCACCTGCTGATGAAAACTGGACAGCTAAATTCTTTGGTTACTGTGAGATTTGTAATTCAACATTCATTGCCATTATCTTCGATGAGGTAGGTTTCCCATTCTTTTCTTTATCTTTCATTTATTATTATTATTATTTTTTTTTGATTTCCAGTTTTGAGTTATCATTTTTGCTGCCCTGATTTTGGATTTTTCTTCTTTACTTATAGTAATATTTTTCCTCATGCAATTTTTGTTTTTTTCTTCATAATTTGATTCGTGGTGTTCAATATTTTTTTTCTTTATGCTCTTCAGTTGCAAATCAAATAATATAAATCAGTTTCATGATGCATGTTTTGGCTTTTAAGATAAACTATTCTTCAAATAGAATTCTTTCTACTCCCGTCCATTGTATATTGGATTTTCATTTACAGTTCTTCTTTGTTTTGTGAAATCTGATAATCTGAGAAAAAATATCACATTTTAATGGTGGTTGCATTTGGTTTTAATGGAATAATTGATGCTTTTTTTTTTTTTTTTTTTGTGTGGGTTTCTTTTTATATTCTTCTCATGGATGTTTTATATAATGTATTAGATTGTATAAATATACTACTCTCTTATCTTTCTATTCCCCAAAGCTTTATATTAAAGTCTATATTATTCTATTGACTTCAAATGTTATATAAAAAATAACTGGATAGTCTTTTATTATCATGTTATTCTTATACAATGTACTAAATGAACCTTACTTGTGCAATTTTTGAGCTTGAGATGCTGTTCGACAGTTTTTTAAATTCATGCACCTTTTGCTCACAACCATCTTTTCCTCAAGCAAAATCAAATGTGTTGATTTTTACGGATAGAGATCTCTTCGTTCTCATCCTGCTATGTTCCACTGGTAGGAAAATTAGGAATTCTGTGATTAGGTACAAAGAAGGATGCAAGTTTAGCTTCTAGGTTTTGTCAAGGTATGTGGTCTTATACTTTCAATTATGAACTCTGTGATTAGGTAAAAAGATGTAACAAAATACTGAAAAGGAAGTTGCATTTCCTACACTTTGTGGCAGAACTATGACAGAGCTTAAATGTACCTAATCACAGAAGAAGAAAGAATTAAATGCACTGATCTTATATTTTTCAAAAAAGAAGAAGAAAGAATTAAATGTTCTTAATTTTTTTTATTCAGGTGATGTGTCTTGTGGGAAAGTGGTGAAAAACCTAAATAAAGGGTGGGATAATAGATCGAAAAAGGTAACACTGCTTCTCACTCTCTTGCTTGTCCCCTAGCTTTTATTCTCCCACAAGTTCATCTTACCTTCACCATTAATTAACAGTTAAATAAAGGATATCTTGACTTCAAGCACCAAAGAACTGGTGAAGCACTATATGGCTCACTGGTTCACAGTTAGGTGGTGTCACAATTGACGCCTTTAGGACCTAAACATAGTGTAGCAACTGAGGTAGACACTTCTTTCTTGAGAGTTCAAAGAGAAGTTTGACAAGTTTCGAATACATGTTACTTCTATGATTTTGTTGAATACTTATGCAAATTTCTTTGAAACGTGAATGAAAATAGAAGTTTTGTAATGTACTTTATGTTGCGTGTGAAAAATGACTTATCAAAAAAGTAATGTTGATGTCATGTTTATTCTTCTGAAATGAGTAATATGCGGTTCTATTATTAATTATTATTTAAAAAATAAATAAACTTTTGCCGACCAAGCACAAAGTTGGTCAGTACTTTTTTTTATTTTTATTTTTTAACAAACTGAACATTAATTACCTACAAACCAGTTTTGTAAGAAATGCCTAATTTTACTAATGAACTTGAAAAAAATCTAAAAAATTTCACACCAATAACCATTTCAATCAACAATTTGTCGGTATTACCCACGGATGACTTCCCTACAACACATTTCTAACAAAAAAAATTGTTAGTAACACTTTACCTACAAATCTTGGATCTTTTTCCCACAAACCTAGTTCGGAGAAAATGCTCAGTTTTTTTATAGTGTTCATCATCTTTGGTTCTCGACGATGGTTGATGGTTGCGTCATCTTTTGTAGGTTTAGGAGGTAGGTGATGGAGGTTGTTGGTGACCAATATTATAACATGATGTACATTAGTAAGTGGCTGTCAAGAATAGCACATGCACCAAAATTATAAATTTTAAGGTATACCTATAAAAATTGAAGATGTTGTTTTGTATTTGTTTCTTAATTTTTGGGAATTGAGTTGAAAATTCAAATTATAAAATGTACATCAAATAGGAATTGGAATTGAATAGTCCAATTTTAAATTTCAATTCCAATTCACTGCATCCAAACATGTCCTTTAGAGATTGCACACTGATTTATAGTGGTTCATCAAATCTTTTGGTTACGTACACTTCTTAAACTCCACTTGAGAGTTCAATCCACTAACATCATAAATCATATGACTTAACAAAACACTTACAACTGCTAAATTGAAAGGCTAAACAACCTATTCAAGTTCCTCATAATTTAACTTGAGTAGAAATGTTCCAAATTAATTGTACCCTGTAATTTCTCACTTGCACATTCTCACATAAAGTAAAGGTGTGATTTCGCAGAATCACTTAGCACTTAATTACAAAACTTTTTAAAAAGTATGAAAGTTTAGAATTTCAATATTCGAGCAAAAACAGAAGAAATGAAATGAAAAGTTCAAGTTTTTCTTTGTTTCAGAAAATTAGAATTTAAAAGTTAAAACTTGAGATTTAAAATTAGCATATGAGCATATAGAATTCGATTATCATTTTTTGTCATGACATTTTCAATATATAGCTTGAGATGAATTATAGTTCTTTACTATATTTTGACCTTTGTTTCATAGTAAGCTACACCTGAATAAAGAACTTCCACATAATGTTCTTTTTTGAAATTTCTTGATCGTGCATTGAATTTTCAGAGTGGTAGTGCTTTGTATGATTAGAGTAGGTTGAGTTGTCAGTCTTATCATCTTAGTTGTCTTGTTTTTTCAATATATGAAATTGGTGCGACGAGGTCCATTTGAATGTTTGATGATCTAAGGAAGATGATGATCAAGTGATCTAGAGAAAAGGTTTAGTTGTCTGTCTTCAAGAACCATTATTTGAATATAAGCTCATCTTATTCAATTGACAGATAGGATCTCAGTTAAGAACTTCAGTTGATTTCTTTAATGAAACAACTTTGTTTGGTCTTGTAGAATGACAGCTCAACTGATTTAAGTGTATACAACTGATGGAAATACAGTTGATTGTGTTAGTGGAACAATGTCGTTTTTATCGATTTCGGTTGACTGATTTAAACCTTTAGCTAACTGAGTGGAAGCTTCAGTTGACTAAATTTTCATGAAACAATGTGTTGTGACTTCATCTATCTTAGACGATATCCACTCAATAATTTCAACAGACTAACATTAATTAAAACATTATGTTGAATGACCTTCAACTGAATGATAAAGATACATTGAGTGATTTCAGTTGACTAAAGGTAATCATTGAGACTTCAGCTGATTGTTTAAGATGAAATGTTGTTGTTGCATACTTCGGTTGACTAAATCCATTCTTCAGCTTACTTGAAAAACATTATCGTATTAGGAACTTCTGATTGAGCAATCCACTAAGTAGAATCTTTAACTGACTGATTCCACTAGCTTTAGGTGACATAAATACAATAAAAACAATGTTTAAAAGTTAATTTATTAATTATTATAATTTGTATGTAATTGATTACAGTAAAGAATCTAAAATTTTTGATGTTACAATATATAAATACATACACATACATACTATACGTACCAAAGAAGAAAAAAAAAAAATCACATTAGTCAATATTATCTATCAAAGTTCGTTAGTAAATTTTATCGATATTTTAGTTTAAGAAAATAAACAATTTATCAATGGTTATCGATCAACCCTGAGAGAGTGAAGACATGTCTTGTTAATGAACTTCTCTTATCAAGATCACCTACATAACCTGAAATAGCATACCCAATTACTAAAGAATGTGTATTACTATCCATGTCATAAATTAAACCTACCTTTTGTAGTGCCTCTAAAATATTTCAATATCAATTTCACTGCCTGCCAATGAACCTTACTCGGTTGGACCATGTATTTGCTAACTAAATTGTATGTCTGTGAAATATTTAGACATGCGCAAACTATGGCATAAATAAGAAGACTGCTTACTGCATTGTAGAATATTGAACATTAGACATCTATGCTGAAAGTCTGAAGTGTGATACAATAGGGGTGGGTTTGCAATTCTACATAATAAACCGCTGTACCCTTTCTGTGAATGATATAATTTTTCAACTTCTTTGTCTTTGTGAATTTCCATCCTCAAAATTTTCTTCACATTGCCTAGATCTCTTATTTCAAGCTTATAATTCAACTATTTATTTAACATGTTAAGCTCTATGATTCCCTTGGAAGCAATGAGCATATCATCAACACACTGTAACAAGTAAACCTAAAAACCATCTGATTGATCTTGAAACTATCAAATCTCTTATACCACTCCCTTGATGATTGTTTCAGCCTATACAAAAACTTTTTATTCAATCATGGCAAGTAACACACGAATAGAATTATGCTTCACTATTAGAGAAAACATTTCATTGAAATTTATCACCTCTTTCTGATTGTAGCCCTTAGCAACTAACCATGCCTTAAATCTAGCATCTTCAACCCTTGGAATTTCTTCCTTTTTTGTGAATCGTGAATACCCACTTGCAGCCAACTAGCTTCTTTCCCTTAGGAAACTTCACCAATTCTAATGTCTGATTCTTATAAAGAAACTCAATCTCTTCACTAATGAAAATCACCCATTGTACATATTTAGCACAATTGACAGTCTCTTAAAATGTTAAGGGCTCCTCTGAATACCTGCTCCCTCAGCCAAAGTAAGTGCATAAGCTATTAAGTCTGTGAAACCATATATTTGAAGTGACTTGATATACCTAATCAATCTATTAGTTGCAACATTATTCTTTCTTTCATGCTCTTCTGTATTAAAGTCAACTTCATCATCAACAATCTCATGCTAAACCATAGTACCTTTAGGTGTATTGGCTATAGTTTATGGAACTCTACCTTGTTGCCAACATCTCATTCTCCCTTTAGTCTGAAGACGCAACTACATTCTTCTTAGGGTTAAATATAACTAACTCATCAAAAATAACATTCCTATTGATTATAAATTTTGATAACTGGCAGTCAAATAATCTGTATCCTTTAATCCCACCTGCATATCTCATAAACATGCACTTTCTGGCTCTAGGCTCAAGCTAACCCAACATTAACATAATAATATGCATGACAACTAAATATTTTCAAATTAGAATAATCAGAAGGATACCCGACCATATCTCATTAGGAATTTCATTTTTAACAGCTACTGATGGAGACTAGTTGACTAGGTAACTTATTGTGATAGTCACTTCTATCTAGAATTCTCTGTCCAAACCAACATTAGGGAGCATGCATCTTGCTCTCTCCAAGAGTGTCCAGTTCATTCTCTTTGCAACTCCATTTTGTAAAGAAGTTGATGTAATTGTTCTGCCTTGAAATTTCATTCTCTTCTTATAACTCATTAGATAGGCCACCACAAAATTTCAACCCGTTACCAGTTCACAGGTGCTTTATCTTCTTTATGACATGGTTCACAATCAGAAACTTCCACTCCTTTGAAGTTTCAAAAACTTGATTCTTATGGGTCAGAAAGTAAGTCCAGATCTTTCTAAAAAAAATCATCAATGAAGGTGTGTACATAATTTTTATCTCTTTTGGATGGAACTCCTAAAAAATTCCACAAATCTAAGTGAACATAATCTAATGTACTCTTGGAGGTGTGACTGGCAATAATGAATTTTTCTCTAAGACCCTTGCAGAGCATAAAAGTCATTCATCGGGGTAAACCCTTCATCACAACCAACTATCTCGTACTAAATCTAATAGATCTGTTACTACTTGAATACTAATGGCCCGCTGTAGTTCATTTGCTTCTTCAGTAGTGTTAGTTAAGAAAAAAGATGAGACTTGGAGATTTTACATTGACTACTGGAGACTTAATAACTTGACAATAGAGAACAAGTTTCCAATTCCCTTTATTGAAGAACTACTAGATGAGTTACATGGAGCACAATATTTTTCCAAGCTAGATTTAAAGAGTGGCTACCATCAAATTAGAATGGAACCCAAAGACATTCATAAGACTGCATTTAGGACTTATGAAGGCCTATATGAGTTTGTGGTTATGCCTTTTGGCTTAACCAGTGCACCAACAACATTTCCAGGCCTAATGAACCAGATTTTCAAATCTTTATTAAGGAAATTTGTGTTGGTCTTCTTTGATGACATTCTAGTTTATAGCAAGTCATGGGAAGAACATTTGTTGCATTTAAGAAAAGTACTGCAAGTGCTTCAAGCTAATGTGATATTTGCCAAGATGAGTAAATGTACTTTTGGCAGCCTGCAAATTGACTACTTAGGTCATATCATCATTGCTGCAAGAGTTTCTACTGATTTAAAGAATATTGCAGCAATGGACCAATGGCCTACACCTAGAAATATGAAGGAATTAAGGGGATTTCTAGGGTTGAGAAGTTATTATAGAAGGTTCATTAAAGATTATGGTAAAATCAGCAAGGGTTTGACCAACCTACTTAAGAAGAATGGATTTGAATAGACTTAAGAAACTGAAGACTCTTTTCACCATTTGAAGAAACTTATGACTCAAGCATCAGTCATGCTTTGGCTGACTATAAAGAGTCCTTTATCATGGAAACAGATGCTTCAGGAATAGGCATTGGAGCTGTACTAATGCAAACTGGACATCCAATAGCATTCTTGAGCGAAGCACTGGGGCCTAAGCACCTGGCACTGTCTACATATGAAAAAGAGCTTATTGCTTTTGTGTATGCAGTATGGCAATGGGAGCAATACCTAACTGGGAAGCATTTTGTTATAAAAACTGATCAGCAAGAACTTAATCACCTTTTGGAACAGAAAGATTGCAATGAGTGGTTACAAAAGTGGTTATCCAAACTCATGGGCTTAGATTATGAAATTCAATACAAGAAAGGAAAAGAGAATAATGTAGTAGATGCTTTATCCAGGGTTCAATATGATTGCATCAAAAGTCATGAATGTTGCATGCTATCTGTGGTAACCACAGACCTGGTTGAAAGAATAGTTGCAGCATATCAGCAAGAGGACTAGATCCTTAAGTTGATAAATGAGGTATAGCAAGGAAGAAACCACAGTCATTATACAGTGATAAACAATAATCAACTAAGAAGAAAAGGCAAAATAATGGTAAGCAAAGATGATAACATGAAGGCAGAATTGTTAAAGCTTTTTCACTCCAGTGCACAAGGAGGGCATTCTGGAGTACATGCCACTCTAAAAAGGTTAAGCAGCAACTTCTAAAGTGTTGCACCACCTGCCAAAGATTTAAAGGTGAAACAGTGGCTTCACCTGGCCTATTACAACCTCTTCTCATACCAAACAGAATATAGAACTTCATTTCAATGAATTTCATATAAGGGCTTCCTAAATCTGATGGAAATACAGTAATTTGGGTCCTAGTAGATAGATTGTCTAAGCTTTCCTGCTTCTTGGCATTACAACACCCTTACACAGCATTGATAGTAGCCCAAGCCTACATGGACCACATATACAAGATTCATGGATGCCTTCAAGAAATTATATTAGACAGAGATCCTGTGTTTGTATCCAAGTTCTGTATGGAACTATTCAGACTTCATCAAGTATAGATGAAGCACTCTATAGCTTATCATCCTTAGTTAGATGGCCAGATTGAGGTGGTTAATAGATGCATTGAGACTTATCTCAGATGCTTTTTAAGAGATTCACCAAAATAGAGGGTTAAATGGCTTCCCTTAGCTCAATATAGGTATTACACTTCCCATCACACTGCCATTAACATGACCTCATACCAAACAATGTTCTGCCAAGATCCACCCTCTCATGTGATTTATACAAGAGGTGATTGTAGCAATGATGCTATTAATAGAATTTCTAGCAACTAGAGAAGCTGTAATCCAAGTCCTAAAACATCACTTGGCTAAGGCTCAAAACAGAATGAAGGTTCAGGCAGATAGACACAGAACTGAGAGAACATTCCAAGTTGGAGGTTGGATCTACCTCAAGCTCAAGCCTTGTAAGCAGAGTTCCATGAATCAAGTCAGCTTTCCAAAGTTATTAGCTAAGTACTAATGCCCTACAAGGTGATAGCAAAAGTTGGAATGGTGGCTTATGCTTTAGAGCTTCCTGCAGATGCCAAAATACACAATGTCTTCCACGTTTCACTGTAAAAATAACATCATGGCAAGGTTCAAGTACAGCAGCAGCTGCCTGTGTTTGATGATGAAGGTTACTTATCACTAGAACCTACTGCTATCATAGATAGAAGGATAATGAAAAAGGGGAATAGCGTTGTAGCTCAAGTACTCATCCAATGGTCCCATGGTAACAGGGAAGATTGCACGTGGGAGGACTACCAAGCCTTAAAGCTTAAGTTTCCTCAATTCAATCCTTAAGGACAAGGATTCTGTGAAGAAAAGGAGTAATGATATGGGTCAAAACTAGAACGAGCCTAAGTGGAATAGGGACAAGCAAGAAGTGGGCTATGAGAGAATCCTTTGGAGCTCTAAAGGCAGCTAACGGAGTCTGTTCGTTGGTTAAAGTGTCTGTTATGTTAGTTTCATTCCAACTAGAATGCAGTTGTAATTAGTTAGCCAGTTGGACTATTTTTCTAGTTGTATAAAGTCATAGATCAGTGTCTAATTGGGGCATCTTGAACAAATTTATGAAAATGGTTGAAGCCAGAGTTTTCCTTTTCTTTCTTTTTCTTTCTCTCTCACTGTCAATTCAAGAATCCATCTCACGGCTTGAGAAGTTCGCCTGCTACAGATTCTTGCTTGGATTTTGAAGTAACATTGAAGAATGTAGTCTTGAACAAATTGCATCCATGCAGAAATTGTTTCATAGGAAATCAAAGGTGAACAAAAATACATTATACATATTAATGTTTCCTTTCTGATAGTTTTGCTTATGTAGTATAAATTTACTATAGCGATCTAAAATTGACTCGGGAGCTTGATAGATTAACTTTGGAGTGTCAGATTATAAAATGGAAATATGATTTTGTCTAAAGTAACTTGTAGCTTTCAAATTGTGCATGCCTTTGTAATAATTCATTATAAGATATAGAAACATAGTGCCTCTGATCTTTTCTATCCTTTGCTCTAGAATATATCTTGAAGATAAATCTTTGTCATTAGGAATTATAAAGAACTGATGCAACATGTTGGTAGAGGAGAAGCTCAATATAGTAAGAAATTTGAAGAGGCTAAAGAGAACATAAATAAATTAACGATAAGTACATATTGTGATTGTAAGATAATCTGATATGGTGAGCAGTTCCTTGCCTGACTTACTAATTTTTTTATGGCCACTATCAGGTAATGGAACAAGAATTGGAGACAGTTGTTGAAGTAAAACATTGAAATTCTGAGATATATCAAAGCTACAAAAAGAGCACTTTGTTGTTCTAATTACTTGTCTGCCTATAATTTTATCATAGGAGACCCAGGGAAAGAATTAACTCTCAATACCCAAATTTAGTGATGGCCCTATTAGTAATTGGACTAGTAAAGCATTACAATTCTTCAAGATACATAAGGATGCAAATTTTAGTAAAGAAGGCAGAACATGATTCCAGACATCTTTACAACTATGATATTGCTGTTCAATCTAATTATTTTCAAAATCAGGCATGGAAATATAGAAACTGCACTGGTTGAGCCTTTAAGTACTACACCTGCAAGAGCTGTGAAGAGGTGACAGTACTAGGTGATGTTACACAAGTTTCACTCACACTAAAAAAAAAAAAAAAAAAAAGTATCCACCACTATCAACACTTTATAGACCAGGTACATTGCTAGTTTAGTTTAAATTAAAATTCTTTTTATTTTGAAATTTCTATTTTTAGGTAGATATTGTGAAAAACAGTAATGAAGAATTAGAAGTTATAATGTCGACTGTTTGTTTTGTTCTGCAACTTATGAAACATCCAGGGAAACTTGTTTTCTGGTGGATTGCTTGCTCCTGATGGAACTCATATATTCTTGGACAAATGGTGCAAACGTGGACAGAACAACGGACCAGTTCTATAGGAATGAAAACAGAATTGAAATTCAATAAAAAGTAGTTCTGTCAGGAATGAATACAGAATTGAAATTCAATAAAAAGTAAACTTCTGGCAAAATTTCAGAATTTCTATTGATGATATTACTTCAATTACAACTCAAAACAACCCAAGAGTCATAGAAGGTAATTGAGAAGAAGTCAGAGAAGAGATAGAAAGTTTCAGAGAAAAAGGTTTTGGGAGAAGAAGAGTCTGCTAACAAATTTCTTGCTTAGAGAGTAATCCCAATCTTCCTTATATAGCTTGCCACCTGTAGTGTTGCTGTCTGTCCTATATTTTGCCAATATTGCAATGACTCCTTGCAGTCCAGGTTCAGGTTCAGGTTCGTATCAGTATTACCCCATCCAAAACAACCTTGTCCTCAATGTTGAGCTAGTAAAGATTCTTGGTGATGCAGCTGCTCACCCAAACTAATGCTTTCAGCCTTACTAGACAAAGTTAGAAATCTTGCCAATGAACCAATTGTTGGCCTCTTCCCCAGCAGTTGCCTACAAGAAAATTGTGCAAGAGCTTCACAAAATAAACCGTTATCTGTATACTCAACAATCAACGAGTTCCATGAAATAACATTCTCCAAAAGTTGTTGCACCTTAGGAATTCTAGTCTTGACTCCAAATAATACTATCTCATCGATGTCGGTCTCCTTCAAGCCTGCGTCTTTCATACCCGTTTTCACTAGTCCTTTGACATGCTTGAACAAGTCGGTGTTCAACTATTCAATTCTAGCCCTTGTCAATGGCTCCGAGAAATCAATGCCATAAAAAAGAGACTTAATTTCAACTCGAACTAGGTGCTGATTACTCAAAGCTCTATTGGCTCTATCACATTCCCAGCGAAGCTTGCCGAGAGCTCTATTATCCTGGCTGATATCTTGTTTGTACTTTCTCTTTATATAAAGTAATCCATTGGCCGGTAGTCAAAATCCTCTCCTCCCCAAGAAATTAAAATTCTTTTTTGAGGTATCATTTTGATAAGTTTTCAAAACGAATCAGGAAACAACATAGAAATCGAGAAACAATATAGAAATGATATGAAAACGCTAATTTTTTTGAAAATGCATGGAAACATATAATAGAACAATTCATAGAACACTAATAAATATATATATATATATATATATATATATATATTTAAACAACCTATATAAATTAAACAAAAAAAAAATATAAATACATTAAATTGACAGAAATTTCTTTTTTCTTAACTAATGATATTCTAGGGTAACGAACATAAAAGTTAATACATTAAAATTCTTCCACCATTTGAAATAAATTAAACTAAATTAAACTAACGTAGCATCCCTCTGCTTTGTTAAGTTTTTATCTATAAGCTTTAATTAATTTAAAAAAGAAAAAAAAATGTGATGGTAAAGCAGAGAAGAAAGTTTAATTAAGAAAATAAAAAACAAAGACGGAAAAAAAAGAGCCAATTTAAAAAGCCAAGAAAGGCGAAGCCTCAGATAAGGCAAATCTGCTGAGAGAAGACATAGAAATCTGCCAAGAGAAGAAGGTTGTGTATCAAGACTCAAACTCTAAGAGTCCTTCGATTCAAAACTCAGATCTGAAAATTCGTGAAGATTCCTCCTCCGCTTTCGCAGACTTCTTGTCATCTGTGACTTATCCTCCTCCTCCTCCTCTTCAGATAAGCTTCCTTCCTTTTACTTTTGTCTCTGTCTTCTATCATCAACTCAGAGCTTTGATTTTTTTTCAATTTTGTCACCTTGCACTCCTCCTACATTCAAAAATTCATATGAAAAGGTTTTCCGTTTCGAGCAGTTTCGAACTGTTTTGGATGGAAACAATGGAAACAAAACTGCTGAAATTAGATTTCATTTCGGTATAGGTGAAAACCAAATCGATTCTCTTGAAAAGGGCTAATCAACATGACTTTCTAAACCTTGCTCCTGCCAAATAGGTGTCTCCACCGGTAGCAATAACCGCAAGTACACCATTATCAATTATCAAGATGCTGCCATCAAATGCATCACTGCCAGGATCATAAACCAGGATGTTCTTCACCAAGTAGGCTTCAACTGTTTCCTTCATCTTACTTAATATCATAGCACTGATTTCCTCAAGGTTAACACTTTGGTGTCACCTTTAAACTTCAATAAGGCTTTCCATCCTTGTTCACAACCTTATAGGGAAAGTACTTTATATTCCTTTGAACATCTAGAGAACTGCAATCCTGACCATAGTTGGCATTTGAAACCCTCATAGAGACACAAGCATCTTGATCTCCATTGTAAAAATCATATTTCTTTCCCTTTAATCAAACATAAAGGTGCATTCTATCCTTGCACTTAGTAGAATCATGAAGTACCTCTATCTTAACATCATTACTAATGTTGTTCAATCACAGTCCCAATAGCATCTTCATTATATTTAACAATAATATTTTCACCATGCTTAACAATAAATGAGAAAGTTATGTGGTAAAGATTTTCACAATCGGGTGGATAAAGATAAGAACTATGTATGTGAAATGGAAGAATTGATGATGGCATATAAAATGAAAGAATTTGGAAAATTACCACCATATGCAGCTTTGATCTTTTCTATTAAAACATTCATTTTTAGCTTAGTACTTGCCGTTTGCCATTCTGGGACATTGTAGCTTCCCGCAACTTCACATATTTGGATATTTTTAATAATTTCATGACCAGTTTCAATTGCAGTGGCAATTTTTGATGAAATAGAACTTTCAATAAACAGTTGGTGAGCAACTAGATTAGAGACATCAAGTAGCTGTTGAAGTGGAATTTTGGTTTCTCCGACAACCTGATTTGATGAGGTAACAGGGACTCGGCTAACTTCGCAACTCAGTTGTCTGTCATCGTGACTCTGAAGGGCTAAGTAAATCTATCTATAATATTGTCCATGGAAATAAAGAATAACAATAGAAGAAAGAAAGAAAGGATAACTATCCACCATGCATGTCCGCAGGACCCCAACCATCAAAGCTTGTCATAGGCCTCACTCTGATGCAGTTGGACTCACCATCCTCCTCCAACTCAATGAATTTCAATGATGGAATATGGTTCCTTGTAAACCCATTTCATTCTCAATATCGGTGACATCATAGAGGTAGTTTTTCTGTTACACAAATCAAAACACCTCTCTATTCCTTTCAATTACTAAACTTTTGAATATGATGTCAATGATTATACCAAAGACAAAGTAAAAATGCCTAGCAACACAGAGAAACTGTTCCCTATTCAACGCAGAGAAAAGAAAAGGCAAATTCAAAACTCTTGCTTCTATACCATTGCAAAAGAAAAGAAAAAGAAGCTTTTTACTCTGTAAAGTCAAAGATAATCTTTTTAGTTTTTAAATAGTAAGTTTTGAAGAACTACCTACAGATTTCAATATAGTCGCTAACCAGAAATTTTCCAATCAAAGGAGTAAGGCAAAAATAGTGCCAGAAGTGATCAAAATCTCCATACTTATCCAGAAAAGCAGACATGAACAATAATCAATTGATAAATCCCTAAACTTTTAACTTTTATACATGGCCCAGTAATTCTTAGTAAAAGAAAAAAAAAAGCATGCCAAGTAATTTAACTTCTAATGAGTTCCACAATGTGCACCATTTTTATCTAATCATGGATTAACTTGCGGGTGCTAGCTAGAACTTCTACCTGGAGGATGCATCCAACCACATCAATTGAACTATTACAAATGTTTGGTTTCACTAATTCTCGACAATCAAGTGAATAAGATAACTATTTTCAAATTATGATAAAACTGGGAAAACAAAAAAAAATGAGAATTTGAAAATCATGGCAAATGTGATAATATAGTTGACTAACTACATAATAAATTACAAAAAGCACTATTGAGTAACAAAATCGAGATCGGCGAGTCTGTTGGCCTTCCCCCTCCTGTACTATTTTGAAAAGGAAATATCTAATTTAGGATGAGCAATCATCAACCTTACTGACAGCTTCCTTGTAATTCTTATGTCCCATGTCGCCCAAATTATTGTGTTGACAAGGAGTCCCAGTAACCACATTCTTTAAACAAAACATGGAGTCCTTGTTACCTCTGAGGTAACTCGGCTAATTTTGCAACTCTTGATTCACACGTTCAAGCAATTTGGCTAAGAAAGGGACTCTGTTTCTTAGACAATAGGTTCCTAGAATACTTAAGAAAACTCCTAGTGGTTTGGTACGATTAGTATATAACTATTGGACATAAATTTGTTAAGGAAAGTGATAAATAAGTGCAATAAAGCATGTAAAGTGATACTGTAAATAAAGCATTTAAAGAAATAAAGTAATAAAAGCTGAATGTAAAATATGAATTGAATTAAAGTTGGATTGTTGTTGTTTGACGTTGGAGTGCTTTACAAATGATAACTCCAGTCCTATTTATACAAGAAAATCTAGCGGTTAACCCATTAAGTCTATCTGTCACGATCTTCTTTAACTTTCTAACCAAGCATCCACCAATATAGGAGTATAGCTAACAACCGAAGTGAGTTATAACCTCTGTTAGCTGATATACCTATATTTTTAGCAATTAATTTCTGCCTCAGCTAGCCTAAATAACGATTTTCTAGTGCTCTATATCTCCATTATCCCTTAGAAGTAGGGTTTGACGTTGAATGTGGTTTGGATGCACCTAAATTACCCTTAACTTGGTCCAACTTGGCAGACTCAATAACCCTACTTACCTAAGTAATCCAATTTTGCTTCAACGAGTCCATAAGTCTAATAAATATCCAAGTCTGTTGAGATACCAATTCATATATGTCCTGTCTTTATCCTTTCTTTGTAATCATTCCCAACAACTATTTCTTCTCTTTTCACACCTTTAACTAAAAATCCTTATTTTTATGGGATTCAAATCCAAGCCATTATTCTATCTCATCTCTGAATAACAACAACTTAATTTCACTAACCAGGTAGCACACTAAACATGTCTTAATCCAATTAACATTATTTGAGTTAGGCTAAATTTTGTTAACTGACCTAGTCCATTAACCGAATGAAGTTCAACTGACTAGTCCAAATAAACTCGGCTAACACATTGCATATTTTTTGGTCTTAATAGTACCAAATAGTACTGAAACTACAAGTCTAGTAACAATTACCTGCACAGAAAATGATGATGGAAGTAACTTGTGGAGTTGTAACTCATGAATTGATTTGACCGGAAATGCTAATAAGCCGAATGTGAGCGGTCTTGGCCAAATTTCAACTTTCCTCATATGAAGAGGATTGGCTCTTAAGACTAGAAGATGATCCAAAATGGGAATGTCAAAAGCGCTTAAGCTGTTTTCCATTTTTGTATTAAAAAAGCATAGAAGTGTATGAGATCCAACTCCTAGTTAGAAGTCTTGGAGTCACACAAAGCATCATACAAGAAGATAATTGTTAAGAAACTAATCTATAATAATAGTAATAGGCAGCAGCCAAGTTATTATTTCTCTTTTCTCACAGCACCTTCTATTAGCTACAATCTATGAAGCATGAATACCAATAAGATATTAGATTAAATATGTGTTAGATACGGGGATTACATCAATTTAAAAAAAATAAAGATATGGATATAATTAGGATACACTGAAATAAATCATTTCTAAAATATATTATTTATAAAATTCTTATGATAATATATAATATGCTCTTCGAAATATATAAATTATATATAACACAAAGTATATGGAATAAAAAATTATAGTAGAGATAGAAAAAAGAATATTACACCTAAATCCTACATTGATATTTTCTAAAATGAACCAAGTAAGAAAGCCCATTAGACGGCGCAAAGAAAATAACCTTTCAGTACTTCTCTATTAACCACAAAAGCACACGTTTCATACAAAGCAAAAAGAAAAGAAAAATTGCTGGAAATAAGAAGGCTTTTCAGATCTGGTTTCATTACAATGTGCGTATGAAGAGACCTGCAGATATCTCCGGCTGAAATCCAAGGAGGAAGAAGGAGCTGCTAATTGGAGTCGATTCTTATGCCCCTACGTGTTGTTACAGAGTGCAGAGGATCGGACTCGAAACAGAAAGAGATGAACAAAAGAGCAAGGTTAGTGAACTCAGCAGTTTCCAGCCATATTTAGACCATACTCAAGCCGTATCTAGCCTTAATTCACCGTACCCAGCCATACATGAGCTGTATCTAAAATTAAAAAAATTTAAAATATAATTTTTATTTTTGGATACGTATCCAAGCGTATCCTCATATCCGACAAGCACGACACATAATTGGGCGTATCCATGCTTCATAGGCTACAAGAGAAATGCCAAAAAAAATCTTAGGCTAACATCCCTACTGATTTAACCACTTGCACACCTTTTTTATTGCGTATTCAGAGCTCTTATTTTTCAAGTTGTCTGTCATGCAAGTACTTATGGCCTTTCTTTATTTAGTGAGTTAAAGAGATCATAGAGCATGGTCAGAATCACTGAAGAAGTGGCTTTCACGGAACAGAATGGCAATGAAGACAGTACTTCTACTAAATTAATTCTAAAACCATTATTTAATTTCTTCACCAAAACATACAAATTAAATTAACAAAGTATTAAGAATTGAAATCTTTATTTCAACACTTGCCAGTAGTAGTTAAGAATTGAAATCTTTAAACACCAATTTACATCAAATCTGGGAAACTATCAGAAATTCAAAGACATATCAGGGATCAATGGAAAAAAGGGAAGCAAATTCAAAGTTCTAACAATAAAGTCAATCCTTTTTACAATTAGTATCTAGAAATTTTGGCATTGTACCTTCCCTGAAAATGTTCCAGAACAAGCCATTAAAAACTCCAGGCAACTTCACAACTTATACTCCATCCAGAAGGTATCTTTGGTTGGTGAAGAAGTCCTTAAATAATCTCCCACCTCGCTTCCAACTAGCCCATCTGTTAACAAAGTCAACTAGACGCATTAATGATCCCAGCAAAGTGGACGAGAAGCAAGGTAACTAAGCATAAAATCTGAAGCAAGATTGTAAGTTATGAATTTTTTTGTAACCATGTCAATCATCACATTGGTGCATAAAATGGATCTGTTTTTACAAGAAACAAACTAGAACCAAATTTAGGATGTGCAGCATAATCAAGACCACAAAGTCTTGCTGACACCCCAATCCAGTAATGTTTTGAAAAGAAAATACCTAATTTAGGATTTGACGTTCAATCATTACCCATACTGACAGCTTCGTTCCCTCGTTTACTGAATGTGAGAAATCTTTGGCCAAATTTCCAGTTTCTTCATACGGATACCTTCTACAAGCAAAGGGCATCCTTTGATGATGAGTTTGATTAAAGAAGCAGGCAACCTTTCTTCCTTCAATGACTCTAACCTAGGGCAATTTGCAATACATAATTTTCCGAGAGATATTAGGTTTTGCATCCCCTTGTCGTCTAATTTTTAGAGATTTGAAAATTGTACAAGACACAAATATTTGAGTGAAGTAAGCAAAAAGCCCTCCTCCGGGACGAATTCCAATTTTTCATACTTGCCATAAATCTCAAGGCTGGACAGAGAAGCGGGCAAATGCCAGTCCATCCGGTGATCAACAAGTTTTTCACAATTTCTGATCAGCAAGGGATAATGACAAACACTTAAAGCTTAGGAAAAATAGCATTGGGCACCTTTTTCAGTGTAGGCATCTCTGATCCGTACTGGTTTTATGATAAAAAAGTGCGTAAATTCTTCAGAAAACCCTCAAAAGTTCTTCAAAACCAGATACTTTTGATAATATGACAAATAACGTGTCTTTCTTATATTAATTTTGTGTGCATCTGTTGCAAACCTCTTTTCTACAAAGAAAGAAAAAACATTCTGACTTTCAATTACCAACTTTAACACAACCAAAATTATAAGGTATCCCTTTTATAGGAATTAACAAGAAGGATTAGTCTAACATACTCCTTATCAGATTCAACTAACCAACTAATTACAACTGATTACCTAGCTCTATCAACACTTCTGATTGGCTTCATTCCAGTTTGGCCAACTAAGTCTCTTATTCCTTTTATTCTTTTCTCCAAATGACACCGTTTTTGTAACGGTTGCAACAATATTTCCTCCCTTGAAGACCAGACTTGTCCTTAAGTTTGGAAGTCTGGAAATTGCTAGTTTGTTGCCTTGTTGCACAATCTTCCTGTTGAGTATTGCTACAAGTTCTCGCTTGACAGCACCTGCCTCATTCACTTCAGGTAGTTTGGCTTGCATTGGGTGGTCACCAACTGTTTTCTTCAGTTGGGATATATGAAATACAGGATGTATCTTGGCACTTTCTGGTAGCTGAAATCTATGAACCACTTCCCTTATGTTTTTTTACTGACCAAGAATGGCCCAAAGGATTTATAGCTCAGTTTCAGATTATGCCTTGTTGCTAAGGAATGTTGCATGAATGGTTGCAACTTCAAATACACTTTATCCCCTACTGCCGCTCCTTGTCTGTTCTGTGTTTATCCTTCTATGATTTCATCTTACTGTAAGCTCTCAAATGGAATTTGAGCAACTCGATTGCTACTTCCCTTGCTAACAAGCTTCTATCCACTGTTTCTACCTTTAAATCTCCAGCCAAATAAGGTAGATGAGTAGGTGGAGCTTGATTATACACTGCTGAATACATGGTACACTTTACAGTAGTATGGAAATTAGTATTATACCAATACTCAGCTAAACTAAGCTAGTTCATACGTTCCTTAGGTTGTTCACTGCTCATATACATCAAATAAGTCTCCAAATACCTGTTAAGAACTTCACTTTGACCATCTTGGGGATGGTAAGCTATTAAAATTCTCAACTTGACCATCTGCATTTTCATAAGTTCATTCCATAACTTTCTGATGAATATTTTGTCCCTATCTAAAGTAATAGCTGCAAGCATACCATACAACCTCACTACACCATCCATAAATGCTCTGCCACCTAAAATGTTGTAAATGGATGTGCAAAGGAAATGAAGTGAGCATATTTGCTCAACCTGTCAATCACCACCAAGATTACACTTTTTCCTCCTGACTTTGGTAAACTTTCAATAAAATCCATTGCCACTTCTAACCAGATTCTGTTTGGTATGGGCATTGGTTGCTGTAATCCAGCATTGACAGCATTATCATACTTGCATTGCTGGCAGACCTGGCACTGTCGGACAAACTCCCTAGTATCCCTTTTTAGGCCTTTCCAATATAAACTTTAAGAAATTCTCTTGACAGTAGGCAGAATACCATAATGGCCTCCCATGGGACTGTCATTAGAAAACTTGATCAATTCCTGTTTAAGCTGTCCTTCATCACCCACCACCAACTTTCCTTTTTTCTTTAGAAGTCCTTGTTCCCAAGAATAGTGCTTGTGAGATTCCTTGTTCTACTGAACGTCCTAGATAAGTTTTATTAATGTGTTGTCTTTCTGCCACGAGTTCTTGATTTTGCTTACCAACTCAGATTGTATTGTAGTTGTAAACATCACATATAAGTCTCCTTCTTCCCTTCTAGATAATGCATCAGCTACCTTGTAGGTGATTTCTCTTTTATAACATATTTCATAGTCAAACCCCGTCACTTTGGCCAAGAACACTTGTTGTGCTAGGGTGACTAACTCCTAGTTTGAGGTACCTGAGACTCTAGTGGTCTTCTCTGATATGAAAATGTCTCCCTACTAGGTAGCAAGTTAGTACTGCCAACATGATTGCTAACTTTTTCTTCTCGTAGGTGGATAAGGCTCTATGCTTACTATCCAGAGCCTTGCTCATGAAAGCTATGGGTCTATTTCTCTGCATTAATACAGCTCTCACTCCACTGTTACAAGCATCAGTTTCCAACATAAATATTTCATCAAAATTTGGCATAGCCAATATTAGGGCTTGTGTCATTGCTTTCAACTGTTGAAATGTTGTTTCAGCCTCTGTGGACCTGCAGTAACTTTCCTTCTTCATCAAGTTTGTTAATGGTCTGCTTATTGCTCTATAGTTTCTCACAAACTTCTTATAATAGCCAGTAAGTCCTGGAAATTCCCGTAGAGCCTTGACATTTCTTTGTGCAAGCCAATTTAGTGTGCATTCAATTTTTTATTATTATTTTCTTAAGATACATAGCTACCCTTTCAGATTTATCACAAGCCAAAAGGCATTACCAAATACTCATAATGACTAGAATGAATCCTAAATGTTGTCTTTGCAATAAACAACAAAATAAATTTTCTTAAATAAGGCCTAAACATTTTAGTCATGAGACTTTGGAAAGTTGAAGAAGCATTGGTCAAGCCAAAATACATTACCAAATACTCATAATGACCAGAATGAGTCCTGAATGCTGTCTTTGCAACACAATAGGGAACCACAAGTTAATTTTGAAAAACTCAGAAATTTGGTATAGTGAGGTATTCTAACTTTTATTTTCTAGCAATTGCATATATAGTACAAGGAAACTATTTTGTCTTATGCAATCCTACTCAAACTAGGCACCTCATTTATCACACTCGTAATGGATTTTATGCAATTTTCTATCTCTGTTCACTATGTATGGCTAAAAGTAGAATTCCATTTTTTAATGTATGCACAAATGTTGTCACCGCTTCCCACGAAAACTCATCATGTGATTGTTTTAGTAAAATATTGTTAGATTCCATATTCAGTTCTACAAATAATTGTTTAGACCTTTTTCCTCAAATGTTAGCTATCACATGATGAATGTAAAATTGATTTCGTTCTTATTGTTTATGTACTTTGTTCGTCTAGGGATTTGACTGGTGTAAAAGTCATTTCACTCTTATTGTTTATGTACTTTTTTTGTTTAGTTACTTGATTGATTGGTTGTTTGAAAATTTTTGTGCAAAATGAAATTGCAATGGCTCGGGGTATGGTTAATATTCTCTTTTTGTTTTCAAATTTTTTTTTTTTGGTAATTGTAAGTTAAAATTTATTTTACGATTTTCATGTTAAGTTCCATGTTTTGCTAGCTATAGATTATGTTTATCAAGGTTCAATTGTTGGTTCAAAATCAAAATTTTCTTGCATGGTGCTAAAAATATTGAGTCTTTTGGCAAGTTGAACAAGTACTGTGGATCAAAATTTGTTTAATATAAGGTGCGTTGTTGCCATCAATTTTTTTTCATAATTGGGTTTGTGTGCAAAGTATTCTATTTGTTTGATTAAATGCATGTTAGAGTTTCTCCTCTTGTCAGTTGGTATCATTACATATTAGGGATCCCTTTTATTGCTACTATTTTGATTTCTTCCTTTTAATTTTTAGTCATCAATAATTTTAGTAAAACAAACAATTTATATGCAAATGAGGGGAAATGAGGTGAACACTCATGAGAGGTAATTATTTTAATTCTATTCTTTACTTAGTCACACCATTACTTTGTTTGGATTTCACCTTTGGAATATTCTTTAAATTTATTTAATTATAATATTTGTCATTTGATTTAAAACTAGAAGATAAATTCAGGAGGAGAATTCTAAAAAAGAAATGTTATTACAGACACTCATATGTGCAGAATTGGTTTGGTTTGGTTGAGAGAAAAAACGAGGCTTCTATTGGAAATGTTCACTCAATTTTAGTTTGAAATCAATTAGATTTTGGGAGTTAAAAATAAATTTTTAATTGTTTAAGTTAATCTGTTAATACAGACTGATTTTTTTTTTTTTTTTTTTTTTGGTTTTTTAAAAATTAAATTTAACTTTCTATTTGTATAGTAAATCTTCTTTTTTATTCTCCTTAGAAGATTTTGGTAAATTTTAGGAATTTGCATATTTTTCATCTTCTATTATGGATGAAAGGAGGCGAAAGAATTAGGAAATGGTTGGGAATGTCAATCAACTATTGTTCTTCTGGCGGGAATTTTTGCTTTCTCCAAGTTGCTCATAATTGATGGAGATTAGTGGCACGTAAGTCGAAAACTCTACCTGCAATTATTTGTAGTCCATCTCTTTTCTTTTAGTTGTGTTGTATAGATGTCCTTCTAATTTTTTGATAAATGATTATAGTGTTTTCTAGTGAAATTATTGTAACTAATTAAAGTTATTCTTTAGCATATAAGCCTATATGACCTGCAATTAATTGTACTCCACATCTAGGATTTTTATATTTGCCTTCTATAAATTTAGAATTATTTTCTTGTCAAGTAGAGAGGGAGGATTAGTGTTACACCCTCAAATAGAAGAATGACTAGCTAGAGGAATGAGAAACCACATCTCCGTAACCCTGGATACTCAAGTATTGTGTATCTCTAACTTATAAACTCATTACAATTAAAACTACTAAAATAATACTGAATTAAAATGAAATCCTGACTTGACTATTAAACCTAAAACGATTACTAAAAATATTGGCAGTAGTTTCCGTAAGATGGAACATGCCCATAATACATATAAACAAATTGTTTACAAAGCCAACAGTAAATCATAGTATCAAAATATAAAGAGGAGTTTTACTCCTAATCAAAATATAAAACTTCCATGATTAACTCAGTATACGACAATAATGCAAACACCTAAAGTGATTGCAAGTGTCATCCCTTAAGCTCTAAGTGTACGATTTCAAGATATACCTTGCCGCAGCAGTGTTGGCAAGTCACAAATGCTAACATGGTTGACTGTGATTTTCTAAAAACTAAAAAAAAAAAACAATAACAAAGGAAGGAATGAGTCATAATGACTCAGTGAGCAAACCACATACCCTAAAAGTACTAGCATCACACAACACATGTATTATAACTTAAACTTGTGTCTAAATTTATGTACGATCATAATTCACATATCTCACAATTTTTAATATATCAATCAAATCATACAAACAAATAAACAAACAAACAAACAAAAAGCTAATGAGTAACTCAGCCCCTCACAACAATATCTTTCCCCACCAAGCATTTATGCTCCGGCACAAGAAATTAATTCTCAGTACACAATTCTTCCCACCAGGGCTGAGCACTCCATTTTTTAAAAACAATTGTCAAAATCAGAATAGCTCATATCCAAATATCAAATCCAAATATCGTAGGTGCACCTGAATTTTGAATTTTCGAAATAAAAAACATTTCTCAGAAAAATTTCAATTAGTTAGCACTTATCAACCACATCCAATATTCAATAACAATCAATAATTTATTTCACATAATCATTTGACAACCAAAGTGCACATAACTAACTCACTAGGCTCAAGAATGAGATTTGTCACTCCGTTTATCTTGCGATGGTGTCGGAATATCCTCGACACACTTTGGAGCTGAAAAAGATAAATTTGTATGTCAATTTATATGATCATGGTATAACCAAGTTTATGACTTCCTCATTTCTTCATATATTTATTACATTTACTACCTTGCAATTAATTCCTCTTAAAGACTTCACTAAATAATTCAAGGTAAAGTTTATTACTTTAATTTATAAAAGAACTCAAATTTCAAAATCAATCATTAACATGGTTAAATTTTATATTTCCAATCAACTATTTAATAAGTAAAGCTTATATGAATTAATTCCTACAAGTATTTTATATTTGATTCCTTATAAACATTTTATTAATTTCTTAGAATACACGACTAATTCTAATTCACGTACATATATATATTTTTTTTAAGGTAATGAGCTTCATCAACCAAAGCCAAAACCTAAAGATTTATACATAACAAAGCTGCTATCTTTATACCATCACAACCAACCAAAATAATCTAGTTATCCTACATTCTTTTCTTTGACTTAACCACCCTTTACACGATCACAAAACAGGATTTACGGCTAGCAGCCAATATCCTCAAACAAGCAGCTTACACACCTTTTTTTTAGCCTAACCATACACCCATACTACAAGGAAATCATTTCCATACGGCGAGACAACTCTTCAATAGTAAATTAGAGCAAAAGAAGGGAAGGACAGCAGCAACAGATTGCTACCCACTAGTTCCAAGTGAGCCAGTTTCATATCCAAAATTCCTACAACCAAACTTCTACACTCAAGAAAAAGAAAGGAAGGAAAAAAAAAAAACTCACCAACTACTAAAGTTTGATACCCACAAATTTGGAGAAGCTCACGGTCCTAAAGAAGAAACAGGGGGGAGGCACAAAAAGAAAACAGGGCACGGTCTAAAATGGATGGAAGGAAGAAGATATGATTAAGTCAGTTAACAAAGAGAGAAAAAGGACAAAAATTATTATAATATAGTCAACTAGTGGTTTAAACATTTTTTATTAATGAGTGGTGTAAATTTGTTAATTTTCTTATATATATATATATATATATATATATATATATATATATATTTATATATCAATCATTGCTCAAAACTTATTATTATATATACATATATATTCTAACTTCATTCATTAATGCAATTCTCATGGAAAAACATTCAAAATCCAAGTCAACCAATAAAGTGATGAACTATAATTTACTTATACATATATATAAATACTTTCTTACTTTAATTTGTTTGAAGAAAATTTATTACTTGTATAATCACGATAATTTATATAGAACATCCTAACATGTACATTAGACTATTGGGTTATAACGGTCTCCCTGGGTTATTCAAATAAATATGTATACGTTGTTTCATTTCATTCTCAAATTCCCAAGTAGCTTCTTGTTCTTCATGATGTTGTTATATAACTTTTATCGAATGAATAACCTTCGATCGAAGTTTACAAACTTGTCTATCAATGATTTACACTGGTTGTTCCTCGTACATTAGATCCTTGTCGACTTGAGCCTCTTGAATTCGTATAATATGTGATTCATCCAGTAAATACTTTCGAAGCATTGATATATGAAATACTGGGTGCACCCTATCTAAATCCGGGAGTAATGCCAGCTTGTATGCCACTGTTCTAACCTTGTCTAGGATATGAAAATGCCCGATAAATCACGGGCTTAGCTTACCTTTTTTACCAAATCTCATAATACCTTTAAAAGGAGAAACCTTCAAGAAAACGTGATCACTCACGTTAAATTCTAATTGTCTCTTATGTATTTCTATATATGATTTCTATCAGCTTTGAGTTGTCTGTAATCTATCATGAATCACCTGAACCTTTTCCATATCATCCTGAATAAATTCTGGCCCTAACAGCTGATGCTTACCCATCTCAAACCACCCAACTAGAGATCGACACTTCCTACCATATGATGCTTTGAATAGGGCCATCTGAATGCTACTATGATAGCTATTATTATAAGCAAACTCCATTAATGGAAGATTCTGATCCCAACTACCTTCAAAATCTATGACACAAGCTCACAACATATCCTCTAAAATTTGTATAGTTATCTCGGATTGCCCATCAATTTGAGGATGAAAAGTAGTACTGAACAATAACTGAGTACCAAGAGCTTCCTGAAAAGATTTTCAGAATGCAGCAGTAAACTAAGTACCCTAGTCAGAGATAATAGAAATTGGTACCTCGTGTAGTAAAATAATCTCGTCCAAATACAACTTCGCATACTGATGTGTTAAGTAAGTAGTCTTCACTAGAAGAAAATGTGTAGACTTCGTTAAACGATCTACAATCACCCAAATAGAATCAAAACCCCTAAAAGTCTTAGGAAGTCCTGATATGAAGTCCATAGTAACTTTTTCCCACTTCTACTCCAGAATGTCCAGCTTTTGCAACATCCGTGTAGGCTTTTAATGTTTAGCTTTCACCTGTTGACACACAAGGCACTTAAAAACAAAATAAGTAACATCTTTCTTCATACCCTTCCACCAATAGAATTTTCTTAAGTCCTGATACATTTTAGAAGAACCAGGTTGCATGACATATGATGAACAATGAGCTGTTTCAAGAATCTTTCTTCTCAACCCCAAATTAGGTGGCACAACAATTCGATCACCATACCTCAGTACCCCTTCACCATCTACCTTGAAATCACTCATAACACCTTAATCATATTTAGTTTTCTCAGCAATCACCTCTAGATAAACCATTTGTGCTGCATTTATGACTTCTACAAAGGTGGACTTCACTTGAATATGAGCTAGCAATATCCCCTGAGAAGACACCTCAAACTTAACTCCATCAGCCATACATCGCTATAAATCTTTGACTACCTGATTACACGTAGCTGCCAAATAGGATGAACCCATAGACTTTCTACTCAAAGTATCTGCGACCACATTTGCTTTACCTGGATAATAAGAAATCGAACAATCATAATCCTGTAATAACTCAATCTATCTACACTGCCTCAAATTCAGCTTCTTCTCATCAAAGATATATTTAAGACTTTTTTAATACGTAAAAATCTCAAAAGTCTTTCCATATAAGTAATGTCTCCATATCTTTAATGCAAAAATTACTGCTACCATTTCAAGATCATAGGTAAGGTAGTTCACCTCATGCTTTTTCAACAGTCTAGAAGAATATGCTACAACTCTTCCATCCTGCATCAAAACACAACTAAGTCTAATACGAGAAGCATCACAAAACACAGTATGCTTTCCCGTAATAGAGGGAAGTGCCAGAACATGAGTTGAACACAAACAAGTTTTTAACTTTTGAAAGCTTTTTTTACAAGTCTCGAACCATGAAAACTTATCTCCTTTTTGAGTCAATTGAGTCAAAGGAGCAGTAATACGAGAGAAATTTTTCACAAACCTCCTGTATTAACCAGCCAAATGCAGAAAACTTCAAATTTCAGAGACATTTATCGGTCGAGGCCAATTCTGAACTGCTTCAATCTTGTTAGGATCTACATGAATTCCTTCCTTAAAAATCACATGTTCTAGAAAAGTCACCTTATTCAACCAAAATTCACACTTAGAGAATTTAGCATAAGACTTATTTTCCTTAAGTGTTTGTAATACAATACAAAGATGTTGCTCATGTTCTTCCTCACTTTGAGAGTATATCAAAATGTCATCAATAAAAACAATAACAAACCAGTCTAAGAAAGGCTTAAAAACCAGATTCATCAAGTTCATGAATGTTGCAGGAGCATTACTAAGCCCAAAAGACTTAACCAAAAAGTCATAGTGTCCATAACGAGTACGAAAGGCAGTCTTTGGAATATCTTCTTTCTTAATTCGGAGCTGGTTATACCCCGAATAAAGAACAATCTCAGAAAAGTAGTGAGCTTTCTACAATTGATCAAATAAATCATCAATCCTAAGGAAAGGATACTTGTTTTTAACCGTGACCTTATTCAACTGTCAGTAATCAATACACAGTCTAAAGAAGTCATCCTTCTTTTCAACAAACAAAAAAGGAGCACCCCAAAGAGATGAATTGGGACGAATGAATCGCTTGTCTAGCAAATCTTGCAATTGCACTTTAAGTTCTTATAGCTAGCAAGGAGCCATCCAGTAGGGGAAAATAGAAATTGGTTGAGTCCCAGGTAATAACTCAATGCCAAACTCAATAGAGAAAGTCGAGGAAGCTTTTCAGGAAATACATCAGAAAACTCCCTCACCACTGGAATACGACCTAAATGAGGACACTCTAATTCAGTATCCCTGACAAAAGGTAAATAGGCTTGATGCTCAAGCCATCTCACCTGAACAGCTAAAATCATATTACAAGGAACTTCACTCTAATCCTCTTGAAAAATAAAAGTCAACTTGGTAGGAATATTGAACTTAACACTCTTATTGTGACAATCCATCAGGGCATGATGATTAGACAATTGATCCATGCCTAGAATCATATCATATTGTAACATATTTAGTATGATTAAGTCTGCTAAATAATTATAATCATCCATAAGAACCTCACATGAAGTTATATACTGGTCTGCTATAATAGTTTCCCCCAACGGAGTTAGAGCTGCTAAAGGGATTTCTAAAGGCTCAAGAACCCTTTTCACAAGGGAAGCAAAATATGGCGATATAAAAGAGTGAGTAGCTATAAGATCAAATAATACTTTAGCACCAATTAAACAAATAGACAAATTACCTATTACCACAGCTTTAGAAGCCTATGCATCTTGAGTCGTTAAAGCATAAACTCGAGTCTGACCTTTAACTGCTGATGAAAAACTCCTACAAAAACCACCATGTACTCCTGAATGTCTTGTAGGTGTTGCAGGTAATGGAGGTCTACCCTTAATTGATGAAGAGGTTCTGGCTGAAGTAGACTGATTTCTCAATAACAGACAATCTTTAATACGATTATCTATCGCTCCACATTTAAAACACTCATCTGTCCTCAATCTACACTGTCCAATATGCCTTTTACCATAAATAGAATATATAGGAAACTCATATAATCGGGGTCTGCTAGATGACCCTCCCTAGAACTTAGGTCCTGAACCTTGCCTCATCGACTTTTTACCGACTGAAAACTTCCTTTGAATGAACCCTACCTAGAGGTAGATTCATCCCAGGTCTACATGAACTGCCAGCTCTAGAAGTCGAAGGACCTACCTGTCTTGCCTTTTTATATCTCTCGTGCTCTGACTGTCTCTCCAGTACCCTGGTTTCCAATTGGTGAGTTGCATCCATAGACTGAGTGTAAGTAGTAATGTCCAACACGAACACTGATCTGAATAAATAATCCTTAAAACCATGTACAAATCTCTTCACTCGCATCTGCTCCGTAGCTACTAACTGTGGGGCAAAACGAGACAATCTAGTAAATTGGGTTTCATACTCAGCTACCGACATACCCTCTGTCTGAACTAGTTGCTCAAAATCCTAAGCATGCTCATCTCGCACACTCTCAGGTAAAAAGTGATCCATAAAAGCTCTGTTGAACTCTAACTACACTAGTGGAGTAAGCTCAGTCCGTCGCTGTACTAACATCTTATATTAGTCATAGGCCACATCATATAACTGATTGCTAACCAGCTCAACTGCACCAACGTGATCACATCCTAAAGCTATGTACAATCTATCTGACTCCTCCAAGAAGGCATAAGGATCCTAAGCTGGAGCCACCCCTGAAAATCTAGAAGGCTGCATCTTTCTAAAGTCATGAAGTGTCACAAATACCCCTGATGTTACTGAACTAGAACATGAGGGTTTGCCTCTTACTGAGGCTGGATAGGGGGAACTACTAGTGGTTGTTGCTGAGCTTACTGCTGTTAGGCCAAAATCCTAACTAAATCACCTACAGTTCCCAACCAAATTCCTGCACCATCCGCTCCATATCTGGACCAGGAGTTGCTGCATAAACTGGTTCAGCAACATTGCCTTTACTGCAGCCCTGATAACCCCTGTCTCCAACTGCCAATGTCTGGAGACCAGTAGATCCCTGATCAGACCAACCTCTTGCTGGCCCCTTTAGTCGGCAATACGGCCGCTACTTCTCATTATATCTAGAACAAACACACATAATTTTAATATACATTTATAAGATAAAACAAAAGATAATGCCTTAAATAAATCGTAACTTGAAGTTTCGAGACGAATTATAACACATCACTAAGTCCCCATACACCCCGGGTAACGTACGTGAACAAAGCAATAATGTCCTATACTTGTAGTCACAAACCTTTAACCTGGCTCTAATACCAACTTGTCATACCCTTAAATAGAAATACAATTGGTTGAAGGAATAGGTAACCATACCTCCGTAACCCTTGATACTCAAGTATTGTGCATCTCTAACTTATAAACACATTACAGTTAAAACTACTAAAATATTATTAAATTAAAATAAAATCCTGACTTGATTATTAAACATAAAATGATTATTGAAAATATTGGAAGTGGTTACTGTAAGATGGAACATGCCCATAATACATATAAACAAACTGTTTACAAAGCCAATAGTAAATCATAGTATCAAAATATATAGAGGAGCTTTACTCCTAATCAAAATATAAAACTTTCATGATTAACTCAGTATATGACAATAATGCACACACCTAAAGTGATCGCAAGCATCGTCCCTTAAGCTCCAAGTGTGCGATTCCCATATATATTTTGCTGCAACAGTGTCGATAGGTCACAAATTTTGACATGGCTGACTGTGGTTGAAAACTGAAAAAAAAAAACAATAACAAAAAAAGGAATGAGTCACAAGGACTCAGTGAGCAAACCAAGTACTCTAAGGGTACCAGCATCACACAACACATGTATCATAACTTAAACTTGTGTCTAAATTTACATATGCACATATGTAATTACAATTATCATTCAATCACAATTCACGTATCTCACAATTTTCAACATATCAATCAAATCATACAAAAAAATAAACAAATAAACAAAGGGCCAACGAGTAGCTCAACCCCTCACAACAATATTTTCCCCAACTGGACATTTATGTGCCCGTATAACAAATTAATTCTCCGTACACAATCAGTCCCACCAGGGCTGAACACTTCATTCTTTTAAAATAATTGTCAAAATTAGAATAGCTCATATCTAAATATCCTAGGTGCACCTGGATTTTTAATTTCAGAAATAAAAATCATTTCTTAGAAGAATTTCAATTAGTTGGCCCTTATCAACCACATCCAATATTCAATAACAATCATTAATCAATTATTCAAATTCACATAATTTATTTTACATAATCACCTAGCAACCAAAGTGCACGTAATTAACTCACTAGGCTCAAGAATGAGATTTGTCACTCCGTTTAGCTTGCGATGGTGTCGGAATATCCTCGACACACTCTGTAGCTGAAAAAGATAAATTTGTATGTCAATTTATATGATCATGATATAACTAATTTTATGACTTCCTTATTTCTTCATATATTTATTACATTTACTACCTTGCAATTAATTCCTCTTAAAGACTTCACTAAATAATTCAAGGTAAAGTTTATTACTTTAATTTATAAAAGAACTCAAATTTCAAAATCAATCATTAACATGGTTAAATTTTATATTTCCAATCAACTATTTAATAAGTAAAACTTATATGAATTAATTCCTACAAGTATTTTATATTTGATTCCTTATAAACATTTTATTAATTTCTTAGAATACATGACTAATCCTACTTCACGTACATACTTCTTTTTTTTTAAGGTAATTAGCTTCATCAACCAAAGCTAAAACCTAAAGATTTATACATAACAAAGCTACTATCTTTATATCATCACAACCAGCCAAAATAATCTAGCTATCGTACGTTCTTTTCTTTGACTTAACCACCCTTTACACGATCACAAAACAGGATTTACAGCTAGCAGCTAATATCCCAAAACAGGGCAGCTTACACACCTTTCTTTTAGCCTAACCATACACCCACACTACAAGGAAATCATTTCCATACGGCAAGACAACTCTTCAACCAGTAAATTAGAGCAAAAGAAAGGAAGGACAGAAGCAACAAATTGCTATCCGCTGGTTCCAAGTGAGCCAGTTTCATATCCAAAATTCTTACAACGAAACTTCTACACTCAAGAAAAAGAAAGGAAGGAAAAAAAAAAACTCGCCAACTACTAAAGTTCGATGCCCACAAATTTGGAGAGGCTCACGGTCCTAAAGAAGAAACAGGGGAGAGACACAAAAAGAAAATAGGGCACGGTCTAAAATGGATGGAAGGAAGAAGATGTGATTAAGTCAGTTAACAAAGAGAGAAAAAGGACAAAAATTATTACAATATAGTCAACTAGTGGTTTAAATATTTTTTATTAATGAGTGGTGTAAATTTGTTAATTTTCTTAGATATATATATATCAATCATTGCTCAAAACTTATTATTATTTTATTATTATATATTCTAATTTCACTCATGAATGCAATTCTCATCGAAAATAATCGAAATTCAAGTCAACCAATAAAGTGGTGAACTGTAATTTACTTACACGTACATATATATATATATATATATAAATACTTTTTTATTTTAATTTGTTTCAAGAAAATTTATTACTTATATAATCACAATAATTTATGTAGAACATCCTAACAAGTATATTTGACTATCGGGTTATAACAATTACGTTTAAGATAATCCATTTCATTCACAATAAAATGAAGGTTTCTCTTATTTCCTGCAAGACCTACACAAATAGACCTATACAGTGGAATTTGATTTGAAGGTGTCACATATAACTTCAAAATGATTGAATTGTTTGACATTTGAAGGATCAGTTGATGCATTTTTTTTGTTTTTCTTTCTTTTCATTTGGTTTCTAAGTTTTTGCAAAAAATTGGTACTAGAGTTACAACACACTTATGTAAGTACAATTAAATTTTCCATTGATAATATGAAAATGCTTTTTTTAGATGTTAAGTTAATTGGAGTCTTTTTTCTCCACTTGATAGTTCTACTTTTTCCTTCCAAATCCAAATAAAGATGATTAAAGTAGTTGTTGAAGGTTGGAGGCTTCAAATTAGTTCATTGCAAAAAAGCAGTCGACTACTTAATTTTGTTTCAAAGAAGAATTTCATTAGGAATAGGTAGAGTTTAATCTCTACATTTGCATGAGTTAAACTATTAATAAATATTGCAGAGTGATTTTATTTGTTCTTCATGTTTCTTTTATTTTAAATTTAACTTTCTCCTTCTACATTAAATCTTGTTTTCTAGATTACATTAAATCTACTTTATTTAGGAATCTTAGTCATCATTTTGACTCTCTTTTTTTATCCCTTCCCAATTGTTGAATATGCTATTAGTATACATTTGTTCGATTGTTTTACTTTTCAGTTATTGCTCTTGCTAGGTTTTCTATGTCGTCTATTTGATTCTCTAGTTTATTAATTTTTTTATTTTAGTTGGATAGCTTCTATAAATTCACTTATAAAATATTTTTATTGGATCATACATATAACATGTATGTGACAGTTTATTTGATTATGATTTGTTTGGGCACATTCCTTGAACCTTTTGATTTTTGGATGGTCATCAACTAAAATCAGATTCGGATTTTGTATACATCCTAATAAGTGTTTTCAGATTTTTATATAAAATATAATTGTTTGCATATCTTAATTCACATGTATCCTTGTTAGATTTTGGTTTTCAAACTTAATAAAATGGGTTTTGACAATGTTTGGTATAATTTTTATTTTATGAATGAACTAGAGTATTTTGTATTAAAATTACAGATGTGTTGGTTCTTAGGAATTTTATTCATAACGTAAACTTATGAAATTAGAGATGGGATAAAATATTTCTCTTGCTCTTTCCAGAAATGATAAATAATGAGATTTTGTATAATTATTTTACTTTGTGATATTTATATTTTATGTCCATTTTTTCTTTTACTTTCTCGCATTACCTTTAGCTATAATTTGAGCATTGTTCTAATCAGTCTTGATTAAGAGATGGCTTTCTTAATATTCATATATTTCATTTTAGATCTCTTTTCTAATCACGAGTACTCTTTCTAAGCATTGATTTACTCTTCAAATTTATGTAAAGAGTGCAATACTTCGCTTTAGTGACTTTTTTGAGAATATAAACTCAGTTCTTAGTTTTGTTAGTAGTTTCCTTTACCCATTTCTAGTTTTTTGTTTCCAGGAAATGATAATTGATGAGGAGTGTGATACTTTATTTAATTGACTTTTACGTAAGGAGTGTGACATAATCTGTATAGGCTATTCTAATGATATTAGATGTTATCCTAGTACTACATCACAAGTTCGTTGCTCTCAAGTTCATGAGATACAGTCTGTTCTGCTGGAAGATAACAATAATTTTATTAAAGATATAAGTCAGATCTTCCCAAGTTTTCAGGCCTACTTATGCCTGCCATCGTTTCATTGATGCTCCTGCATTCAACAGTACCTTCATTCTTTTGGTTTGGCTGTCGGATCGAGGGATTTCTACATTTCTCCTTTCTCAAAGTTTACTTTCTCTTTTAAATGTTCACTAGTGTGCCTAGCTGGTTGATGGGATGATCCATTATCCACCAATGCACTTGGAAAACCAAGATCCTGATATGTTCCAAGTTCCCAACTTCTGACATACTACAATCCATTGAAGTAACACCTTCTCTATTATTTTTTATTATTAAAGAAAATATAAGTGATATACTGATAATGTGCTGCACAAAATGTTAAGGTGTATCAGAGATGTAATCTGTAAAAAAAAAAAAAAAAAAAAATTTAGTTTGTAAAGCTCAACTACTACTTTGGAATGAATTAGCTCAAATTGAAACAGACTGCATCAATTCCATATCCACAAAAGAAAATCAGTTTAAATGTTTTGTTCCATTTAAAATACTTTTCACAAAATAAGATTTGACGTGCTATCCAGAGACTTCGACATTGTACCTCCGCTAGAAATTTTCCATTAACAAGGCATCAAAATCTTAATTTCACAACTCTAGACTTCATCCAGAAGGGATCTTCTGATTGCTGAAGCAGTTCTTCAATAATATCAGACCTTGCATTCTACTGGTCCATCTGTTTAACAACTACACACATTAAGATCTCAGAAGAGTGAAGGAGAAGCAACTAGCAAAGATATTATAAGCATAAAATCTGAAGCAAAATTCTAAATTTATCAACATTTTGGTAACTCTGTTAATCATGAAAATGATGCAAAGAATGGAGTTTCTTTTTCTTTTTTCCAGTTGACCAGAAACAAACAAGAAATATCAACATCATACCATCTTTTTCAACTTTCCCATTCCTTTTATCATTAACTCTAGCATATTGTTCCCTATTCAAAGCAATGAAATGGATTAGCGGAACAAGTAAAGTACAAATCGAAAACTCTTGATATGATATAGTTAATTACCCATAACAACAGCAATGGGGAGAAAGATCCTCTATAAAGTCTACCGCAATCTTTCATATTATATGATTTGAAGAACTACCAACAGATATCAACAAGAAGATGATTGTTACAAAACTCCTCTATAATAATAATATGATGGTAGGTAGCCAACTAATTATTCCTCTTTTCTCACAGCACCTTCTATTAGCTACAAAAAAAGCTTAGGCAAACATCCCTACTGATTTCACCACTTAATAATCTTATATTGCTTATTTCAGAACTCTAATTCAAGTTGTACATCATGCAAGTGCATATGATCTTCTTTTCTTTTCTTTTTTGTTGCTGAGATCACCAGACCACGGTCAGAGAAATGGCTTTCATGAACATAATGGCAATGAAGACAGCACTACTAAATTACATCTAAAATCCCTAAAATTTTCATGCTTACTAACTTGTTAATTTCTCCCAGAAAAGAAAAGGGAAAAAAAAAACCAAAATGTTCAATCAACAGAATATAAGGAATAAAAACTCTGTTCACAGGTTTTCAAACACCAATTTACATCAAAACACGGATATTGCTCAGCAATTAAAAGATATAGCAGGGATCAAGAAAAGATTTGACGCATATTCAAAACTCTAACTCTAAAGTCAGTTACAATACATTTCATAAAATATGATTTGAAGTGCCATCCAGAGACTTCGACATTGTACCTTCGCTAGAAATTTGCAATTAACAAGGCATCAAAAATCTTTTTAGTTTATTGTGGTAGACTTTATAGAGGATTTTTTTCGCCAATCTAAGCAGTTCTTTAGTAATCTCAGACCTTGCTTTCTACTGGTCTATCAGTTATCAACACACTTACACACATTAAGATCCCAGAAGAGATGAGTGAAGAAGAAGCAACTAACAAGATATTATCTGAAGCAAAATTTTAAATTTATCAACATTTTAGTAACTGTCAATCATTAAAATGATGCAAAGAATGGAATTTTTCATATTTTAATATTTGAAGAACCAACCATGTCAATAGCAAAAGGAAAACAGAACCTCTATAAAGCCTACCACAATCTTTTTCATATTTTAAGATTTGAAGAGGCAAAAAAAAAAAAGAAAAAAAGAACGCCTACAGAATTCATCATTGTCCTCAAACTGAAATTTTCCCATTCAAAGGATCGTAATCCTTTTGATGCAATAAGATTTGAAGCTTTCCACAGGATGGTTGAAACATGAAGAGTAACTCCGCCTGTATAATCCAAAGATGCATCATACACCCATTTCTTTTCTTCCTCTTCTTCTCCTCTTCAGCCAATCTTTCTCTGCTCCATGTCATGCTTGTAGCATCTTAATCATTGAAAGAGATGTTGGTACAAATAAACTAAAACAAAAACTACAAAGAGCCGAACTAGGAGGTGCATTTTACAGGCATGTTGGGACATAGATGGTCAGTAAGTGGTGTGTCATTGCTTTTGAGCTGCTTTCGAAGTCAGGGATGCTTTAAGTAGTAACACATACTTCCATCAAAATTTTGTGTGAAAGATATCTAAGCAAAAAGGGTAAACATTTTGGAAATCAGGTTTTTGTTTTCCAGGGGGAGGGAAATAGCAGGTTCAAATTATTAAATTACGTGTTACATTTCTTTTGGGCCAGAACTCAATGTTCTATGTTAATACCATAAAAAAAATAAAAAAATAAATAAAAAAATAAAAAAAATAAAAAAAGGAAAGAAAAGGAAACCAGGCAAGCTAGGTAATAAGATTTAGTAATAAATTGTACTGAAAATTGCAAGTCCAGTACAATTACCTGCAAAGAAATTGAGGAGGAAGTAAGAATCTTGTGGAGTTGAAGCTCATGTAATGATTTTCTCAGCAATGCAAATAACCAGAATGTGAGCAATCTTTAGCCAAATTTCCACTTTCTTCATAGAGATACCTTCTTCAAGCAAATGACATTCTTTATGGTGAGTTTAATTAAAGAAGCAGGCAACCACTCTTCCGTCAATGAATCCAACCCGGGGCAATTTTCAATACTTAATTGTTCGAGGGTTTTGCATCCCCTTGTCGTCTAATTTTTGGAGACTTGAAAATTGTTCAAGAGACAGATATGAGAGAGAATCAGGCAGCAAGCCCTCCTCCGGGAAGGATTCCACGCTTTCATACTCACCCTCAATATGAAGTTTGCAGAGAGAAGCAGGCAAATGCTAGTCCTTCCGGCGATCAGCATGTTTGTCACAATTTATAATCTCAAGTGAACTCAAATTAGAGGACAAAGCTCCTTCAGGACAATCATCTATTGTCAGAAATTTTAACTTTGGAAGAAGGGAATGCATTTCATTAGGCAGAGAAATCAAATTGTAGCAGCAGGAGACATTTAAATGAATCAACCAGGGCGCAGACAATCCTTTGGGGAAGATATAAAATTCAGACAGTTTTCAATGACTAATTCATCAAGTTGTTGAAGAGGACCTTCAGAAACTGATTGTAAGTTTTCACATCCTTCAATAATGAGAATCTTAAGACTGGGGAAAGCTTCTATACCCAAAGTCGCCAATGAATTGCAGCTTTCAATAATTTGCAGTGATTCCAGTGACACATGGTAGTACTGCTGAGGGAATTCAAGATTCTCACAGTAGGAGATTTCCAGTGTTTTCAATGAATCGGGTAGACCTTCGGGAAATGATATGGAAGAGGAGCAAGAAGAGATGCTCAGTTCCTCCAGACAAGGAGTGAAGTCGTTGTTGTACATTGCCATGGCCTCACATACAGACTCCACAAGGTAGCATCCTTCTATTTTGAGACTGCGGATCAAGCGTGGAAGTTCCTCCTGTTCCAGATGCTGCAACAATTTAAGACTTTCACAGTTTTTGATGGATAGGTCGTGAATTTCCAGAGACCTTGGGAGAGAAGAGACGAGATTTGGACATCCATCAATCTCAAGATATTCTAGAGCAGGAAGGTGATGAGGCAATCCCCTGGTTAATCTGGGGCAATTAGTTACAGAAAGTGATCTGAGACGAGGAAATACATCACCTTGGACTCCTTCTAAGGATGACCATTCTTCCCAAACGGGCATATCATCGAAAGACAACTTTTCCAGGGCTGGAAACAGTGTTGTCGAAGATGAATTGTCGTCATTCTTGTAAAACTCGTGCCCGATAATCACCAATCCATGGAGACCTTCGATCTTGAGGTTTTTTAGAAAGGGTAATTGGCCAAGTGATGGTAACAAACAACAATATTTACAACCATCAATATTTAGAAAAACCATATTATGGTAAGAAGCGTGTCCCAACCAACCTGGAAATGTCGTGCCCCTGTAGCCCTCAATAGAAAGAATTTTCAAGCATGTGTGAGGCTGCAGCTGGTCAAGTATATCTTTTTCACACTCTGAATCATCTATATCGGTATCAGATCCCCATCTCAACTGTAAATCTTCAATGTACTTCTTATCCTTCAACCTGGCCTCCGAAGCATCCTTGGAATTCACAACGTACTCTAAGTTGCTAATGGAAAGCTCTCCGCGAAGATCTGGAAGTTTTCCCAATTCGCCAATCCGGGCACCCACTTTGTTCTTTCCAACAGAAAAATCACTTAGGAATTGTAGACTATTTAATTCACTCATTCCTTTTGGCAATTCTTTTATACCACTCCTTGCAATATCAAGATGTCTCAAGTTGATTAGATTAGGCATAGCACTGGGCAGTATGTTGAGACTCTCACACTGTTCTAGCTTCAGTGTTTGCAAATTATACAGATCACATACAGATTCAGTCAACTCCTTGATTTTTGAGAAAGAGAGATCCAAATAACGTAGATGGATCAGTTCCCCAATCGTATTGGGTAATGTTTCAAAATCACCACAGGGCAATGACAATACCCTTAAATACTTAAGCTTTGGCAAAATAATTGGGCAATGTTCCTGTAAATACAATACTCCGCACTTGTTCTGTGATAGAATGTCGTTTTGTGATAGAAGAGTGCGTAAGTTCTTGATTTCAGAAAAACCCTCAAAATCTTTCAAAACTGGATGTTTTTGCTTATAAGACAGATAACGCGTGTTTTTAGTAACTTCGTGTACATCATCACCTTCTGACATAAAACAAAATTCTCCAGCTACATATTTAGCCAGGTCATGTATTAGGTCATGCATGACAAAGATACTCCTACCTCTACTCCCTCCTTTTGGTTGGAAAAATGATCTGGAAGCCAAGTCATGGAAATACTCATCGCCTACTTCTTCCAATCTCTTTTCTCTCTTTCGTGGCAGCAGAAAATTTTCTGCCATCCACAATAAGATTAGATCCTCCTTGACGAATTGGTAATCTTTGGGGAATATTGAACAATACATAAAGCATCGTTTAAGATTTGAAGGAAGATACTGATAACTTAATCTCAAAGCAGGAACAATTTTGCTTTCATTTTCCGAAAGATTCCACATGTCGCTCTTCAAAATACTATTCCACTCTTCAACATCATATTTTGACCGCAGCAGTCCTCCAAGTGTTTTTGCAGCCAAAGGCAATCCACCACATTTTTTCATAATATCTCTGCCAATTTTCTCTAGAACAGGATACTTATTAGAATTTGAGAAACAAAAGGCATGCTTTTGAAAATAACAAGCAACAATCATCTTCAGACAAGGGCTTAAGATGACGTGGTGGCGTAGTTTGCATGATTGAAGCAACCTTTTCGCTGCGAGTTGTTACAATGATCTTACTCCCTTCTGCTCCATATTTAAAAGGCCTTTTTAAAAACTCCCAATTATCATAGTTCTCATTCCAAACATCGTCTAAAACAATCAGAAACTTCTTTCCTTTCAGCCTCTCTTTCAAATCAAGTTGTATCCCATTTAAGTTTTTAGAATTACAACTGCAGGACTTGACATCCTTCAATACAGTCTTGGGCGTGACTTCTTCCAATACAGTCTTGGACGTGACTTCCTCCAATATAGTCTTTGTAACTTTCAAAACATCCAGTTCTTCAGAAACACAAACCCATGCTTTGAGATCGAACCTCTGGTTCACCTTGTCATCATCATAAACCAACTGGGCTAATGTAGTTTTTCCAATCCCACTCATTCCGACAATGGGAATGACAGATATCTTGTTTCCAATTTCATCGTCTGATAGCAACAAGTTGACTATGACTGCTTTATCTTGTTCCCTACCAACTACATCCCATGCTTCTAGCAGAGAAGTTGAAGGGATTTTATCTGAGAATTTCTTCCCAACACCCTCTTCACGTTCAAGAACACCTTTGTTCTTTGCAATTAATTCGATTCGATCAAGGACATCCTGTGTTCTTGATATTAAGTCTCTGTCAGATGAACTAAAATAAGTGGAGAAGAATTTTTTTGGTACCTCTTTTGCTGCAGTCCTAACTCTGGTTTCAATTTCGTCGACAAGATCATCTGCATGATAGACAGCATCGTTGAGATCATCGAGCCACTCCTTCGCAGCAGGGTCCTGGATTTGCTTTTTCTCAGCGTCGTTGAGAACTGGATTAACAGCTAGCAGAGCTGTCTTCAATCTTCTGAGCAACTCCTCATGATCAAGATTCTTCCCTTTGAAGAAGTTGACAACCTCAGGTTTGGCTATCTTATCAAACAAGACAACAAGAACAGAAGAGAGAACAACTCGTCCAACAACAGCGGCAGCCATGGTTCTTTCTGGAAATGAAATCAAAGGTAAACTTGCTGAATTCGTATGGCTTCACAAAGACTTCAATTTTGAGGAATGAAAGCAAAGAATTGTTTACCCAAAAAAGAAAAAAAAGAAAACCAGGATTTGAATAGTAAATCAGTGCACTCTGCACTGTAAAGAGGGCTTATCTTTTTTTTTTTTTTTTTGCTAGGAATAAAGAGGGCGGCTTATCTTTGAAAAATAATAAAGTTGAAATTGAAGTCACCTTGTGGGTCGGTGGTGATAGCGATAGTACTTTAACAATTGAGAAGTTTCAAGAAACTGTACTAAATTATTTTGTAAATTAGTAGACTTGGAATAAAAAAAAGGTGACAAAAACATCAGTACCACATCTTAAGATGCAAAACAAATTAAACTGCCTAAATTACCTCAGACTTCTTCATAACAAAATTGATGAATTGTTGCTTCGTTATTAGTATTTTGTTCTTCTGGCGCAGTATGATCATATTGAAACTTGATATTGTTTATATATTAGTTAGATTAACTCTCTTAGTTAATTTTTACTTAAACTGCTTATAGTAGGAAATTTACAATCTTCGAGTTAAAGTTAGGGTAGTTTTGCAAAAATTATTAATATCTACTTATGGTTGGTACTTGACTTACGAATAACATTTCATTTCGATGAAATTAGTATTTTGAGACTGTTAGAAATTATGTGTTTGGTTCATTTTCAATAGCAAAACAAAAGATGAGAAGATTATAATGGTTGTTTGATAATTATTTAGTGAGAAATTGTATGTTTTAATTCATCTTTCATTTTTTTGTTATTTGATAATTGATGTTGATTGAGTTTTGATCCTAAAACTATTTGTATGCTCTATTTTAATAGCAATGAGAATGAAAGATATGTTACATGAATGAGTTAAACAATCTTTTCTTTATCTGAATTAGTTAATATGTGACTCTTAAGCATCATAGACAATAAGTAAAACAATAATTTCAGTTTAATTAAAGAAAAACAATATTGGTAGTTTAAAATTGTTACAGAAAAAGAAAAAAAAAAATGCTGAAACTAGTTTTTTATTTTTATTTTTATTTTTTGATAAGATGGCATGGTCATCACATTGTTTGGTAATGTTAATTCCTAATTTATATATTTTTAACTAATATCTATTACATATATGATCTAAATTTAGATATATACAAAATTTAATTTGTAAGAGATGACAGTAAGTAGAGCAACATGAATTGTTAGACTATCTATTATCATTTATTTATTAATTTGTGGGGATAAAATGTTGAAGGAATAAATTAATGGAGGCAAAAGTTTTCAAACTAATTAGCTAGTCAATAATTATTTATTGTTTTTTTTGGGTAAAAATAGAGATTCAGCAATGGTGTTTTGGAAGTGGGATGAAAATACTTGCTCATTAAGTTAGACCTTGGGTGGGTGCATAAATAGAGGTCCAAAAAAACAGTTACATTGAAATAAAGTGGATGATTCATTCTCTGCTTTACCCACCGAAAAGGGGAAATCCTTGGCAAGTTGGTGAATTTTACAATACTTTTGGCAAAGAAAAAAGAAAGAAGAGACCAGTTTTTTAATTAAGGATTTATTGTCTAAGACTTTGACACAACAAATAGTCCATTGTGGCAATAATGCACTACCAGTACCAACTGATCACACTATATAAATTGGTCAAGTTTTCACACCCTTATCATACTACAGATAGCCTTAATTTTTCTGTTTTCTTTAATCTCACAGTTTTATTTTGTTTTATGAGAAGTTCTATAATATAACTTAAAACTCATGAAGATTTGTTGCAGTTGATCAATCATGGAGTTACCCTTCACTGGTGGAGAAGGTGAGGATAGGTGTCCAAGAATTTTTCAATCTTCTAATGGAAGAGAAAATAAAATTTTGGAAGCAAGCATGAGATCATATGATGGGGTCTGGTCAGGCTTTTGTTGTATAGTGAGTTTATTCACGGATATCATATAAAATTACTTTTTCAACTCTTGGATGTATAGATATATCTGAGATTACTCTGCAGAAATGAGAAGTCAACTCAATGCGATATATCAGTATCAAATAAAAAACTAACTACTAGTTAATTCTCCAACAGAACATACAAATTAAATCAACAGAATATTAAGAATAAAAACCATTATCTCAAAAACTGCCAGTAGTTCATTAGAGTTCAAACACCAATTTTACATCAAATCTGAAAAACTAGTCAGAAATTCAAAGACAGTGCAGGGATCAACGGAAAAAAGTGAAGCAAATTCAAAATTCTAACAATAAAAGTCAATCATTTTCAAAATATAAGATTTGAAGCACTATCTAGAGATTTTGACAACGCACCTCCCCTGAAAATTTTCCAGAACAAACCATCAAAAACTCCACGCAACTTCACAACAAGAAACCAACAAGCAATATAATGGCTTAATGGAAGTAAAACAAAACAAAATTTAAGATGTTCAATCATTACCCATACTGACAGCTTCCCCCTCGTTTTCTGAATAGTGTACTGACAAGGAGTCCCTGCTACCTGATCTTACAACAAATGGAATCTCTGTTACCTACAATCAGTGAATACCGGCCTCAGTATTTCGATTAAAATATGCACAATTCAAGAGGATAACCTTTGGGACATACATGGATGAACTCTGCCTTTATAATCAGCATATGGATCATGTACCCATTTCGTTTCTTCTTCTTTTTCTCCTCTTCAATCACGCTTTCTCTTCTCCATGTCTAGATTTTTGCATCTTAATCATTGAAACAGATGTTGGTATTAATATACTAAAAGAAAACTACAAACACTCCAACTTGGAGGGACATTTTATAGAAGTTGGGATATAGATGGTCAATAAGTGGTGTGTCATTACTTTTGAAAACATGTTATTGTGAAGAAGATATTCATTTCTCATGCACTGGTGTATTATGACATACAATATATATTGCAGTATTCTATTAAAATTAAGAAGTCTTTTGCTAATGATTAATGAAAAAACTGTTGTTAATACAAAGAGTATATTATCTCACTCAACCAAAAATTTAATTTAATTATTAAGATGTATTAATGTTTTTTTTTTTTTTTTTTTTTTTGATAGTTTTTATTATGTAGTACAGTCTGCTGACAAATTTCTTGCCTAGAGAATAATCCCAATCTTCCTTATATAGCTTTCCAACTGTACACTTGCTGTAGGTTCGGGTTCATATCAATATTACCCCATCCAAAACAACCTTGTCCTCAATGTTGAACTAGACAACATTCTTGGTGATGCAGCTGCTGCCCCAAACTAATGTTTTCAGCCTTACTAGTCAAAGTTAGCAATCTTACCAATGAACTAATTGTTGGCCTCATCCCTAACAGTTGCCTGCAAGAAATTTGTGAAAATAACATTCTCCAAAAGTTGTTGCACCTTAGTCAAGAAAGTAGAAATTGTTTTTGAGTATTCCAATTTGTTCATCCTCTTTAATTTGTGTGTTGTGCTCACCACATTTTTAACAAAGTAGTATCAAAGCCTAGATGTTCTAATTTAGTGAATTTGAGAGATGTCTACTGGATCAGGAATGTTCTCATTTCAATTGTCTCATCTTACTAAAAATAACTATGACAATTGGTGTCTTCATGTGAAAGCTTTGCTTAGATGACAAGATGCATGGGAGATCATAGAGAAACGATATGACCAACCACAAGATGCATGGGAGATCATAGAGAAACGATATGACCAACCACAAGATGAAGCCGCTTTAATTGCGGCTCAAAAAGATGCCTTACAAAAGGATAGGAAAAAGGATCAACAAGCTCTCACCCTCATTTATCAAGGGTTGGATGAATCTATGTTTGAGAAGGTGGCATTAGCAACTACTACCAAGGAAGCTTGAGAGATTTTGCAAAGCTCTCTCCAAGGAGTAGAAAAAGTGAAGAAAATTCGACTTCAAACATTGAGAGGAAATTTTGAAGCCTTCACTACAAGAAAACTTGTCAATTTCGATGAACTTTTTTCCCACAAACCAACCAACAAACAAAGAAAAATGTGATTCTGACAAATTGTTTGTCGGTAGATTTGTTGGTAAGTTGGCACCAATCATATTTTTATAGTACTGTGAAAATTACCCATAAATAAATATAAATAAAAAGCAGGTTCATGTGCGTGGGTATTTCCCACAAACTTGGTCAGTGGATATTTCCCACAAACTTAGTCTATGGGTATTTCTCATAAACTTCGTCTGTAGGTACCCACAAACTTGCTCTAGGGTAATACCCACAAACTTGCTTTGGGGTAATACCCATAAACTTGCTCTGGGGTAATACCCACAAGCTTGATTTGTGGGTAATATCGACAAACCAAGTTTGTAGATATTTCACATAGACAAGGTTTATGAGTATTTCACACAAACTGTCAATTTTTCCAAAAAGTTCACACACAAAATAGTACCAACAGATTGTTTATCGGGAACACCGACAAACTTTATACATTTGTTGAAATTTCCCACCAATGAGTTTCCTACATACCTTTTCCCATGAACTGTTTGTTGATGAAGTTTTACCCACAAACTTAGTTCGTTGGAAATGTCCAGTTTTCTTGTGATGCTTCAACATGAAGGAATTCAAGTCAATTTCAAATTATTTTTCAAGAATGCTAATCATTGTCAACTAATTGAAAAGGGATGGAGAAAAAGTAGAATATGTTGATGTGGTGGAGAAAATCCTTTACTCTTTGCAACCATAATTTGATTACATTATTAAGGCAATCGAAGAATTGAAAGACTTGGAGATCATGCCTATTGAGCAACTCAAGGGATCATTGCAAGCTTATGAAGAAAGATTTAAGAAGAAGGAGGAGAAGTCGCTTGAATAAGTTCTCCAAGCCAAGGAGGTCGTGATCATGGAAGAAGAGGATTTCATTTTGAGAAAATTAATGAAGAAAGAGGCCAACAATCATCAAGAGGCCGTGGAAGAGAAAGAGGAAAATATGAAAGACCAAATAAGAGGAAGTATGACAAGAGTAATGTTGAATGATATAATTGTCATAAATTTGGTCATTTTGCTTTGGAATGTCGCAATTGTTAAAGAGAATGCTAATCTACTTGAATACAAAGAAGAAGTGGAAGAGCCAACTTTGTAGCTAGCATTTAAAAGGAGATGAAAATGAGGTGAAGAGTTCATGATACCTTGACAATAGTGTAAGCAACCATATGTGTGCGGACAAAAGAAATTTTTTTGGATATTGATGAGAAAGTGAGTGGATTTGTGACCTTTGGAAACTCTTCTAAAATTCCAATCAAAGGAAAAGGTACCATTTTAATTTCTTTAAAAGATGGTTTTCATAAGCTCATTTATGATGTTTATTATGTTCCAAAATTAAAAAGTAACATTTTAAGTTTGGGACAACTCTTAGAAGGGTTATGAAATCCATATGAAAGATAAAAGCCTTTGGGCCACTCGAATTTTGAAGGACTAAAGAATTTGGGAGAGAAAAAAATGGTGTCGAGGTTGCCATTCATTGACAATCCAAATCAACTACGTGAAGCAAGCCTCCTTGGAAAACTTGCAAAAAAGAGTTTTCCTGAAGAAGCCTCAAAAGCAACTTAGTCACTTTAGCATATTCATACTAATGTGTATGGACCAATCAAGCCATGCTTATTTGTCAAAAATAATTATTGTTTGCTTTTCATTGATGATTATACTCGTAAAATATGAGTTTATTTTTTGAAGAAAAAATCAGAGGCTTTTGAGGTTTTCAAAAAGTTTAAAATTCTTGTTGAAAAAGAGAGTGGTCATGTAATTAAATCTTTAAGATTTGATAAAGAAGGTGAATTCACTTCAAATGAATTCAATCTCTTTTGTGAAACACAAGGGATTCATTGTCCTTTAATATTTCTTAGGACACCATAACAAAATGGTGTAGCAGAAAGGAAGAATAGAACAATTCTTAATATGACCTGATGTTTGTTGAAATATAAGAATATACCTAAAGAATTTTGGGCAAAAGCTGTTTCTTGGCAGTTTATTTGTCCAACAAATGTCCAACCAAAGGTGTGGAGAATCAAACACCTCAAGAAGCTTGGAGTGGAAAGAAGCAAAATATTTCTCACTTGTGAATTTTTGGAAGCATTGCCTATGCCCATTTACCGGATAAAGAGAGGTGTAAACTTGATAATCGAAGTGTGAAATATGTATTTATTGGCTATGATTCAAATTCCAAAGGGTACAAGCTTTATAACCCAAGAAATGGAAAAATCATAGTTTGTAGAGATGTTGAATTCAATGAAGATGAAACATGGGATTGATGTTCAAGAGGAAGAAAGTTACAATTTTTTTCCTTACTTTGAAGAAGAACAAGAAATAGAAGCACCATTGGAATCCATTACTCCACCTCCATCATCAACTCCTTCATTAAAAAAAATTCAAGTGAAGGGTCACCAAAAATAAGAAGTCTTCTTGATCTATATGAAAATATAGAAGTGATAAAAAGATGTAAATTTATTTTATCTAGTTGCAAATAGTGAACCATTGTTTTTTGAAGAAGCTGAAAATGATAAGAAGCGGAGACAAGCCAATGGATGAGGAGATAAAAGCTATTGAAAAAAATCATACTTAGGAGTTGGCAAATCTTCCAAAAGATCATAAAGCTATTGGAATGAAATGGGTGTACAAGGCAAAGAAAAATGCAAAATGGAAGTTAAGAAGTATAAACCGAGGCTAGTTGTGAAAGACTATGCACAAAAGCAGGGGATCAATTATGAATAGTTATTTGCTCCTGTTGCTACTTAGAAACAATCCGCTTTCCTGTTTTCTTAAAGAAGAAATTTATGTTGAACAACATGAGGGTTATTTAATTGAAGGGCAAAAAGACAAGTTTTGAAGCTAAAAAAGGATTTGTAAAGCCTAAAATAAGCATCAAGAGCGTGGAATAATCGAATTGACAAGTATTTTCAATAAAATTGGTTGTTAGATGTCCACATGAATATGCACTTTATGTGAATGTATATGAAAATGATGATGTTTTATTTGTTTGCCTTTATGTGGATGATCAAATTTTTACAGGAAATAATCCAATCATGTTTGAAGATTTCAAGAAGGCAATGACTTGTGAATTTAAGATGACTAACATGGGGCTAATCCCTTACTACTTAGGTCTTGAAGTGAAGCAAAATGATGGTGGAATTTTTATTTCACAAGAAAGCTATGCAAAGATGTTCTTAAGAAATTTCAGATGCTTGATAAGAACTTTGTTAATACACCTATGAAATGTGGAGTAAAGTTGTCAAAGTATGATGATAGAGAGAAGGTAGATCCTACATTATTTAAAAGTCTTGTTGGAAGCTTAAGATACTTGACTTGCACAAAGCTGGATATTCTTTATGTTGTTGAATTAATGAGTCGTTACATGGAACCTCCTACTTCTACTCACATGAAAACTGCTAAAAGAATTCTTCGTTGCCTAAGAGGTACCCTTGACTATGGCCTATTTTATTATTCTTCACATATTATTGAATCTTGTGGGATATTGTGATAGTGATTTTGCTGGAGATTTAGACGATAGAAAAAGCACCACAAGCTAAATATGTTGCTACTACCTCTTGTACTTGTCATGCCATTTGGTTAAGAAGATTGTTGAAGGAGGTAGAAGAGCCACAAAAAGAACCAACCCAATTTTGTTGACAACAAGTCTACACTAGCTTTGGCAAATAATTCTGTCTTCGATGATGGAAGCAAACATCTAGACACAATGTATCATTTCATCCATGAATGTATTGCCAAGAAAGAAGCAGAAGTCAAATTTGTGAAGTCTCTTGATCAAGTTGTTGATATTTCCACAAAACCACTTAAATTTGAAGTCTTTCAATGATTGAGAGAATTGCTTGGAGTTAGAAAGGAAAATTAAGTTTAAGGGGAAGTGTTAACAATAATAAACTTTATTTCCTATGATAAATTGTTAGTGGAAGTTAGAAAGGTGTGAGTTATTTTGATGTAATTGATTTTAAGAGGTAGTTAATTTCTTATAATGGGTGGTTATAAACTATTATGTGCTAGTAGATGTTTTTGTTATTGTTGTTAATGTGTAAAAAAATTGTAGTAATGGGTTGGAGTCTTTAATGTCTAGGCTAATGGGTGTTTAAGTCATATTGGTGTACATTTAGTTGTGTGACTTTAGAGTTACTATTATGAGTCTTACAAATACTCATTGTATGTTTTCAATTTGATATCAAGAAAGTAGAAATTGTTTTTGAGTTTTCTAATTTGTTTATCCTTTTTAATTTGTGTGTTGTGTTCATCATATTTCCACCAGGTGCTAGCTACAACTTCTACTTGGAGGTGAATCCAACCACATCAATTGAACTATTAAAAATGTTTGGTTTCACTAGTTCTTGTTAATCAAGTGAACAAGATAACTATTTTCAAATTATGAGTAAAACTGGGAAAACACAAAAATGAGAATTTGAAAAACATGGAAAATATGATAATATAGTTGACTAAATACATCATAAATTACAAAAAACACTACAGAATAACAAAATCGAGATCGAAAAATCTTGTTGTCTTTTCCCCTCCTGTACTATTTTGAAAAGGCAATATCTAATTTAGGATGAGCAATCATCAACCTTATTGACGGCTTCCTTATAATCCTTATGTCCTATGTCGTCCGAATTATTGTGTTGACAAGGAGTACTAGTTACCTCATTCTTTAAACAAAACGTGGACCAACAAAATTTCAATAAAGTCTGTATAATTCAAGGGGATAATAAACTTTAGGTTTAAATGAACAGGGCCTCCTTCATTGGAAAACAAAATTACAAGAAAGTTGCAATGTAGCGTTATATCAGAAAGTACATGACAAAACTAACTTGCTACCCCAAATTAATGATCAATCATAAAGTTACATCATCAAAAATTTTCTAGAACCATATGCATAGTGATAATCTCAATTATTTAGTTTAGTCTATTTGCATAACAAGCGATAAGTTAAAAAAATATTTGTAACTATGCTACACATATCATAGTAATCGTAAGTATCCAACATGATTAATTTAGTACATAGAATACTATTAAATACATATCAAAGTAAAATTCTTAACATTGACATACCAATTGAAGAAAAATATCAAATTACAATTATGTCCTACCAATAGTGGAGTACAGGTCCATATCTAGAATATTAAAATTGTCTAAAAGGAATTTGATAGTATTGCTCAACCCATATAATAAAATGTTGATTTGAACCGACATATATATAGCCTGAAAATTTTAGATTATCCATCACTAAGTTAAACTAAATTAATACAAAATATTTGTAACAATATAAAAATAAAAGACCAAGAGACCTAACTAATGAAATCCTAAAAAAATTATCCTCATTAAGTTATACCATCTGAACAATACATCATATAAGATTAAAAAAATAATAATTGATATCCTGAAAATGCTCTTTTGTGTGGAAATGGCCCAGTTTCGTGTGAAAACAATCATGTTTTGACCAAAACTTCATGGTTATATTTCTGCAAGTGAGTTTAGCTTTCAGTAGTGTAGAAACGGAAACATTTCACAATTTTCTACAGTTTTGACACGACTTTTTGAACCTTGGTATGCATAAAACAATTGTATTGAATATAATAAATATATTACTATGGAATATACTCACACTTAGAGACATAATTAACTATGTTAAAATCAGCTTATGCTTTTCTAGTGGTTGGGAGAGAGAGTTTAATATACTCACACAGGTAACAATTATATTGCTTACCTATGTTATTAGGGGGAAGCTTTCCATAGGATGGTTGGAACATGGACAGGAACTCTGCCTCTATAATTCGCAGATGCATCATGCACCCTTTTCTTTTCTTCATCTTCAACCACACTTTCTGTTCTCCAATTCAGTAAGTGGTGTGTCATTGCTTTTGAAGTTAGGGATTGTTTAGGTAGTTCTGCATAAGCCCTTCAGCATTTTCTGTGAAAGTGATCTAAGGAAAAAGGATAAATATGTTGGAAATCAGGTTTCTGCTATTCAAGAGGGAGGTAGGGAGGGAGGAAGAGAGAGTTCAATTCTTTAAACTGATTGTTTTATGTTTTTTTTTTTAGCCAGAATTGAATGTTGTGTTAATAATATATATATATATATAATAAAATAAAAAAGAAACCAGGAAAATGAGGTAATAATCTTTAGTACCAAATATTACAGAAACTGCAAGTCCAGTAACAATTACCTACAGAGAAAATGATGATGGAAGAAACTTGTGCAGTTGTAACTCATGTATTGATTTGGCGGGCAATCCTAATAAGCCGAATGTGAGCGGCCTTTGGCTGAATTTCAACTTTCCTCATATGAAGGGGTCAGCCTTTCATTGGTTGAGAAGGTGAAGATAGGTACTCATGAATTCTTCTTCTTTTTTCTGCTAAGAACACTGAATTCTTCAATTTCACAATTGAAGAGAAAAAGAATTTTTAGCAACAAGCAGGAGATATGAAAGTGTTTGGTCAGGCTTTTGTTGTCTCTAAAGAACATAAACTGGACTGGGCAGATCTCTTCTGCATAATCACCCTCTTAGCTCATTGAGGAAGCCCCATTTATTCCCTCATTCAAGTGCTCTCTCTCCCTCCCTTGTTTTGTAAATTGTGAATTTAATATATACCCTGTAAAAGAAAACACCTTACAACTCTTGGATGAAAAGAGATTCAAGTCTTGTTCTGCAGAATTTAGAAGCCTTGCCCTCCAAATCCTTGACATTATGGCAAAATCCCCGAAAATGGACAGTAAAGATATGAATAAGTTGTTTTTGAAGAAGGATTTCAGGCAATTAGGATGAATTACTGTCCACCGTGTTCCTAACCAGATTTTGTCAATGACCTCAATTCTTACTCTGATGTTGTTGGAGTCACCATCCCCTCCAACTCAATGAAATAAAATGTCCGCAGATAATAAAGGACAAGTTGTGGGTTCCTGTTAAACCCGCTCCTAATGCTTCTATCCTCTGCATTGCGACATTTTGGGGTTGATTGCCTGTAGCCACACATCAATACAACTCTATAGTCCTTTATCTTCAATTTCTATAAGAAAATGCCTATTAACAGAATAATTAGGTTGGCTTGACAGATTGTGACAAATGGAAATTATCCAAGCATCAAATAACGAGCAACGGTTAACTCACAGAAAGAGAGGCTTTTAGCGGCCACATTCTACAACCCTACACTAGAGAGACTAGCAGCAAGTCTTATACTCCAGAAAGGCCAGCATCATTCAAGAGAATTGTTGCTAAAGACTACTTTAAGGGATTATTTTCATGAGGATTTCACGGTAAACCTTGATGAATGAGGATCTAAAATGAGAATGTCAATAGAGCTTAAGCTGTTTTCCATTTTTGAATCAAAAAAGCATACAAGTGTAAGAGATCCAACTCCTAGTTAAAAGTCTTGGATTCATACAAAGCATCATACAAGAGGATAATTGTTAAGAAACTAATCTATAATAATAGTAGTAGGCAGCAGCCAAGTTATTATTTCTCTTTTCTCACGGCACCTTCTATTAACTCAATTACCTGCATAGAAAATGATGATTGAAGAAACTAGTGGAGTTGTAGCTTATGTAATGATTTGGCCGGCAAGGCTAGTAAGCCAAATGTGAGCGATCATAGCCAAATTTCAACTTTCCTCATATGAAGGGGTCAGCCTCTCATTGGTTGAGAAGGTGAAGAAAGGTACTGATGAATTCTTCTTCTTTTTTTCTTTTTTTACTAAGAACTCGTGAATTCTTCAATTTCACAATTGAAGAGAAAAAGAATTTTCAAGAGAATTGGAGCTAAAGACTACTTCAAGGGATCATTTTCAAGAGGACCCACGGTAAAACTTGATGAATGAGGATCTAAAATGAGAATGGCAAAAGCGCTTGAGCTGTGTTCCATTTGTGAATCAAAAAAGCATAAAAGTGTATGAGATCCAACTCCCAATTAGAAGTCTTGGAGTCGCACAAAGACGTCATACAAGAAGATAATTGTCAAGAAACTAATCTATAATAAAAGTAATAGGCAACAACCAAGTTATTACTGATCTATAATAATAGCACCTTCTATTATCTACAAGATAAATGCCAAAAAAAAATCTTAGGCTAACATCCCTACTGATTTCACCACTTACATATCCTTTTTTATTGGGTATTCAGAGCTCTTATTTTTCAGTTGTCTGTTTTGCAAGTACATATGGCCTTTCTTTATTTAGTGTTTTAAAGAGATCATAGAGTATGGTCAGAATCTCAATTACTAAAGAAGTGGCTTCATGAAACACAATGGCAGTGTGATACAGTTAGATCAATTCATGGGCTCGGGTTATAAAGCTTACAAGTTTGAACCCACCCACATAACAATTCATAACGTACCATTTCAATTAAGGGAGCTAGTAACTGATTTGGTTAGGCTGTTACAACTAGTTCGTTGGATCAGTTAGTCAAAGTCAGTTGGGGTGTTAGACTATTAAAGTGTATAAAAGCTAAAACTCATTGTCTTGTAAATCATTGAAATGTTGAATGAAAATTAGCTAGAAGCCTTTCTGTTCTCCCTTCAATTTCTTTTCTCTTCTACCCCTACTCTGTGAGATTGAGTTCCATTCTTGGAACTTGATTTTACCTTTATCAAAGTGGTATCAAAGCTCGTTCTTGACTCAAAAATGGTGAATGTGAATGTTAACGTCAACGTCATAGATCAGAGGCTTATAGCCATGGAGTCGAAGATGGAAACTATGGATGCCAGGTTTTTTGGTATTGATACATCTTTGCAGGAATTGAAAACGGACACTGCCTCTAAATTGCAAGAGATGAAGATGGATACTACCTTGCAGCTACAGTCTATGATGGATGCTATAGCCAATCTAAGAAGTTCCACCACCAATCATTATCCTCTTCTGCTAGAGCCACTCGAACCAGTAAAACCACCTATTTTTCCCAATCCACCAGTACAACAACCTGAAAATGTGCATAGACCAGATTGGTATAGTAGAGAGGCCAGACAGCCACCAAGAGCAGTACCTGAAATTGGGGTTCGCAGAGATTAAGAAATGCAAGAACCTAGTGGAAGAGACTATCAATTGCTAAGGAGAGTAGCTCAGGTATAATTTCCAAGATTTGATTGAGTAAATGTGAGAAGCTGATTGTTTAAATGTCTGGAATATTTTGAGATTAATCAAACACTAGAAGAATTGAAGATTAGACTAGCTGGAATGCACATTGGAGAAAAACCTTAGAATGGTATCAAGGTGTTAAGGAAGAGAATAAGTTTAAAAGAGTTTCTTGGGAGGAGTTTGTAGACTAATTGCAGATGAGGTTCAAAGAAAATGTGTTATCAACGCTTGTCATTGCCCTGAAGAAACTGAAGCAGACTGGTAGTGTGGAGGAATACAATGAGAATTTTGAAGTTTTGAAAAATAGATGCAACCTGGACAAGGAGGCTCTACTGAATCACTACTTGGGAGGGTTGAAAGAGGAGGTAGTGCATGCCATTAATCTGGTGGACATTAGGTCTTTGTCACATGCCATGAGATTGGCAGTAAATTAGGAGAACCTATTACGGTCAACCATCTACAAGAAAACCTACCAGAACTTCCCAAAGTAGTCACCCCATCCAAACTCTGTGCCAACACCAAGATTCAACCCAAACAATAGCCACAACCCACGTTTATCCAATTACCAGAATCCAAACACAAAAGACAAACCCTACAGTAAACCTTACAACAAGCCTATAGATAATGACAGCTACAAGAAACCAACTGTCTCCGTGTCAAAAGCAAAAATGGAAGAAAGAAGGAAGAAAGGATTATGTTTTTATTGTAATGAAAAATTCATTGCAGGGCACAACTGTAGAAAAGGGAGATCATTAGTGACAATAATTGTAGAAGAAAAGAGTGATCCTGAAGAAGAGATATTGGATATGAGTGAGTGTACTCCAGGAGGTGGGAATGAAGAAGAAATTGTTATTTCATTACAAGCAGTTTCTGGAACTAGTTCCAGTCAATTGATGAAAGAGTGCCAGATAATGAAAGTCAGAGGCTATGTCAAGAAGCAAGTAGCGGTAATACTCATTGATAATGGCAGCACGCATAATTTTGTAAATATGGAGTTAACCAAGAGGTTGGAGTTAAAACTAAGGCAGACAAAGGATATGGAGGTGACAGTGGCAAATGGCTCCAAGCTGGTAATTTCTTCAATGTGTTCCAACTTGAAGTGAAGCATGACTCAAACCAATTTTAGTGCAGACTATTTGGTCATGCCTTTGAGCAATTATAACCTAGTGCTGAGTATTCAATGATTAGCTGTCTTAGGCAACATTAAATGGAATTTCAAAGAACTGGTTATGGAATTCAAGTGGGGTAACAAGGACATCATGTTGAACGGAAAAAAAGGGGTCAGTGGTAAGCGTGGATAGCAGCAAAAGAGCAGGTAGGAACAAATTGAACCATAGTATGCTGGTACAAGTAAACGTAATGAAGGTCAGTAGACCACCAGAAGCAACAACCATGTTTGCCACTGAATTGCTATAAACAGAGGTAAATCAACCTGATCTGGAAGCTTTACTGCAAGAATATACTGATGTTTTTGCTATTCCTCAAAGTATTACTACCCAAAAGACAATTTGACCACCAAATTGTTATTAAAGAAGGCGCAGAACCTTTCAATTTAAGACCATATAGATATGGTCCATTACAAAAAGACATTATTGAAAAGCTAGTCAAAGAAATGCTTAGACAATAACATAATCAGACCTAGCAGTAGCTCATTTGCATCACCAGTAACTTCTACTTTAAAAAAAAAAAAAAGATGATACATGGAGATTTTGTGAGGATTATAGGAGGTTAAATCAGTTAACACTGAAAAAAAAATTCCATATTCCACTTATAGAAGAACTACTATATGAGTTACACTGGTGCAAAGTATTTTTCTTAGCTGGATTTGAGAAGTGGTTACCATTATATTAGGATGGCACCTCAAGATATTTATAAAACTAATTTTAGAACCCATGAAGGGTTATATGAATTTGTGGTTATGCTATTTGGACTAACCAATGCGCCTGCTACCTTTCATGGGTTAATTAACTGTATATTCAAACCCTTTTTGAGGAAGTTTGTATTGGTTTTCTTTGATGACATACTGGTTTACAGTAAGTCTTGGAAGGAATATATAAAGCATTTAAAACAGGTGCTACAACTATTAATGAAGTATGTGTTGTTTACAAAAAAAAAAAAAAGTAAGTGCACTTTTGCAAGCAAACAGATAGAGTATTTGGGTCATATCATCAATGAGGCGGGAGTATCTACGGACCCAAAGAAGATAGCAGCTATGAATGAATGGCTTGGACCAAGAACAGTCAAAGAATTAAAATGATTCTTGGAGTTAACAAGCTACTATAGGAGGTTTATAAGGAATTATGGAAAGGTGAGCAGAGAACTGAACATGCTATTAAGAAAAAATTGCATTCAGTTGGAATTAAGCAGCTGAAGATGCATTCAATAATCTGAAAGCACTGATGACTCAAGCACCAATGCTAACATTGTCAGATTACAATGAAGTCTTTATTGTAGAAACAGATGCTTTAGGAATTGGTATTGGAGCAATAATGCTGCAAAAAGGTCATCCGTTGGCATTCATGAGCAAAGCATTAAGAGCCTAAACATATGGTTTTGTCAACTTATGAAAAGAAACTTATTGTCATAGTATATGCTATTAACAAATGGAAGCAATACCTCATAGGCAGGCACTTTGTTATAAAGACAGATCACCAAGCCTTAAGACACATGTTAGAGTAGAAAGAGTGTAATCAGGTTTTACAAAAATGGCTTGGCAAGTTAATGGGGTTAGATTATGAAATTCAGTATAGGAAAAGAAAGGAAAATACAGTTGCTTGATGCAATATCAAGAGTGGTAGCAAATGAAGATACTGAGGTCACTTTGCTTGGCTCTATCTACTGTGACTTACTGATTTAGTTTAGAGGATAATGACAAGCTGCCAAGAAGACAATCAATTACTGAAGATCTGTCAAGAAATACAGCAAAGCAGGAACAAAAACAAGCATTATGAATGGGTACAGGGCCAACTCAGGAGGAAAAGAAGAATAGTAATGGGTAACAATGAAGAACTTAAGCTAGAGCTGCTACTATTGTTCCATGCAAGTAGTCCAGCTGGACATTCTGGAGTTCATGCTACCCTTTAAGAGATTAGGCAATACATTCTATTGGAGGGGTATGCAAAAAAGTGTAAGGAATTTTGTGAGAAACTGTGAAGTCTACCAAAGATTTAAAGAAGAAAACATAGCAATGCCTGGTTTACTACAGCCTTTACCTATACCAAAAAAGGTTTTGTCTTCTATATCCATGGATTTCATAGTTGGATTGCCTAGTTCAAAGGGCAAAACTGTTATACTAGTGATAGTTGACAGGTTATCCAAGTTTGGCCACTTTATAGCATTGCAGCACCCATATAGTGCACTCTCAGTAGCACAAGCTTTCATGGATAAGGTGTATGGCATACATGAACTACTTAAGGAGATTATATCAGATAGGGATGCCATATTCATGTCTGGGTTAAGGAAGGAACTATTCAGGATTCAGCAAGTCAAATTGTATTACTCTACACCCTACCATCCACAAACTGATGGTCAAACAGAAGTTGTAAACAGATGTGTGGAGGCATACTTAAGGTGTTTTGCAAGGGATAATCCAAAAACTTGGGTAACATGGCTTCCTGTAGCATAATGGTAGTATAATTCAGCTCATCATTCATCCATTGATATGACCCCTCATCAAGCTATATTCTACTAGCCACCACCCTCCCATATTCCTTATGTTAAGAAAGATTCCAGCAATGATGTAGTGGACAAATCCTTAACTGTTAGGGAAGCCATTATCCAACTGCTTAAGAAAAATTTGAAGAAGGCTCAAGAAAGAATGATGCTACAGGCTAATAAGCATAGGACAGAAAAGGAGTTTGAAGTAGGGGGCTTGGGTTTATATGAAGATCAAGCCCTACAGATAGAGCTCAATGCACACTAGCAGCTATTATAAACCAACTGCTAAATACTATAGACCATTCCAAATGGTAGCCAAGGTGGGAAAGGTACCGTATGAACTACAATTACCTTCTGATTCTAAGATACATAACATGTTTCATGTATCTCTACTACAGAGACAACATATAAATCATGTGGTTTATCAACAACTATCAAGTCTTAATGAAGAAGGTCAGATAACACTGGAACCAGTGGTTATTCTTAATACAAGAATGATAAAAAGAGCCAACAAGCCGGTAGCATAAGTTTTGATGCAGTGGTCTAATAACTATCGAGATGACTGCACCTGGGAAGATTATAAAGCTTTGAAGACCAAATATCCTCACTGGAATTCTTGTGGACAAGAATTCTCTGAAGAATGAGGTACTGATACAGTTAGATCAATTCATGGACTCGGGTTATAAAGCTTTAAGGTTTGAACCCACCCACATAACAATTCACAACACACTGTTTCAATCAAGGGAGCTAGTAACTGATTTGGTTAGGTTGTTACAACCAATTCATTAGATCAGTTAATCAAAGTATGTTAGGGTGTTAGATTGTTAAAGTGTATAAAAGCTGAAACTCAGTTGTATTATAAATCATTGATTTGTTGAATGAAAATTGGCTAGAAGCCTTTCTGTTCTTCCTCAATTTCTTTTCTCTTCTACCCCTACTCTGTGAGATTGAGTTCCATTCTTGGAACTTGATTTTAACTTTATCACAGTGAAGACAGTACTTCTACTAAATTACTTCTAAAACCATTATTTATCAAATGAAGACTACTACTAGTTAGTTTCTCCACCAAAACATACTAATTAAATTAACAAAATATTAAGAATTAAAATCATTATCTCAACACCTACCAATAGTTCATTAGAGTTTAAACTTCAAACAGCAATTTACATAAAATCTTGGAAACTAGTCAGAAATTCAAAGACATAGCAGGGATCAATGGAAAAAAGGGAAGAAAATTCAAAATTCTGACAACAAAGTCAATCCTTTGTACAAAGTGAGATTTGAAGCACTATTAGTATCTAGAGATTTAGGCATTGTACCTCCCCTAAAAATGATCCAGAACAAGCCATTAAAAACTACAGGCAACTTCACAACTTATACTCCATCCAGATTGTGAGCAATCTTTGGCCAAATTTCCAGTTTCTTTATACGGATGCCTTCTACAAGCAAAGGACATCCTTTGATGATGAGTTTGATTAAAGAAGCAGGCAACCTTTCTTCCGTCAATGACTCCAACCTAGGGAAATTTGCAATACATAATTTTTTGAGAGATATTAGGTTTTGCATCCCCTTGTCGTCTAATTTTTGGAGATTTGAAAATTGTGCAAGAGACAAATATTTGAGAGAAATAGGTAGGAAGCCTTCCTTCGAGAAGGATTCCATGTTTTCATACTCACACTTAATATGAAGTTCGAAGAGAGAAGAAGGTAAATGCCAGTCCATCCCGTGATCAACAAGTTTGTAACAATTTCTGATCACCAAGCTTTGGAAAAATAACATCAGGTACCTTTTTCAGTATAGGCATCACTAATTGGTACTAGTTTTGTGATAAAAGAGTGCGTAGGTTCTTAACTTCAGAAAAAGTAAAACTCTCGAAGTCCTTCAAAACCAGATATTTTTTTATTAATTTTGTCTTTCTTGACAGATAACATGTCTTTCTTTTATTAATTTTGTGTGCATCTATTGTAAACCCCTTTTCTACAAGAAGAGAAAAAATGTACTGACTTTCAATTACCACTTTTCACACACATCCAATTATAAAGGACTTCCCTTTATAGAAATTAACAAGAAGAATTAGTCTAACAGACTCCTTAACATATTCAACTCACCTAATTAATCACAACTGATTACCAACTACTTCCTCGAGCTCATAGCTCTGTCAGTAGCTTCTGATTGGCTTTATTCCAGTTAGGCCAACTGAGTCTGTTATTCCTTTTATTCTTTCCTCCAAACAACACCGTTAGTGTAAAGGTGGCAATAATATTTCCTCCTTTGAAAACCAGACCTTAAGTCTAGAAGTCTAGAAATTGTTGGTTTGTTGCCTTGTTGCACATTCCTCTTGCTGAGTATTACTACAGGTTCTAGCTTGACAACACCTGCTTCATTCACTTCAGGTAGTTAGGCTTGCACTTGGTTGTTACCAACTGTTTTCTTCAGTTGGGATATTTGAAATACAGGATATATCTTAGCACTTTCTGGTAGCTGCAATCTATAAACCACTTCCCCTATTTTTTTCACCGACCAAGAATGGCCCAAAGTATTTATTTCTCAATTTTAGATTATGCCTTATTGCCAAGGAATGTTGCATGTATGGCTACGACTTCAAATACACTTTATCCCCTACCTGCACTTCCTTGTCTGTTCCGTGTTTATCCTCCTGTGATTTCATCCTACTGTGAGCTCTCCTTAAATGGAATTTGAGCAACTAGATTACTGCTTCCCTTGCTAACAAAAGCTTTTATCCACTGTTTCTACCTTAAAATCTCCAACTAAGTAATGTATACGAGTAACTGGAGATTGACCATACAGTGCTTGATACAAGGTACGTTGTATAGTAGTATGGAAAGTAGTATTATACCAATACTCAGCTAAACACAGCAAGTCCATCCATTCCTTAGCTTGTTCACATGTCATACACCTTAAATAGGTCTCCAAACACCTGTTAAGGACTTTACTTTGACCATCTGTTTGAGGATTGTAAGCTGTTGACATTCTCAACTTTACCTTCTTCATTTTCATAAGTTCCTGGTAGAACTTACTAACGAATATTTTATCCCTGTCTGAAGTAATAGCTGCAAGCATGCCATACAACCTTACTATACCATCATAAATGCTTGTGCCACATATAGTGCTGTAAATTGATGTGCTAAGGAATGAAGTGAGCATATTTGCTAAACCTATCAATCACCACCAAGATTACACTTTTTCCTCCTGACTTTGGTAAACTTTCAATAAAATCCATTGCCACTTCTGACCAAATTATGCAGTCTGGTATGGGCATTGGTTGTAATAATCCAGCACAGGCAGCATTTTCATACTTGCATTGCTGGTAGACATGGCATTGTTTCACAAACTCCATAGTATCCCTTTTTATGCCATTCCAATATACACGGTTAGAAATTCTCTTGACAATAAGCAAAATACCAGAATGGCCTCCCATGGGATTGTCATGATAAAACTTAAGCAATTCTTATTTAATCTATCCTTCATCACCCAGTAGTCCTTGTTCCCAAGAATAGTGCTTGTGAGACTCCTTGTTCTATTGAACTTCCTAAATAAGTTTTCTTAATTTGTTGTCTGTCTACTATGAGTTCTTGATTTTGCTTACCAATTCAGATTGTACTGTAGTTGTAAACATCGCATACAACTCTCCTTCTTCCCTTCTAGATAATGCATCAGCTACCTTGTAAGTGATTTCTCTTTTATAACATATTTCATAGTCAAACCCCGTCATTTTGGCCTAGAACACTTATTGTGCTGGGGTGACTAACTTCTGTTCTATGATGTACCTGAGACTCTAGTGGTCTATTCTAATATGAAAATGTCTCCTTACTAGGTAGCAACTTCACTTCTTGATTGCCAACACAATTGCTAACAAGGTGGATAAGGCTAGATGCTTAGTAGCCAGGCTCATGAAAGCTATGGGTCTATTTCTCTACATTAATACAGCCCCCTACTCCACTGTTACAAGTATCAGTTTCCAGCACAATATTTCATCAAAATTTGGCATAACCAATACTGGAGCTTGTGTCATTGCTTTCAACTATTGAAATGTTGTTTCAGCCTCTGTGTACCAGTAGAAACTTTCCTTCTTCAACAAGTTTGTTAATGGTCTGCTTATCGCTTCATATTTTTCACAAACTTCCTAATTGCTAGTAAGTCCTAGAAATTCCCTTAGAGCCTTGACATTTCTTAGTGCAAAGCATGTTAGCATGCATTCAATTTTATTTTTTCCCTTATATGCAGCTACTCCTTTCGGATTTATCACATGCTTCAAAGGTTTTTTTTTTATGCAACAAGTGTTGTTCCTAACTTCTACTGTATATCAGAATGTCATAAATAAACACCAAAATAAATTTGCTCAAATGTGCTTGAATATTTCAGTCAAGAGACTTTGGAAAGTTGATGAAGCATTGGTCAAGCCAAAAGGCATTACCAAATACTCATAATGACCATAATGAATCCTGAATGCTGTCTTTGCAACACAATAGGGAACTACATGTTAATTTTGAAAAACTCATAAATTTGGTACAATGAGGTATTCTAACTTTTATTTTCTAGCAATTGCATATGTAGTAGCAATTCTAATCAAAGCAGACAAGGACCAAGCACCTCATTTGTCATACTCATAATGGATTTTATGCAATTTTCTATTTATGTTCATTATGTATGGCTAAAAGTAGATTTTCACTTTTTAATATATGCGCAAATGTTGTTACTACTTCCCATGAAAACTCATCATGCGATTATTTTAGTAAAATATTGTTACATTCATATTCAGTTCTACAAATAATTGTTTAGAACTTTTTTCCTCAAATGTTAGCTCTCACTTGATGAAAGTAAAAGCTATTTCACTCTTATTGTTTATGTATTTTGTTTGTTTAGGGATTTGATTGATTGGTTGTCTAGAAATTTTTGTGCCAAATGAAATTGCAATTGCTCTGCTTATGTTATTCATGCATTCATGAAGTTGTTTATATTCTCTTTTTGTTTTCAAATTTCTTTTTTGGTAATTGTATGTTAAAATTTATTTTGCGATTTTCATATTAAGTTCCATGTTTTGCTAGCTATAGATTATGTTTATCAAGGTTTAATTGTTGGATCAAAATCAAGTTTTTCATGTAGGCTGCTAAAAATATTGGGTCTTTAGCCATGTTGAGCAAGTATCAGGGATTCAAATATGTTGTATATAGGGTGCGTTGTTGCCATCAAATTTTTTTTATTTTTTTATTTTTGCAGAATTGGGTTTGTGTGCACTGCATTCTATTGGTTTGATTAAATGCATGTATGTTAAGAGTTTCTCCCCTTTTATATTAACATATACTGTCAGTTGGTCATTCTATTGGACATCAAAAATACTTTTTTGAAATTACTTCCTTTTATTGCTTCTATTTTGATTTATTCCTTTTGATTTTTAGTCATCAATGATTTTAGTAAAAAAAAAAATTTACATGCAAATGGAGGGAAAATGAGGTGAACACTTATGAGAGGTAATTATTTTAATTCTTTTCTTTACTTATTGTTTTTTACACCCTCACTTTGTTTGAATTTCACCTTTGGAATATTCTTTGAATTTATTTAGTTATAATATTTGTCATTTGATTTAAAACAATTTATCACCTGCAATTAATTGTACTCCCGTCTCTTTTCTTTTAGTTGTGTTTTATAAATGTATTTCGAATTTTTTGATAAATGATTATAGTGTTTTGTAGTGAAATTATGCTAATTAAAGTTATTTTTTAGCATCTACCAAAAAAGTTGTTCTTTAGCATATAAGCCTATATGACCTGCAATTGATTGTACTCTAGGATTTTTATATTTGCCTTCTATAAATTTAGAACTATTTTCTTTCCAAATAGAGCCAGAGAGGATTAACTCTAAGATAATCCATTTCATTCAAAATAAAATGAAGGCTTCTCTTATTTCCTACGGGGCCTACACAAAAATACATATACAGTGGAATTTGATTTGAAGGTGTCACATATAACTTCAAAGAAACTGAATTGTTTGACATTTGAAGGATCAGTTGATGCATTTCTTTTCTTTTTCTTTTTTTTCATTTGGTTTTTTAAGTTTTTGCAAAACATTGGTCGTGGAGTTACAACACACTTATATAAGTACAATTAAATTTTCCTTTGATCATATGAAAATGCTTTTTTTAGATGTAAGTTAATTGGAGTCTTTTTTCTCCACTTGATAGTTCTACTTTTTCCTTCCAAATGCAAATAACGGTGATTAAAGTAGTTGTTGAAGGTTGTGGGTTTCCAATTAGTTCATTACAAAGAAGTAGTCGACTACTTAATTTTGTTTCAAAAATAATTTTGTTAGGAATAGGTAGAGTTAAATCTCTAGAATTGCATGAGTTAAACTATTAATACAGATTATGGAGTGATTTTATTTTTTCTTCATGTTTCTTTTATTTTAAATTTAACTTTCTATTTTCTACATTAATCTAATTTATTTAGGAATCCTAGTCATCATTTTGACTCTCTTTTTTTATCCCTTCCCAATTGTTGAATATGCTATTAGTATGCATTTGTTCAATTGTTTCAGTTATTGCTCTTGCTAGGTTTCTGAAAATCCATGTCGTCTATTTGATTCTCCAGTTCATTTTTTTTTTCTTTTGTAGTTGGATAGCTTCTATAAATTCACTTATAAAATATTTTTATTGGATCATACACATAACATATATGTGACAATTTATTTGATTATGATTTGTTTAGGCGTATTCCTAGAGCCTTTTGATTCAGATGTTGATTTTTGAATATGCTATTAGTATGCATTTGTTTGATGTTTTACTTTTCTAGTTATTGCCCTTGCTAGGTTTTCTGAAAATCCAATCATCTGTTTGATTCTCCAGTTTACTTATTATTTAATTTATATTTTTTTAGTTAAATAGCTTCTATAAATTCACTTATAAAATATTTTTATTGGATCATACATATAACATATATGTGACAATTTATTTGATTATGATTTGTTTAGGCGTATTCCTTGAGTCTTTTGATTTTTGGACGATCATCAACTCAAAATAGATTTGGATGTTGTGCACATCCTAATAGTTATAAGAAAACTCATTTTTTTATGTAAAATTTAATTGTTAGCATATCTTAATTCATATGTATCCTCTGTAGATTTTGGCTTTCAAAATTAATAAAATGGATTTTGAGATTGTTATATTCTCACTGTTTGGTATAATATTTATTTAATGAATGAGCGAGATTATTTTGTATTAAAATTGTAGATGTGTTGGTTCTTATATGTATATTTGTGTAGGCATTTTATTCAAAAAGTAAACTCATGAAATAAGAGGTGGGATAAAATATTTATCTTGCTCTTTCCAGAAATGATAAATAATGAGATTTTGTGTAATTATTTTACTTTGTGACATTTATATTTTATGTCCTTTTTTTTCTTTTGTTTTCTCACATCAACTTTGGCTATAATTTGAGCATTGTTCTAATCAGCTTGATTAAGAGATATCTTTCTTAATATTCATATATATTTCATTTTAGATCTCTTGGCTAATCACAAGTACCTTTTCTAAGCATTGATTTACTCTTCAAATTTATGTGAGGAGTGTAATACTTTGCTCAAGTGACTTTTTTAAGAATATAAACTCACAGTTCTTAGTTTTGTTAGTAGTTTCCTTTACCCATTTCTAGTTTTCTGTTTCTGGGAAATGATAATTGATAAGGAGTATTATACTTTGCTCAAGTGACTTTTACGTGAGGAGTGTGGCATAATCTGTATAGACTATTCCAATGATATTATGTTATCCTAGGACTATATCACAAGTTCGTTGCCCTCAAGTTCATGAGATACAGTCTGTTCTGCTGGAGGATGACAATAATTTTATTGAAGATATAAGTCAGATTTTCCCAAGTTTTCAAGCCTAATTATGCCTGCCATTGTTTCATTGATGCTCCTGCATTCAACTGTACCTTCGTTCTTTTGGTTTGGCTGTCGGATCGAGGGACATCTACATTTCTCTTTTAAATGTTGTGCACTGAGGTGCCTAGCTAATGCACTTGGAAAACCAAGATCCTGCTATGTTCCAAGTTCCCAACATCTGACACTAAAATCCTTTGAAGTAACACCATCTCTATTATTTTTTATTATTAAAGAAAATATAGGTGATAAACAGATAATGTGCTGCACAAAATGTTAAGATGTATCAGAGATGTAGTCTGTAAAAAAAATTGAGAGCAAAGCTCAACTACTACTTTGGAATGAATTAGCTCAACTTGAAAGAGACTCCATCAGTTCCATATTCACAATAGAAAATCAGTTTAAATGTTTAGTTCCATTTACAATACTTTTCACAAAATAAGATTTGAAGTGCTATCCAGAGACTTTCCGCTAGAAATTTTCCATTAACAAGGCATCCACTCCAGACTTCATCCAGAAGGGATATTTTGATTGCTGATATGAGATCTTGCATCCTACTGGTCCATCTGTTTAACAACTACACACATTAAGGTCTCAGAAGAGTGAAGGAGAAGCAACTAGCAAGATATTATAAGTATAAAATCTGAAGCAAAATTCTCAATTTATCAACAATTTGGTAACTCTGTCAATCATGAAAATGATGCAAAGAATGGAGTTTCATTTTCCTTTTTCCAGTTGACCAGAAACAAACAAGAAATATCAACATCATATCATCTTTTTCAACTTTCCCATTGCTTTTATCATTAACTCTAGCATATTGTTCCCTATTCAAAGCAATGAAATGGATTAGCGGATCAAGTAAAGTACAAATCGAGAACTCTTTATATGATATCTGTTAAATCATGAATGACTTTCCCCAGTTTCAGGTTGAGCAACTTGACCACTACCCTCCAAAAGTGGAAACACAAGAAGACGAAAAATAGAACACAGCTCTGCAAACAACCAAAAGTCGTATTTATCGAATAATGGAATTTTTCATGCCCACTACGCGTTAACAAGCCTCCTTATATAGGCTGTTGTCACCCAACTTTTGTAACCAACCCTAACTCGGAAAGCTAATCCCACCAATACATATCTCTATAGTTAATTACCCATAACAACATCAATAGGAAAAAAGATTCTCTATTAAGTCTACCACAATCATTTTCATATTATATGATTTGAAGAACTACCAACAGATATCAACATCTTCCTCAGACTAGTTTGGAAAAGCAGACAAGAAGAAGAAGAATCAATTGATGAATCCTTAAACTAATAAGCACATCAAGCAATTGAACTTCTAATTAGTTGGACAATGTGCGATTATTACCTAATCATGAACTATATTGTGGGTGCTAGAACAACATGCCAAAAGGAAAAAATCACCAGACATATTGAACCCCACAAAAGAAGAAAACAGAAGCACCTAATATCAAAGTTGGAAGAGATGAGACACTAATGTTACTTCCGAAAACTTGGAGAAGTTGATGATAAAGGCAATGGAAATATATGATATTACAGTTGACTGGAAACATGGTAAAGTACAAAAAACATTGATGAGTAACAAAATCAAGATCAGAAAGTCCTTTTGTCCCTCCCCCTCCTGTATTTTTTTTGAAAAGACAATATAAAATTTATGATGTGCAATCATTAAATTCCTTGTCATCCTTGTTAACAACACCTTAAGATCCCAGAAGAGTGAAGGAGAAGCAACTAGCAAGATATTACAAGCAGAAAATCTGAAGCATCAACATTTTGGCAACTCTGCCAATCATCGCAATAATGATACAGAGAATGGAGTTTCTTAACAACATTGTAAAATCTTTTTCAGCTCTGCCATTGCCTTTATCATCAAATCTAGCAAACTTTCCCTACCCAAAGCAATGTAATTGATTAATGGGGAAAAAAAAAATTCAAAGCCTTAAGTCAAGAAAATAGCAAAAAGGGGAAAAAAAAAAAAAAAACCATTAATCATTGAATGAGAAGCATCATGCACCATTTCTTTTCTTCAGCTTCTCCTCTTCAACCACACTTTGTTATCTCCAGGTCTTGCTTGTTGCATCTTAATCATTGAAAGAGATATTGGTACAAATAAACTAAAAAGAAAACTACAAAGAGCCCCACTACGAGAGGACCTTATATGCAGGAAGTTGGGATATAAATGGTCAGTCAGCGGTGTCACTAGTGTGTCATTGCTTTTGAATTGCTTTTGAAGTTGTGGATTCTTTTAATAAGTAATAATGCATAGGTCCTACCATTTTGTATGAAGGAGATCTAAGGAAATAAAGAGGGAAAATTTTTTGGCAAACATGTTTTCTCTTGTCCTGAGGGGGGAGCAATTAATTCAATTGAGTGTTCCATAAAAAAGGGCATGTGGTATAATAATATTTAGTATTAAATGATACAGAAAATTGAAAGTCTAGTACAACTACCTGCACATAAAATTATGATGATTATTGAAGAAACTTGTGGAGTTGTAACTCATGCAATAATTTTGTCAGCAACACAAATAACCCGAATGTGAGCAATCTTTGGCCAAATTTCCACTTTTTTCATAAGGATACCTTCTTCAAGCAAATGACATTCTCTGATGGTCAGTTTGATTAAAGAAGCAGGCAACTTTTCCTCCGTCAATGACTCCAACCTAGGGCAATTTGCAATATATAATTGTTCAAGAGAGATTACGTTTTGCATCCCCTTGTTGTCTAATTTTTGGAGACTAGAAAACTTTTCAAGAGACAAAAAGGTGAGAGAAGTAGGCAGCAAGCCCTCCTCTGGGAAGGATTCCACATTTTCATATTTACCATAAATCTGAAGTTTGGAGAGAGAAGTATGCAAATTCCAGTCCATCCGGCAGTCAACAAGCTTGTCACAATTTCCTATCACAAGTGAACTTAAATTAGAAGGCAAACCTCCTTTAGGAAAAGTCTCAATTGCAGGGCAATCATCTATTCTCAGAGATTTTAACTTTGGGAGAAGGGAATCCATTTCATTAGGCAGAGACTTCAAATTGTTGCAGCCGGAAACATTTAAATGAGTCAAGCAGGGCGCAAGCAATCCTTCTTTGGGGAAAGACATAAAATTCAGACAGTTTGTAATGACTATTTCATCCAGCTGCTGCAGAGGACCTTCAGAAACTGCCAAAGAAGCAAAGTTTTCACATCCTTCAATAAGGAGAGTCTTAAGATTGGGGAAGGCATCTACTCCCAAAGACGTCAATGAATCACAGCTTTTAGAAATTTTCAGTGACTCCAGTGACACATGGCGGTACTGGTGATGATGCATCCTAGAAGGGAATTCAAATTTCTTACAATTAGAGATTTCCAGAGTTTTCAATAAAGTGGGTAGACAACCTCCAGGAAATGATATGGCAAAGGAACAAGAAGAGATGCTCAGTAGCTCCAGACAAGTAGTGAAGTCGTTATTGTACATGGCCATGGCTTCAAACACAGACTTCACAAGGTAGCATCCTTCTATTCTGAGTTCTCGCACTGAGAGTGGAAGTTTCTCCTGTTCTGGATGAAGCGACAATTGAAGATTTTCACAATTTTTAATAGATAAGGTATGACTTGCCGGAGACCTTTGGAGAGAAGAGACAAGATTTGGACATCCATCAATATCAAGAAATTTCAGAGCAGGAAGGTGATGAGGCAAATCGCTGATTAATCTGGGACAATTAATTACAGAAAGAGATCTGAGACGAGGAAATACATCACCTTCAAATCCTTCTAACGGTGACCATTCTTCCCAAATGGGCATATCTTCAAAATACAACTCTTCCAGGGATGGAAACAGTGTTGTCAAATATGAATTGTCGTCATTCTTGTAAAACTCCCGGCCGATAGTTACCAATCCATGGAGAAGTGAGATCTCGAGAATTTTAAGAAAGGGTAATTGGCCAAGTGATGGTAACAAGCAACAATAGTTACAACCATGAAGATCTAGATAACACATATTATTGTAAGAAACGTGTCCCAACCAATCTGGAAATGTCGTGCCCCTGTAGCCTATAATAGTAAGAGATTTCAAGCTTGGGTGAGGCTGTAGCAGGTTGAGTATATCTCTTTCACTCCGCGAATCATCTACCAAGGTATCAGATCCCCATCTTAACTCTAAATATTCAATGTACTTCTTATCCTTCAACCTGGCCTCTGAAGCATCCTTGGCATTCACAACATACTCTAAGTTCTCAATGGATAGCATATCGCGAAGATCTGGAAGTTTTCCCAATTCGCTAATATGGGCAGCCACTTTGTTCTTTCCAACAGAAAAATCACTTAGGAATTGTAGACTATTTAATTCACTAATTCCTTTCGGCAATTCTTTTACACCACTTCCTCCAATATCAAGATGTCTCAAGTTGATTAGATTTGGCATAGCACTAGGCAGTATGATGAGACTCCCACACCAATGTAGCTTCAGTGTTTGCAAATTATACAAATCACATACAGATTCAGGCAACTCCTTTATTATTGAATAAGAGAGATCCAAGTAACGTAGATGGATCAGTTCCCCAATTGAATTGGGCAAAGTTTCAAAATCACCATAGGACAATGTCAATACCCTTAAGTACTTAAGCTTTGGAAAAAGAACATTAGGCACCTTTTCATGTAAATGCATTGTTCCAAACTGGTCTATTAATAGAAGGGTGCGCAAGTACCTAGCTTCAGAAAAACTCTTGAAATCTTTTAAAACTGGATATTTTTGCTTATACGACAGATAACGAGTCTTTTTAGTAAATTTGTGTACATCATCACCTTCTGACATAAAACAAAACTCTCCAGCTACATATTTAGCTAGGTCATGTATCAGGTCATGCATAACAAAGCCACACCTCCTATCGCCTTTTGGTTGGAAAAATGATCTGGAAGCTAAGTCACGGAAGTACTCATCGCCTACTTCTTCCAATCTCTTTTCTCCCTTTTGTGGCAGCAGAAAATTTTCTGCCATCCATAATAAAATTAAATCCTCCTTGAAGAAAATGTAATTCTTGGGGAATATTGAACAATACACAAAGCATCGTTTAAGATTTGAAGGGAGATAATGATAACTTATTCTCAAAGCAGGAGTAACTTTGCATTCACCTTCCGAAATATCCCATATGTCGCTCTTCAAAATATTATTCCACTCTTCAACAACAGATTTTGATCGCAGAAGTCCTCCAAGTGATTTTGCAGCCAATGGCAATCCGCCACACTTTTTGACAATTTCTCTGCCAATTATTTCAAGATCCGGATACTCATTAAAATCTTTTAACCAAAAGGCATGCTTTGCAAATAACGACCAACAATCATCTTCAGACAAGTGCTCAAGATGATAGGATGGCGTAGTTTGCATGAGTAAAGCAACATTTTCATTGCGAGTTGTTACAATGATCTTACTCCCTTCAGCTCCATAATTAAAAGGCCTTCTTAAAAACTCCCAATTATCATAGTTCTCGTTCCAAACATCGTCTAAAACAATCAGAAACTTCTTTCCTATCAGGCTCTCTTTCAAATCAAGTTGAATCACATTTAAGTCTTTAGTGTCACATGTGCATTCTGTGACAGCCTCCAATACAGTCTTTGTAACTTTCAGAACATCTAGTTCTTCAGAAACACAAACCCATGCTTTGAGATCGAACCTCTGGTTCACCTTGTCATCATCATAAACCAACTGGGCTAATGTAGTTTTTCCAATCCCACCCATTCCCACAATGGGAATGACAGATATCTTGTTTCCACTTTCATCATCTGATAGCAACAAGTTGACTATGACCTCTGTATCTTTGTCCCTGCCAACTACACCGGATGCTTCTACAAGAGAAGTTGAAGGGATTCTATCTGACAATTTCTTCCCAACACCCTCTTCAAGTTTAAGAACATCTTTGTACTTTACAATTGATTCGATTTTATCAAGGACATCCTGTGTTCTTGATGCTAAGTCTCTGTCATATGAACTAAAATAAGAGGAGAAAAAGTTTTTGGGTACCTCTTTTGCAGCAGTCCTAGCTTTAGTTGCAATTTCGTCGAGAAGATCATCTGCGTGATAGACAGCATCGTTGAGTTCATCGAGCCACTCTTTCACAGCAGGGTCCCGGATTTGCTTTTTCTCAGCATCGTTGAGAACTGGCTTAACTGCAAGTAGAGTTGTCTTCAATCTTCCGAGCAATTTCTCACGATAAAGCTTGTTCCCTTTGAAGAAGTTGACAACCTCAGGTTTGGCCATCCTATCAAACAAGACAGAAAGAAAAGAAGAGAGAACAGCTCCTCCAACAACTTCAGCGGCCATCGTTTTTTCAGGAAATGAAATCAGGGGAACTCTCTGAATGTATATTGCTCCACAAAGACTTCAATTTGAGTAATTAAAGCCGAGAATTGAAAAGTAATGTGCACTCTGGACAGTAAATGCTTATCTTCGAAAAAAAATAAAGTTGAAATTGCTGTTAGCCGACCACCTTGTCGGTTGGTGTTGAGAAGTTACAAGAAACGGTACCGAGACTACTTTGTAAATAGACTTGGCATAAGAAAAATAAAAAATTAGGATAGAGAGAGAGAGACTACGGGAAGACTTTAAATTTTGGTGCAATTTTGATCTTAAACACCACATGATATACCTAAGTGATGATTCTAAATTTTTTTTAAGGAACTGAAACGTGAACGAACTCAATGGGTGAATGAAAAGTAGATTGGTAGGCGCTTTACTCTATTTGAAAAGTTACTTATTTTTTCTTTTCCTTGTTTCCTTTTTCTCAAGTTTTAGTTTTTTTCCTTATTTTTTTTTCTCAAGTTTTTGTTCTTTCCCTTGTTTTTTTATTATTTTTGGGTTTGGTAGGGTGGAAGTTGATGATTTTGGTAAAGATGGAGGTGATAGTAAAGCTCTCCCTGCAAAGTCCATAATTAAACTCAAACTTTTATTTGAACAAAGTTCCATAGCTAAACAGATCGAGCAGGTCATAATCATATGAAAAAAATATAGATCTGCTTGTCGTCGCCTTTTCACACTATAATCACTCTGTAGCTTTCATCAATTTCTTTATTTTTGTTAATTTTCCACTAAGATTGAGATAGTGAGAAGTCACTAAAATGAATTCCAATTACGATTTTTATTTAATATATGTTTCATTTTGAGAAATTAAAAAAACAAAACAATGAATCAAAACAAGTCAAAATGGGAGAGTCGTCATCTATGGTTGCACTTCTGGGTGGTTTTGATTCAATGGGGAAAAAATTTAGTGTTAGCACCCTGTTTTTTGCAAACTCTTTTATGTGTTGGGGTTGCCAGAAAGAGAAAAAAAATAAAAATGATGCACTATTTGTTTATTGAAAAAGAAAAAGTAAAAAATCACATTATTTTTCCTTCCTCTCAATTTCTTGCCCTTTCCAACTCATGCATCATCTGTTTTTCCTCTTTCACTTCCTAGCAACCTCATTCACCTGCTCAGTAGCCCTACTTAACTATGGAACTTTTTTCGAAAGTTTGTGAGGTCAATCTATTTACTCTTTTGAGCAGTGAGAGCTTTACTCTTGCCCTTCATCTCAACCAAAACTATCCATTTCCACCTTATCATATCCAAAAAATAACAGATCAGCCAAATTATTATTATTAATTCGAACAACTCTTTGGTGAAATTCTCTAATATGCCCACCTTCAAATATGCCTACCTTTAACGAGAAAAAGAACGAAAACTAGATAAAAGAAAAAATAGTGTAACTTTTAAGTAGTAGAGAGTCCACCAATGTACTTTTTGTTCACCCATCATATTTTAGTAGTTCACATATCAATTATTTTTATTTTTTATTTTCTTATGGCACAATATAAATATTATTCAAATTTTTATGGTTATGTCCTGTTTTAATCCCAAAACTGAACCAAAGGTTGAGTCACTGAGTCACCATCTAGAAAGGGAAACAAATTTTTAATTCTTTGATTCCCTGAAAATTTGTCTTTCCTGACCAATTTTTTTTTACCTTTTCAAGTAATAAGGTATATTTGAGTTAAGTGATTAAAAGACTCTGCAATATCAGGTTTTCTTATAAGAAAAATAATTATGAAAAAAAAACAGTCACAAATTATGAATGAGATTAAACTTATCTACAAATGGTGTATGGGATTCTTATGAAAAACAAAAACAAAAAACCATTATTTTCTAACCATATTTTGGAACGTAAGTCTAGGTTTTTGCATTGATATTATGTTTTCCTTTTGAAGGCTATTAGAATCAATGCCACAATGTTGGGAATATATTCCTAAATCTTTCGATGGGCTGATAATTTTTTTCTTAGTAGCGAAAGATTGGTCAATAATTAGAAGATAATAATTTTTTTAGTTAGTTGATGGATTTATCTATATTAATTATTATTAAATTGTTAAAATTAATTATCATTAGCGACCAACATATGGTCATAAAATAACTAATACCTAAGAAATCATGGAGAGTTTAGTTTAAAAAATTGATAAATATTTTCTTATTTCTAGTGCCAAGTTAAAGTATTTCTAATATACTAAATATATATTTATATATACCTAGTAAAACAAATAATTAAATGATAAATCAGTTTTCAAATATAAGGAAATTATAATATTTTTATTAGATATGATAACATGCACTTCATTTTGCCTATTTTGAGCTGTCAATTTTTTATATAACTTTTGTGAAGCGTATCAATACCCTTTGCATATTATAGTTGCTGTACCGAGAGATGAGAAGTTAAAAGATTTGTTCCTCGAATCATAGAAATTATTCGATTTTCTTGAGATCGGTGGGAAATAAGTGCTCATCCTATTCAACCTGTCATAGGGCAGGGACCAGGATACTTGGATATATTCAACCTGTCATAGGGCAGGGACGGGGACTTGACGTGGTCACGTGAAGAATCTATTTTGTTTCTTGGTTTTTGTATTTTTTATTAAAAATGGCGACTTTACAAAAGTTGGATATATAATATATATATATTTTGGATGCCCTCCTTATAATTTCTCTTCAATTTTTTTCTTTCAGCCTTGTGGTTAATGAGAAGACAAATTAGATCCAAGCAGAAGGAATCGAGCACTCTTCTCCATTGGGGTAGTCTTCATGGGTACAGGGACATTATAGTAAGTTTTTGATGTAAATTAAGTTGTTTGTTAAAATGCTGTTTATAAAAATATTTTTAAATATAACTATTTAAAAAATATTATGTAAAAACTTAAAAAAAATATTTAAATGAGTTAATGTAAAAATATTATTAGATATAATTTTTTTTAAGAAAAAATATTGAGTATTAAAATTATTAAAAGTCTATTTTAATAATATTATGATTCTATTTATTTAAATAAAATAATTATCAAAATTATTAAAGAAGTTTATTGAGTATTTAAAATGTATTGACTTAACTAATGTTTTAGTCTTTCAGGATTGTCTTAATTTTTAATTTAGTTATCTAAGAATATTTTCAGTCAATTTCATCTTCTAAGATTCAAAAATTTTTAATCAAGTTATATTCTCTCATTATCATTTTTTATATATAACAAAATAATTTTACATAATTTAGTGATAAAAGAACTAAAAAATTTTGTAAAATATAAAAAAAACTTATTCACATTATTATCTTCATATCAAGTGTGATTATTTCTTAAATTTATTAACGAAAGAATTGAACTTGATTTAAAATTTTTAAATGTTGGAATATAAAATTAACTGAAATTTTTTTATAAAATATTAAACTAAAAATTGATATAATCTTGAAAAACTATCGTAATAAAATAGATAAGCCAAAATGTATTTGGCTAAGTGATGGTAACAAACAACAATAATTACAATAAAAAAGACGTACATCAACCATATTATGGTAAGCAACGTGTTCCGACCAATATGGAAATGTCTTGGCACTGTAGCCAATAATATGAAGAGATCTCAAGTCCGGGGGTGGCTATAACTGGTCGAGTATATCTCTTTCATGCTGTGAACAATCTATATTGGTATCAGAGCGTCAAAACAAATATAAATATTTAAGGTACTTCCTATCTTTCAACTCGGGCTTTGAAGCATCCTTATAATTCACAACGTACTCTAAGTTCTTAATGGAAAGCAATCCGCCAAGATCTAGAAGTTTTTCCAATTCGCCAATCTGCTCAGCCACTTTTTTCTTTCTAACAAAAAAGTCACTTAGTACCTGATGACTATTTATTTTACTCATTCCTTTGGGCAAATCTTTTATGCCACTTTCTCCAACCAAGATGTCTTAAGTTGATTAGATTAGGCATAGTACATGGCAGACATACATTCTTAGCTTCAGTGTTTGTAAATTATACAGATTCAGGCATCTCTTTGATTTTTTGTGAAAGAGAGTCCATGTAACATAGATGGATCAGTTCTTCAGTCGAATTAGGCAATATTTCAAAATCACCATTGGGCAATGACAATACTCTTAAGCACTTAAGCTTTGGCAAAACAACATTGGGCATCTTTTTCTGTAAACGCATTTATATGTACTGGCTTTGTGATAGAAGAGTGCGTAAATTCTTAGTTTTAGAAAAATTAGCAAAGTCTTCCAAGAGATATTTTTGCTTATATGACATATAACATGTCTTTTTAGTAACTTTGCGTGTATCATTACCTTCCGTAAACGCATTGATATGTACTGGCTTTATGATAGAAGAGTGTGTAAATTCTTAGCTTTAAAAAAATTTGCAAATTCTTCCAAGAGATATTTTTGCTTACATGGCAGATAACATGTCTTTTTAGTAACTTTGTGTGCATCGTCACCTTCTGACATAAAACAAACTTCTCCAGTTACAAATTTTGCTTGGTAATGTATCATATCATGCATGACAAAACAGCCCACTATTGGTTGGAAAAATTATCTAGAAGCCAAGTCATGGAAGTACTCATCACTTACTTCCTCCAATCAATCTCTTTTCTCTCTTTGGTGGTTGTAGAAAATCTTGGCCATCCACAATAAGATTAGATCCTCCTTGAAGAATTTGTAATCCTTGGGGAATATTGAACAATACACAAAGCATCGTTTAAAGAAGATAGTGATTACTTATTCTCAAAGCAAGAATAATTTTGCTTTCATTTTCAGAAAGATTCCATATGCCGCTCTTCAAAATACTATTCCACTCTTCAACACCAAGTGTTTTTGCAGCCAAAGGCAATCCTCCACACTTTTTAACAATTTATTTTCTACAACAAGGTACTCATAAGAATTTAAAAACAAAACGCATGCTTTGAAAATAACAACCAACAATCGTTTTCTGACAAGTGCCCAAGATGATGTGGTGGTATAATTTGCATGATTAAAGCAACCTTTTTATTGTGAGTTGTTAAAGTTATTTTACTCCCTTCAGCTCTATAATTAAAAGGCCTTCTTAAAATCTCCCAATTATCATAATTCTCATCCAAATATCGTCTAAAACAAGCAAAAATTTCTTTCCTAACAGCCTCTCTTTCAAATCAAGCTGAATCACTTTTAAGTCTTTAGTTTCACGATGGTGACAATCTCTGTAGAGATTTTGACCTAAATATTTATTTGATAGTTTCCTAATTAGTTTATTCTTGGTGAACAAGAAATAATTAATTATAAGGTGATGGGATTTCTTAATTAGATTTACTTTGGTGTGTAAGTAAGTCTAATTAGATGATTGTAGGGTTTTTATAAAGTAGAAGAAAAAATTTGTTTGTTGGACAAGTTCTATGTAGTATAAATATGTAAACTTGTGAGAGTTGTAGATATGAGAAAGAAAGAAATATAATATTTGTGGGAGCCCTCTTAGGGTTAGGGGTAGGAATGCAAGAGAAATTAGTAGAAATGTTGCTTGAGTGAGTGAGAATACTATGTGTAGAGTGTACTATTCCTATGTAATATTTCTTAGAATATTAGTTAATTCTTTTCTCATTTGTAAATGTAAGTAAGGGCTTGAACCATGTTATTTCTTGTGTTGATATTTATTTCTCTTCTCTTCTACTTATATTTGTGATTGTTGTCATTTGCTATTTTTACTATAGCTTATTGAAGATTGAAGGGGAATTTAGTATAATTCCCAACAAGTGATATAAGAGCTTGGTCCAATTGGTGTGTGGATGACCTAAGTGAATTTTAGTGAAGGTAGAGCTATTGTAAAAATACAAAGGTGTTGAATAAAGAAAAATGGTTGAGATGATTGGGATTGTGTAGAAGGAAGACAAAGAAGAAAAAGGAAGAAGAAAAAACAAGCTGGGTTTTGTATTAAGATTTGTTATAGATGGAGTTGCAATTTTTTGCAAAAATCTAATCCATTAATGAGACAACGTAGAAAGGGCTCATCAATGGTGATATGTGAGATGAAGTTGTTTGCAAAAACCTATCTCATTGATGAGACGACATGGAAATGGCTCATCAATGGTGATAGGTGAGATACGAAGTTATAGTGTTTGAAGAAACCTCACCCAGTGATGAGACAATATGAAAAGGGCTCATCAATAGGCCAAATAAATTTGCAATCCAGTGATGAGACCACGTGGAAATGACTCATCAATGGTGATAGGTGAGATGAAGTTGTTGTTTTGGCAGAAATCTAATCTAGAGATGAGATGGCATGGAAATGGCTCATCAATGGTTATAGGTGAGAGCAGATGGCCATATACATATGCATTATTGTTGCAGAATATCATGGTTTGTTCACTAAGAGAGACTTTTGATAGAGTGATGACCCTCGATAAGTAAGGCTCATGTAAAGTTTTGATAATTCTGCTATTGATGGTAAATGATGTATCGTATGGGTATTGAAGATTATTTAAAAAGATTTGAGTCAAAGATGAAGATTGTAGAGATTTTGACCAAAATCCTTAGTTTCCTAATTAGTTTATTCTTGATGGGTAAATAAGTTTAATTGATGGGATTTCCTAATTAGATTTACCTGGTGGATAAGTAAGTCTAATTAGATGAATGTAGGTTTTCATAAAGTAGAAGAAAAAGTTTGTTTGCTAGGCAAGTACTACATAATATAAATATATAGCTTGTGAGAATTGTAGGTATGTGAAAGGGAGAAATCTGATACTTGTGTGAGCTCCTTAGGAGTAAGGATGCAAGAGAGATTAGTAGAAATGAGGCCTGAGTAAGTGAGAATATTATGGGTAGAATGTATTATTCCTATGCAATCTTTCTTTAAATATTAGTGAATTATTTTCTCATCCGTAGATATAAGCAAGGGCCTGAACCACGTTATTTCTTGTGTTAATGTTTATTTCTTTTCTTTTTTATTTATATTTGTGGTTATTGTCCTTTACTATTTTTACTATAACTCATTGGATATAATTCCTAGCAACCTCCAATGCAGTCTTTGTCACGTTTAGAACATCCAATTCTTCATACACACAAACTCATGCTTTGAGATCGAATCTCTGTTTCACCTTCTTATTATTATAAACTAACTTGGCTAGTGTAGTTTTTCCATCCCACAATGGGAATGATAGATATCTTGTTGACACTTCCATCATCAGATAGCAACAAGTTGACTATGGCCTTTTTATCTTTGTCCCTGCCAACTACATCAGCTGCCTCTACTAGAGAAGTTGAAGGAGTTTACTCTGACAATTTCTTCCCAACACCCTCTCAAGTTTAAGAACATCTTTGTACTTTACAATTGCTTCGATTCTATCAATGGCATCTGTTCTTGTTGCTAACTCTCTGTCATGTGAACTAAAAGAAGTGAAGAAGAAGTTTTTTCGTACATCTTTTGTGGCAGTCCTAGCTCTGCTTACAATTTCGTTGAGCAGATCATTTGCATGATAGATAGCATCGTTGAGTTCATCGAGCCACTCCTTAACATCCGGTTCCCTGATTTGATTTTTCTGAGTCATTGAGTACTGGCTTAACAGCAAGCAGAGCTGTCTTCAATCTTCTGAGTAATTTGTTATCAAGTTTCTTCCCTTTCAAGAAGTTGACAACCTCAGGTTTGGCCATCCTATCAAACAACACAGCAAGAAAAGAACAGAGAACAGCTGCTCCAACAGCTTCTGCAGCCATAGTTTTTCAAGAGATCTGACCTGAAAAGAAAGTCAAAATGAACTTCAAGGATAATCTGCTGAATGTCTACTAAGTCCGTCCTCTTGAATATGTGTGAAGTATGTGTCAAGAAACCACTGAAAATTGCTTTGTAAATAATACTAACGAGGAACCCGTTCCTCACGGCACGGCATGCTTAGTGAGAATTGATAAGTCAAATTTAATTGTTAATTAGTTAATAAAATATTAGTAGTAGTTGAGTTCATTCACTTATTGGAATTGAAATTTTATATTGATCGTGTAAAAGACCAACCATTAACATAAATAAATTTCTTTATATTTAACCATTTACAGGGGTACATTTTTCTGTCTTTTATTTATTCTTCTACTTCTCAAATCTCTTATTTTCTATTATTTCTCCCTTGTGTTATCTTTTGTTTTTCTTTACAGTGTTTCATAATCAAGAAGAAAGTCGTTCAGTTTTGGGTATGCAACTCAAGATTACAATGAGCTGCATCTCGTCTTGGTAGTGAGGGAAAAGAAAAAGAAAAATAAAGAAGAAATCTAGATGGACATTAGAAAGAACAGAAATTACACCTCATAATGATATCAAGTATACAATGGTCCTCATATTGGTATAAAAAAGTACATATAAACATCACTTTGTTAAAATTTTGAAAATGATATTAATAGAGTTGAATCAGAAACATTGTGCTTTACAAATATAAAGGGTACAAAAAACTGTTGTCCCAAAATAGTTGTTTATGCAATAAATTAATCTTAAAATACAAAACAAGTAACATATATATTGACAGACTTAGATATATAAGACATATATACATAACATAAGCTTAAATATTGGACTTAGTTGGAAGTTCACAAATCACGAATATTGGATCTGAAAAGTTATGTTCATCTTCAATGAGTTTTTCTGTTTACCGTATATTTCCATATCTTAATTTAAGATCTTCCCTTAGACTTTCATCATCCTGCACTCTAACTTGTTCATCAACTGTCTGCAAGCAATGTGTCTAAATTTTCAATTCATAGAACAACATGGAAATATTGTGTTTCTTTAATATTAGAAAAGATCTTTAGGGTGGTTGAGGAGCTTTATTCTAGTTGGTGGTTTAGTTAAACTGTTGCATAAGTAAGATTTCGCTTAATAACTCACTATGGCCTATGGAACAGAAGCTCTCTCTCTCTCTATATATATATATGTGGAGGGATGGATTGAACAAAGGCTGATCATAGCCTCATATATGGAGTAGCTTGAAAGGAACTTACAATTTAATTGGTATAGAATATGGCTGATCACCTCCTTTAGGTTTCATTTGTATGAAATGAGAGTGAGTGATCTGTATAATGCTTTAAAAGCAAGCACAACACAGAACATATGCACATGATAATAAATATATCTATATATGAAAATGCGTATGAATTTTGATGAGTGGTGTTAGAATGATCATAATTATTAATCATTCACATTATATTGTACTTCAAAAGCATTGGAAACTAGTTATTGAGCAGACATAAATAAATATATGCCTTCTGTGATTGTTCGTAGAGCACTTATATTTTTGCCTTTTCCTTTCATTTAATTTCTTGCAATTGCTTCTTCCGGTAGTAATTGTACTATATTTGTAGTAACATGATTGCTTGTAAAATATGGTTAGCTTAGAATATAATCTATACAATACTAAACTCAAAAGTAAAGTGGTGGTTTATTGAAGACATACAGGTCACTCAAAATTAAAGTTACAATTGCCAACTGATCAAAATAACTGCATTTTTGATGTATTAGAAAGAACTTCTATTTGTTTTCTTTTTATTCTTTCTTTTCATTTTTGAACTATGGTGTAATGTCTTTTTTTGAATTTTGCTTATCTGTATTTCAGTAGAACTGCATTGGCCTGATCAGTCTAACTGTTGGAGTTGTTGCTGCTGTTCTTTCTGAGAATGATGTTGGAATTCTATTCAGTCTCTTAATCACAAACAGGTTCATTTTATTAGTTACTGCTCACTACCTCTATATATATCAATTATTTTAAGGAATAACTTTATATATGTAAATTTGTGTGCATAGCTTCTTCCTTTTTTTCTTATTGTTATTTTTTTTTTCCCATCACGCATTCTTCTGTTGTGGTTGTTGTTGTTGTTTTTTTTTTTTTTTTTTTTTCTTTTTTTTTTTTTTTTTTTTCTTTTTTCTAATTTGTCCATCATTGCGATTGTACATGTTGTTTATGTATGTATCTGAAAATGAAACAGACATATAGACAATAGACATGCGAACATTAGCTGAGGTACTAGATCATGGAATTAAAAATGAACAAAAGGAAAGTTCACATCTATCTGAAAATGAGTTTTTTTCTTGGGAGAAAGAAACTAAATTAAATAAACCAAGACTGCTCTTTTGAAAGTGATTGTTACTCACCCATGCTCAATATAGTGTAAATATAAGACCAAGATCTGGTAATGGCTTCTATTTGATGATCCAATTACAGATGATATCAATGAGGCATGATTTTTGATCAAGCTGTAGTACCTTGTTGGAATTGTAAATTGAAGGAGAATAAATAAAATAATTAGTGATATGAATAAGTAGTTAATTTTGTGTTGGTAGTAAGTTATGGAATTGTGTTAGGGGAGTTTCATTGCTAGTAATGGGTGTTTAATCCTTATTAGTAGTGAGTTATTAGTTAGTGGAGAGTTCCAAGTTAGTAAGATAGTGTTACTAGTATAAATATATTATATTAAGTATTATAATCTACCCCAAGTGGTATCACTACTTGTATTGGTTTAGTAATGAGTTGTTAAAGTTTTCTTTACAATATTATCTTTCCCTCTCTAAATGTGTTTTTGAGATATGAGTGCCACCCCATTCTAACAAAGTGGTAATGTGTGCTAATTACACATTTTCAACACTTGTGATGTTGATGAAGAATTTAACATCAAATTCAAAGCTGCCTCCATGTCTCTACTGAAGCCCTTTTAGGTTGCTGGATTAATTAAACTTGTCCTCTGCCTGTTGCCACAAATGCTTAATTTTATTTTATAGTAGTGCTATGTTTATGTAATCAGTAAGATGGCATGGCTCTTTAGTATGTCTTGTTTTATCTATCAAGTTCTGGTCTTGCCTAATTTGCTGCGTATGTGTATGACTAAGACTAAAAGCACATTTCTGATAGAAAAGTACATCTAGACTATCGAAGAACCTTGCTTGGTTATGTTTCATGATGAAATTCTGATTTAGTTGTTGTTAGAGTTATCTGGCACTTGTACGATCTGGCCTATTTTAGTTTCTAATACTCAAAGCAAATTGTAATTAATATAAGTTAATTATATACTCATTCACCTTATTATATGTTAATTAGTTATTGTGTTTCAACAAAAGCATATGAGGGTCTCATCTAGATCACGATGAAGTTGATTTGGAACAAGATGATGTCGAAAATGATTAAGAGCACGATGAGAATTTTCACGATATTTTTTAACTAATAGTTTTTACTTTTACAATAAGATATATTAATTAATAAATATTATATAATATTTTATTTAATCATGTTCTATTGTGTTGATTATTTACCTTATTAATTATATGATAATTTTATTTTAATATTTCAATATTAATTTATAAATTAGTAATTATAAAGCTGATTTTTATAAATGAGCTCAGAAAGAAAATCTGGATTATGATAGACCAACTAAGAGATGGTTGGTAAAAACAAACAATGTGCCATAATTTTATAATTACCAACTAATCCATAAGTTGGTAGGTAATTACCAACCAACCCGTAAGTCGGTAGGTAATTACCTACCAACCTCATCTATTTGCCAAAAAAATTCACCGATCAACTTTACCAACAATCTTGGTCCATAATTACCAGCTAAGTGTCTGGTTGATTGATAATAGTGACCTAGATTTTTCCTATCACCTCTTACCAATCATAGTTGGTCACTAATTAATGAGTAGTTTTCATATAGTGGAGGACCATTTGATGATAACAAACACAGAAAGAGTGAAGGAAAAAGAGAAGAGCTCAAGAGCTATCCAGAATTCTTTAAAAAAAGAAGAAAAGAAAAGAAAAAAAAGCATTTTTAAATGTCAGAATTACTTATTTATTTTCAGATTTTGTGTTGTCCTTTTTAATATTCTTGGCATGTTAGAGTTTTTTTTTTTTTTGAAAAATTGTTCCTTTATATGAATCTATTTATTTTTAATCTCAATATTTAAAGAGTATTTTAAAACCAACCTATATTGGTTGGGATTTTGCTTTCAAGATTGGGTCGAAGAAAGTACAGAAAGAAATAAGATTGTGACAAGTTACAATCAACATTATGAAAGGAAAGAGATCGAAGTATTTGTGTGTTCTGTTTCCATATTCAACGTATACAAGATAAAACTACATAAGAAATTTATAATTTTGGTCTCAATTTCAATGTATTGACTTCTTTGTTGACTTGGATAATCCACTCAAATCATTTACCTTTGTTATTTTCCAACTATCATACTAATAATTGCTTTCTTAGTACAGTTAATTGTTCATTCATATCTTGAATGTGGCCAACCCATTCTTCAGAACTATCACGACCACCTGCTGATGAAAACTGGACAACTGAATTCTTTGATTACAATGAGATTTGTAAGATTATGTTTGTTTCTTCAACATTCATTGCCATTATCTTCGGTGAGGTAGATTTCCCATTCTTTTCTTATCTTTAATGTTGTTGTAGTAGTTTTTTTTTTTTTTTTTTTTAATTTTAATTTGCAGTTTTGAGTTATCATTTTTGCTGCCCCGATTTTAGATTTTTCTTCTTTACTTATACTAATATTTTTCCTCATGCAATTTTTGTTTTTTTTCTACCTAATATGACCCGTGGTGTTCAAATTATTATTATTTTTGGTTGCAAATCAAATAATATAAATCACCTTTCATGATGCATGTTTTGGCTTTTAAGATAAACTATTTTTCAAATAGAATTTTGTCTACTCCCGTCCTTTGTATATAGGATTTTCATTTACAATTCTTCTTTGTTTTGTGAAATCTAATAATCTAAGAAAAAATATCACATTTTAATGGTGGTTGCATTTGGTTTTAATGGAATAATTGATGCTTTTTTTTTTGTGGGTTTCTTTTTATATTTTTCTAATAGATATTCTATACTATATATTAGGTTATATAATTATACTGCTCTCTTATCATTCTATTCCCCATAGCTTTATACTGTCTATCATATAAAATAGGATCAACAATTTAAGTCTATATTATTCTATTGATGTTAAATGTAAAAAGTCAATTTGACAATTTTTTACTATTATTTTATTTTTATATAATGTGTCAAACGAGCTTTTATGTGCAACATTGAGCTTTGACTGGTTTTGACTAAATTCATGCACCTAATTTTGCTCGCAGCCATGTTTTCCTCAAGCAGAATCAAATATGTCAATTTTTACAGATAGAGGTCTCATTGAGCTTGTCTTACTATGTACCATTGGTAGGAAAATTAGGAACTCTGTGATTAGATACAAAGAAGGATGCAAGTTTAGCTTCTAGGTTTTATCAAGGTATGTGGTCTTATACTTTCAATTAAGAATTATGTGATTAGGTACAAAGATGTAACAAAGTACTGAAAATGGAGTTGCATTTCTTTTACTTTGTGGCGGAACTATGACAGTGCACGGAAATAGAATTTCCTTGTGGTGTGTATGAATATTTTATGGCTTTTATCATGGTTGAGTTAAATGTACTGATCTTATAGTTTTATAAAAAGAACAAAGAATTAAATGTAATTAATTTTTTTATTTAGGTGATGTGCCTTGGAGGAAAGTGGTGAAAAACCCAAGTAAATGGTGGGATAATAGTTCGAAAAAGGTAACAATAGTATCTCACTCTCATGCCTCTCCTCTAACTTTTATCTTACCATAAGTTTATATTACCTTTCCCCATTAATTTTGCAGTTAAATAAAAAATATCTTGACTTCAAGCACCAAAAAACTGGTGAAGCACTATCTCTATATGGCTCACCGGTTCAAAATTGACGCCTTTAAGACCTATCCCTAGTGTAGCAACTAAAAATTGATAGACATCGAGAGAATCCTTCTCATTAGATCTCCCATCTCTGAAGTTTAGCTTTTTTGCATCTTAACATGCATCAGAGTTATTCTCCTCTAGCATTTCCGGTCATGGAAACTGCTGATCCTCATCGACCCTTTGATGTGGGTCCTCGATAGAGCAAGAAAAAGAGGATGTTGTCATCTTCAATTGAGGAGGATTTGAATTTAGAGAATTCTGATGTACCACCACTGGGATTTGAATCTGTTATGCCAGAGAATTAGTCCTGCTCTGTTCCTGGGCAGTCAAGTTCATATAAAGACAAGTTGAAAGGTTTTGGGCTTGGAAATTCTAGTTGCAACTAGAGTATAGGTGTTATTGACTTAGATGATGATAGTGAGATTTCTAAGGATGATGATGATGATTGTTCCTGGCTTAAGGTTCACATTCCTATTCTGGAAGCTCCTTGGGAAGAGTCTTTCCTATGGGTATATGCTTAATAGGCTTAAGCGAAAGTGGCAATTGAAGGGTGATCTCAAGCTTATCGATCTTGGCTGTGATTCTACATTGTGCGTTTAAATTCTTCTGAGTATCTGAATCATGTGCTGACCAATGGCCCATGGATTATAGCTGGGCATTGTCTAACTATGAGACGCTGGAAACCTGAATTTCAGCCTAACAAGGAGAGAATCAAATGCACAACTGTTTGGATTCGATTCCCTAAGCTACCAATAGAATATTTTCAATCTGACTCTCTATTTGAAGCTGTGGGTCAAATTGGAAAGATCTTGAAGGTGGATAAAGCCACTCAGGACTCTGAGAGAGGTAAATTTTTCAGAATCTGTATTGAGATTGGATTTGATAAACCTTTGATTCCTAAAATTAAAATTAGTAAGAGATGGAGGCAGATTGAATATGAGGGTTTTCATATGATTTGTTTCCATTGTGGTGTTTTTGGTCATAGCAAGAAGCATTGTCCAACTAATGTTGAAGTGAATAACGTGGGTAAGAGAGATTCAAATGTTCCAGATGGTCCTTGTGACATGGCTAGTGAAAGGATGCTTGATGATAGGGGAGTGAATGTGACTAAGGTTGATTGTGGGCCATGGATGTTAGTTCCTCAAAGAGGAAGGAGACCTAAAGTTACTAATCAAGTTATAGGTCAGAAATCAGGGAATACTGAGGTGATGAACTTTAACTCTCAATCTCTAAGGGGTGTCAAGGAGGCTTTAAGCACCGGTTCTAGGTTTGGAGTATTGGAAAATGAGGGGATCACTACCCCTATTGCTGATGTTCAAGTGGATTTGGTAGATGTGGTTCAACTTAAGGTTTCAAGGTAGGAGATGCTTTTTGAGCAAGTCAAATCTCTCAAAACTAAAGTTAAGGATCTCTCTATGACAAGGAATGGTGTAATTAATCAAAGAAAGGCTAGAGTTGCCAAAGGAAATTCTATTGGAACGTTAAAGATGAATCACAAAGTCAAGTTTCAGGTTCCAGGCAAGGATTCTTTTCAAGGGGTGAAAAGTATGGAAGTCTCTGAAAGTGAAAAGAACTTTGATAAAACTAGTCAGGACTTTATTTTTGGAAGCTTCATTGTTTCTAACTCCAACAGTTCTGTTGTTTAGATTGATCAATGGACTGGTCTTGATAAGCAAGTCCTAGCTGATATTTCAAATACTTCTAGTAGTAAAAAAGCTGGAAATCTTATACTAGATCAACCTAAACCTCCTGATCCTGGGTTGAAGTCTGCAGGTACCTCCTTTATAGTAGAAATGATTGATGACTTTGAATTGAATAATTTGGTTGACCAATATATGGGTGAGGATAATATGATGGGTGTTGACACTCAGGTTTCTAATCTTGATGTGTTCGATGATTCTGGTTGATTGTTTCTTTCATTATTTACTTATGTCTAGAATTCTTATGTGGAATGTTAGAGGAGCTGGGAGTAAGTCTTCATGACTTCTGTTTTTAACCTTTTTAGAAATCATAAACCTGCCATTGTTATTCTGGTATGAACTAGAATTAATGCTCGGAAGGCTAAATGTGATATTGAGAAATTGGGTTTCTCTAAGCATTATAGAATTGATGCAGAGGGTTTTAGCGATGGAATTTGGTTATTTTGGCAGTCAGATATTGTTCAAATTAAAGCTATTGCTTCCTGTTCTCAGGGTATTAATGTTATTATTAGTAGTCTTGGAGGCTTTCCTTCCTATTCTAAAAGATCCGAGTTCTGAAAGTTCATGGATTCTCAGTTTGAAGCTTGGGACTTACCTTCACTTTTGGTTGGAGACTTCAATGATATTCTTTCTTGTTCTGAGACTTCTAATCAGAATTCTTGTAATTTTGGAAGCCTTGATTTCTATACTTGGTTTAAGAGGAACAAGCTTAATGACTTGGGGTTCTCTGGCCCTAAATTTACTTGGAGTAATGTGAGATATAGTTTTGGGTTAATTTATAAAAGATTAGATAGAGGTATCTGCAATATTGATTGGAGACATCTCTTCCCAGAAGCTTTGGTTCAACATCTCCCTAGAACAAAGTCTGACCATTGTCTAATTCTTGTTAATTTGGAAGGTATGACTCTTCCTACTCATAATTTGAGGCCTTTTAGATTTGAGGCTGCATGGTTTTATCATGAACAATTTCCTAATCTGGCTAAGGATTTTTGGATTGATAATATGAATAGTATGCCTACTTTGCTTGCTGAATTTTCTATTGCTCTGAAGCATTGGAATAAAGAAGTGTTTGGTAATATAAGAAGAAAAGACTCTACTTGCTAGAATTAAAGGCTTCCATGTTTCTCTTTGCAAAGGTTATAATCCTTTCTAAATAAATCTGGAATGTGAATTGTTGAAGTAGTTTAATGAAGTTCTTGACCAGTAAGAAATGTTGTGGTTTCAGAAATCTAGAGAAAAGTGGATTAAACTTGGTGACATAAACACTAGTTATTTTCATGCTAGTACTCTAGTTAGAAGAAGTAGAAACAAAGTCAAGACTCTTAAAGAAGATGAGGATAATTGAGTGGAGGACCCTAAATCCTTAAAACCTTTTGTTGTGCATTTTTTACAAAAAAACTTTATGAAGTCTCTGGTAGAAACTATTCTCTTATTGATTACCCTTCTGGATGTTCTTTTCCTTGCTTAACTAGTGGGAGTTGAGAAGGTTTAGGCAATGCATTTCTCAAGGTGAAATCAAAAGAGCTGTGTTCTCAATTGGGGCTTTTAAGGCTCCTAGTTGTGATGGATTCCAAGTTATCTTTTATCATTAGTGTTAGGACTTTATTCAGAATCATGTTACTAGTATGGTTCAGGATTTTTTTTGGGCGAGGTATTCTTCCTGATGAAATTAATACTACTGTACTTACTTTGATTCCTAAAGTTAATGTTTCAGAGTATGTTAAACATTTTTGAACTATTGGTTTATGCAATGTGAGTTATAAGATTATTTCTAAAATTCTAGTGGCCAGAATTAGGCCTTTGATGAAAAAGCTAGTTACTCCTACTCAGTATAGTTTTATTCCTAGTAGGCAAAACAGAGACAATATTATCATAGTGCAAGAGATCATTCATGCTTTTAAACAGAAAAAAAGAAGAGTTGGGGGTGCCATTTGGAAGATTGATATTGAGAAAACTTATGATAGAATTAAATGGGGTTTTATTAAGGACATTCTAGCTAAAATAGGACTTACCTCAGGATTGGATTGAACTTATTATGAAGTGTGTGTGTATTGTTAACTACTCAGTTCTCTGGAATGGGGAGAGAATTGAGATGTTTAAAACTTAAAGGGGTCTTAGACAAGGGGATCCTTTTTCACCCTACTTATTTGTGCTTTGCATGGAGAAGTTAGGCTATATAATTACTGATTCTATTACTGATGGTTCTTGGAATACTGTTCAGATATCTAGAGGTGGTCCTATTCTCTCCCATCTTTTCTTTGCAGATGATTTAATACTTTTTTCTAAAGCCTCTGTTGACCAGATCGCCACTGTTTGGGGTTGTCTTCAGAACTTCTCCAAAGTTTCTGATTTGAATATTAGTGCTGCCAAATATAGAATTATGCTTTCTTCCAATACTAACCTTTTAGTTAAAGATGATATTTACCAAAATGGCTCATATTGCTATTACTACTGATTTAGGCAAGTATCTTGAAGTGCCTCTGCTACAGTCTAGAGTTAATAAAAATACATATAAGGAAGTTTGTGATAAAGTTCAAAGGAAGCTGGTTGATTGGAAGATGAAGCAACTTTCTTTAGTAAGAAAAGCTGTTCTTATTCAAGCTTCTTCTTCTGTTATCCCTAATTATACTATGCAGACTACCATGCTTCCGTTGCTATTTGTGATCAAATTGATAGAAGTCAGAGAAATTTTCTCGCTATTTGTGATCAAATTGATAGAGTTCAGAGAAATTTTCTCTAAGGGGATTCTAATGAGCACCATAATATGCATTTGGTTAACTGGGACCAAGTCTGTCTTTCAAAGGAGTTTGATGATCTTGGTTTAAAAAAGATGACTGAAACCAATCGGGTTTTACTTGCTAAACTTGGTTGGAGGCTATATATTGAGGAAGAAGCTTTGTGGGCTCAGGTTTTATAATGTAAGTACTTTAAGCATGAGAGTTTGTGGGATGTTAATATTAAGCCTTATCACTCTCATACTTGGAAAGGGTGATCATATCAAGTTTTGGACTGATTACTGGTGTGGTAATGATTCTCTACAAGATAAGGCCATGGTTGATATTCCTGATGAGGTCTTGAATCTTTCTGTTTCTGATTATATTACTGATGGGAAAATCAATACTGATCTTATGGATTGTTTCCTTCCTGATGATATGATATGCCAGCTTTCTTTTTTACCTATTAACATTTATTAGAACAATGAAGATAGGAGAATTTGATGCCTCACTTCTAATGGTGAATTCACTACTACTACAGGTAGGGATCTTATCATTTCGAGGAGGGTTAATCCTATTAATCATAAGGTTTGGAAATGTTGATGGAATATTATTACTTAGCCTAGAGTTAAAACTTTTATGTGGCTATTGTGTCATCAAAAGCTTTTAACTAACCAAATGAGATGTATTAGGCACATTTCTGGGTCCTTGAATTGTCAGATTTGTGATTCTTCCTAGGAGGATTGTTGTCATGTCATGAGAGATTGTGTTATGGCTCATAAAGTTTGGAACTATTTACTCCCTACTGATTTGAAGGTAACTTCCTTTGGTCTTGATTTCAAGGATTGGCTTTTTCTGAATATCTCTATTGACAGGTTGTGGGGAAGACTTGACATCCCTTGGCCTTCTGTGTTTGTTATAGTTTGTTGGAGGCTTCGGAATTAGAGAAATAAATTCTTTTTTGAGAAAGGTTTTGTTTTTCCTGTTGATACTGTTAATATTATTACTAAAGATTATGAGGCAATTTGGGTCTCTCTTCATCAGAATTCTACAAAACCTATTAGACAGTATGTTTTGATTTTCTAGCAATTTCCTACTAAAGGGTGGATTAAACTTAATACCGATGGGGCTTCTTAGAATAATAGTCTTTATGCTAGTTGTGGAGGTTTACTTAGAAATAATATGGGAGAGTTGCAGGCTTTGCTGCTAATCTGGGTCAAGGGTCTAATACTGAAGCTGAACTCTTTGGTATTTTGCATGGTCTTGATCTAACTTGGCAGATGAATATTAGGAAGTTGGAATTAGAGGTTGACTCTACTATTGCTATTGAGTTGGTTACTTCTGACAGGGAATCTTATCACCCTCTCTTCTTTGTCATTCAGGAATGTAGAAATCTGCTTAAAAGGAAATGGGAAGTTAGAGTTGCTCATGTCTACAGAGAAGGAAATTTTGCTGCTGATTGGTTAGCTAAATTTGGAGGCTCTCTGGATTTAGGTGTGCATTGCTTTGTCAAGCCGCCTGAAGGCCTTGGTGCTATTCTTAATCAAGATGTCAGTGGGGTAGCTAGACCCTGTAGTGTTCCTTTGTAGTTTCTTTTGTGTTTTAGGCTTTGCCCCATTTACCTACCCCAAAAAAAAAAATATACTGAAAATAGATAGACACTTCTTTCTTGAGAGTTCAAAGAGAAGTTTGACAAGTTTCAAATACATGCTACTTCCTATGATTTTGTTCTCGAGCAAATTTCCTTGAAACATGAATGAAAATAGAAGTTTTGTAATATTCTTTATATTGTGTGTGAAAAATGACTTGTCAAAAAAGTAATGTTAACGTCATGTTTATGTGATTCTATTATTAATTATTATTTAAAAAATAGATAACTTTTGCCGACCAAATACAACATTGGTCAGCAATTTTAGTTTGAGTTTTTCTAATAGAATATCCTAAGAGCACTTGTTAAGCTACAATAAATATGGTCTTTGAAAATTAAAACTTCTTACAAGTAATAATTTATGTATTAAATAACACTGAAATCATGATAAACTATCATAATAAATATTATAAAATTTCTATTTATAAAAGCTTAACAAGTGCCCTTAGGGCATTTGTTAGATAAATCCTTTAATTTTTTTAACAAAAATGAACATAATTACCTAGAAACCAGGTTTGTAAGCAATGCCCAATTTTATGGACGAATTTTTAAAAAATCTAAAACAATTTACAATTTTGCACCGATAACCATTGTGAACAACGGTTTGCCAATATTACCCATGGATGACTTCCCTACAACACATTTCTAACAAAATTTTTGTCAATAACACTTTACCTACAAATCTTGGACCCTTTTTCCCACAAACCTAGTTAGAAGGAAATACCTAGTTTTCTTATAGTGTTCGTCATCTTTGGTTCTTGATGGTAGTTGACGGTTGTCGTCATCTTTTGTAGGTTCAAGCAATAGGTGATGGAGGTTGTTGGTGACCGATATTATAACACAATGTGTATTAGTAAGTGGCTATCAAGAATAGCACATGAACAACAATTATAAATTTTAAGGTCTACCTATAAAAATGGAAGATGTTGTGTTGTATTTGTTTCTCAATATTTGGGAATTGAGTTGAAAATTCAAATTCTAAAATGTACTACAAATAGGAATTGGAATTGAACAGTCCAATTTTAATTTCACTTCACTACGAAAGATTGTACACTAATTCATAGTGGTTCATCAAATCTTTTGGTTACGTGGACTTCTTAACTCCACTTGAGAGTTCAATCCACTAACATCACAAGTCATATGTCTCAACAAAACACTTACAATTGCTGAATTGCAAGGCTAAACAACCTATTCAAGTTTCTCATAAATTTAACCTGAGTAGAAATGTTCCAAATTAATTATACACCCTAATTTCTCACTCGCTCATTCTCACATAAAGTAAAGGTGTGATTTCGCAGAATCACTTAACACTCAATTACAAAACTTTTTGAAAAGTATGAAAGTTTAGAGTTTTGATGTTCGAGCCTACAAAGAAGAAATGAAATGAAAAGTTAAAGTTTTTCTGTGTTTCAGAAAATTAGATTTTAAATGAGTGTATAGAATTCAATTATCATATCTTGTCATGACATTTTCAATATATAGTTTAAACGAATTATAGTTGTTTGATATATTTCGACTTTTGTTTCATAGTAAGCTACGTGTGAATAAAGAAATTCCACGTAATGTTCTTTTTTGAAATTTCTTGATCGTGCACTGAATTTTCAGATTGGTAGTGCTTTGTATGATAAGAGTAGGTTGATTTATCACTCTTATCATCTTACTTTTCTTGTTTTTTCAATATATGAAACTGGCGCGATGAGGTTAATTTGAATGTTTCACTACCTAAGGAAGATGATAATCAAGTGATCTAGTGAGAAGGTCAATGTGTTGCAATTTCATCTATCTTAGACGATATCCACTCAATAATTTCAATAACTGACATTAATTAAAATGCTGCGTTGAATGATCTTCAACTAAATGATGCAGATACACTGAGTGACTTCAATTGACTAAAGGTAATCATTGAGACTTCAGTTGACTGTTTAAGATGAAATGTTGTTGTTGCATACTTCGGTTGACTAAATCCATTCTTTAGTTGACTTTAAAACATTATCGTATTATGAATTTCAGCTGATTGAGCAATCCACTAAGTAGCATCTTTAGCTAACTGATTCCATTGGCTTCAGGTGACATAAATGCAATAAAAACAATGTTTAAAAGTTAATTTATTAATTATTATAATTTGTATTTAATTGATTACAGTAAAGAATCTAATTTTTTGATGTTACAATATATAAATACATATACATACATAATATATGTACCAAAGAAAAAAGAATCACATTGAGTAATGGTTAGTCCATATTATCTATCGAAGTTTGTTAGTAAATTTTATCGATATTCTAGTTTAAGAAAATAAATAATTTATCAATGGTTATCAATAAGCCCTAATAGAGTGAAGACATGTCCTGTTAATGAACTTCTCTTATCAAGATTACCAAAATAACCTGAAATAACATACCCAATTACCAAAGAATGTGTACCACTATCCATGTCATAATTAAACCTACCTTTGTAGTGCCTCTAAAATATTTTAATATCAATTTCATCGCCTGCCAATTAACCTTGCTCGGTTAGACCATGTTTCTGCTAACTACACTGTCTGTTTGTGATATATGTGGATGTGTGCAAACCATGGCATACATAAGAAGACTGTTTACTGCATTATAAAAAAAATATGGAACATTAGGCATCTATGCTGAAAGTCTGAAGTGTGATGCAAGACGGGTGATCGCGGGTTTGTAATTCTACATACCAAACTGCTGTGGAATTCTTTCTATGTACCTTTTTCTGTGAATGATATAATTTTTCAACTTCTCTGTCTTTGTGAATTTCCATCCTCAAAATTTTCTTCACATCGCCTATATCTTTTATTTCAAACTCATTATTCAACTGTTTATTTAACATGCCAATCTCTATGATGCTCTTGGAAAAAATGAGCATATCATCAGCACACAGTAAAAAGTAAACATAAAAACCATTTGACAACTGCTTGTGATACACACAATTGTCATAGTTACTCGTAGAATAAGCATGCCTGATCATGAAACTATCAAATCTCTTATACCACTCCCTTTATTATTGTTTCAGCCCTTACCTAAACTTTTTCAATCTGTATACTGTATACTATCCTCTTTTCCTTATGCAATGGCCTCTTTGGATGAATCATGTAGATAATCTCCTCAAGCTCACCATGCAAGAAAGCAATCTTAACATCAAGCTTAAAGTCATATAATGCAATCATGGTAAGTAACATACGAATAGAATTATGCTTAATTATTAGAGAAAACATTTCATTGAAATCTATCACCTCTTTGTGATTGTAGCCCTTAGCAATAAACCATGCCTTAAATCTAGCATCTTCAACCGTGGAATTTCTTCCTTTTTCGTGAATATCCACTTGCAGCCAACTATCTTCTTTCTTTTAGGCAATTCCACCAATTCTAATGTTTGATTCTTATGAAAAAACATAATCTCCTCACCCATGAAAACCACCCATTGTGCAGATTCAGCTCAATTGACAGTCTCTGAATATGTTAAAGGCTCCTCTAAATACCTGCTTCTCAGCCAAAGTAAGTGCATTAGCTACTAAATCTGTGAAACCATATATTTGAGTGACCTGATATACTTCATCTATCTATTAGCTACAACATTATACTTTCTTTCATGCTCTTTTGGATCAGAATCAACTTCATCATCAACAATCTCAAGCTAAACCACAGTATCTTTAGGTATATTGACTGTAGTTTTCATATGAAACTCCACCTTGCTGCCAACATCTTATTCTCTCTTAGTCTGAAGATGCAACTACATCCTTCTTAGGGTTAAGTATAACTAGCTCATTAAAAGTAACATCCTTACTGATTATAAATTTCGATAACTGGTGGTCAAATAATCTGTATCCCTCAACCCCACCACTATATCTCATAAACATGGACTTTCTGGCTCTATGCTCAAGCTTCCCTACGTTAACATAATAATATGCATAAGAACTAAATATTTTAAAAATCAGAATAATCAGAAGGATACCTAGCCATATCTCATTGGGAGTCTCATTTTTAACAGCTATTGATGGAGACTAGTTGATAAGGTAACTTGTTGTGCTAGTGGCTTCTGTCCAGAATTCTCTGTCCAAACCAGCATTAGAGAGCATGCATCTTGCTATCTCCAAGAGTGTCTAGTTCATGCTCTTTGCAACTCCATTATGTTGAGAAGTTGATCTAATTGTTCTATGTCTTGAAATTTCATTCTCTTCACATAACTCATTGAATGGGCCTCTACAAAATTTCAACTCGTTATCAATTCTGAGCTGCTTTATCTTCTTTTCGATAGGGCTCATAATCAGAACCTTCCACTCCTTTGAAGTTTCAAAAACTTCATTCTTATGGTTCAAAAAGTAAGCCTAGATCTTTCTAGAAAAATAATCAATGAAGGTGTGCAAATAATTTTTATCTCTTTTGGATGGAAATCCTGAAAAAACCCACAAATCTAAGTGAACACATCTATTGTACTCTTGGAGGTGTGACTGGCAATACTGAATTTTGCTTTAAAATTCTTACCAAAAACACAATGCCCACAAAATTTCAGTGAGCCAATATTATGCACTCCTAGCAAATCACGTTTTCTAAAAACTGTCATATTCTTTTCACTCATATGGCCCAATCTCATGTGCCATAAATTGGTGTTACCTGAATATGAGAAAAATGATGCTCCTACAGAATCTGTAACACTAGACCCCTATAGAGCATAAATGTCATTCATTGGGTTACCCTTCATCACACCCTACTATCCTGTACTAAATCTAATAAATATGTCACCAGCTGAACACTAATGGCCATAGTTATCTGGGCAACTCAAAGAAATCGAGCTTTTCTTCATAGTAGGATAATTCTAACATCTATCAAGATTCTTACATTATCATCATAAAATCTAATCTAAATCATATCAATACCTACTGTCTTGCAAGCTGAATTGTTTCCCACCAAAACTAAATCACATCTCAAAGTCTTGTAAGTGGAAAACCATGCTCTGTGAGATGTTATATGCTACAAACATGTTGTAGTCATGATCCACTTCACATTTGTATGACTGACAGAATTAGAGACTGTATAACTAAAACTAAAATAATCGTCAGGCCAATCTTCTATCAGATTGTTAACACTCTTTGCCTGCTTCTTCTTGCCCTTACTTTAATTGTTGATCGGACATTGCTTTCCATATTATCATAATTTCTTCTGAAAAGTGAAACACTCAATCTTACTCTTTTATGTCTTCTCTGAGTCATTCATATACTGTGACTGTGCTCTGCTGCTACTGTTCTTCGGATTAGACCTGCTCCTAACCACTAGAGCATTTATCTTATCATTATTCTTACCATTCTATTTTACCCTTAACTCAACACTAAGTAAGGATGTTTTCACATTTGGCAAAGTTAGTGTCTCTTTACCATACAACAATGAGCAGACAAAATTTTCATACGGTGGGGGGCAACAAATATAACACCATAAAAGCCTGGTCTAAATCATCATTTTTTATGTTGATGTTTTTCCATATCTCAGATAATTCTATTAAACTCATCTAAATGATCCTATTCTGATGTATCTTCTACCATCCTGAGGGCATACAACTGATACTTCAGGCACAAGCAAGTTGCATTTGACTTTTTTAGATACAACTACTCCATCTTGTTCCATAAACCTATAGCAGTTTCCTCATTTGTCACCTCTCGAAGAAGCTTATCTGACAGCGATAATAGAATTACACTGTGAGTTTTCTCTTCTATCTCCTCTTGTTCTGCGACAGTCATGTTGTCTGGATAGTTACTTTCCAACTCTAGCAGAACCCTCATGTTTCAGTAACACTTGCATCTTGATCTTCCATAGCGAGAAATTATTCTGGCCATCAAAGGTTCGTACTTCGAATTTCATAGAAACCACACCAAAAAACCCAACCGAGGGCTCTGATACTTGTTTGTTAAAATAGAAATGAATAGAATGAAATTTAGAACTAAAAAATGAAAAACAAGTAAAAAAAAAAACGCAAAGAATATTAGGATTTGGTTTAATTTAGCCTACATCTTTACTGGAGAGATTAAAATTTATTATTTTTTTATTAGAGAAAATACAATTATCTGATTTGAAAAAAAAAAAAAAACTGAGAAAACCTGTCAAACAGGTAGCTCTCAAATAATAATTATTGTCACATGCACCACGAAAATTTGATCCAATCGAATACAAGATAAACACAGCATTGGTCAAGTTTTCACATCTTTTATCATCCACAAAACTATGTTATTATCTAAGTTAATTTCTCAAGATTTTAAGGACTTGGTGATGGACAAGTTGCACTCTGCGGACTACAGATAGCCTTCATTTTTCATATATATTTTTTTATCCCACTATTTAATTTTGTTTTATGAAAAGTTCTACAATATAATTTAAAGCTCATGAAGATTTGTTGCAGTTGATCAATCATGGAGTCAGCATTCATAGGTGGACAAGGTTAAGGTAGGTATTTAAGAATTTTCCAATCTTCAAACGGAAGAGAGAATAAAATTTTGGCACCAAGTTGTAACATCCCTAGAATTTCGTACCTTACTCATATAGATACATGTATGTCAGCATTGCGTGGACAGTCACATTATATATAGATACATGTTTTTAAAGTTAAACTAAATTGTAAAAATGTAATAACATTACATGTCGTAGGTTTTAGAAAATACTACTAACAATTTCTTCTTTTATTTATTTTTTCTTTTTCTAACAATTAAAACTTTTTTCTTATCCATTTTTTGAATGGTTGTAATACAATAATAAAAAAACAAGGTATGCTATAGTTTTATCAAAAAATAAGATACATTTGGATATAACTTCAACATAAATTTTAAAATTAAGAATTGGTTTGGTAATGCTAAGGCTTTTTGAGAGGTGTTGTGCTCTTCTATCTCTCTTAGATCAGTTTTTAAAAAGTCATAGTAGCAATGTTTGGTAAAATAATATAAAACCTACTCTCAATAAGTAAAAGCCATAAAATTAGTGTTTGGTAAATTTATTGTAAAACTGTTCTGAAAATCTAAATTAACTATAATAGGCATTGATAATTAAAAGAGAGATAATTAATCTACTGTAGCACAAACTTAATCACTTATTTATTTATTTATTTTACAACAAACAAACAAATACATATTTTCCACCCACTTTCTTCAAATTAACAAAGGTTAACTCAACTTTTGACTTTGCTTATATATTCTATTTTCTATTTCTTATGATATAAACATGGGTCATAATTTACTTATAAGATATATAAAGTCCCTAATTGGGGCACTTAATTATCTCCAACATAAAATGTCATTAATAGAAGTAGTTTTAGATGGTTGAAGGAAAATAGGATTAGGCATTTGAGTGTTGCTGAGACATAAAAGATTGTGAAAAGTAGAATGTAATAACTAGTTCTGGAATTTGAAGCAATATCAATATTGCACTACCCTTGATGTCAATAACACAGTAAATGTAGTTATAAAGAAAACAATTCTACCAATTCAAATTATGATCATTATTCTTTTGTTAATTTTATTTTCTTAATCAGTTTGCATCATAATACTAATTCAATACCAACAATTACCTTCACTGGCATTGGCATAAGGATTTTAATTACCTTCAAACTCAAAACATGAATACCTTCATACAATACACTAACTCAACAATTAACAATTCTCATAAGTACTTCAAAATCATCATTATGTGGCCTACAAGTCTCTCATACAAAGTATCATTAAGCACCAAAAGCAAAGTGCATAAGTTTCACTAACCCATCAAGCTAAATGCTATATTATTTCGAACAGTGTCCTATATCTCCAGTATGATTAATAGGAAACTCATAATCAATCTACACCATCACCATCTTCTTCATCTTCAAGTTCAACATCTAATTCAGAAGACCTTTCGAACTTATGAGCTTATGATCATTTGTAGCATACTGGCTAATATAATTATGCAAAGTCATTGTTGCAACAACAATCTGAACTTGTTTTCTATAGCTAAAGCATGGCATGTCTCTTAAAATTTTCCATCTCTTTTTCCAAACTCCAAATGTACATTCTATAACACTTCTAAGTGAAAGAATGGGCATGATTGTATATTTCTTGGTAACTAGATGGTCAATTAGCACAATGAAACTCGGGCAAATGGTATCTTTGCCCTTTGTATGGCCCTAGATAACCTGCCAGTTGTGGATAACCTGCATCTACCAAATAATATTTACTTGCCATTATCAATTCCAAAATAAATACTAAGAAAAAATAAAAAGGCAGCACTGTAATTTATATCATTTTGGTATGAAGATTATGGAGTACAACCTACTGGTGGTTTTGGGAAGTTCAATTCAAGTGTCCCAGTGGCATATAGGAATACCCTTGTGTCGTGAGCTACTCCTTCCCAACCCTCCAAAGAAAAAATAAATTGCAAGCAGCCATAACATTCTGGGTTGGGGTTCCTTTTCTGTCAATAAATCGAACTTGGTCTTCGGGTGATATAGTCACTAGGACATGAGTTCCATCGATAGTACCAATTACATCCTGGTATTGGAAATATCATAATATTAATAATTTGTGAATATGGACAATCGAAAAGTATATACTATTTTAAGAACAATTATATCTTACCTTAAAATGAGGATAATACCTATCATCTTTCCGCAATTCTTTTGGCACCTCTTTGAAATCATGGTCTTCTAGTTACAAAATATCTATGGCCATTCTGCAAATGACTGGTAATACTATTCCAAAATACAGACTTACAGTTTCACCAGAATGCTCTAACGCTCCTTAGTAGCCTTGTTTGAGTTCCCACCTCCTAGTGTAAATAGAAACATAGCTAATGTTATAACCGACAATCCAATATGGGCATTAGAATACTCGTACAGTAATTGATATAAATATACATATATATTTTTATTGGTTGAATTAGTTACACTAAATAAGAAAGTTATATTTGAAGTTAATTTGGGGATAACCTAATTAATGAGTATCTTTATAAAAATCAATAATTATAATTGTATGGGTGATTGGAATTAAATTTTAGTTTATAAGGAGGGTACTTAGGGAAATTTCAAAATTAATATATATATATATAATAAGAGATTGTGGGAGATCATGATTTATTATATATATATGACTAGATATTTTTTTTTCTTCTTTCCCCCTACATGTTAAAAACGTACAGGTGAAGACTTCATTATTAAATTAATTTGTTCCTTTTTCTTCCTCCTCCTTCCTTGACCGACTAGAGCTTTCCCAAAAGAAATTTTCTCCTTCTCCTGCCATTGATTACGTGAAAGCTTAACCAGTGGTTGGCCACTTGAAAACTTTGAAGGTAGTATATGGTTCTTTGCTATTTTATGCTAGTAGCTTAGTTCTTGTATTCTATTTGAGAGTTAATCAGGTGTTATAGTGGATTTTGGGTATAAATTTGTTGTCTACCAGTAAAGAAAATTACAACTAAGTGTGAGGGTTTTATGGTAGTTATGCATTCAATATAGGAGGCGTAGGTGTGGCGATGAGAAGTGATTGTTTTTGTTGGCTTGGTGTCCTGGATCTGCCAGCCGAGGTGAAGGTGGTGCCTCGGTCATGGCAGCAAAATTTTTCCACTAGTGCAAGGAGGGACTCGGCCTGATAAAGATGGTCGAAGGTGTTAGGCATCTAGCTATGTAATTTGGGCAGGGGGGTGGCCATGATCATTTTGGTGGCGTGCAGTGAAGATGGAGGGAGTAAAGGCTAAAATTGGTGCTTGCTTTAAGGATAAATAAGTAAAATAAACTAAGTTAAGGATTAGTACAAGAAAAGGTGTGGCCATGGTTGAAAGGAGTAAATGAAATTGTTAATTAAATTAAGAATTGACTATAAATAAAATGGAAACTAATGTTAAACAAGTAATATGTACATTTGCATATATACTATTATGGGAGTACTTTATTTTTATTTATTATTATTATTTTTAATCGATAATATAACTAATTAAATTTAAAATTTCATATATATATATATAGTAATGTTAAATTACGAAAGTTAAATTAGTAAATGTATCGAATTAATTATTATGATTTTAAAATATATATATAATAGTACATATATATTATACACAATCACGTACGATTAAGAAATCGTTAAATTAATTTAAAAGTGATTGTTAGTAATTTATTGATTTATGATTTTCAGCTCCAGAGCGTGTAGAGGATATTCCTGCACCGTCACATATCAGACAAACTGACGAGTCTCATTTGTGAACTAGTGAGTGAATCATGTGCTTTATGGATATCAGATTTTTTTTTTTTTTGTGTCATTATGTGCTTACTTGAATTTAATGAGTTATAATAACTATGCAAATGAGTGAATTCAGTGATTAAATTGGATGATGTGTGATTGACATTGATTGTGCTTGATAAGGGCCAACTCGTGAACATTTTCTGGAAAAAAATGATTTTCATTCTGATAATGATTTTGAAAATATTAGAGTGCTCAGCCCCGGTGGGATGGATCTGTGTACGAAGAATAATTTGTTGTGCGGGCGCGTAAATGCCCGGTGGGGGGAGATATTGTTGTGCGGGGCTGAGTTACTCGTTGGCCCTTTGTTTGTTTAGTTGATTGTGAAATTGTTGATTGATTTGTATAAGTTGCTTGCTATTTTGGGATTGTAAGTTAAATGAATTATGATCATATGATTATAATAATCACGTACGTATATTAATAAATTTGATTATGAGCCGTAACTTATGATATTTGTGATGTATGATGCTGGTACCCATAGGGTACATGAGTTGCTCATTGAGTCACGGTGACTCACTCTTTTCTTTGTGGTTTTTTTTTTTTAGTTTTCAGGAAATATCAGTTGATCGCTATATAGGCCCACCTACCGACCTTGCAGCGGCAAGGTATATCTTGGAAATAGCACACATGGAGAGTAAAGGACAATACTTGCAGTCACATAGGATGTTATGCATGATTGTAATATATGTAGATATTATGATTATTATGGTGTATTGTGTATGTTGTCGGGGCAGAGCCCCTTTGCATATTTTAATGTTTTGTTTTACTATCGACTTGAATACAGGTTATTTGTTTTATTTTGGGCATGTTCTATCGTATGGGGAAACTTTGCCAAAAATTTCTATAAATTGTTTTGTGTTATTCTGTTTGCATAGTCAAGGTTACAGGGGTATGAACATCCATTCCTTGGGCCAGTCATACCTTCATTTGGGGTGTGACAGCTAACATTTTTGCAGTACTTATTCTCCTCGAAGCACATAAACCGTGTTTAGTTTCCAATTCATAGCATAGTCTTTTGAACACCCCTTTTTCCATCCTAAACATATTTCGACATCGACTATCATTACCATTTAATATATCCTTAAGCCATGTGTTACCTGTTTGCATGGAAGTCATGCATGGTGTTTTATAGATATACCTATCATAGTATTCCAAGATCACACATACAGTAGATGCTACAATCCTATAAAACTCCTCATTGTCATTGTTATAATCAATTTCCATTTTCATATTTGCTAGAAATGACACTAGAATGTATGTAGAACACATTTTTCATCATAATGATATAGGTTAAACTATTATTCTAGTATATAGAATGAAAAAGAGAACTAAATGTCTAGATGGTGGAAAAGTAAAGGAAAACAAAACATATCTGAATTTTCATTACATAGGAGTTATCACTAAGCCATAAATTTAAACAACCAAGCTAATATTATACCCATAAAGACATTGAAAGGAAATTATTTTTCTTGTCATCCTAAGGCTTGAAAACACCATAAAACAGAAGGATTTTGTCATGTCATAACCTGAATACAACTATTACACCTAATAAGGTTCTAAAAGATCTTTAACATCAATTTGTTCTCTTTATCTTGCTCATTTTTTTTCACTTATTAACCAAGCAAGCTTCACCTCTGGCAGCTTCAAGGAAATAAACACCTCTTTTTTATTTTGATTAAGAAACAGACAAGTTGCAAACATGTAAAGCTCACTTATTGGATTTAAATCTAGCATGTATCTAAATGTTGTATTGCTATAGTCATACTGAGGCCTAATGTAGATGTATTTGCTAAGCTCCTACTCTCCACAGTCTCATAAAGATCCTCAATTTGGTGTGACAATCTTTGTGTGCCACCCACTTTCTTCACTCTCTTGTTTTTGCTATTCCTGTCGATGTTTGCTCTTTTCTTTTTCCTTTCTATGACCTTAGTGGGCAAAGGAACATTAACAGGATCTACATCTATATCATCACTATCTTCTGATTGTATGCCATTCTCCTCCAGAAAAGGAACAAAACCCGAAGATGGTGTCCAAGCATCCTCCCCTGTTGCAACAGTTTGTCGAATCATCCTAGCTAATGTAGCTTCAAATTCTAGATCAATTCCATCTTTTTGAAACTTCTTAGCTTTTGGAACAACCTACATAAATTAAATATTTTTTTATTATGTATATATATATAAGATTATATATTTTGTATAAGTAGAACAACCTAAGTATACTAATCGCCAATCTTCTAGCCCGCCACTCCTCACTTGCATCAATTGTTTTCTTTATGGGATCCTATCCAAGACCAGTGTCACTTCCCTTCAATTGCTTCCAATTCTTCCTATCTTGTTTCAAATGATCCCATTTATTTTTCAATTGCTTTTTGTTGTAGTACTTTCCAGTAGCCGTTGTAAATTCAGTGATCATTGTTTTCCAACCTTTATTATCAAAGTGTGTGACAGGTTTGTAACTGGCTTCAATGTTTTTGATACACAAGGCACAAAAAACATCAATAGTATTTTTATCCAAGTGTGCTACTTCTTTTTGCATCATTTTTCTCTATTACTGTGATAGCATTCATTGTGGTTTCCATCTATGCATGCATAAACAAACAAAAAATAAATATTTCCTAGCATATAGCAAAAGAAATAAAAAGTTACACACTAGAGTTTATGTCTAATATAATATTCATGTAAAAAGGATGTGCAACAAAATTAACTTGGTTATAAAGACAACATATATGACGATGACCTTCTGCTCCTAGTTTTTCACAGTTTAGCTATCAAGGGAAGCTAAGTTCTTCCTGAACTATTGCCTTGTTATAACAACCAAAGTGAACAACAATATAAGATTAAAAAAATCACACGAAAATTCAAGAGCAACCCCACAAAAATCACAGAACAGATAGAAGCATGTAGTTGGGTCCCATTTTTAAGAATCATTAAAATGTAGAGAACTTCTAATCCTTAAAACCTTAAGCATTGTTATAAAGAGGACTTATGAATAAGGTCAATACTTGTAATAAATTTACGATTGAACTGGATTAATATTGTTCAATGGACCTAAAAATCAATGATACATAGGAATGGTTTCAATGTATCACACCAATAACCATAAAAGAATAGTTTGTTAGATCATAATCTCAAGTACCAGAAATATTACCTTTTCATGGTTATCATAATTATTTAGCAAAATAGGCAGTGATTCTCTTATCTCCCACTGTTAAAGATAACATGTAGATTGTACTAATATTTTAAGTTACCTTAAAACTGAATAAAGCAATAGCCTTCAAGGTCCTAGATAAAGCAATGCTATTGGAACAAGTAATAAGTCATTCATATTTGTTGATTCTTTGGTTGTGCAATGTAATAATATAAATGTAATGCGCAATCTCTTGCTTCTTTAATCTTCTGAGAGGTACATGAATTTCCTTTCTAATCTTTTATACACATGTAGTTCTTGACAACAAATTCCATTGCATGTGATCCTTGAAGTTTACCCAAATATCCTCCTAGCCAAGAAATTGATTCTAAATTGTGGGACGAAGTAACTAGAAGGTAGTACATGTTTTAATAACACAAAAATCCAAAAGCAATCACACAAATATCCAAAAACAATCCTGACAAATATCCAAAAGCAATTCCTAAATCATAGCAAAATAAAAAATATATAATAAAGAATACAATAGTATGTTAAATTGACAACTCAAGCTTGATATAAAGCCACAAAATTATCTAGCTTATAATCTCTTATTACAAATCCAAAAAATAAAAATAACCAAAATAAAAACAAAACTATCTAGATTTTGAGATTAAAACCATACAACAATGGATAGAAAACACATTTAAGTTCAACCAAAATAAATCCCAAAAAAAAAAAAAAAAAAAAAAAAACAGAAGGAAACTCTGAGTAAAATGAAATGCACTTACCATATGAGAAAAAGGGAGAGAAAGGTGAAAGTACAAATGAAAAAAGTTAAAGACTCTGAGGTCTTCGATTCAAGCAAATTTACACATCTTTAGATCTATATGTATATATATAAGATAATGATAAATAATATGCGGGAATAATTATAATTAGCGAGGGAAATTAAGAGGGAAGATGGGCTAGAAATTAGAAAGTTTAATAAATCAAACGGTAAATGCTGATTTTTATTAAAAAATTAAGTTTATTTTAGTCTTTTAAATTTTGAAGAGCAAAAGTCAGCTTTTAAAAGTACCTTGACATTTGAAAGTCCAGAATAGAAGCACCTCAATTAATTTTATTTATTAATTTTTTTGTCAAATATAAAAAAAAAATTAACTTATACTCTTCCTAAGCATAGGCACCCTCCCAAAAAGCATCCCTAAACCAAGCCTAAAATTAAGGCCAATTGTGTATTACTTTTATGAACTATCACTCGTTTTGTAATAGACCTTTTAAACTATCAAATTAGGCATGTAATTTTTTTAAAGTTATAATTAGCAAATAATTCACAGTCATCCAAATTAATTCATAAAATATAATAAATTAACTTACAAAAGACTAAGCGATCCTTGTTATATATTTTTATTTTAGGCTTAACTACTATTCAGTCTCTCAGAATTGTCTCAGTTTTTAATTTAGTCTTCTAGGAATATCTTCGGTCAATTTCATTATCTAGAATTCAAAATTTTTTAATCAAGTTATATTCTCTCATTTTCATGTTATGCATGAATAAAATAATTTAATATAATTTAATAATAAAATAATCAATAAAGTTTTGCAAGATATAAGACAACTTATGTACATAGTCAATTGATATGTCAAATGTGGTTATTTCGTCAATTCATAATAAGTAAACGAAAGATTGAAACTTGATTGAGAAATTTTGAATTTTGAATGATAAAATTGATTGAAAAAAATTTTGAATGATCGAATTGAAAATTAATATAATTCCAAATGACCAAAAACAATAGATAAGCCCTTAATTTATGTCTTTCATTTTCTATTACTTGTTGCTTCTTTCTTTTTTTCTAACAATTAAAATCTGCATATTGATCCAATTTTAGAATATATTTTAATAGTTGTAATACAATAATATGAAACTAAAAATTTAATGAAAATATTATCATTCAAATGTAAATTGAAACAATAATTTATAATCTTATAAATGAGTAAAATAATATTAGCAAATTTATTGAGAATTTGAATATTATGACAAGAAAATAAAAATTATGAAGAATTCAAATATTGTCTGGTAAATTAAAAAGTTTAATTTCATAATATATATATATATAAACTTAGAGGTAATTTAATCTTTTTGATTTAATTTATTAGATTTAATTACTAATATAGATGATTGTGAGTTATTTGTTAATTATAACTCAAATAAGAAAATTATGTGTCTAATTCATGGATGTTAATATAATTCTTCCCTCAATTTCAAAGAATTGTAGAATAACTATAAGGCTCATGTTTAATTCGTGTGGTTAGAACATAAATTTTCTTTGTTTAAATGAGTTTGTGTATTTGTTGTTATCTAAAGTTACCATGCGTGACGTGATATCGAATCAAATTGTCTTACACCTTATACACTCACTTCCTACCACCAAATTTCAACATATTTTCACACAAAATCTGTTTCGTCCATACGTCAATCAGAAGTGATGATCACCTTATAGACAGTCAAAGACAATGACAATCACTATTGAGGATCACTGTAGACAAATACACAATTACAAGTTGCATATAACAAACCAGACACATAAACTATATACATTAAATATGAAGCATCACATTATCTAATATCCAATACACAATTACTAGTTGTATGTTACAAACCAGTGAACCATCATGTGAAAGTAAGTAACATAGCGATCACAACCAATCATCAAATGTTAAATTACAGTCACAAGCCATAATGAGTATAATAATATCAAGTTTCGTACATCCAACTTTCTAACATAATAATATACATTAACAAACTAGCAGAAAGAACTGAATGCCAAACTTGCTCATAACCAAATGGATATTATTTCCTATATATATCCTTTTCAAGGTATAGTTCTGGGTTACCCCATCATCAATAAAAGTTCTGAAAGCTGAGGCCTGAGGGTTAGTCCAACAACTGGCCAATATGTAGAAAGGAGGACACTACTCTGCCATTATAATTAACTGCTTATTGCAACATCGTTTTTTGTCCAGTTTAGGACGTAGGAGAAAAATAAAGGGTTTAGTCTTTTTCTTCTGATTATTCAATAGAATGTTGAATAATAAACTCTTATCATACCTGACCTCTGTCAAATTGATACCACACATTCATCAACTTCTGCAACAATAAAATCTTATCATTGTCTAACCACTAGACAATTGCTTTCCAATTGAAGTTGTAGCACAGTTACATCTAGGGGAAAAAAAAAAGAAATACAATTGTGGAAGATGGCAGTAGATAATACAGAAAATACCACTCTGCAAGAAATTATTAGTTAAGAACTCTAGAATGAAATTTTACTTATAATTAGTACCAATGTCTATTCTGATACCCAAAAAACTTTACTTAATGTTAATTAATCCTGTTAAAGAAAAAAATAAAGGAGATTAATGCAAGTACAAATGACAATATACAATTCTCCTCACTAAAATTTGTATCGCTCCGATCTTTTCTATCCTTTCCTCCAGAATATAACATGCAGATAAACATTTGTCAATAGGAATTATAAAGAATTGATGCGGCATGTTGGTAGAGAAGAAGCTCAATATAGTGAAGAAATTTGAAAAGGCTAAAGAGAACATAAATAAATTAAAGGAGCATGGCAAAAATAGTCCCTAAACTGAAATCACAAAGATTTGAAGAACCACCTATAGATTTCAGTATAGGCCCAAACTGAAATTTCGCCAATCAAATGAGCACGCCAAAAATAGTACCAAAAGTCATCAAAATCTCCAGACCTGTCTGGGAAAGCCAAGAAGAAGAAAATTAAATAATGAATCCTTAAACTTTTAAAAATGCCAAGTAATTTAACTTCTAATTAGTCCAACAATGTCCACGACTTTTATCTAATCATGAATTAATTATGCACTAGCTAGAACTTCTACCTGAAGGATGCATCCAACCACATCAGTTGACCTATTCTAAATGTTTGGTTTCACTCAGTGGACAAGATAACTACCTTTAAATTATGAGCAAAACTGAGACAACACAGAAATGAGAATTTGAAGATCATGGCGATGAAAATATATGATAATACAGTTGACTGAATTCATAATATATTACCAAAAAACATTAATGAATAATGAGTAACAAAATCGAGATCAGAAAATCTTGTTGGCCTTTGCCCTCCTGTACTATTTTGAAAAGGCAATATCTAATTTAGGATGAGCAATCATCAACCATGTTGACAGCTTCTTTGTCATCCTTGTGTCTAATGTTCTAAATTATTGTGTACTGACAAGTACTCCTGGTTACCTCATTCTTTAAACAAAACATTTGAGTGAAGACAGGCCAACTGGAATTTCAATAAAATCTGAATAATTCAGGGGGAAATAACCTTTGGGTTTAAATGAACAGGACATACCTCAATGGGAAAACGAAATTGCAAGAAATTTGCAACGTGGCATTATATAGAAAGAACATAACAAAACTAACTTGCTACCCCAATTTAATGACCAATCAGAAAGTTACACCCTAGAACCTTATCCATAGAGCTAATCTCAATTATGTAGTCTTGCCTATTCGCAAAACAGGCATGTATGCAAAAAACATTTCTATTGAATATAATAAGTATATGATTTACTATGAAATATAACACTTGGAGACAAACTTACGTATGTTAAAAGAGTGAAGCTTTCCATAGGATGGTTGAAACATGGAGAGGAATTCTTCCGTTATAATCTGCAGTTGCATCATACCCCCATTTCTTTTCTTCCTCTTCAACCATGCTTTCTCTTTTCCATGTCTTGCTTGTTGCATCTTAATCATTGAAAGATATGTTGGTACAAATAAACTAAAAGAAAACTACAAAGAACCCAACTAGGAGGGACATCTTACAGGCAAGATGTTGGGCTATAGATAGTCAGTAAGTGGTGTGTCATTGCTATTGAAGTTTGGGACTTTTTAAGTAGTCATGCATAGGTCCTTCAGCATTTTGTATGAAAGAAATCTAAGGAAAGATGGTATTCATGCATAGGTCCTTCGGGATGTGAGTTCCTCCTAATGCATTTATCCTCATCATCAGCGACATCTTCGGACTTGGGGTTGTTTTCCTGTAGCCACACGTCAAAACAACTCTATTCCTTTATCTGAAATTTCTACCAGAAAATGCCTATTAACAGAATAATTAGCTTGGCTTTGGCAGATTGTGACAAACTGGATGGAGGTATGGGGCCAGGAGCAAACCTTATCACTCCAGAAAGACCATCACTGTTCAAGAGAATTGGTGTTGCTGACTACTTCAAGAGATACTTTTCATGCGAATGCCATGGTATATGATACATTGATGTCCTGGGGATTCAGAATAAAAAATGACAGAAGCACTTGATACCTTTCCACACTGAATGAAAAAAATCCTCCAAGTGTACTTGATGTCCTAGAAATTTTCCAGAACAAGGCATCAAAATCATCACGCAACTTCACAACTCTAGACTTCATCCAGAAGGGATCTTTTGGTTGCTGAAGCAGGTCTTCAATAATCTCAGACCTCGCTTTCTGTTGGACCATCTGTTAACAACAGATATTATGATCCCAGAAGAGTGAAGGAGAACAACTAGAAAGATATTATTAAGCATAAAATCTGACGCAAAATTTTAAATTTATCAACATTTTAGTAACCCTGTCAATCATGGCAATGATGCATAGAATGGAGCTTTTTTTCTTTTCACTTTTCCAGTTGACCAGAAACAAACAAGAAATATCAACATTACACAATCTTTTTCAGCTTTGTCATAGCCTTTATCTTCAAATATAGTATCATGTTCCCTATTCAAAGGAATGAAATGAATTAGGAGAAGAAGAAAAATACAAATTTAAAACTCTATACGGTATCTGTTAAATGCCTTTTTCCCCGGCTATAGGTCCAGAAACTGGACCACTAACCCTGCAATAGTGGGGACACTAGAAAGAAGACAAAAAATGGAAAATAACTTTGCAACAGAGCAACCAAAAGTTGTATTTATCAGATAATGGAATTTTTTATGCCCATAACACGTTTACAAGCCTATATAGGCTATTTTCACCCAACCTTTGTAACTAACCCGGACTCATAAAGCTAATCCTATCTAATCCCACCAATTCCTATCTTATCTCTAAAAATTACCCATATCAATAGCAAAAGCAGAAAAAAAAGATCCTCTATAAAGTCTACCGCAATCTGTTTCATAATATAAGATTTGAAGAACTACCAACAGTTTTTAACATTGTCCCCAGACTGAAATTTTCCCTGTCAAGGATCATAATCCTTTAATTTGATTCAATAATATTTGAAACATGGCAAAAATAGTGAAGAAGAAGAACAATCAATTGATGAATCCTTAACTTTTAAGCATACCAAGCAATTGAACTTCTAATTAGTTGGAAAATGTGCGCTTATTACCTAATCAAGGATTAAATTGTGGATGCTAGAACAACATGCCAAAGTGAAAAAATCACATGACATATTGAACCCCAAAAATGAAGAAAACAGAAGCATCTAATATCAAAGTTGGAAGAGATGAGACACAAGTTACTTCAGAAATCTTGGAGAAGTTGATGATAAAGGCAATGGAAATATATGATATGACAGTTGACTGACTGGATACATGTTAAATTACAAAAACATTAATGAGTAACAAAATCGAGATCAGAAAGTATTTTTAGCCCTCCCCTTCCAGTACTGTCTTGAAAAGAAAATATAAAATTTATGATGTGCAATCATTAACCTCACTGACAGCTTCCTTGTTATCCTTGTTAACAACAGATTAAGATCCCGGCCTGAAGAGTGAAGGAGAAGCAACTAGCAAGATATTATAAGCATAAAATCTGAAGCAAAGTTTTAAATTTATCAACATTTTGGCGACTCTATCAATCATCACAATGATGCAGAGAATGGAGTTTTCTTTTTCAACTCTGCCATTTCCTATCCAAAGCAATGTAATTGATTAATGGAAAAAAAAAATTCAAAACCTTAATTCTAAAAAATAGTAAAAGAAAAAAAAAAAATACCATTAATACTATAAAGTTAATGACAATCTATTTTATATAATAAGATTTGAAGAGCTACCAACACATTTCAGCATTGTCCCTACATTGAAATTTTCCCAGTGAAAGGATCATAATCCTTCCATAGCTTGGTGCTCATTTATGTAGTGCCACACTACTATATTCCATAGATTGGATTATGGTGCTAAGATTTGATAGTATCCGTAATCTCAGCATCCTTCCTAGAGTTTAATGAGTAGTAGGTGTCAATAGACCTCAAAGTCAATTGCATTTAATCCTCCTAGAATCCCTTAGCTATAAGCTTCATAATATTGAGCAATTAAGTATTTCCATTATTTTCAAGAATCCATATCAAGTCATAAAGATAATAACTGTGGACAAGTAAATAGAAACTTGTTTGCCAAAGAGGTTGAAATACACATAACACACTTGCTGCAAAAATTGTATATAATAAAAAATCAGATGGAGAATATTGTTAAAAACATGCCACTTTTAAGTGAGGTAATCTCTCTATATCTTGCAAGGGTTTCCTCGAAACCGTAATTATCTTGCAAATCATAAGATTTACTATGAAATATACACATGAATGGAGACATACTGATGTTCGAAGAGTGAAGCTTTTCATAGGATGGATGAAACACGGAGAGGAATGCCTTTATAATCCAAAGATGCATCATACATCCATTTCTTTTCTTCAGTTTCTCCTCTTCAGCCAGGCTTTCTCTTCTCCATGTCTTGCTTGCTGCATCTTAATCATTGAAAGAGATGTTGGTACAACCGTACAAATAAACTAAAAAGAAAACTACAAAGAGCCCAACTACGAGGTGAGAGTGGCGTGCCATTGCTTTTGAACTACTATTGAAGTTGTGGATTCTATGAGGGGAACTAAGGAAATAAAGAGGGTAAAAATTTTGGCAAACAGGTTTTCTCTTATCCAAAGAGGAGGGAGAGAGTTCAATTAATTCATTTGAGTGTTCTATAAAAAAGGGAGAACAGGTATGGTAATAATATTTTGCACTAAATGGTACAGAAAATTGAAATTCTAGTACAAAACTACCTGCACAGAAAATGATGATGATGATTAAAGAAACTTGTGGAGTTGTAACTCATGTTACAATTTTGTCAGTAACCCAAATAACCCGAATGTGAGAAATCTTTGGCCAAATTTCCATTTTCTTCATATGGATACTTTCTTCAAGCAAATGGCATTCTTTTATGGTGAGAGTGATTAAAGAAGCAGGCAACTTTTCTTCTGTCAATGACTCCAACATAGGGCAATTTGCAATATATAATTGTTCGAGAGAGGTTAGGTTTTGAATCCCCCTATTGTCCAATTTTCGGAGACTAGAAAACTTTTCAAGAGACAGAAAGGTAAGAGAACTAGGCAGCAAGCCCTCCTCTGGGAAGGATTCCACACTTACATATTTACCATAAATCTGAAGTTTGGAGAGAGAAGCAGGCAAATGCCAGTCCATCCTGTGATCAACAAGTTTGTTACAATTTCTGATCACAAGTGAACTCAAATTAGGGGGCAAACCTCCTTCAGGAAAAGACTCAATTTCGGAGCAATCACCTATTCTCAAAGATTTTAACATTGGGAGAAGGGAATTCATTTCATTAGGCAAAGACTTCAAGTTGTTGCATCGGGAGATATTTAAAATAGACAAGCAGGGAGCAGGCAATCCTTCTTTGGCGAAGGATATAAAATTCACACAGGTTGTAATGACTATTTCATCCAGTTGCAGCAGAGGACCTTTAGAAACTGACAAAGAAGCAAAGGTCTTACATCCTCGAACACGGAGACTCTTAAGATTGGGCAAGGCATCCATTCCCAAAGACATAAATGAATCACAGCTTTCAATAACAAGATATTCCAGAGTAGGAAGGTGATCAGGCAAATCCCAGATTAATCTGGGACAATTAATTACAGAAAGCCTTCTGAGACGAGGAAATACATCACCTTGAACTCCTTCTAACGATGACCATTGTTTCCAAACTGGCATATTAGAGAAATACAACCATTCGAGGGATGGAAACAGTGTTGTCAAAGATGAATTGTCGTCATTCTTGTAAAACTCGTGGCCAATATTTACCAATTTGTAGAAGCCTTGGACATGGAGACTTTTAAGAAAGGGTAATTGGCCAAGTGATGGTAACAAACAACAATTTCTACAAAAATAAAGTTGTAGATCAACCATATTATGGTAAGAAGCATGTCCCAACCAATCTGGAAATGTCGTGCCCCTGTAGCCCTCAATAGAAAGAATTTTCAAGCATGTGTGAGGCTGTAGCTGGTCAAGTATATCTCTTTCACACTGGGAATCATCTGTATCGGTATCAGAGCCCCATCTCAACTCCAAATCTTCAATGTACTTCTTGTCCTTCAACCTAGCCTCCGAAGCATCCTTGGCATTCACAGCATACTCTAAGTTCTTAATGGAAAGCCTATTGCGAAGATCTGAAAGTTTTCCCAATTCGCCAATCCGGGCAGCCACTTTTTTATTTCCAACAGAAAATTCACTTAGAAATTGTAGATTACTTAATTCACTCATTCCTTTTGGCAATTCTTTTATACCACTTCCTTCAATATCAAGATGTCTCAAGTTGATTAGATTAGGCATAGCACTGGGCAGTACGGTGAGACTCTCACACCATCTTAGCTTCAGTGTTTGCAAATTATACAAATCACATACAAATTCAGGCAACTCCTTGATTTTTGTGTAGGAGACATCCATGTAACGTAGATGGATCAGTTCCCCAATCGAATTTGGCAATGTTTCAAAATTACCAATGGGCAATGACAATACCCTTAAACACTTAAGCTTTGGCAAAATAATATTGGGCACCTTTTCCTGTAAATTCAATGAACGCCGCTGTAACAACCATAATTGGTGCAGGATTTGGAAATGCATTGATCTATACTGGTTTTGTGATAGAAGAGTGCGTAAGTTCTTAGCTTCAGAAAAACCCTCAAAGTCTTTCAAAAACGGAGACATTTGCTTATATGACAGATAACGTGTCCTTTTAGTAAATTTGTGTGCATTATCACCTTCTGACATAAAACAAAATTCCCCAGCTACATATTTCGCTAGGTCATGTATCAGGTCATGCATAACAAAGGTGCTCCCCATATTGCTTATTGGTTGGAAAAATGATCTGGAAGCCAAGTCATGGAAGTACTCGTGGCCTACATCTTCCAACCTCTTTTCTCTCTTTGGTGACTGCAGAAAATTTTCTGCCATCCAAAATAAGATTAGATCCTCCTTGATGAATTCGTAATCCTTGGGGAATATTGAACAATACACAAAGCATCTTTTAAGATTTGAAGGAAGATAATGATAACTTATTCTCAAAGCAGGAATAATTTTGCTTTCCTCTTCTGAAAGATTCCATATGTCACTTTTCAAAATATTTTTCCACTCTTTAACATCAGATTTTGATCGCAGAAGTCCTGCAAGTGTTTTTGCAGCCAAAGGCAATCCACCACATTTTTTAACTATTTCTCTACCAATTTTTTCAAGAACATGATACTCATTAGAATCTGTGAAACAAAAGAAACCAAAAGCATGCTTTGAAAATAACAACCAACAATCATCTTCAGACAAGTGCTCAAGATAATGGGGTGGTGTAGTTTGCATGATTAAAGCAACCTTTTTGCTTCGAGTTGTTACAATGATCTTACTCCCTTGAGCTCCATAGTTAAAAGGCCTTCTTAAAATCTCCCAATTATCATAGTTCTCATTCCAAACATCGTCTAAAACAAGGAGAAATTTCTTTCCCTTCAGCCTCTCTTTCAAATCAAGTTGAATCACATTTAAGTCATTGGTATCACAACTGCATGAACTAACAGCCTCCAATACAGTCTTCGTTACTTTTACAGCATCCAATTCTTCAGACACACAAACCCATGCTTTGAGATCGAATCTATGTTTTACCTTGTCATCATCCATAAACCAACTGGGCTAATGTAGTTTTTCCAATCCCACCCATTCCCACAATGGGTATGACAGATATCTTGTTTCCACTTTCATCATCTAATAGCAACAAATTGACTATGGCCTCTTTATCTTTACCTCTGCCAACTACATCTGATGCTTCTACCAGAGAAGTTGAAGGGGTCTTCTCTGACAATTTCATACCAACAGCCTCTTCAAGTTTAAGAACATCTTTGTACTTTACAATTGATTCGATTCGATCAATGACATCCTCTGTTCTTGATGCTAAGTCTCTGTCATATGAACTAAAATAAGTGGAGAAAAAGTTTTTTGGTACCTTGTTTGCGGCAGTCCTAGCTCTGGTTGCAATTTCGTCCAGAAGATCATCTGCATGATAGACAGCATCGTTGAGTTCATGGAGCCACTCTTTGACATTCAAGGTCCCGGATTTGTTTTTTCTCAGCGTCGTTGAGAACTGGCTTAACAGCAAGCAGAGCTGTGTTCAATCTTCTGAGTATTTTCTCATCAAGTTTCTTCCATTTCAGGAAGTTGACAACCTCAGGTTTGGCCATCCTATCAAACAAGACATTAAGAAAAGAAGAGAGAACAGCTCCTCCAACAACTGCTGCAGCCATGGTTTTTCCAGGAAATGAATTCGAAGGGAAACTTGCTGAAAGTGTACGCTTCACAAAGACTTCAAGTTGAGTAATTAAAGCATTTTCACAAAGCCTTCAAAGGCTAATCTTTGAAAACGAATAAAGTTGAAATCGCAGTCACCTTGTTGGTCGGCGGTAACAGTGACCGTACTCTAATAATTGAGAAGTTCCAAGAGATTGTCCTAAAAGTCTAAAACCACTTTAAGAAGACTTTGAATAAGAAAAATGAAAAATCAGGAGAGAGAGAGAGAGAGGCTACGGGAAGACTTCTAATTTTGGTCTTTTTGTTTTACTTTTAAAAACTAAGTTTGGTGGTGACCTTAAACGTCACATGATATACTTACATTTATGAATCTAAATTTTTTTTTTTTTTTTATTCAGCAAATTTGTATGAGTATTGTCCTGTTTAAAACTCTTTTCTTTTCCAACCATATTTTGGGACGTTAAGTCCACATCTTTGTATTGATAGGATGCTTCTGCATTCCTTCTACAGATTCAATAAAAAAATTTGATGAAAGTATGCCACTGAATAAAACAAATAAAAATTCAAAGTGAAACTTTAATCTTGTTAAAGTAAAATTATTTTGTTTATAAATAATAATACTATTATAATAAAAAAGATAAAATAATAATAAACTGGAATTTAAAATTTTCAAATTATCTCATTCATTCTCATTTTTTTCCACTAACTCTCTTTCGTTAATAAAAAGTCATCTTTATTTACAAAAAATTAATAAATAAATAAAAAATCAAAGTCAAAATTATAGAAATAAAAGTTTTTCTTTTTATAAAAAAAGATATAAAATATGTGACTTAGTTTCACCTGCTGTTAAAGTGTATTTTTCTAAGTCACCATTATGCAAATAAATTTTTTTTATAAATATATTATTTAAAATTATTTCATGCTATGATAATTATTATAATATATATTTTTTTAAACAGTTATGATCATATGTATATAACTTATAAAAAAAATAGAATAATTATAAAAAAATGTAGAAAATTAGAATAAAGTTTTAAAAAATATATAAAAATATTATAATTATTTATAAGTTATATGAATTTTTTGATCATACACTATGTAAAGAAAAGTGCTTATATACACATATTCTAATCTTTACATGATAAGTTATCTTATCATATCTTCTCCATGCGGCTAAACGCAGTCTTAAGGTTATTAAAATAAATGTCACAATCTTTGAGAAAATTTTATGTTAAATTAATTTTATTTTGAGTTTGTTGATAGCTTCATCGGTATTTATTATTGTTAGATTATCAATATTAATTATCATTAATGATCAACACCAAAAGTTCAACGACTGATAAAAATAATAATTAAATTATATATTAATTTTTAAATATAAGAAAAGTATAATATTTTAGGAGTAGTCTTAGGCTTAGTTTGGTAATGTTCTTTGGAGATTGTTTTTGCTTATGAAAAGCATAAGTTAATTTTTTTATGTTTGGTAAAAAAAAAAGTGAGGTATTTCTGCTCTGAGCTTTTAAAAGTCAGGAATGCATTTAAAAGCACCTCAATGGGTGTTTTTAAAGACTGACTTATGCCCTCAAAAGCTTCAAAGACTAATATAACCTCAATTTTTAATAAAAATTCGTATTTATCCTTTTATTAATTAATGCTTTCTTTTTTTATTATCAATATTTACTATAATTAATTTAAATCTTTAGAGCAGTTTTACAATGAATTTACCAAAAACTAATTTGTGGCTTCTACTTGAGAATAGTTTTTGCATTATTTTACCAAACACGACTGCTATAATTTTTTAAAAACAGCTCTAAGATAGCCATGAGAGTATATCACCTCTCAAAAAGTCACAACATTACCAAACCAAGTCTTATTGTCATAGCCAATATCTTTAAGGCCGCACCCTATTAAATGTGATCAATTCTATCCTTCCTAAAATACCCACCTATTATTTATCTTTCATTAAACTCTTTTTATTTCATATTTATCTTTCATCAATTAAATTTCTTCTCACACGAAAACTCTCATTTTTCTTCTCAGTTATGAGTCTTAACTATATATTTCTTCATCTTTTTATGGCTAACATCGTTCAATTTCAATTTTCCAATTTTGGTTTTATTATCAGTTTATCACCTTTAGCAAAACAATAACAATGTTAAAGAAAAAATCTCAATCATTGTCCTTTTTTTGTGTATGTAAATTTTGACCTTCTTATGCTTTGGCTACCGTATTTCCTGAAGATTGATCAAAATGTCTTGCACTCCAAAAGTTAAAATTTGAAATTTTATAGATTTCTTCTTTTGTAGGATTGTTTATCTTTTCTAAAGAAGAGTCTTCTATTTGCATATCTTCTTTTATTACATCTCCTAATTTGTAACTTGTTGTTTAGAATCAAGAACTTTTTGAAACATGAAAGAAAATTTTAATTATTCATCTAAACTTTCTTCCTCACTTGATATTTTATATAAAATTGATTCATTATCAGATTTATTCCCCATAACAAATTTCTAATTCGTTTTCTTGTAAGGTTTTTATCATTTTCTTGTCACATTTTCTTTTTTTAGGACATTGTGGTACATAATGACCTTCTTCATTACATATATAACATTTACAACATTTTTTAGGTTTTCAGAATTCTTTTTTCTTCTTACATATTTTTTTTGTGTTTTAAATTTTCTTGGAGTATTTTTCTTCCATTTTTTCCATATAAATCTTTTTAGTTTTGGTTTATTACATCCAAATTCTCAATCGTCTTTGAGAAGTTTAGAACAATATTTATCTCCTGCTTATTTTTTAACTTGCTTAGTTGCTTTTGTGTTAGACAATGATCTAATACTTGTCTTATTGCGTATCTAACTCTATTACCTAAAATGTCTTCTCCATTAGTTTTTTTAAAAAAGGATTTATATATTTTATTATATAATTCATCCCATGGAGGTGGTAATTTATGAAAATATTGATTAAGCCAAAATTTTGATTCGACATCATTAAGGTTATGATAATACTTTTGAAATTGTTTTGAAAACTTTTCTAGCTCTCTAATGTCACACAATTTCATCTTTGTCAATATATAATGTATTTCTTACTTAGTGTTTTGCAGATCCATATAGCCACATAATTATGTTTTAATAATATTTACAAACTCTTGTTATATCTTATCAAAAGAATTAAAATTTGCAAGCAATTCTCTTTTCTGGGTCATTTCTTTTATGGAGCTTTCCCATTTTTTTAAGAAATTACAAAGCATCTCCTTACAATGTTCTTGCTATAAAGTCTAAAAATTATTTTTTTAGATCAAGTGCTTTTATAACTGGTTATAACTATAGACAATGATTGTGCCCATTCATCTATGATCTTTCCATAATCTTTTATTGGAACATTTGTTAAATCCAAATTTGTTCCATTTATAGCTACATTCTGGTTATTTAAATCGTCTTTCCTAATGGTTATAGGAGTTTCTGAAGTAGAAGTTGAAGGTTTTCTATCTTCTTTTTCTATAGATGGTTTTAATTATTCTAGCTCTTGCTGAGAATAAACTTTAGTTTTAGGATTTAAATCTAGGGGATCTTGTTATTCAATTTTTCTTTTTCCCTTTTGATTATAATTTGAAAATGTTTTTCATTATTAGAATAATCTGAACTATCATTGTCACACTCCTCATAAAGATATGACTAGCTGGAGGGTTGGATAACTAAACCTTCGTAACCCTGAATTCAAAACAAAATAACAATCATGACTATTGGCCCAACTAAAGAATAAAAGCCCACTGTAAAATTTTTCTTTTTTGAAACAAATAGCAACTTACTAAAAATGTATATACCATGCCTCAAAATACAACATATATGTGTTCCTAATTCTACACAACGATACAAGGACAATTATCTAGACTATTACATCATACAAAATTAAACATTCCATCATTCTAGTGTGATTACAACTTTCATCCTTAAATTCAAGTCTAAGATCTTGAAAAATACCTTGTCGTACTCTGTCTGCAAGTCAATAAACTCAGCGACGTCATATATAGAATTCTTGAAAAATATTATCTACAAGAGGGATAAGTCCTAAGGATTCCGTGAGTGAAAAATCATACCCAAAGGGTACTAGCATCACCTAACACAAACGTATAGAATATATAATAACCTCATGTAACATTGTTCATACTGTAATTCACATCACACTTATATATTATAACCGTTATAAATTCACAATTTACATAAAACACATTATCACAAATTAATCAAAACAATAATATCAAACAAAACAACCAAAAGGCCAACGAGTGACCAGTCCCGCATAACATTATCACCCTTTATCGAGCATTTACCCATTCGCGCAACAAATTGATCCGTACACAATCCATCCCACTGGGGTTAAGCACTCAATTAAAAAAAAACATTTATCAGAATCAGAATTTTTCTTATGAGTTTAAAACATAATATCCTAGGTGCACCTGAATTTTTATTTTAGGAGATAAAAATCACTTTTCATAAAAAAATATCACTTTGTTGGCCCTTATCAACCACAACCAAAGTCAAACACATCAATCAATATCCAACCACATAATTTAAATAAATTACTAAAGTGTTCTACTTGCTTATTTTCCATATGTCATGCATATTCAATAAACATATAATTACACATACTAATCTAGCCCTTAAAGGCAGCAATTAACCACTCACCCGTATTGATTCCATTCGCTATTTACACTTGCATCCACATTTCTTATCTGGTCCACATTAGAATCCGGAACTGAAATTCATATTCCCAAATAATACTTAGTTTATAAACGTTATTATTATACGCTTTTAATTACTAAACTTATATAGGTTTCTTTATGTAAGTTTTCTTTTAAGCTATTATATGTCAATTAATATGAATTGGACTTTAGGTGATAAGGTTAATAATGAAGAGTTATTTTAAATATCTTGACAAAGCATAGGGTAGGAGGAACCATTAGAAAAGATAAAAAGCACTTAGTGAGTTAGAAATGTTGAAACTGTCAAAACTTGGGGTTTGGACTAGTGTCTACTTTAATGGTCATTTTTTTCTCTAGGAAATTCCGAATCCAGTTCGTAAAATTTATAAAATACTAGACACATGTAGCTTCATAATGGTATATCATTTCTAATTTTTAGATTTGTATATCAATATAGTTTATTCTTTGAATTTGCCTCAAATTCTACAAAATGCAGGATTTTGATAGCTTTGACCTTATCTTAGTTAATTAAATATAAGTTTCTCTAAAATAAACGAAATCCAATTCTGTTTGTTGGGTTTATTAGTAGAAAAGTATATATATCTTTCTTATTTATAAATTTTTTCTAAAATCAGTATTGAACTCATTCAATTTCCCTATATGAACCAAAAACATAGCACTAAAAATTATGTCTGACCTAACCGGAGTCTAACATTTATAATTAACAACACACTTGGAACCAAGCTATGAAATTTTGCAGACAACATGTCAAGACTATAAGCTATATTTCATCTTTTGAACTCTTAATTTAATTCTACCCCAAGACACTCGAAATACCAAATTTCGGTTACTCACGAAATATGCTCCTTGCACCCCTTCAAAACCACTTAACTCTCACTTTGTTCATACTATTACTCACTTCCATTAACTCCTTAGCTCAACATATTCAGCCACCCTTTACTCTTGTTATGAACTTTTTATTCAAATTTTTACTTACAATTAACCATCAAGACTTAGATTTACCAACTTTTAATTAAAAAGTTATAGCTAGTTTTCTTATAGACTTTTTATCAAACATATTGAGTGCATAAATTATCTCCCTTAATGTATATGTATATGTATATCTATATATATAGACCCCAATTTACTTAATACATTTCAGTAATCCAGCACTATTAATCATTTCAATCCTTAAATCTAAGTCATCAAGTAACTAAGGAAATCAAAGAAATTAAGGGCATGAATTAAAGAGTCCAAGGTTGCTGCTTTACATTATATTTCTTACGGCTTGATTATCAAGTGAGCACCAACCAGCCCTAATTACTAGAAGTAGTATGGTGTTGTCTCTGCCATTGGAAGGAAAGGAATGAAAAGTGAATTCGCAGCCAACGCAAGGGTGGCCGGAAGGCAGGAACAGGGCATCACTAGCTGCCCAGCCACCGTCCCTAATCAGCTCAATTTCCCTTGTTTGCTACCATGATCTCTCAAGAAGCAACACCAGCCAAGCTGTAAGAAAGGTGGAGACAGGTTCTATCAGTAAAACACCTACAGTTCAGTCAAGAATAAAATAGGGGAACCTCCTGCATAGCACCTTTCAATCCCCTGCCATTCACTGATCAGTCGAACACACACACCCACAACCCATAAGCTAACATGATATAGAAGGCAAGCAGCTACCTTCCGCCTAAGTGTTATCGACCTTTGACAGAACCAACTAGGAGGTCTCTAAGCTCATCAATGGGGATGGAGATTGGACCTTAAAAGGAGAGTAACGAAGGAACAATAAAGAAGCTAGAACAAGTGAAAAAAAAAAAAAAAAAAACTATACACCCAAAAGTCCTTAATTATTTAAATAGTTAAAGATATATAGATATTTTTATGTTTTTATTATTTATTATTTTTTTTTTTGAATCACTTATCCACTAATTATCTATGTTTCAACAATAGTATTAAATATATATATATATCCATAACTTGTTATTTAAATCGTCACCATAATTTTCGTAAACCATTTTAATATCTCCATTATAACAATCATCACTTATTGTGATTATATTTTCAGATGTAAATGATTCTAGATTATAATCACTTTCTTCATAAGAAATATTTAATAATATTTCATAATTATTTTGCTTCATTAATTTTTCGTTTTGAACAAATAAATCTTGCATCATTCTGATTAATTTATTTTTTTCTATTATATCAGGTTCCTTAATATAATGACCTTTTCAATATTCTATTATTTGTTTTATATTTTCAAACTCTTGTTTAGAGTTTTTATTTTTCTTAACTGCTTCTTTTAAAGTACATATTTCAATTATTTAATATAACTGAGGTATTTCATGATCTTGCTGAACATGAAAATCTTCGATATTATCGAATTTTTTTTCTTGTTTTTGATTACTTTTTTCGAAATTAAACATAGTTAAATCTACTAAAGAGTTTAAAACTTTGTTTATACTACTAATAGTTTTTTCTGTTGTAATATCAGTATGAAGACTATGATCATAAATATTTTATTTTTGATGTTTTCCTATTACACATATAATATGTTCCATTCTGGATTATTTATGGTTTCTAAGACCTCTTGGTGATTATAATTTCACTTCAGATTAAGGGTGAATAGACTCCTATCTTCGGCTAATAATGACCCAAGTAGAAATTACTAATCACTGAGCATATAGAATTTTAAACAATCAAAAATGAAAAACATATAATTGAAAAGGAGGATTGTAAGAAGAAAAACTTATAGAAAATAACGTCAAACTTTATTACAGAGAATAATTGGTACAAGCTATTGGTAGATATTAGTCTTGTGACTTCAGGCTATGATACCAAATATACAAGGCGGAAGATGAAATGTTTTTACACAAAATACAAAGAAGAGAAAGTAGTAATGATGAAAATAGGGTTTGATATTCCTATGCCTCTTCAAGAGAAATCTTTCTTCTTTAAATAGAAAAAACTAGATAAAAAAAGAATCTTATCTAGATAAGATTTCTAAGAAAAAGTAAGATTACAAGATAAGAAAGAATCTGCATTATTTACTTTTATGGCTGGAAAGTAAATTTCTTTTAGATAAAGATAATATTCTCTTATCTTGCTTTATTTAATAGTGACTTCTCATGGTTCCATCATGCTGGCAATATTATGTTCTGTAACACTATCAATTGAGTTGAAACCATCACTTTGACTATCATTGTCAACTATATGATCAGCTAGCTCTTGCTCCATTATTGTATCAGAAATCAAATTTTTGAGACCTTCTTCCTAAACAAAATTGTTATTTACAAATATTTGATCACAAAGATCTATTTATTGTTTGGATATTTTATATTGCACATAAAGCAATGTTGCAAAAATTCTTTTTCCATTGGTTATGGAAAAATAATATTCGCTTTCAATATAATTTATCTTTCTGATAAACTTTCAAAAACTCCTAATATAATACTGGTCTCCTGTGATTGCTTTTCAGAGCACTAAGTGTCTCATCAATATTTGATAAGTCAAAATCATGATCAGCTGTTTTTGTTAAAATCCATAGCTAATAAGGTTGATAGAATTTTTCTCTTTAAAAATATCCTAACATACTAGTGATATTAAGGGTGAACATACTAGAATTTTGTCGAATTTTTCTTTTTCAAGGATTATAGTCTTCATAAATCCCATCTCAACACTTTCTATGTTAAGAGATTCAAATGATGCACAAAAAGTAAATTTTGGAATATCTATTATATCCCAATACTTAAAGGTAATAGAAATATTGAAAGAAAATTGTTCTAATTTTTCTATAAGCTTAAAATGACGAGCATTGTCTATGCTGCTTGTAATTTTAAAAGATAGTTCTATTAGGAGAATCATCTTAGCTTCTTCATAAAGACTAATTCTTTTTACTTTTTGAAAAACTGGATCATCATCTTGTTGACTTCCTAATAATTCGGATAGTTCAAGGATAGTGTTAATTTGATCAAAATTAACCTCTTTATCCCAATGCACTTCTTTCAGAACTTTTGTAGTTAGAATTTTAAAACTTTTAAAGATATTGGCTTGATTAACCAATTCTTCTAATAATTTTCCTATATATTTCCTAAAGACTATATTCTTTTCAAGAATATAGGATTTTCAAACACTATTTAAAAGGTTATAAATATTATCTAGTAACCCTAGATTATGGAAATATGAAACTTGTTTAGTTTCTTCTTTCTTTTCTTCATAAATTAATTTTTCTGCCTTATACATTGTTTGTGTATATGACTTAGGCTGACTTATTGAGTTTTGTGCATATTGTATATAATGATGAGGGTTATATGTCATAAGTTGTGGTGATTGATAGTATAGTGGTCAACCATACATAATAGTGAGACTAAAAATAAGTATTCCTACATTTAATGAAGAATATATATATATATATTCTTCATTAGTAAAATTGTTTAGTAATGTATGTCACTGAAATTAGGTTATTGATGGCACCAAATTGCTTAGTAACATCCCCAAAATATTATATTGATAATAAGGATGGAAGTCTAATTTCTTAGTATATCAAACTTTGCTATAATTTCAACCAGCACACAATTTCCTAGAAGCATTAACACGCTAATCTATAATATTTAGGAGCCACATTTAAAATCATGTCATTTTTAGATATAGATGTTGATTGCTTTGCACCTACAGCCTCTGCTTGTCAATCATCCTCTACAACTATTAATTGCCCCTCTCTCCAACCCACTAAACTCTCTAATAGCTTTTAATTTGGAACTAATTGTTGCCTCCTCCATGATTTGATAGTTAGGAAACCAAATTTGAATACACATTCTATTGGCAATATTGGGTAGATCCAAATGTTTTGGTTTTACATAATTATAAATCACAACAATTCAATGATACAAAAATTGAAGTTTATAAGATGAAAATATAGTACCACAAAATTATGCACTAGGCACTGTCCTTAAAAGTTGATTTACGTTCTCTCAGAGTATATCCGGTGCACAGAGTCTAAACATGCTAACCTACTAGGATTAGATTGTAGATTGTTCTTTAATCTTTACACACAAGATTGAAAACTTCAACAAGTTACCACAATTATTTCTTAACAAGAATTGAAAGAAAATATTAATTAAGGAAATATGAGAGTGATTATGTTGAAATGGTTATAGAATAAATATATAATGGTTATGTTACATACTCTCTTTATATTGGAAGAGTCATAATAGTAATAAACGACTATATTCCAACAGACATATTACAACGGCTGTATTAAAATTCAACAATTAATTTTACAACAATCCCTCAAATGTTTCAACAAAAATTATGAGAGAATCATGCATAAGTATAGTACCCTCAGGTTTGAGCTACACTATAGGCTAAACAAGTGAGAATCCTAGAGAATAAGGTAGAGTTAAACTCTATGTACCTATTCCTGTTGAGTGGATAAACTCAAACTATCAACCATATAATAATCTCTGAACTGTGGCTACTATAAGAGGTTTGACGCATTTAAAGGCTCTTCTCCTATACCTGGATATCATGAGTGCTCTAGAGTTTATGCCCAAAACTCATAGGATATAACCTGCTATTCTACACTCATTTGGGTGGACTCCCATCATATAGGGCTGTGAATTTCATTAAGTGCTAAAGCTCATCCCTATATAATCACTGTAATTGCACTATTTAACATCATATAGAGGGACTCCTCACTTTTATCATCAAAGATGATTAAGTGAATAAAAATATATACTTAGTTAATAGTGCCACCATATGGAACATATGAATTTGTTTGACCACATTAGACCTCTTTAAGGTGTCCCTTATGTCACACCCCAACGGGAGCATAATTGGCCAGAAGGTTGGATAAACAAATCTCTGTAACCTTGAATTCAAAACAAAGTAACAAACATGACTCTTGACCCAACTCAAGAATAAAAGTCCACTGTAAAAATTTGTTTTTCTAAAACAAATATCAACTTACTAAAAATTTATATAACATGTCCACAAAATATAACATATGTGTTCCTAATTCCACACAACGACACGATGACAAAATCTAGACTATTACATCATACAAAATTAGGCATTTCACAATTCTAGTGTGACTGTAAACTTTCATTATTGATTGCCAAGTCTAAGATCTTGCAAATACCTTGCTAAACTCAATAGTCGAGTCACTAGCTCGGCAACGTCATGTACTGTCACTAAAAAAATTTCACAAAAGAGGGGTGAGTCCTATAGACTATGTGAGTGAAATATCGTAACCAAAAGGTACTAACATCACACCATACAAACGTATAACATATATTGTAACATTGTTCATATTGTAACTCACGTTACACGTATACATTGTAATCATCATAAAGTCACAATTTATATGATCCACACTATTACAAATTAATCAGAGAAATAATATCAAATAAAGCAACCAAAGGGCCAACGAGTGACCTAGCACCGCTACAACATTATCACCCCCTACCGGGCATTTACATGCCTGTACAACAAATTGATCTCTATACTCAATTTTTTAAAAAAATTTATCCGAATCATAATTTTCTTATGATTTTAAATCAGGATATCCTAGGTGCACCTAGATCTTAATTTCAGAGATAAAAATCATTTCTCAGAAAAACTGTCATGTGTTGGCCCTTATCAACCACATACAATTTCAAACAAGAATAATTCAACTAACTCACTAAAATATTGCACTAGCACATTTATTTAAATACATATACAATTACACACAATAATCTAGCCCTTAAAGGCAACAATTAACCACTCACCCATAATCGATTCCCTTCATCACTCACATTTGCATCCACGCATCTCATTAGGTCCACATTAGAATCCGAAACTGAAATTCATATACCCAAATAATATTTAGTTCATAAACAGTATTGTTATAATATTTTAGTTACTAAGCTTATATCTTATACTATATAGGTTTCTTTATGAAAATTTTCCATTAAGTTATTACATACCATTTAATATGAATTGGACTTTATGTGATAGGATTAATAATATGAGACACTTTAAATGTCTTGAAAAAGCATAGGATAGGAAGAGCTATTAGAAAAGATAGAAAGTACTTAGTGAGTTAGAAATGTTGAAACTGTCCAAACTTAGAATTTGGACTAGTGTCCACTTTAACGGTCATATCTTTCTTTAGGAAATTTCAAATCCAGTTTCGTAAAATTTATAAAATACTAGATACATGTAGATTTATAATGGTATATCATTTGTAATTTTTGGGTTTGTATATCAATATAGTTTATTCTTTGAAGTTGCGTCAAATTCTACAAAACGCAGGATTTTGACAGCTTTGACCTTACCTTAGTTAATTGAACATAACTTCCTCTAGGAAAAACTAAATCCGATTCCGTTTGTTGGGTTTATTAATAGACAAGTATATATATCTTTATTATTTAGAAAATTTTTCCTAAAATCTGTCATAAACCCACTCAATTGCTTACATGAACCAAAAATAGGGCACTACGAATCCTGTTTGACCTAGTCAGAGTCTAACAGCTATAACTCACAACATATTTGGAACTAAGCTACAAACTTTTGTAGACAACATTACAATATCCTAAGCTACACTTTCTCTTTTGAACCTTTAATTTAATTCAGCTCCACAAGCACCCGAAACCTAGGATTTCTTTCGTCTCCGAATTTGCCCCTGCACCCCCTTCAAAACCCACTTAACTCTCAATTTTTCACCAATTTCAAGCTCCAATTCATACTATCACTTCAACACTACTTCACTAACATTACTCCTAATCCAATTAAATTCAAAATTATATTAATGATTTAGAATCAATCAAGAACTTAAATTTCACTGTCTAATAAAATCAAACCAATTCTAATTCATTAAGATACAATTATTTTCTAGTAGACATTTCATCAAATATCTTGAACTGCAGGATTTACTCTAATTTATATATATGTGCATATATATATGCCTTCCAATAAAACCAACAAAATTTCATTAATCAACTAAAATCTCATACACAAGCCACAACTTCCTTAACCACTTTCTCTAAAACTTTGTTTGATTTTAACCACCCAAACTTTAATTAAACTTTTGGTTTCCAGTAAAACTTTTTTTGCCTTAAACCCATACTGCCAATCCCCCACTTGTTTCCAAGATTAAGCTTAGAGGTTGTAATAGCAGTTTACTTCCAGCCAATTGCTGCCTTACCAAGGGAAGAGGAATGGTATAGCAAGGTGCAGGGCATAAGTTACTGTCCCTGCACGCTGAACTTCTTTGCCCCACAAGTAACTTGGCTAAACTAAGATCTTGAAAGGAAAACGCAGAACAGGGGAGGCCAAAGGAAATGGCAGCAAGGCTGCCTTATGCCGTCCACCCCGTTATTCTAGCTTCCATACCAACCTAAACTAATTTGTTACCAATTTCAAATGGAAGGAAAAGAAGAGACTTACCCAAAAGCTTAAGGATGTGGTAGTCTTATACTACAGAATTGGAAGCAAGGATAATCAACCCACCAAACTATCCCAGCCCAAAACTGCCATTATAGCACATACAAGAAGAGAAAGAGTAGAATGATTTACTAGGGACTTAAGCATAGCCACCCTCCCTGTGAATTCACGGCTTGAAATGGAGAAATAATGAATCAAGAAAGCAAAAGTGTCACAGAGCATAAAACAGGGAGGAGGACTGAGTCGGTGGAAAGGTAGAAAGAAAAGAGAAAAAAAAAAAGTCAACATAAAAGTAAAAAATCTTAGTCCAAAAGTTGCTTCACAACGTATGGTTCATATGAATACCAAGAATTAATGTATATATTTTTATAATTATATCATTAAATATATATGTATATTATTATTTTTAATTACTCACTACATATACACAATAGTAAAATTATACAAATAAATTTCTTACCTTAGATCAATCACTAAAGTAGTGAAAATTCAATTTATACGTATATGTCCAAATACCTTCTTATTTTAATTTACTTTATAGAACTTATTAATTATGTCATCACGATAATTTACATACACATTTAAAATATAACTAGAATATCAGTTTATAACATATATATATATATATATATATGAATATTTATTCTATAAAATTTTTATTTTATTTACTATTGTTTTACCTAAAAAATTAACACATCAAATTTCTAAAACAAAGTGCCAACGCATCAGTTATAACATATTCAATTGTATTATTATTTATCTAATTGGTTTAATTTTATAACGAATATTTATACATTACTTTTAAAACTTGACTTTATGATATCAGATTATGACACCTTAGTATTAAGATTGAGTATTAATCACATGGCTCATAAAATAGGCATCTGTCCCATCCACCTCGATTTTCCACTGATTAGCCTTAGTGATAATGGCTTAATCAGAGAATCATCCTAGTTTTTCTCTTGATCATATCAAATTTATAGATCTACAATTTTATTCATCAACTACCTCACTATTTATTTCTTAACTTGATGTGTTGACTTTTTCCATTGCATATTTTATTCTTTGCTTAAGTTATGGCAGCCTGATAATCACATTTCACAAATATAGAAGCAACCATTCTTCACCACAATGAATTAACTAATCTCAAACCATTATATCTCATTGTATATTAGAAATGCATATTCATTCTAAATTTCAACACCATTATACCTTATTGTATAATAGGAATGACTAAATCACTCAACTTCAACAACATTATACCTCACTGTCTAATAAGAATGTCTAAATCACTTAACTTCGGCAACATTATACCTCACTATATAATAGGAATACTGCTATTTCTCAATCTTGGCATCCTTATACCTCATTGTATAATAGGAATGCCTCTAATTCTCAATCACAAACTTATTGTCACATTGACAATTCATTTTTTTCTTCACATTTTCAACACACATTTTATTGATAATAATTTCACCACATTATTCTCAATGTGCAACCAACAAGATATATTTAAATATAACTAAAAGAAAAGTATAAAACTAAAACACAACGGCTTTTCCTTTTGGTTCTCAACATAATTTTTTTTTCTCATTAAAAATATTTATACCTTTAATCAACAACCTTTTTTTCCTTCAAGATTGTCTCATTCTTACAATCACCATTTATTTTAATATTACTACTATCATTAAGGTATTTTTCATTACATAACATATATATCCACATATAAAATTAATTAGACATTCATTCTTTTTGTCATCTAACAATATTGTTTCTCTATTAGAAAAACACAAATTAATATTCATCACAATTTATTTCTTTTTGTGGAAAAATAAAAAAGCTAATAAGCACCACAAGTGACCACAAGTGATAAAATATTCATACATTTTATTGTCAATTCTATTGATATATAATTTATTTTCACATAACATTTTGCATTGCAAAAACACACTTTTTTAAGTACTACTAAAACAGTTTATATAATCTCACTAGTAATAATCATTTATGCATTACTCTCTATTTTTTGTGATTTAACAAATTTCTATATAAATCAATAATAATTTCACCAAAATGAGGTAATACCCATCAAGGAAAAATTGTAGGCACATTTTCAATCTAGATTTTTTTTTCTTTTGGAAATCACAATTTCAACTATGTTGCTCCTCACATAGCAAACATAATTCTCATTTTATTGTCCATCTACTTTCATCAACATGTCGTAGAAAGAGACTCTTAAATTTTGGTTTCAATAAAAAGGTTTTTTTAATCTTGTCATGTATGCTAATAATTAAAATTGTACGAAACACAAATTTTTCTATCATAATCTCAAAACCTTCAGTCTATAAAATAAAAGTAATTACATGTTTGTTCATATCAGAATCTATGATTCCACACTTTGTTGTTTATCACACAATAATCACAATTATTTACTATTCATTATTTTAAATATAATTTTCACAATCTCTCTTAGAAAGGAGTTTCTCAAGCACAAAATTAATCTTGTGAATACTGATAACAATCACCATTTTTTTTTCCAATCTTAAAACTTTCAATTAGGATAATGAACTCCAAGTCATAAAATTTTCTTCTCACAATTTTAAAATTCACATCACCACACTAGAAGGGAACTACATTTTTCAATAAACATGAATATTATTCATACACATGGTTAATTAATATCATGTTCATCATGATCAACAGTAAATTTATCTTTCATTAAAACAATTTATCTTATGGGCATATTAATATTTGAATTCTCAATCTTCCAATAGTTTTTTTTTTTTTTTTTTTTTACAACATCAAAATTTTCAAGTAGAAAGATTGTTACAGACCTTGAACATGATTCATTACTTATGGAAGAATATTTATCATAAGTGAAATCTCCATCTTCACCTTTGGTAAATCAATTGCACATGCACATTCAACTTTGTCTTTTTCCTTGCTCCATTTTTTAAATTTATTTACTTTTTTTTACTATTATTATTATTATTATTTTTTTTTTTTTTTTTTTGCTTCCCACAAATTTTTTAGTAACTTGATACATGTAACTCAACCAAATAAAATTACCCTAATTAAATAATAATCTCACATCATTTGTCTACCTTTTTTTTTATTGGCAAATTCATGTATGTCACGATTTGTTTTCATGCATAAATCATATTCATTAATATATGCACCATAAAATTTTATATCATCATAATAACAATATGATTGATTCTATTCCTAAAATGATGAATACAAAATCATCAAAATTTCTATATTTTCTAATTCACACCAATTATAAAAAACATAATTGAAACCATCAAAATATAAGAAATAGATTTGGTTAAAATCTAAAACTTCTTTAATCCTATTTTTCATCTAGAAAACTTTTTCCATCATTTCAAAATTTCAATTTGGTAAAAAATAAAGAATTATCTTGCCAAGACTATAATATTTGCAAACCTTTAAGATTGTTGGAAATATTAGGATAGATACAAATATTCTAGTTTCATATAATTATGACTCACAGCAATTCCATGATATAGAAATTGAAGTTTATAAGATGGCAGAGAACCACAAAATTATGCACTAGGTACTGTCCTTAAATGTTGATTTCCACTCTCTCAAAACCATACGGTGCACACAGTCTCAACGGGCCAACTTTATAGGATTAGATTATTGATTGTTCTCTAATCTTTGTACACAAGATTGAGAACCTCAACGAGCAGCCACGACTCTTTCTTAACAAGAATTGGAGGAGAATATAGAGTAAAGAAATATAAGAGTGATTATGTTAGAATAATTATAAAATGAACATGTAATGGTTGTTACATACTCTTCTTATATTGAAAAAGTCATAACGTTCATAAACAACTATATTCCAACGGGCATATTATAACCGTTGTATTGAAAATTAAATTTGTAACACTCAAATTAATTTTATACACATGCAACATTCTATCAAACAGTTTCTCATCAGTGCACTCCTAGACTCACTGTCACATAAATAATCAAACTCACAAGGACAAGCAAATATAATTAGATATGAAGTAAAGACAATGATACAATTTAGAATCATAACTCATTAGTATGAATTGAGAGGAATGGAAAAAGTAAAATTCCAAATCAAAAAATCAAAGAGTCAACAATTTTCCCACACAAATTCTTGTTCAGATCTTAGCCACAACGAAGGTGAAAACACCTTGTCTTTCCTGCAGAATTGGAAATGAACCTACGTAAGAATTAAGGCCAAGAAATCTTTGAAATTCCTTTTTTTTAGCTGGCCTCTAAGAGCACTAGAACTGATTGTACTTACCTTAATCATACATCTACCAGCAGAAGCACTTTCCCTTTACACTAAAGCAATTGCAAATCATCTCTACACCAATTACTATTTTCTATACTACCACTAATACTCTTAACAACATTTCTACCAATTTTCATATTTCAATGAAGGAACACATTCATTTGCGCCTTAATTTTGAATACACCTCAACGTGGATTAACTAACTCCAATAACAGACTAATACCAAACATAATTCATGTACAGTTTAAAACATGATTGTTGAATCAGAAACTCTATTGCAGTCGCATGCTTCCTATCTCATTTGTTCTTCTATTTTGGAACTTCCGGCATGAGTCAAATGTAGAGTTCAGTACTCAAGTGTTTTTTTTTTTTTTTTTCCCTTCCAAAAGTTATAAAGTAAAGTAGTATTAGGTAAAAAGGTAATTACATTTTGGCACAACAACAACCTCATTCAGTAACTGTCAATAAATTGCAAAAAATTTCTATTTTTTCAGAATTAAAAGATGTTACCGCATCATTTAATACAATAAACATAAAGAAAGCAAACTCAGAAAGACAATCAAACACCTGATTAATTATAATCCCTTTCATGCCAACAACTATGTCATTCTTTCAAATTCACTCTTGCAAAGCAATAAAATAGGACATAATTCACTTAATAAAGCAGCTGGAATTGAAAAAAATAATGGCAGAAAGGGATACTTGAAGCACTCACAAAAGGCAAGCATAAACTTGTGGAAAATTGGAACAAAGCAAGAAACTTGAAAAAAAGTAAATTGTGTTTATAATTGTATTACTCAACCCATCTTTCTTTTTTAAGGTACGGAATCATAAAAAAAAAAGGTTCAAATCTTAAATGCACTATCTAAAAAGAAAGAGTGATTCAAGAAATAATGACTACCAATGCATATTTTAGTAAATTATATTTTTACCTTGGAAATGGCAATTCAGCTTCTTCTTTTTCTTTTTTCTTTTTTTCTAAGTGCAATTCAGCATTAGCTTTACAATTCTTAAGTTTAATGTTGAGCTAGTAGATAAGGCCTTCTTGCAAGCACTGTTACCAACATAAAATTTATTAATAAGGAGAAAGAACGATCAGAGATAAAGTTGTAAAGTTAAGAAAGAACAATAAATTTGAAGTTGTCAATTATAACCTCAAAGGGAAAATAGATATAGTCTCAATGCAAAAAGAAAAGTGAGGCGTATGACAAAAAAATTCCAAGCCTAGGTAATATGTCTCTAAACAGAAGAAAAAAAAAATACAAAGATAATTCTAATGAAACAATAAATCTTAAAAAATGATTTAATCAAAATTTCAAAATTCATATGTAGGAAGCTATAAAAAGAGAATGACAAGACAAGTTCACTAAACTTGATGTAATGCCCACAGACAAAGTTTAAGCCAAATATTAATTTTGTATATTTTTTTTAACAAAAGCAAAAGTTATACCTTTCAAATTACTACATCCATTATTATCAAGGAGCAAAGTTTCGTTTTAAGAGATCGTTTTGATAAGCTTGGAAATGGAAACGATTAGGGAAACAGTATAGAAACGACATGGAAATGCTAATTTTTTATGAAACACATAAAAATATATAATAAAACACATATTATAGTAATTGTAAGTATCTAACATGAATTATTTAGTACATAGAGTACTAATAAATACATATCAAAGTAAAAATCATAACACAAACATAGTAATTCAAGAAAAATATTAAATTACAATCGCATCTAACTAGCTGTGCAGTGTCTAGCAAGTGCATATCCAAAATATTGAAATTGCCTAAGAAGAAACTGATAATGTTGTTCAACATAATTATAATACTGATCATAAATCATGTGATGACAGAAATGTGTTTTATATTCACTCACATATTTCTGAAAATCTTCAATATTGTATCTAAAATTCTGAGCTTGTGTAGGTAAATGACCAAAGTGAGAAGATGATGATTGTGTATCATATCTAGAAGATGCATCATAGCCATAATTAGAGGATAATAAACCATAATTGAAATTAGAAGCATCATATCCATATAGTTGAGACCCATATCCATATCTAGAACTATAAGTAGAAGAATCATCTCTATACATGTTAGTTCTACCCAAATGAAATCAGGAAAAGTCTGAAATCAAACTTTCAGCATCCACCATCATTATATCTCCATCATTTTGTATTTGACTTTCGTTATTATTTTTTCCTTCGACCATAACGCTTTTCATTTTAACGCAATGGTCAATATCCATAATTAATATCTTGAGTATAATAATTAAATTGTTGCTCTTCCGTAAAGAATACTCCACTAGAAATTTCACTTCTGTTGCATTATCCTCCATCTTCATCTTCTTCTTCTTCAGTATCAACAGATATATGCTAGGAATTATGTTGAGAACCTCTCATTAAATTTTTAACCTCTTCATCATCAACTATTTGGGTTCTTTTTGTTTACATTCTCATACTATATGCTTATGATTAATATTGTGTGTTTGATCAACGATTAGTAAAAGTGGCTAAATAAGCATTTGGCTGAGTTAACTGGCCATGACTATCAAATTCATCCAATAATATATCTCCAGGATCATTTAACCATTCAGAAATATCTTCATTATATTCAAACACAGTGGTTAAATATATTGCTTTGCAATCAACATTTTCCCAACTTTTCTCTTTCATAATATGCTTCAATTTCAACCTTATGTTGTATTGTGCATAAACAAGTTTCTCTAGTTTTTCATAGTTATGTCGATTACGTACTGTTGTATGAATAAGAGCAAATCTACTCTACTTTCTTTCACACCCATTAGATGAACTTGTCTATGACAATACTTTAGTGCAATCTTTCTGAAATTTAGAGCATCCTTTTCATACAAAAACTACCATTCAGATATGAAAAATATATTACTATTATACCATTAACTAAAAATTGTATTAATGAAATAAAGTTATTAAATAAGATCAAGTTACTTGGATCCGTTTTTTTTCTCTTCCTTTAACAGCTAGTGGACTTGAAAACTTATGCGTAGCCTCTCAAAAAAATTTAACCTATTAAAAAATAGATTGTTAATTATCAATTAGCAACAAGTATATATAAAATTCTATATTGTTGAACATTTCTTATTATCTCTGTTAGTGCATGAGAAGCTATTATACTATTTGGTCCAATTCTATTAATCACATCCTTAAGTGCATTTATCAACTCTGGTTGATCCCCAATATTTTCACTATATTGGTATGCGGGATTCAAGTAATATGCTATTTTTTTCTTTAAAAAATTGAAATATAACACAAGTTAGATGTATGTTTAGAATACCAAGTCATAAGCAAAATCATACATACTTAAAATATATATTCATTACTTACCTAATATATGAATACAAGATATTATCTGCTTTTGACAACATTCATCAATGACATTAATATACTTTTTACAAAAATTTGGGACAATTTCTTATATTTGTTCCTTTGCTTTGATTATTGCTTGCATATACACATGACATAATTGCTAATTTCTTCCTATCAATAATTCTCAATACTTTTGCAATTGATGCATATATGCTAACAATTTTTTTAGCTCTTTCCCAGAACTTAGAATCCATAACAGTTTGGCGAACTTCTTTCCAATTGGATCCTGACTAGATGCATTCATTGCCTATTCATATGAAGTCATCATTCTTTATAAGTCATTCTTATATTGTAGAAGACTTTCAAAAACAATATAATTTATGGCAAATCTTGTTTGAACTAGCCGTATCAATTCACCTGTGCAATGTTGCTTCATCAAATGAAGAACTTTTCCATGATTGTAAATAAAATTTGTACACTTATTTGCTTGCACTGGAATAAGTGAAACACTTTTGAATTTCGCAAAGTAGCGTAATACCAAATCAAGAGAATGTGCAGCATATGATGTCTAATATAAATATGGTCTTCTATCCATTAATAACTCTGCAGCCCTTTTGTATGAAGATTGATTGTTTATGATGATTTGAACTACATATTTTTCACCAATCTCTTGAACAACCTCATCCATCAACTGAAAAAAATAATTAGCATCCTTGTCAATCCTCGTTGTATATACTGATTTGTGAAAACTGCATTTCCATCACAATAAATCAAGAAGTTTATTATTGACAAATGAGTTATAGATGTCCATCCATCACACATTAGAGTCACTCCATAAATCTCCCATTTCTTTTTATATTCATTAATGTATTCCTTCAATTCCCCTATCTCATCCTCTAAAATAGGACCACTGATTTCATAATAAGTAGGCTCTTCAACTCCAACTCCTGCACATGCATTTTCATCAATCATAAACTGGTAATATAGCCCTTGTACTCTGCTAGGAGCTATATTTTGATAAATAAAGAACTTTCCAATAGCATGCTTTGCTGACTTTACCCACTTTTTTGGATCCCACATGTTTTTCAATTTTTGATGGTAAACATCTTGTTGCCTATGTATGCTTGGCATCTCTTCTCTACTTGGGCCTTTTTATCTCCTAGTAAACTTTTCAAAACTTTCTCTCACACTCTGAGTACGAGTTAGATTTCGGGTTCGTGTAGGCTCCATCATTGGATGTGGAACTTGCCTATATCCTTACTCTGCCATATGTATATTATATATTGATAAATTCATTGCATATTGAAGACCTTGCCTTTCCTATATGCTCATCTCATTATTTGTGCCATCAATATCTTCTTCTCTAATCCCCGCTCTCTTTCTTGTCCCAGCTCATTAAATTTTCTTTCATCTTACCTCTTACTTCTTTCATTTTTTTCATTCTCTTGTTTCTTCTCTCCAAGGGCAGTCTCACTTGTTTAGAAATTTTCACAGGATACTTATCACTATTTGCCACATTTGAATAACATCCAGCTAAATGTTGTTTGCCTCGAGTAATACCTACTCCCTTAATTTGCTTTCCACAAAAATTACAAATTACAAATTACTTATTGACAATTATCACCTATTCTTTCAAAATATAACCATCCAATATCATAAACCCTTTTTTTTTTTTTTTGAATCAGTGGCTCTTCAATTTTCGGTTTTTTACCTATTAAGGAAGAAGAAGCCATCTTTTTATTTTTAACTATAAAAATATAAAACATGTAACCTAAATAAATTATACTCAGAGAAAATTTAAATAAATTAAATTGATAGAAAAAAATATATATAATAATTGAAATTAAGTAAAATAATAATAATTGAAAATTTTAAATAAATTAAATTGATAGGAAAACAAATAATTGAAAAATATATATATTTTCTAATTAAGTCATATTTATTGATGTTATAGGTTATTGAACATAAAATTATTTTTAAATAATTCATATCTATTAATGTTTCAAATTAATGAACATATATAAATAATTTATATCTACATTTTTTTTTTCACTATTTTAAAAATTAAACTAACTTTAAAATAAAAACCTCATTGTTTGTGCTATCTATAAATAAAAACTAATAATTGAAATTTTAAATAAATTAAATAATAATAAAAATAGATAATAATTGAAATTAGAAAAAAGAATCTAATTAATTCATATTTACTGATGTTAATGGTTAATGACATAATTTTTTTTAAACTTATTCATATTTACTAATATTCTAAGTGAATAAATATATATAAATAATTTATATATGTTGATTTTTTTTTTCACTATTTCAATAATGAAACTGGCTTTAAAATAAAAAGCCCAATATATTTATTTTGAAATCTATATATATGAATTTATTGTTAAAACAAGAAAAGAAAAAAAATTAAAGAAAATGGATTAAGAGGTTATATTAAACTATAATTATCATCTGGAGCACGTTCTTAATTTAATACTAAAAGCACAAAAGTTATATACATTTAAGGGCTAAGCCCAACCCAATATACTAATTACTAAAACAAAAATAAAGAAATTAACTTAGACGGGACTCTTCTCGCCTCTACAGTCTGTAACTCTTTTCGTTTAGTTGCAACTCTCTCTTCTTGACTTCAAGTCTTCAACTCTGCTACTCTACACCAAGTCATAGATCGATTCCAGCCCCTACAAGAGAATCAAGAGTGAAAGAAAAATAGAGCTCAGATGAGTGAAGAGATCTACTCTCATCCTCTTCTTTAAACCTAGATAAGTTTTTCTCTACCTTCAATTATTTAGTGTGTTTTTTTTTTTTCAAAGTTATCTATTTTTGCTTTTTCTTTTTCTTCCCTTTTTCGTACCTACAGAATACAGGCCTGCACCAAAAACTATATACACATATGTGTCGATCCGATTGGAAACGGTGAAATCGGCTTTATTTCGACCGAAACTACATACTTTCATTTCTGTATATGTGATTTATTTCTATATGTGTAGAAACCTGAATTGATTCACCTGAAACGGGACCAATCGACCCAAATTTTTGTTTCTTGGTCATAAATCAATTCTAGGTCCTGCAAGAGAATGAAGAGTGAGAGAAGAATAGAGCTCAGAGGAGGAAAGAGATCTACACTCATCCTCTTCTTCAAACCTAGATAAGTTTTTCTTTGCCTTCAATTATCTAGTTTTTTTTTTTTTTTTTTTTTTTAAATTGTCTGCTTTTGCTTTTGCTTTTTCTTCCCCCTTTTCGTACCTACTGAGTATAAACCTGCACCAAAAGCTATACTTACGTGTGTCAATCCATTTCGATTGGAAACGGTGGAATTGGCTCCTTTTCCACTATAACTACATGCTTTCTTCTGTATATGTGATTCCTTTTCATATATGTGGAAACCGAATCGATTCACCAGAAAATCGACATGAATTTTCGTTCCTTGGTTATTACATGAAACCCTTTCTTCTTTTATCTCTAATTCAACTCTATAATTGTTAGGTAAAAAATAAATCATACAGAAACACTAACAAAGAAAATACTTATAGCACGGTGGAAAGGCTATCATGGTTGATCTTTGTGTGATGCAGGGTTTTCTTGGTTTGCACATCACTGGCATTATATGTTGATTCAATAAAAGGAAAAATGCAAATAAACATATCAAAATAAAGACAAATATTACATTTATCAGGAAGAAACAATTGAAACAACTGAACATAAGTAGCAACAACCAAATAGTAATTAAATGAGATTGTTAACAGCCGATTACATGAGTAAAAGAAACAAAGTACATGGCAATAGCTAACACAAGGGTTCTTGCCATCTAGCATCCGAGAAAATCATTTTGTCTTAAATCAGTTAGGAGGTTAACATCAGACTGAAACAATTACTAATTAACTAATATTCATTCAGAGTTAAAGAGAGAACAATAATAAAAATTTCTAATGTTCAAATAACGTACTTAGCTTGAATAATACTTGTGCATATATTTGTCCTGTGAACTCTGGAATTTTCTGAAACTTCCATCTGAACTCTGTCATGGCTATAGATCGAAATCATTTTGTTGAGGACCTAAATCAATATTATGGTAAAGCATATGAGTGAATATTACTAAATATTATGACATACAAATAACTATTTGACAAAGATTCAATCATCACCTAGACTATGGCCAATAAAAATGAGAAAGATAGTAGGAAGAAAAACAACTTCCAACATCAAAATTCAGAAAAGAAAGAGCAACAAAAAATACTTTCATGAAAAAAGTATCAAGAACATATAGTACTAATTAAGTCCATTATCTTAACAGCAGCAGTTCTCATACTAACTAGATACCGTCCAAAATCTTGATATGTCATGCCTCCCCGAAATCCATAAAGACAAACTTCCCAAGTTTAGTTTCCATTACTATTATGGAGACTAAAGACGATATATGCAAATAACTTATGAACAAATAATTATACATGTAAAGGCATTGCATGTAATTGATATACTCAAAAACTGAAATGATGATCAAACAAAAAAAAAAAAATAGAAATAAATAAATTAAAAAAAATAAATTACTGCAGTGAACAAGCTGAACAAAATAAATAAATTAAAAAAAAAAAAAAACTATAACATATATTTTACCCCAAACTTAAGTACCTGATTGTCTCCCCACTTCCAGATGAACATGAACTTCAGGATAAACATCACTCAATCCTGAATGCTACAACGAATAACAGATAAATTAAGATAGGACTACATAGAACATTACAGTACAACAATTATAAAGTGAAAAGATACTTAATAAAATTTAAGGACAAACGTGTGAAAACATTGGCACAAGCAAACATTACAAATTGGTGGCAAAGTAGCAACATTATTATTACACAATTAATCTCATAAAACATCGAAAACAATATTGCGGGATCAATGGCAAAAAAATTGGGTATTCTTCTTTCCTCTGAGCACACCCCACTTCCTCCCACAAATTAGGGTTAGAATTCTCCCAAATCAAGGGAAATCAATCCTCCCCAAATCAGAGAAAATCATCCTCCCCGTACTGGCCGACGCCATCAACCCGGTATGTCCCCGATGTCATCTCCTCTATCCCGTACAAAGTGAACAATTTCCTACAATATTCACGAATGAATAATGGGCACAATGAGTGAAACCCCACTGTAGAATGTACAGTGATCGTCTCCCTCATAAGCTCAAAACCTGCACTTTTAAGGTTTTAGCAGAAGAAATCAAGAAGAACCAACACATAACAAATGAAGAAGAAGAATATTGAATTTGTAGAAGAGCCTATCATTCATCTAAATTAGTTGGTATATATGATACTAGGGAATCAACATGTACTGCTTCTAAGTTTTAACCAAATAAGGTCGTCCATAGTGATATGCCTCAAACGTTCAATAAAACTTGCTAATCAAGTGAACGCATGAAGAAGAATAAAATAAACAAATGGGTTCTAACCAAAAACAAAAAATCATTTTGTTTTGGTGTATACCATTGAAACTTTTCGGTATCGTTAACCATACAAGGGACAATTACAGAAATTCATCTGTTTCTAATCGAGCATGTTTCTTTCAATTTTGACCACTTCACCATTGTATTGATCGATCGCTACATGAACAGAAGCAATAATCTGTTTGAAAGTCAGAACATCCAAGATTTTAAGGACTCTATATGTTGCCTTCGTTTTTCTGTTTTATTTTGTTTTATGAGAAGTTTTATAATATAACTTAAAATTCATGAAGATTTGTTGCAGTTGATCAATCATGGAGTCAGAGGATAGGAATTCAAGAATTTTTCAATCTTCCAAAGGAAGGGCAAGCAGGTGATCATATGATATCCTATAAAATCACCTTTTCAATGATAGAATATGATTCTTGCTAAACCTGCTCCTAAAGCTTTCAAATTATAAGATATCAAGCAATCTACCCTTCAAATTATGAGTAAAACTACCTTCAGATTCATGCTGAACCTGCTCCTAAAGCTTTCAAATTGTAGCTATCAAGCAAACTACCTTCAAATTATGAGTAAAACTGGGACAACACAGAAATGAGAATTTGAAGGTCTTGGCAATTATAATAGAGTTGACTAAATACATAATAAATTACAAAAAACAAGAATGAGTAACAAAATCGAGATCAGAAAGTCTGGTTGGCCTTCCCCCTCCTGTACTGTTTTGAAAAGGCACTATCTAATTTAGGATCAGCAATCATCAACCTTACAGACAGCTTCCTTGTCATCCCTGTGTCCAATGTTATTCGAATTATTGTGTACTGACAAGGAATCCCAATTACCTCATTCTTTAAACAATCAGTGAATACCGGTCAACAGAATTTCAATAAAACCTGCATAATTTAAGGGGATAATAACCTTTGGGTTTAAAGAACAGGACATGCCTCAATGGGAAAACGAAATAACAAGAAAGTTGCAATGTGGCACATGACAAAACTAACTTGCTACCCAAACTAATGACCAATCAGAAAGTTACATCATTAAAAAATTTCTAAGACCTCATCCATGGTGCTAATCTCGATTATGTAGTGCTTCATATTTGCAAAACAAGAATGTATGCATAAAACAATTATATTGAATGCAATAATATGATTTACTATGAAATACATTCACACTTGAGACATACTTCTGTTAAAAGAATAAAGTTTTCCATAGGATGGTTGAAACATTGAGAGGAACTCTGCCCTTATAATCCGCAGATGCATCATATACCCATTTCTATCCTTATCTTCAACCACGTTTTCTCTTCTCCATGTCTTGCTTGCTGCATCTTAATCATTGAAAGATATGTTGGTACAAATAAACTAAAAGAAAAATACAAAGAACCCAACTAGGAGGGACATTTTACTGGCAGGAAGTTGGGCTATAGATAGTCAGTAGGTGGTGTATCATTGCTTTCTAAGTTAGGGACTTTTTAAGTAGTTTAAGAACATCTTCGTACTTTACAATTGATTCAAATCTTTCAATGACGTCCTCTGTTCTCGATGATAACTCTCTGACATATGAACTAAAGTAGGTGAAGAAGAAGTTGTTTTGTACCTCTTTTGTAGCAGTCCTTGACTTCTTTTGACATTGAGAACTGGGTTAACTGCAAGCAGAGCTGTCTCCAACCTTCTGATCAATTTGTCATCAAGTTCCTTCCCTTTGACGAAGTTGACAACCTCAGGTTTGGCCATCCTATCAAACAAGACAGCAAGAAAAGAAGAGAGAACAACTCCTCCAAGCGGGCATGGTTTTTCCAGGAAATGAAATCAAAGGTAACTTGCTGAGTGTCTATGGCTTCAATTTGATAGTAACCCAGTTCCCTCTGAACCGTTAAAGCTCTACTTCACAAAGACAACATACAGGAATACTTCAATTTTGCTCAAACGCGTACGAGCCTACAACATTTTTTTTTTTTTTTGGGCTTATTGTAGGTTTCTTTTCTTTTTAAGGTATGTATTAGAAATAAAGCTTCCCTTATCACTAGCAAAACTTGATCACTGGACAATTAAAATTTTAAAATGCTTAATTAACAAAAATGATACATTTACACGTTAAAATATATTTGTGTTTGACATAATACATAAATGAGATTTTTTTTTTTTTTTAATGAGACAAGTTATTTGTATAAAAACAAATCTCACACACACAACCAACTTTTTAAAAACAACCTCTCACCTACTTAATTCGCTAAGGCCTCAAAATGCATTGATAATTTTGACTAACATTAGGTCCGTTAGATTGAAGGAATCGAAATTATAATTCTTAATTATCTCTCAATTTCAAAGAATTTATAAAATATCTCACATTCACTTTTTCATGGGTAGTGCATAAAATTACAACTCCAACACATTTGCATCCTAAATGATTATGTGATATATATTATATTTGTGGTTATTATTATAGATGATGTCAATCATTTTATATCGTCATCCCCAAAATTTCAATAAGTTTTCATCATCAACCAATTTGTGTATATATCATCGAACACTCCATCACCGTTCACCACTGAGGACCATGGAAGATGAAGACCACTAACCGAATACAACACCAACCATTGTTTAAAACTGTCAAGAACGACGACCATCAGGATTGCCACAGAAAATTACTTCAACCATTAAGGACTACCAAAACAATTGTCATAAATATCGAGAACCAAGGTAGAGATTGTAGGATATGTTGAATATCGTAATTAAAACTCAATCAAAAACATTACCACCCTTGATTGTTTTTACCAAAATGTTTTGTCCACGACCATCATTAGGAATTGAAGGAAACACAATTTCTTTTGTGATTATTTTGGGAATTATTATTCTAATCAATATTAATTATAACAAATTAAAACTGTTTTGCAATTTCTCTTCCAATTTTAATGCTTCAAATGGTCCCCTAGTCTAACTGCTTTTACAAAATAAAATCATAAACTTCGTCTAATTAAAAACATATATATATATATATATATATATATATATTTGCCTGCGAAATAAGAAAGCAATGCAACATTTTATGTCATGCTGCATGTAAAACAGATGTGATTAGAAACAACAATCTGCATTTTTTGGTAAGATTCTATTCACTACAAAAGAATTTAAAACTGGATTAAATAATTTACATGAAAACTTGAATATGATACATAAATAACTTATGGCTATGATAAGCGGACCAATGGCTTCATTCCCTATTCCAAACCTTAAATAGTGTCTCCAAACCTAATCATCATGAAATATTGTCAGAACAAGGTTTCATCAAAGCAGCAGAAAGATCACTACTTGAAGTAAACAATATTAACAGAAAAATGAGAATGCAAAACTTTGCATATCAAGAAAGAAAAATATGAAGGTCAGTTTGGTTGCAAATGGCAGACAAAACTGCTAACTGCTAAGTCTTGTGTTAAGTCTTGTGTTACCAGTACACTAATTTCTTGCTAGGCATTGTATCAAATCCATAGAAACCAAAATCATATGGATCATGTACACAAAATTTCTATCTGATAAAAGATTGAGACATTTCATCTAGCAAGGAAAATGACATGCCCACCAACAATGGGTTCTGTGAAAAGCTAATTATGTGATGTTATTGCAGGGATGCAGTAAGTTGTGTGTGTATTGTAGATAAGGTTATGTTTAAATGAATTAATGAATTAACGAATAGTCATATGCAATAGGCCAATAGCAAATACTTCATTGAGAGTAATGAAAATGACATGACTACCACTTTTTCCCATAACTAGATTGAACAGACATTTGGGAGCAAGGAGTTTCTTTTTCCAGTTTGAGCTCTGTTTTCTATAATAATAGCTTTCTAAAAACCATCTTGGCATTGAAATATGGAAGCAAGGAAAAAGAAGCAAACACAGAAGACTAGAATGAAACAGCAAGAACATGACTAATAAAAAACATACCTTCATAAATACGGAAACTTATAAACATGAAATATAAACCAATAAACGTAACAAAGTGATGACAGGAAATCATGAAAGGTTAAGTTACATTCACAAACTATAAAGTTCAGATCAATTTCAAGTTTACAAAACCAATTATCTAACATCCAATACACATTAGAATTTGTGCTTGTATGTAAAAAACGACACATAAAAAAACAAATATTAACCAATATTTGAAAAAAAGTAACATAGTGATCACAACCAATCATCAAAGATTAAGTTACATTCACAAACCATAATTAGTACAAGAATGTCAAGTTTAGCACACCGAATGATCTAACATCAAAATACACATTACAAGGTGCTTATAACAAACCATAAAGAACTGAATGCTAAATTTGCTCAAAGCCTAATGGATATTAGCCAATTATGCATAAAGGAGGTGTCTGCCATTGTAACTTCTTATTGCAACATCGTTTTTGTCTAGCCACAACATAGGAGCAGGGAGAAAAATAAAGGATCTAGGTTCTTTTTCTTCTGAATATTAAAGATCTTAGAGACATTCCAAATGTTTCTTATGAGATGCCTAAACTTTTAGATAAGCTATTACTGTATTACAATAATAAAACCGTTCTAAGAAACTCATTGCCCTTTGATGCAGAGCAATTTGACGTCAACATGAAATGAAGTGATAGTGGGTTAAGACTATGAACCATAACCTTCCACTTCTCTATAACACAAATGGCATGAACCAAAAAGTCTTTGCAAGTTTCCTATATAAACTATGCATCAAACAAATGCTTTTGCAACATTCTCCAAAAACTAGCACTTAGACGCATAGTAATGAACTAAAGAATATGCCAAGAATTGTATAAAGAACAAATACTGTCAATACTGCTTATCCTGAATCCCACCCAAAATAAGGTAAAAAATAAGCTCCTCAGTAAAAAGCAATGAAGTAAGTCATGAATGAACCACAATTAATAGCGTGCCAACTCATAATTTCTACCTGGTCCCCAAGATCTAGCAAAACTACCAACCAAGCTCTCTGATTCCAAAGAAATAACCTCACTTCTAATGAGCTCCATGGAAAATACTTAAATTTTCTGTATATCAGCATTTCACTAAAACATAGGTAAATCACTGTTTCTAAGGCATATGGACAAAGGTAAGAAGATTTTGGGGTAGTCAAACTAAAAGTTGTACCCAACATAAGTAATCAAAGAAGCTTAGGGGAAAGCTTGGAATGGCATTATCCACTTTTATATATTTCACTACAATTACTATTCTTTTAAATTAGCATTTACAGAATGTATCCACAGTAATGCATAACAAGAGAAATTGTATCATTTACTTGATAAGTTGATATGGTCAACTGATTCAGCAACAGGAGCAACGAGAAATAGAAAACATAAGCAACTATATTAGAATTTTGTAACTGTATGCAATGAACTCCTCATTTATCTATCTGCCACTTGAGCACAAATCACATCTGGCTTAAATTGTTACGAATCCTGCACTTTTGCAACAATAAACTCTATCTTTTTATCTTCTCTAACCACCAGACAATTGCTTTCCAATTGAAGGAAAGGTTTCAAAGCAGCTGCAAATTTCCCATGAGCTGGTAGATTCTCACCAGAACATCTTATACATGTTCTATTTGGACGCTTCTTCTCACCAGAACATCTTATACATGTTTTATTAGGACGCTTCTTCAAGTAGCAGCAGAAATATGTACACACTGTCACTAACAAATGGTATGAAGAAAACCTGCTCCTAAATTTGAAGAATATCCAGTCAAAGATAAAGTTGAAAAGGGTTGATTATGATGACATTGCTTAACTTCCTATTCAACACCCCCTATCCTCTATAAGTGGTTTCAAAAGTAGTATGAAAAAATTAATCATTCCCTTCTCTAGATTGTTTGATACCTGTTCTCAACAATTCATATCAAAAATTATCTGCTTTTCTAGTTGTCTCGTAAATGTGAGTGCTAACAATTTCCATTTGTAAAGATTCAAACAATATATATCAATAAAAATATCAATTCATCCAACCAGAAAACAAGATAAAGCGATTAGCATAACATGATCAAGGACCAATTCAGATTTGAACAATAAAAAAAAATCCATCATTCACTTCGTTAAGTTTAAGGAAACCCAATGACAACTTCAGGTGAGAAGAGGAGCCTAGCTCTTGGGAACAACAATCAGAAGCCCAATGAGAAAAATGGAAAGAATAACAGCAAATTAAAGCAACTAATTCAACCATCAAAACCCTATAGCAGGAAAATTTTCCATCTCACTGCAACACCAACTGACAATGGAAAAGAAAAAAATAAAAAAGGGTTATATCATGAAGACCAAAGTAAAAGATTACCTTTTTAGCAAGACCACATATTAAGCAATTGAATCACCAAATGGAAAACACGACGGCCCGCGTGGGCTGTGGATATTGTTGTCGGGTACATTTACAAAATCCTTAATCGTCATAAAGAGAACTAAAGCCAAGAAGAAGAGCACCAACCCCAAATTTGACAGACAAAGCTTCAAGGAAAAGCTTGAACTTGTTCAGAATTTTGGGATATTTGAGATTAAGGTTTCCATTGCACGAATCACGAAGCCAATGGGCTTTTCCCTTTGTTCTTTTCGTAGCCGAGGTGGTAACAATTTGTTGGGTTTGAAAATGAAACCCCGCCCTTCTGTCTCACTTTAGTTTGCTTGTCTGTCTGTCTCTCTGTGTCTCTGTGGCTCCCAGCTCTGTTCTTCAATGTTCTGGCTGCGCGTACTGTGCACTTTCCAATCACAAAGAAGATACTTTGTAACCCTTTTAATCCTTTCTCAGCCCAGTCAGAAAACTCATTAGTTACGTCAAACAGGGCTAACAAGTTTTTAGGCCCATTTCAATAATGATTTGTTGAAGTAAAATTGGCTACTGTTCAATAATAACTCCGCATGAAAATATATATTTTTTTAATACATAAAAATATATTTTAAAACACATATTATAGATACTCAACATGAATAATTTAGTACTTATAGTACTCATAAATACATATAAATTAAAGGACCCGATCAAATTATAATAATTGATACTTACGGACTCATTGATCCCAATTAAACAGAATTTTTTATTGACTACAAAACAAAAGCGTATAAGTACATCTTGAAATATTATATAATGTCTATATTTATATTATATATAAAAGAGTTTTAATGGCAAAAATTTAGATTTTTGACTCTTAACCAACTAATGAATAAAACTAAAAATTAATAACACAAAAGTTAACGATAAAAGATTGTTGATTAAAACAATTCACAACTTACTCAAAATTTCAATAGAGGTTCCCTGTAATATGGAACATGCCTTAAAATACAAACCTATAAACTTCTGTTTTTACATAATAACAACACAAAGACAACAAAAAGCTTTGCTATGTCCACATCATAAACAAGACAAATACTAGACTATTACATCATACAATTAGACACCTCACAATTTTAACGTGATTGCAAACTTTCACCTTTGACTTCAAGTATGAGATTTCGAAGAATACATTATCATCAAATTCTTAGTAAATACCGTATCAATGGTTAACTTCCTTTGAGGTCTTGTTGCTAAAAAAAAATCCACAAATGAGGGATGAGTCCTACGGACACTATGAGTGAAAAACATATCCAAATAGTACTAGCATCACTCAAAACATATATGTCATTATTTAATTTCAAATAACAGTATTCATATCTTAAATTAATAGCACACTCATATAATTGTAAGTCTCATGAAGCCATGATTCACATGTTTCACAACATATATATATATATATATACATATAAAGCCATATATCCAAAGTTCACAATTCTAAGTAATGCAATCAGAACATATAAGCAAACAAAGTACCAACAAGTAATCCAACCCTACACAACAGTTTCACCCTCTATCGGGCATTTACATGCTCGCACAATAGATTAATCTTTCTATATAATTTATCCCACGGGACTGAGCACTCAAATTTTTTTTTAAAAGCATTTATCAGAAGCAGAATATCCTAAGTGCATCTAGATCTCAATTCTAGAAATAAAAATCATTTCAGAAAAATTTCAATTTGTTGGCCTTTATCAAACATAATTCAAATAACTCACTAAAACATTGCATTTGCACATTTATTTAAATACATATACAATTATACATAATTATTTAGCCCCCAAAGACAACAATTAATCACTCACCAGTTCATTGATCTCATTCGTCACTTACTCCTGCATCCACGCATGTCATTGATTCAATAACATTTTTCAAAGTTGCAATTACATTTTTCAAGTATTATTAAGCTTATCAATTGTATAAGTTATGACATTTTAATTACGAAAATCTAAAGTTACTAAGTTCCAAGTATTTATTTATTTTATTTCTTTTAGGCACTTTCCCAACCCCCCTTGGATATATGTTTCATTTTAACTTATATACTTAATTTAATTCAACAAAACCAAGTTTAAACATTAACTTTAGGAAGTTAGCTATCTTTCTTATTTAGAAACTTTTTTCTAAACTCAGCCTTGAACTCACTTAATTCCTCACATGAACAAAAACAGGGCACTGCATAAATTCCTGGTTCTTAAACCCTGACTCCAATGCTTATAGAATTCTCATACTTAGGAGTTAAATTACGAAGCTTTCCAGCCTAGTATTTCAAGACGTTAAGAACATTTCATCACTCTTCTCCTAATTCATCCTTTAAGCCCCTAAACTTAATCACTTCAAAACAGGTAGAGTCAGGACTCGAAAATCACAGTCATGACTTCTAATACCACTAAGATACATACAACAAGAAATTAAGACCTGCACCACTTGAGATTTATCCTTTAATACGTTAGGAACAATCTTTATTCAGAGCTCCTAGGCGAATTCCAACCATAAATTTTGACAAAGTCTCTCGGATTGACTTAAGCTCACTAAAAATCATATATAGACCTAGCCACAGTCCAATAGCTCTAATGATAAGTATACTTGGAACCAAGTTACAAAAATTTTCAAACATCATCTGAAGACCCTAAACTATATTTTCTCTTTAGAACTCTTAATTTAATTCAGTCTCAAAACACCCTAAATACTTCTCTAACTCATCCAAATTTAATTTGGAAATAAGAACCACGCTTTAATTTCAGTAGCTGAAAAATTAATTGTCTCCGGGACCAAAATAAAAATATTTTGTAAAAGTTAGGATTTATTAGAGAGAAATCTAGATAGTTCTTACACTATTTTCCTTTTCTCTTTTCTTTTCTAATTTATGTTAAATGCGTACACTGTTATGCTCTACAACCTCTTCTTTCATCCCGTAACAAAAATTTCCAAGATATAAGTTACCATTTTATATAATGCCAATAGTAATTAATAATTTTATATGTCACTCGTCTTTATTTTCTTAAGAAAATTACTACCTCAGTCCTAAGATCAAACAAAACTTCTCCTCATCACCTTCAAATCTTATATCTGAGCATTTTTATTTTTATGACCCAACTCTTTGAACTTTAATGGTTTGATTTCAATCCATTTTAATTTATAACCATCTTACCTAATAAAATCTCACACCAGATTCCAACACTTCTGCTATAGCCATTTGTTTTCATGAGAATCACCTGTCACCAATTGATGAATCTTGAAGGACATCGTAAACTTTATGATACATGATAGGTGAGTCAACATGTCATAATGCATTCTAGAGATAATTACCAAATTATATTCTTATCCCTGAACCCTCACAAAAATTATATATACATATATTTCGCATTTGTAACTAGTAATACCCAACAAAGGTAGAGTTGCTGACTTTCTTATTACCCCTCACGACTGAATTATAAAGCTAGCATCAACACTCTTTGGCTGCTGCAATTTTATGGTAGCTGTCACGGCAGTTGAAAAGAAAGAAAAGAAAGCTAGAGTGGCTGCCAAGCAAAGCAAGGATGGCTGGAAGGCAAAAACAGGGCACGGCTGATTGAACTAGCTGCAGCCCCTAACCAATTTCAATTCGCTTGCTAGCTACTGTCACGGCTAAAAAAAAAAAACAGCACAGTTATAAGGAAAGTGAAGATATGTTGCTGCAAGGCAGAAGCTTCACAGTCCAGCTAGAGGGCAAAAACAAGGGAGGGGAAGTAGAGAGCTTGGCCATGAATTTTCTAGAGAAAAGAAAAGCAGTGGGGCTTCTAAAAGAGAAGCAATTCGGTCACCAAAAGAATAAGCAAAGGAAGGGAGAGAAACAATAAAAAAATAAAAAAAAATAAAAAAAATTCAATTTAAAGTCAAGATTTGTTGGATTTTTGTGATACATATTTAATTCCAATTATATACATATTTATATCTATATAATCACTATATTAAATTTTCTTTATTTACATTTACAATTTCACATAGGATAAAATCTTAAAATTAAAGTTAAGTCAAACTAATGCATGGTGTATAATTACTTTTGGTTTTATACTTATATATATATATATATAATTTGCTTAATTACAACAAGTCTTTAAAATGTATATTAAAATAAATCAGGTTACAATGGTTGGTTGCAATTTATATTTTATTTACTTCAAATACTTGCAGTTATTTATTTATTATTATTATATTAATTTTTTTTGAGTTACACCAAGTTGTTCAAATTCATATTTTAATATCGATTATAACATGTTCAATTACACTGTTACTTATTTAATTTGTTTATTTTTATAACGTAACTTTACACATTATATCTAAAACTCGATTTTACGTTATCGGATTATGAGGGTTATAACATAAATCATATTTTATTATCCTTATAATTTGATTTGGAATTCACTTTAATTCTTACCTTTTAGTTTATTTTCAATTTCTTGTAATCGAATTCTTTTAATTACAAAATCGCTTTAATTGAGTCATTGTTATCACTTCTTGTCTAAATTAACTTAACATGAGGTAACAATTTACAAAGCAACTATCAGACTTTGAGGTAGAGGTAGCCAATTCACCTGAATTAATAGACAAATAAAAAATTATCATATGATTGTAATATAATTTTAATAAGCTCATAATGCATGAATTAATACACGAATAAAAAATTATCATGTGACTGTAATATAATTTTCAAAAGCTCATAATGCAGAAGCTGAGCCACCTTATGCTTAGTGGAAGGGTAGTTCAAATAAGAAATGGGAACAAATAGGGTATTTGGGTTTTTTTTTTCAGCCCAAATGAGAAATGAATTTTTTGTTTTGCTAATCGCATATTAAGGATTTGGTTTATTTTGGTGGAGTTTACCAGTTGTGGCGGTCTCCTATGAAATTCAAATTCAATGAATCATCTAACCTAGCATGGCTTATCCGAGTGCTAATATGACCATGGTAATTTTTATTTTTAAATAATTTTTTAAAACAAGAAATTTGAATTTTTTCAAAATAAAATTATAACATACTTGATAATTTCTTATTGTCAAATAATTCACGTAAATTGGAGACCGTTAACCATGTCATTGATAGTTACTTTGTATTAAGTTAATTTGAATGGATGATTATGATAAAATCCAACTGAAATAATTTTAAAATTAAAGAGACTCAGTTGTAATAAATTAATTAAAAGAAAAAACTAAATTGAATTTTGAATCAAATTATAGTAACCAAAAGTATAATTTAGTTTAGGACTTTGTATGTATTTTAGATTCACATAGATTCATATTTGGTTTTTAATTTGCTCATTTTTCTTAGCCTTCGTATTTTAGATTAATGGCGTCTCCACTTTAGTGGAAATTTGTCATGGTTGTCTAGCAAAGTTGAATGTTATACACAAATCATGATTTAAGCAGTAAGGCATGTTTGAGCTCGTCTCTCTGCAATGTTAACAGTTTGAGCTTGCAAGAAAACATTTATGGAGAGAGCAGTCTCGAACCCTAAAATAGATTAGGCTCACACCTTTTACTAATACAAGTTTGAATATAAAAGTTGAATATCTACTAAAAATGCATAATCTGCCTAATTTGGTGTAATGTATATGATTTTCATCGGTTTTCTTTTTTTTAATTATATAGAATTATGTTTTGTTGTCTGGGAATAGGGTTAGCCCTCTTCGATCCAAAGAAACAACAATGAATTTACACAGTACAGTAGCAATTAGAAAATCTGATCTCAAAAGAAATTTGTACTAATACAAGTTTATCTGGAGGTTAAAGGTTAAATCTTCAATCTTCAATTCAATATTATTGTATGTAACATCATATATAGTCTGATTTAGTGACAGATTTTGTGGAAATCCAATAAAGTAGCTGTAGGATTCTGCAGTCAACAACCTTCTCTCAAGAAAACCCTTTTTTTGTTTTGTTTGGGAGGAGGTAATTCTAATATTTGTATGTAATTGTCTAAGTAATATCCAATTATTGTATGTTTTCACTGTAATCTATTGAAGTGAAAATCTGGTGGTTATGGTTCTGCTTTTGAAGTGAAAATCAAGTGTTAATTCACATAATTTGAAATCTGAAAAAGCAGAAAAAAGGATTTGGATGTTGTCATGTTGGTGTCTTTTCATCTCATTGATATTCATCTTTGGGCTCTGTACCATATAATAGTAAGTAATTGTGTAATACGATTTTAGGGTTTAATATTTTTATTTATAAATTTACCACTTGAATTAAATATATAGAAAACCTTAATCTACCTAATTTGAGTCAATCTCTATATGGGCTCTCTCTCAATAATTTTCTATTGTTTTTCAATTTTGAATTCTTATGCAGATTTTTCATAATTTTAATGATGTGTTAAGAAGTTAAGAAGATGATTTAGATCAAATCTGTTCCAATTCTAACGACGGAGTGTTATAATTTGATCCAGATTCATATACATCCTAATTATAACCCTTATTTTATCTGCAAATGTTATTCCAGATTCATTTCCATAAGTCTTAGAGATGCCATGCTAAAAACTAATTTATATATAACTCTGCAATAAGCATCTGCGCCACTATGGGAATAGAGCTCACTGATCTCTTTGAAGGATATGTTTCTATCTAGTCATGTCTTTGAAGACTTACCAGTAGATTCAGTTGACTCTCCCCACAAAATGGAGACCAGATAGTATGCTCAATCTTTTTTTTTTTTTTTTACTGTTTCAACTTTCATTGGGCCTAGCAAGACTAGGGTACATGGTTCTGGTTTTTTTTTTTTGACTAAAATATGATTCTGCATTAGCACATGTAAAATAAAAAACGGATTAACAATTATTATTTTGTGGCCATCGAAATTAAAAAAAATCAGATTTAATAATTGGTTCAATACATTAACATACTAACTTAAAAAAATATTTAAAATATTTAGAACACGCCTACATGTGATTGGAACTATAATAGGAAAAAAAAAAAAAAAAAAAGGCTCCATAGGCACAAATTTTGGTCTAAGAAACTCCCAAACCACAGTCAAGTACTCCTTAACCGCTTTAATATATATATATATGAGCCCCGGCCAAGGGTGGCCTGGGTTGTGGGTTCTGCATTCAGTAAGAATGCATAAGCATATAAACTTAGAAGATGCTAATCTTATGAGCGTTTAGGAAGCATTTACATTTGTATACATATCATAAGGTCAAGTTAGTTTTATTTTAAGAAATATGTATACATATCATAAGGTAATTTTATTTTAAATAAATATCTATAATATTTTTTAAAGAATTTCTCTTGTAAGAAAATTGAAGATACTAACACTTTATTTGTTTTATTATATTGATAGTAAAGTATATATTCACTGTTTTGGGTTTTATTTAAAATGTGCACGAGTTATTTTATCATGTGGTGAAGGATAAATTCATCGAAATTATATGATTTCGTTTTTTATGTTGTGTTTTGTTTCAATTATTGTGAAACCGATCGAATTTTTAATTCTTGTGTATATGTGCCTAAAATATCAAAATGGGTTTGGGTCTTCATTCTTATACCAACTAAATAAGTTTACCATTCCTTTTATCCTTTTCCTTTTTATTCTTTTTATTTTTGTACTAACACTAAGAATTTTAGTGAAACAACTATGTAAAAACTTGTGATTTTTTGAAAATTATGGTTGATGTACAATTAAAATAAAATATTTAAATATAGTTCTTATCATTTTTTCATTAGGAAATTACCATAGTTTTTAGAGTCAGAATGTTACAAATGTTTTCTTAGTAAGGACTTTTCACAAATTTTATTTGGCATGACACCTTTTTGTTGTTGTCTTCCACTTGTCAAGTTCATTGTAGGCAAGAAGAGTTAAACCCAAGACCACTTAGTAAGGTATTTGTGCAAATTATCACTAAACTAAGTAACAATTTTTATATATATATATATATATTTTTTTTTGGTATATAAATAGATTTATTATAAATGTATAAATAACTAATAAAAAATTTATTAAATAATATTAAACGAGTCAACTCACGAGCCGATCTTTGGAAAAATTAAGCTTAGCTCGTTTTACTATACGATCTCAAAATAAAGCTCAAGATCAACTTGTTTAAAAAATGAGCCGAGCTTAATTCGAGTTATTAACGAGTAGCTCAAGACTATTCATGAGCTAGCTTAGCTTATTGTCACCCTTACTTGTAGGAAAAATGTGAGTAAAAGTAAGTAGCAATGTTTTCAAACTCTAGTCCAAACATCAACCCGCAAAATGAACGGTCACCGGACACCGGCTTACTTAAGATCCAACTGGGATTGTTATAAAATAATTTATTATATTTTTAATGGGAATTATTTCATATTATATCTATACTATATATAAAAGTGGTTTGATGAAAAAATCTTTTGATTTCCTTAATATTCTTATGAGTATTTATATTTACATAGTTTAACTAGTTGTTATTTTGTTATAAATAACTTATTTTTTCCTTATTCTTCCTCATTTTAATATCAATAGAATTGTAATTTTTTTAAGACTATTGATTTCATTTATAATAATTCTTTTGAATCTTAATAAATCCTTAATTTCTTTCAATAATAAGTATATCTCAATAGCAATCAAGTTTGACTTTCTCAATTTTTTTGTTTAATAAGATTCTAATAATCATAAATTTATAAGTGATTTTCAATTTTTTTTTTTAAAAAATTACTATGAATGAAAAGAATTATTAAGAATATAGTTTTCATGATTATAATATTATTGTTTTAACATTTAATTCATAATTTTTTTTATTTTACTATAATTTTATATCAATAATAGTTAAGATTGAATTTTTCTAATTTTTTTTTTTTTGGTTTAATAAGTTTCTAATAATTATAATGTTTTTTTAGTTCTTCTCAAATTTATGAATTATTTTTAAACACTATGAATTAAAAAATATTAACAGTATATTATTTTTTAACTTTTAATTATTCTTCCATCTTAAGAATATATATATATATATATATATATATATATATATATATATATGTATATATGTATAATTTTGTTAAATTTATCTATTTGTTCAGTAGGAAACATTTACGAGGAGGTACTGCCGCGAATCCCGAATGAGATTAAGCTCACAACTAAAAGGTGTAAGGATAATCATGGGAAACAAAAAATTTATCTATTTGTTTATGAATATAAAAGTGATTTGGTATAAAAAAATTTATTTTCTTAAACACCTTTATGAGTTTTGACAATGACATAAATACTTTTAGCTGTTATTTTTACTTTAAATGAACTATTTATTTTATTTTTTACTTCTTTTCTCTATTTTAATATTAATAAGATTGTAATTGTTTTATGAATATTTTTTTTTTCCTAATTCTTTTTAATATTAACATATCTATAATTTTTTAATAATTATAAATTAATAATAATTAAGATTGAATTTCTCAATTTTTTTACTAACAAGTTACAAATAATTATAATATTATAAATTAATTTAAAAAATACTATGAATTAAAATAAATATTAAGAGTGTAATTTTTATGATTAATTATTGTGTTACTTCTTCTTGCATCTTTAAAATTTAAAATAATTATATGTCTATATTATGTATTAAATTTTTAATGGATTTATCTATTTGTTTAATGTCATTAATATAGAGTATTATTTATTATTAATTTCTTGAACATATATGTCTATATGTTTATATTGTTAGAGTTTCAAAGTTGCAAGTAGAAAACAGAATAGCAAGGCAAGAGAAGAAGAAAAGAATTGCTATTCTACAATATGATTTATTGGATGAAGTACTACCTCTTTATATAGGCCATTACATCAACAGAAAAACAAAACAAACTAAGCTAAACAAAATAACAAGGGCTGACCAAAACAGGCTCAACAAACACTCCTATACCAGGTAACAAGAGAAAACATCTTAACATAACATATTGACTGATTCAACCTAACAATTCCTCCCTTAAACTGATGTTTGTAAACATCCAGTTTAATTAAACTTGGAAGCTTTTTAGGCATAATCTTTCAAAGTACAAATGCCAAGCAACTTCCTTAGTTTCAAAAATGTAGGTAGCTTAAGAGATTTAGTAAATATGTTAGCAACTTGATCTTCACTTCTCTAGTGAATGAGCTTAATTATTTCATCTCTTGTGAGATCTCTTAAGAAATGATGCTTCACATCTATATGCTTGCTCCTTCCATGTAAAACATGATTCTTCGAAAGTTTAATTGTGGAGTTGTTGTCATAAAGAATGATAGTGGGCCCTTCCTTTTTGTAAGAGAGTTCTTCAAGAACTTTTTTCAACCATCTAGCTTGACATGCACTTGAAGTTGCTACAACGAACTCAGTTTTAGTGGTTGATAAAGTGACAATTGGTTGCTTCTTAATTTGATGACCATGAAATAGCCCTTGAACCAGGCTTAAAAATGAAACCTGAAGTACTTCTTCTGTCATCTAGATCTCCTGCATAATCCCGATTCGTAAACCAGTTAAAGCTTATTTTTCTCCCTTCTTGTAGAATAATCCAAATTTCATTGTACCTTTCAAGTATCTAAATATCCTCTTGGCAGCTAGTAGATGCATCTCTGTTGTATATTTCATGTACATGCTAATAAGACTTATAGCATGCATTATGTCAAGTTTTGTTGCAGTCAAATACATTAAGCTTCCTACAATTTGCTTGTAAAAAATGTTGTCCACCTTTTTACTACTAGAATCTTTAGATACTTCAAACCAAACATCTAAAACCTATGTAGAACATCTCAAATACATTTCTTTTAGGATATAAAAATTCCAGTAGTAGATTGAACTATTTTAATTCCAAGAAAATAATGCATTTTACATAAATCAGACATTTCAAAGTCAACCATCATAGACTTTTTAAACTTTTCAAACATGATAGATATAAGATCATCTACATACTATGAGCATTTTTCCTCTATCTCCATTTTTAACAAAAAGTGTATGCTTATATGGACATTTTTGAAAACCTTCCTTCAAAAAATACATGTTAATATGACTATATTATGCCCGTGGAGCATGTTTTAATCCATATAGTGCTTTCTTTAACTTATAAACTTTATATTCACTTCCTAATTTCACATAACTAGGAGGTTGATCAATGAATACCTATTCTTCCAATGCTCCATGCAAGAATGCAGATTTTACATCAAATTAGAAGATGGGCCATGAGTTGTGTGCAACCAAAGTAATCACCGTTCTAATTGTATCTAGTTTGGCAACAGGATCAAAAACTTCTTTGTTTGTAATCAACACCAAACTCTTGCTTATAGCCTTTAGCGACTAATCGTGCCTTGTCTTTGTCAACTTCACCATTTTCCTTCAGTATTGTCTTGTAGACTCATTTGACACCAATTGTCTTGTGCCCTCTCGGAAGATCAGTCAACTCCTAAGTATTGTTTTTTCCAATTGCTATAATTTCGGCATCCATAGCTTCCTGCCATTTTGTTTCTTTAACAGGATCTTCAAAAACTTTAGGATCACAATATGAAAAAAGAGCAAAATATGTAAGTGGATCTTCAAATTTGTCAGTTTCGTCGACCTTTTAATGAATCATCCATGTAGGTCTTTTTCTAATGCGTCGTGGCCATTGTTGATCATTACTACTGTTGTAGGTGAATTTTAAGCATCTGTTGGGACAATTTGCAAATCGTAGTTGTTGCACATTCTCCATAGGCTGTTGTATTTTCTCATCACTATCAAAATATGTTAGGATACTTTGTTTTTGTCCAATATTTTTCTCATTCCTAGGCCAGGTTTGTTCTTCATAAAACATAATATTGTGACTAATGATGATTTTCATGGTGTTAGGATTATAAAACTTGTAAGCCTTTAATTGATTACAAACACCAAGAAAAACATATTTTTCTCTTTTATCATCAAGTTTACTCCTTTTTTGATATGGAATGTGGACATATGTCATGCAACCAAAAATTCTAAAGTGATCAATAGATAGTGTATGTCCATTCCATGCTTCTTTGGGTGCTATATTTTGAACAGCAAGTGTGGGGCTACTGTTTAATTTATGAATGCTTTAGTTAACTACTTCAGCCCATAAACTTTTTGGAACACCATTTCTTGATAAAAGACTTTGTACCATATTTAGAGTAGTACGTTCTTTCTCTCACTATTTTGCTGAGGTGTGTAGGCTGTTGTAAGGTGCCTCTTGATTCCATGAGTCTCACAAAAATCTACAAATTCAAGTGAGTTGTATTCTCCACCACGGTTGGTGAGAAGAATTTTTATTGAACAATCAGACTCTTTTTTAACTCGCCTTTATAATTCGTAAAAGCTGACAACACTTCTGATTTCTCTTGCAAAAAATAAACCCATGTTTCTCAGCTATAATCATCAATGAAAAAAATTAGATATCTTTTACCTCCATTTGAAGTTGGGTTTACTGGCACACAAATGTTGGAATGAATTAACTCCATGACCTTTTTTGCTTTTTATGCTTTTCCTTGTGGAAATTGATTATGATGTTGTTTGCTAACAACACACTCTTCACATACTTAAGAAGGAACATTAATTTGAGGAAGACCAGTTACCATATTCTTCTAATGTATTATTTTTAGTTCATCAAAATTCAAATGTCCATTGCAAAAGTGCCATATCCAAGCCTCCTCCCTTATTCTTGTAGAGAAACATGAATGGGAGTTGTTTTGAAGATATAAAGGAAGCAGTCAGTTAGCAATCATGTTGACTTGAGCTATTAAGCCTAATTCTTTATCTTCAATCTTGCAAACTCTATTTTTGTGGAGATTTCATATCCTTTTTCTTGAACTTGGCCAACACTAAACAAATTTGTTCTCTGCTCTTGAACAAAAATAACATTAGATATAATCTGAATCAAGTTTTCTTTGGTTTGAAATTATTACCTTTCCTTTTCCCATTATAGAAACTTTGGAGTTGTCGCCAAATCTCATACTATCATGAAAGGATTCATCCAAATTAAAGAATGTAGATTTGTCTTTATGGTTACTGCAACCTTTGCCTAAATACCATAAATTCGCCTAAATACCATAAATTCTTATGGGTGTCCTCTTTGGCATGACAAACCATCAACAAAGATGTCTCCCCTTATGTTACAGCAAGATTAGCTTTGCTGCTACCTTTTCTAGATAATTTGGTATGATATTCTGACTTGTAATGGCCATACCTATGACTTCTAAAGCACTCAATGTGGGATTTATCTGCTGTATTTGATTGATGATCATTTCAACCTCTTCCTTTCTCTTGTGAACCATTTGAGTGAATATCTTCAGATTTTTGATTTGGCTGTTTGTAATCCTTGTGTCCTTTGCCTCTTCCTTTTTTTCGATATGCATAATTTGATGTTAGAGATGAATCTTTGTTAATGGTAGCTTTCAATACTTGCTCTAGTTTGTCTTGGTGAATCATTTTTTGTTCATGTACTGACAATGATCCTTGTAGTTCATCAATTGAAAGATCAGTAGAATCCTTTGATTCTTCAATTGCACAAACCACACAGTTAAACTTTGGCATCATCAAAAGAAAAAATTTCTCAATTACTGTCATATCCTCCATATTTTCTCCATGAATATGCATCTTGTTGATAATCTCCATTGTTCTTGAAAAGAAATCAAAAACCGACTCCCTTGATTTCATTCGAAGTGCTTTAAACTCCAAACCAAGTGCTTTAAGCTGTTACCTTTTTCCCCTTGCTGATCCTTGAAATTTCTTTTTCATTGAATCCCAAATCTACTTAGAAGTTTCTTTGCAGAGAATGGTTTCTAAGTAGGGGTGTCAACGAGCCGAGCTCTAGCCGAACTTTGGCAAAGCTCGGCTTGGCTCGTCTCACTTTAGGTGGGCTCGAGCTCGGCTCGAGCTAGTCTCAGGCTCGCGAGCAAATATTCAAGCTCGGCTCGGCTCGGCTCGTGAATTTTTTTTGAAAATTCTAAAAATAGTTTGTAGGCAAGGAGAGTTGAACCCAAGACCTCTTAGTGAAAATTTGTGCAGTTTACTACTAAACCAAGTAACAATTTATGTTAGTTTTGTTGTATATAAATATATTTATTATAAATGTATATATAAATAATAAAAAAATTTATTAAATAATATTAAACGAGCTAGCTCACGAGCTCACGAGCCGAGCTTTGGAAAGATTGAGCTCGGCTCGTTTTATTAAACGAGCTTAAAATAAAGCTTAAGATCGGCTCGTTTAAAAAACGAGCCGAGCTTGATCCGAGCTCTTAACGAGTAGCTCACGAGCTGTTCACGAGCTAGCTCGGCTCATTGCCACCCCTATTTCTAAGATAGATCGATCAATAGTTTGGAAAAAGGTATTTCTTTCTCTTCAAATCCTTCACCTTAAGCTTTCTAACTTTGCCTTTTGTGCATCTGATAGAGCAACACTAGCTTCTGGTTATTCTACACCAACACTAATAGCCTGCTAATATTCTTTGGACCTAAGGAAACTCTCCAACAGCATACTTCAATGGTCACAATGATCATCAAAGTGAGCGATAGCAGGTTGCACAAAATTTTATGAGGCCATCAATAATATTTTGTAGTTGCAATCAAAAGACACGATCTTTCTTTTCACTCTTAGATTTCACTACACTCATTGATCTTCTTTGCCCTTTATATTTCAACCTTGCTTTGATATCACTATTATATTTTCAAAGATGCAAGTAGAAAACTGAATAACAAGGCAAGAGAAGAAGAAAAGAACAGCTATTTTGCAATATGATTTATTGAAGAAGTATTGACTCTTTATATAAGCCATTCATCAACACAAAAACAAAACAAACTAAGCTAAACAAAATAACAAGGGTTGACCAAAGCAGACTGCACAAACCAGATTGACTCCTATAGACCAGGTAACGAGAAAATATATTAACATAATATATTGACTGATTCAACTTAACATATATTATAAACATGAAGTATGTGACAAAAGCTAGTATACTGTAAATGTGCGTGATCAAGAGGTTTTTTTTTTTTTTTTTTTTATATATATATATTTTTCAAGAAATTATATATAAGTTGTTTTAAGTAGAAATTAATTGTTTAAAAAATTTATTGTGAATGAATAGTTTTCTAGTTAGTTAATTTTTAAAATATTTTAATTGGTTGTAGATAGATATAGATTGTTTTTTTTTTTTTTTTTTAATTATATAAAAACTAAAAAATAGATAAGAAATTATAAAGTTACTTGAAGATATTTTTTTAAATTAGTCTTCTTTTCTCAAATATATTAAATTAACAAAAATATCTTGTAATTTAAAAGATCAAGAAATTAAAAATATAGGGTATTTGAGAAAAATTATAATAAAAAGAATAATTAAAGCCATGAGTGTTCTGGCTTTTAGAATTCTGAGGGTGTTTATGATTCGGGTTGGGGTGGTTTTGGGTAAAATTTTAACTTACTCAAAATGATTTTGAGTTTTAAAGTGATCACATGGGATAGTGAAGACTTGGAGACCTCTTTGATGGGGAATCAATGCTCTTCTTATATCAACATATTCCTACAGCTCCTTTGAAAAAAGCAGTAAGTGACAGAACTAGTACTTCTAAGACTGAGCTAAGTAATCAGGAGGGGACTTCCTTGGATAATGCTATGAGGGATCATTTCATTAAAAAATTATATTTGGAGTTGTCAGGGTTGCTGTCCGGTAATATGAAGTTGGACCTAAAGAAGCTAAGTGGTGCTATTATTTTATCTGACATTTCTAATATTGTTAATTCCAGTAACATTATATGGATCAACCGAAACCTCTTTATCTAGATTTATGTCCTTCTGTTTTCTCTAAAGCGGGGGATTGATATTGAAAGTGAAATCAGTTCGAAGGTGACTCAGATGAATGTTGCCTTCTGCTTTATATTTATTTAGAAGCCACAGGCATGCTATGTCATTCTGACGAAACAATAGTTAATTCAAGAAGAGTTCTGAAATTATTATGAGATTTGGATTCTCTAATTATCTAAGAACTGATGCAATTGGTTTGAGTTGGGGAATATGGGTTCTCAGGCATATCCATTTAGTTCAATTGAAATTCATTTCTTCCTGTAATCATGTCATTAATATGGTGATTAATAACCCTAATGGCAGATCTTTGGCCTTCAGCAATTGGGTTAACCAAAATGGCTTGATTGACTTAGGATTTATTGTTCCTAAATATACTTGGTCCAATTGTCGTGAAGGGGATGGTGTGGTTCAGAAAAAACTGCATAGAGCTCTAAGTAATGTTGACTGGAGAGTTTTATTTGAAGAAGCAGTGGATAGGCATCTGCCAAGGACTAGATCTGAACATTGTCCTATCTTTGTTAACTTATCTGGTTTGCCTACTTTTCCTCCTGTTTGCAAGCCTTTTAGATTTAAGGCTTGCTGGTTGACCAATGAGCTTTTCTTTGATCTCACAAATCAGTTTTGGGAGAATGAAATCAGTGGTGCTCCTAATATGCTGTCTAAGTTTACTGAAAGTTTGAAAAAATGGAATAAGGGGATGTTTGTTTACATTTTCAAATGAAAGAGAGTTATTTTTGTTAGACTTAAAGGTATCCAGATTGCTCCTTGCTACAAGAGAAACCTTTTCTACTGAAGCTAGAAAAGGATCTCAGTATCAGTATAATAAAATTCTGAATTAGGAGGAGATTTTTTGGTTCCCGAAATCCAGTAAAAAATGGATTCAACTGGGTGATAGAAATACCAATAACTTTCATACTAGTACTCTTTCTGGAAGAAGTAGAAATAAGGTTAGATATTTAAAGAATGATGAGGGTGTCTAGATTGATGAACTTGAGGCTCTAAAATACCTACATGTGCATTACTTCGGGATTCTTTAAGCAGATCCTGATACGAATATTTTATCTCTTGAGAACATTACTGTCTATACTTTTCCTGCTCTTTCAGAGTCCGATAGAATGAGGTTGAATTATACTTTCCTTGATAGTGAGATCAAGAATGGTATGTTTTCCATTAAAGCTTTTAGGGTCCCAGGGCCTGATGGTTTCCATGCTGTTTTCTTGCATAAATGTTGGACTTTTGTGTGGCCTCATATGGTCAGAGATTCCTTTGCTTCTAATGTCTTACCTGAGTCCTTGAATAATACTCTTATCACTCTTATTCCGAAGGTGGATAATACTGACTCTATGAATCAATTAAGGCCAACTGGATTGTGCAATGTGGCCTACAAGGTCATATCTAAAATTATTGTCTCTAGAATCAGGCTTTTGATGAGAAAGTTGGTTGCTCCTACTCAGAGTAGCTTTGTACCAGAGAGGAAGATTGTGATAAAATTATTATTGGTCAGAAAGTGTCTCATTCTTTTTGACAGAAGAACAGCATAATTAGAGGGGCTGTTAGGAAAATAAACATTGAAAAGGTCTATGATAGAGTGAAGCAATCTTTTATTGAAGAAGTTCTTATAGAAGCAGGCATTCCTATGGAGTGGATTAATTCTATTATGGTATGTGTTACACCAGTGAAGATGATAGTGTTGTAGAATAGTAAATGAGCCTACAGTTTTAAGCCTGTTAGGGTCCCAGGCAGGGGGACCGATTGTCCTCTTATTTGTTTTCTTGTTCATAGAGACCTGTTAGAGCTTTCAGATGAGGATCTCTTATATCCCATCTCTTATTGGCTAATTAGTTCTTTTTTCTGAAACTTCTCCAGACCAAATTACAATTTTTTGGGATTGTTTGAATGTGATCTATAAGATATCATGCCTTTCTGTCACCATTGCCAAATCTAGAATCATGGTGTCTAACAATACCACTATGCTTGCAAGGAATTCTATTACTTTGGTTGCTCATATCCCTCTCACTGATGACTTAGGAAAGTACTTGGGAGTTCCTTTAATTCAGTCCTGGGTTAGTAGGAGTACCTAGAAGGAAGTTTGCGATAGAGTCCAAGCCATGCTTGCTGGGTGGAAGATGAAAGTATGAAACATTTGTCTTTGGCATGAAGAACCACTTAGGTCCAAGCCCTTCTCCTCTGTTATTCATATTTACATTTTGCAGTTTGGAAGAATTCCTAAACTTTTGTGACTTTTTTGACAAGATTCAAAGGAATTTTCTCAAGGGTGACTCCTCTAATAAGCTCAAAGTTTACTTGGTTAACTGCAATCAGGCTTGTGTACCTAAAAACTTGGGAGGTTTAGGAATCAGGAAAATGAATAATACTTAAAATCATTCTTTTGGCTAAACTGGCTGCAGGCTCCTAAATGAAAATCATGCTTTATGGGCTCAGATTTAACAAGTACCTCAAAAAGGGAGAAGCTTCTTCAGGTTGATCTAAGGTTTATCATTATTATACTTGGAAGAGTATCATTAAGGGTGCTAGTATCATAAAAGAGGGTACAAGGTGGAGATTGGGTAATCAAAAACACAAGTTCTGGACTGATATATATATATTTTTTTTACCTAGCTGAGTTGGCTATTGTTAATATTGCTGATGAGTTCCCTGATCCTACTGTCTATGATTTTGAGGAGAATGGGGAGTTTATTATGGATTTTCATGTCCCATTGCTTCCTCCTGATGTTATTAGCAAGCTTGCTAATCTACCTATTGATCTTCTTCAAAACGCTGAAGATAATTGAACTAGGACCTCACATAAAATGAAATCTTCTCTACTTCGGTACTTCCTCTGCTAAAAAGCTGTTGATTGATTCTACGATTTCAAATTCTGATAGCAGCTTATGGAAATCTTGTTGGTTTATTGTAGCCATTCCTAGAGTTTCAGTTTTTTCTCTAGCTGCTTTTCCATCAAAGACTTTTAACTAACAAGAGGTACTAGGCATATGACAAATAATATCAGGTGTAAGATATGTAGTTTTCAGTGTGAAGACTGTCTGCCTGCTGTTAGGAACTGTCTTTTTAATTATTCTGTTTGGGACAAATTGGTTCATGTTGATCTTTAATTTTGATTTATTTAGTTTGGGCTTTGAAGTTTGGATTATGAGAAATGGGAAGTTCTAATATGGTCTGTACTGATTTGAAAATTTCTTGGCCTTCCTTGTTTGCTGTTATAAATTGGAATTGAAGGAATAGAGCTCTCTTTGATCCTGATTTGCATGTCCACTCATATTAAACCTATCCATTACCTTACAATGGAAATTGAGGCTTTGTGGACTTCTTTGGTCAGAGATCACATTACTCCAAAGAAGCGGAGAAACTTACTACTTGGTCATTTCCCACTGCTGACTGGATCAAATTTAATTTTGATGGTGCTTCTAAGTTAAATGGTGCCAAGGCTAGTTGTGAAGGTTTTCTGAGAAGTAACATGGGTGGGTGAGTATGCTGCTAACATTGGTTCTGGTTCCAATGTTCTGGTCTGAGTTTGGTTTGGAAGTTGGGGTTTAGACAAGTGCAATTAGAATCTGACTATGCCACTTCCGTTGATCTTATTTTGTAGCAAGTAGCCCATGCAATGCACAGGTTATGATTATAATTTTACAAATTAAGATTATAAAAATAATACATTAACAATTAAATACGTAAAAATTTTATGCACAAATAAAAATACACATTTACTTCTCTTGCTAGAGCATCAAAAAGTGTATATACATTTATCTATTATAATACGTAAAAATTTTATGCACAAAAATAAAAATACACATTTACTTCTCTTGCTAGAGCATCAAAAAGTGTATATACATTTATCTATTATAATTGCAGTATACTTCAGTTATGAAAGAAATATGTATGGCCAAATTTTATTGGTCATATAAACAATTGGATATTTTCTTATACTAAAGAGTTGTACCCCTTAAAAATACCATACGACCTCCAAAACAAAATATATATGCATACAGAAGTTTTTGAATAGTTATATAATATTATTGTCAATAGAAAAACTTTATGCACAAATAAAAGACAAACACAAAAATCACATTCATGCTGTTTATCAAAAAAATTCAGTAGTTTCTGTCGTTTTCTCTGTAATATTTTTTTCCTGCTGAAACTTGACGGCATGCCCACACCTTATGGCTTTTGAGAAGTCCATTTGAGCATTAAAAAATAATGAAAGTCAACAGAAGTGATTTTCACCTTCTTCAGTTACTGAGTTGCAAGTATATACATTTTTCTATCTTTTTCTTAGTAATATTTTGATCCTATTGAAACTTGAAAGGTAAGCGTACCTTACGGCTTTCTAGAAGTCGGGTTTGCTCTTTGAGTAGCAATTGACTTTTGAAATCACAACTGATGAGAATGAAATGTCAGACACGTCTCTTAACTTTGTGTGATCCAATGTCGATAATCATAGAAATAATTCATAATAATTATTAATATGATAAATATAAATAATTAAAGTAGTTATTGAAACTATGTATAATTAAGGATCACAGTCTTATCTTACTCAGAAACTATTTTCTTGGGAAGAACAATTTAAGTGAGACTATACAGGGTCCTTAACATAATGTATAAAAGTGTATATTGCCATCAAATACAATGCTATCAAATAATTGAGTCTTATCCCACTCATAAAATTATTTCCTTGGGAGGGACTGTACAGGGTCCAAACCTCATATATAAAAGCTTATGTTGCCATCAAATACAATGCCATCAAATTAGTTATTGAAACCATTTATACTTAAGGTTCATAGTCTTATCCCATTCAAAAAACTATTTCCTTAAGATGAACAATTTAAGTGGAACTGTACAGGGTCCCTGACCTAATGTATAAAAACTTTTTTTGCCATCAAATAATTAAATTAGTTATTGAAACCATTTTGAGCTAAGGATCATAGTCTTATCCCACTCAGAAAATTTTTTCTTGAGAGGAATAGTTTAAGTGAGATTGTACAAGGTCCCTGATCTAATCTATAAAAGTGTAAGTTGCCATCAAATAATTGAAACCATTTATAGTTAAGTATTAAAGTCTTTTTCCACCAGAAAACTATTTCTTGGGAGGAACAATTTAAGTGGGACTATACAGGGTCCCTGATCTAATCTATAAAAGCATATGCTCCCATTAAATATGATGCCTCCAGTATTTTTTAGACATAGTCTAGTCTATGAGAAGATTAACATCAAGGTGGGTGCGGGTAAAGAAGCTAGTCCACGAGAAGATTTGCATAGCTATTAGTTAGTAGATACCATGAGTAGAAAGAGGTTCAATATCACTTGCTTTCAAGAAACTAAGTGAGTAGGAGAAAAGTCTAGATAGATAGAAAGAACGGGGTTCAAGATGTGATATACCGGTAAGAATATAAATAGGAATGGAGTTGCGATTGTTATATATGAAAATTTCACGGACAAGGTTGTAAAAATCAAGAGGAAAGGTGATAGAATAGTTTTAGTGAAATTAATGATAGACGAGTAGGCTTTTAATGTCATTAGTGCTTATGCCTCACAAATAGGACTAGAAAAAGCTATAAAGAAGGGTTTTTGAGAAGACTTAGATTAGATAGTTCAAGGAGTACCATTAGGAGAAAAAAATTTCATTGGAGGAGATTTGAGCTGCCACGTTGGAAGCACTAATGAGGGTTTTGAAAGATTACATAGGGGGTATGGTTATGGAGATAAGAATGAGAGTGGAAAGTCTATTTTGGATTTTGCGGTTGTATATGACTTGATTTTAGCCAACATGTTCTTTAAGAAATGAGAATCGCACTTAGTCACCTTTAGTAGCAGACCTAATAAAAGCCAAATAGATTTTGTTCTGACTAGGAAGTTTGATAGGGTGTCTTGTCAGAATTGCAAAGTTATATCCAGCGAATGTTTAGTGTCTCAATACAAACTTTTGGTTGTAGATATTGGTGTTAACCGAAGGAAGAAAAAGCATAGAGGTAATAACAATAGTAGAACTAGATGGTGGACCACCAACTATGGAGACATGATGGTGGAATAAAGAAGTTCAAAAAGCTATTAAAACAGAAAAAGAATGTTATAAAAGATTATGAGTGTAGAAATGAGGATAATATGATTTGGCACGAATTCAACCACTAACTAGGAAATTATGTCTAGATTTCCACAAATAAAAATAAAATAAAATCAAGGATAACTAGTAATGATCAATTTATTGAATTCACATTTGCTAAACCAAAGAAGAATTGAAATTGATGCTAGATGTATTCAAATTTTATTTTTTATTTCATTTGAATTAGTTTTATTTTAAGAGTTTTATAATTTATAAAAATTAAAATATAGTTTGTGAGAATATAATATTACTAATAATTTTAGTGTTATTTTTATTTTATATATATATATTTTTGATGTATAGATCTTATATATTTTATTTTGATTGAATTGCTATTAAAAAAAATATAATACTTGGGTTTCAATAATAATGTGTCCAAAATAATTATATATAGTATTATTATTATTAGAAAAACTTTATGCACAAATAAGACAATCACAAAAATCACAATCATGCTGTTTACCAAAAAATTTCATTAGTTTCTGTCGTTTTCTTAGTTAGTAATATTCTTTTCCTACTGAAACTTGAAGGGCCCACCTTCTGGCTTTCGAGAAGTCCATTTGAGCATAAAAAAATGAAAGTCAACATAAGTGATTTTCAACTTCTTCAGTTACCGAGTTGTAAGTTTTCTATCTTTTCCTTAGTTGGTAATATTTTGATCCTATTGAAACAAGAAAGGTAAGCGTGCCTTGTGTCTTTCGAGAAGTCGGGTTTGCTCTTTGAGTACCATGTTTAGGCAATTGACTTCTGAACTTACAACTGAAGAGAATGAACTGTAAGACACGTCTCTCAACTTTATGTGATCTAATGTGGATAATCATAAGAATAATTAATAATGATTATTAATATGATAAATACAAATAATTAAAGTAGTTATTAAAACCATTTATAGTTAAGGATCACAGTCTTATCCCACCAGAAGGGAGGAATAATTTAAGTGGGACTGTACAAGGTCCTGACCTAATCTATAAAAGTATATGTTGCCATCAAATAATTAAAGTAATTATTGAAACCATTTATAGTTAAGGATCACAGTTTTATTCCACTCAAAAAATTATTTTCTTGGGAGAAACAGTTTAAGTAAGACTATACAGGGTCTTTGACCTAATATATAAAAGCTTATGCTACCATCAAACAATTAAATTAGTTATTGAAACTATTTATAGTTAAGGATCATAGGCTTGGTTTGATAATGTTATGTCTTTTTGAGAGATGTTGTGCTCTTCTAGCTCTTGTAGAGCTATTTTGAAATAGTCACAGTAGTATTATTTGGTAAAATAATATAAAATCTATTCTTAATAAGTAGAAGCCATAAAATTATGCATTGTTTGGTAATATTGTGATTTTTTTTTTAATTAAAAATTAATGTTACATTAGTTTTTAAAAATTTTGAGAGTATAAATCAGCTTTTAAAAGCACCCTTTGAAGTGTTTTTAAAAGCCTAGAGCAAAAGCACCCTAAGATATATATATATATTTTTACAAAACATATAAAAATTGACTTATGTTTTTTACAAGCTTAAGCACCCTCCTAAAGAACATTACCAAACCAATCCATAGTATTATTGCACTTAGAAAACTATTTCCTTGAGAGGAACAATTTATGTGGGATTGTACAAGGTCTTTGACCTAATATATAAAAGCTTTTGTTGCCATCAAATAATTAAATTAGTTACTGAAACCATTTATAGTTAAGGATCATAGTCTTATCCCACTCAGAAAACTGTTTCCTTAAGAGGAACAATTTAAGTGGGATTGTACAAGGTCCCTGATCAATCTATAAAAGCGTATATTGCCACAAAATACAATGCCATCAAATAATTGAAACCATTTATAGTTAAGGATTACAGTCTTATCCCATCAGGAAACTATTTCTTGGGAGGAACAATTTAAGTCGGACTATACAAGGTCCCTGATCTAATCTATAAAAGTGTATGTTCCCATCAAATAAAATGCCTCCAGTATTCTTTAGACATAAGCTAGTCTATGAGAAGATTTACATCAAGGACAGGTGTGGGTAAAGAAGTTAGTCCACGAGAAGATTTGCATAGCTATTAGCTAGTAGATACCATGAGTAGAAAGAGGGCCAATATCATTTGCTTTCAAGAAACTAAGTGAGTAGGAGAAAAGTCTAGAGAGATAGAAGGAACAAGGTTCAACATGTTATATACCTATTAGAATAGAAATAGGAATGAAGTTACGATTATTGTAGATGGAAATTTCAAGGACAGGTTGTAGAAATCAAGAGGAAAGGTGATAGAAGAGTTTTAGTGAAATTGATGATAGACGAGGAGGCTTTTAATATCATTAGTGCCTATGTCCCACAAATAGGACTAAAAAAAGCTACAAAGAAGGGTTTTTGAGAAGACTTATATTAGATAGATCAAGGAGTACCATTAAGAGAGAAACTTTTTATTGGAGGAGATTTGAACTACCATGTAGGAAGAACTAACAAGGGCTTTGAAAGAGTACATGGGTGTTATGGTTATAGAGATAAGAATGAGGGTGGAAAGTCTATATTGGATTTTACGGTTGTATATGACTTGATTTTAGCCAACACTTTATTTAAGAAACGAGAATCGCACCTGGTCACCTTTAGTAGCGGACCTAATAAGAGCCAAATAGATTTTGTTATGACTAGGAATTTTGTAAGGATGTCTAATAAGAATTGTAATGTTATATTTGGCGAGTGTTTAGTGTCTTAACACAAACTTTTGGTTGTAGATGATAATGTTAAAGGAAGAAAAAACATAGAGGTAATAAGAGTAGTATAACTAGATGGTGGAATTTGAATGGAGAAAATTTGTCCCTTTTAAAGAAAAGAAGTTACACGGTGACTCATGGATTGTGGAGGGTGAGCCTTGTATGATTTGGGATAAGATGGTGAGTCGTATTAGGAATACAACCAGAGAAGTGTTAGGAAAAAGTAGGGAACATTGACCACCAACTAAAAAGATATGATAGTGGAATAAATAAGTTCAATGCTATTAAAACAAAAAAAGAATGTTATAAAAAATTACCCGAGTGTAGAAATGAGGATAATATGATTTGCAGTGCACAAATTCAGCCACTAACTTGGAAATTATGTTTGGATTTCTACAAATAAAAAACAAATGAAATCAAGGAATCAAGGATAACTAGTAATGATCAATTTACTGAATTCACATTTGCTAAACCAAAGAAGAATTCAAATTGATGCTAGATGTACTCGAATTCTATTTTTTATTTTATTTAAATTAGTTTTATTTTAAAAGTTTTAAAATTTATAAAAATTAGAATATAGTTTGTAAGAATATAATATTACTAATAATAGTGTTATTTTTATTTTAATATTTTATTATATATTTTTTGTGATGTATAAATCTTATATATTCTATTTTGATTGAGTTGTTATAAAAATAAATAAATAAGTAATAATAGTTGGGTTTCACTAATAATGCGTCCAAATTATCAAATTGGTTATTACTATTTTTTCTTTATTGGTATTTTTGAATTTATGAAATAAAAATTTATAAGTAGATTTAAATATTTAAACTTAGTAAAAAAAATAATTTAATTAAAATTGGCTTATATACTATTTTGAACCTTCAAGATCGTATTAATTTTCAGTTTAGTCATTCAAGAATTTTCTTTGTCAATTTTATCTTTTAAGATTTAAAATTTCTCAATCAAATTTTTTTTTTTTTTTTTTTTCATTTATAAGTTATGAATTACAAAATATAATAACGTGTTAAAGTTGTTTTTACATCTTAAAAAACTTTTTTTGTTATTTTGTCCAAGCTATTTTGCCAGATGAGTATGCAGCACTGGTTTTGAAGACGCCAATATCTCATACTGGGAGACCAGACACACTCATATGGCACTACTCTTCGAAAGGTGTTTACTTGGTGTCATCTGGATACTCCATCGCGGATATGGATGAAATAGCCACCATGCAGCAACAGTTTCAATGGTCCTCCATTTGGATGCTGGCGATTCTAGGAAAACTTAAAAGTTTCATGTGGAAATTCATGCATAACAGTTTGGCAGTTCGGGATAACTTATGTCAACGGGGTGCTTTGACAGAGGAGCTTTGCCCTTTCTACTAAACTATGGTGGAAACTTCCTGCCACCTTTTCCTTTCGTGCCCCATTTCAAATCAAGTGTGGCTGGAACTCCCTTTCCACCTTCCAGAAGCAACTTTCACTGTCAAGTCGGTAAAGGAATGGCGGCTTATGGTATCAGATGGTATGACTCACACTTCACGGGGTAAGGATGCATTGGCATTATTAAGTCATTGTTTATGGAGAATATGGAAAGCGCGGAACAACTTGATTTTTAATTAAAAGAGGTGGCACCCTAGGGATATCATGACAAAAGCCATGGATGAGCATACTGAGTTCTCTCATGCAAACTCACGACAAGACTCAACGATAGAGGCGTTTGGATAGTGCTCATAGGTTACACTGGACTCCACCCTTTCCTGGCACAACGAAAATTAACTTTGATGCAGGTACAAAAAGAACGGAAGGGATTGGAATTAGGTTGGTAGCACGCAACCATGCAGGGGATATTGGGTTTGCAAGAGGAGCTTTGATCACAGGAAACACCTCTCCATTCTCATTGGAATCTTTGGCTCTTTGTGAAGCAGTTAAGGACTGCATTGATAAGCAGTGGCATAAGGCAGAGTTTGAAGGTGACGTCAAATTAGTCATTGAAGAAGTCACTTAGGCATGCAACGAGAATCCCAATTCGAATGTTCTTACTGCTGACATTGTTCACTTGTATACTCAATCCTTTCACTTTACGTATCGCACAAATAATTGGGCTGCCTATCTAGTGGCAAAACAAGCCGTTATTGATCCGACTTTATGTGCGGATCCTACTAGTTTGCAAAGTTGGCTCACGAATATCTATGAGAGCTAACTTCTGTTGTTCATTTTAATTAAAATCTTATCTTTGAGTAAAAAAAAAAAAACTTTTATTTGGTTCAAAATCTTTTAACATTATCATATATTTATTACTTTTTGACTTTTTAAATATTTAATTTACTTGTTAATTAATAAAATAAGATATGGATTATAAGATTTTATCTTAAAATAAAAATATTTGTGAAGGCATTGTGATTAATGGCAGTGAATATCAGCTCAGCTAATGTTAAGGGAATATCAGCTCAATTGATGTTAAGGGAATATCAGTTGTAAGAAAAAATAAAAGGGGCAAATTTGTGAATTAAAAAAATACGTAGGGCTGCTTAATAAGCATTCCACCAACAAATCCTCTCTCCTTCCTCTCTTTCTTCTCATTCCTGTGACATCTATATGTTCTTTTTTCTCTCACATCAATCTGTTCTTTTTTTTTCTAGATCTATTTTGATGGCCACCTAATAAGCCTTCCACCAACAAATCATCTCTCCTCCCTCTCTTCCCTCTTTCCTCTCTCATCTATCTTTTCTTTCTCTTCTAGATCTATTTACCCATATTCCCAAATTCAGCTCATTTCTCTGTTGTCTCCTTCATCTTTATAAGATGGACTAATTTAGAAAAAAAAAAAAAGAGTAAAAAATATAAATAAAAAGGAAAATGGATGAGATTGGTGTTGAAGTCGTAGCTCCTTCCATGTCTATCAATCAAACTCAATGTGATAGGAATTCTTATTGCTCACATGGTCGCATCAGCAAAGGCATCAGGGATTCAGGATTGTAAGTGTAGTAGAAAGAAAAATTTAAAACATATTTTGGGGTTAAAATATAATTATATTATTATTCAATAATACAGATATATAACAGCCACATAAGTCAGGTATTTAAAACTCAACAAATCAAATGGGGTACCAAATAATTCTCCTATTTTTATTAGTAAAATTGAATTTTATATATGTTCAAATAATTTATTTTTTCTTTTGAAATTGCTCTATGGCCTTAATTATTTAAAATGAAAATTTCTCAAAAATAGAAGTGAAAAAAAAATTTTAATTTTTAATATATTAATATGTCAAGTTTAATGTTTAGAAAGAATATTTAGGAATGATTTGTTTAAATCTAAACCGTTAATTTTTATTTTTATTTAAAAAAAAAAAAAACTAGGATACTTTACCTTCTAAAGTTCACTTTACATTTTAGAGGATCCGGATCATAATTATGATAAATCATGTAAATATATTCTTCTCTTTAAAAAAAGTCTTTTTAGAAAGGATTTCATTTTCGCCGTATAGATAGAAAGATTCTTTTCAATTTTGGAAAGGGAAATAATTAGGGGATTATATCACTGAATAAGTATCTTAAAATGTAAATGTCTATTATTATTAAGTTATTTTTATTAGTAAGTTAACAACTGATTCACATATTTTCTAGAATTTCATTCTTCTAAAACTTTCCATATATATTTTGAATACATTGACAAGAGTAGAGTGTATACTAAAATGTATACAAACTAATACAAAAAGAAGAATAGGAAGATTTTTCCCTTTTACTCTCTTTTATTAGCACAAATTAGACCTTCTAGAATCTCATTCTTCTTGAACTTTAAATATATATATTTTTAATACATGGAAAGGAATAGTGTATACTAAAGGAAGATTAGGAAGATTTTTACCTTTTACTCTCATTTTACCTTCTAGAAGATGTTTCACATAATAAACCCATGAATGGCGCTTGGGAGAAGCATTTAACATAAAACCCAAATTACAGGATTCTTTGCCTTCAATTTCTCAAACATATTTGGAAAGCAATTCACATCTGCATGTCTAATTTTAGTTGTTTGTGTTTTGTTTCTTTTCTACGTAACCTTCTGATCTGCTTATAAAGAAAAAAAGATTCAGAATCCTCAAACCAAAATATTGTGTATCTGTGTTCTCTGTTTCACAATCACACAATCTTTCATGGCAAAAAGACCAGCCTTCTTGCAATAATCAAAGCAAACCAAGACTGACTCAGGAAAATTAAGATCCCAAACACTTCGAAACTGGCCATGGCGAATGACCAAGACTCGTCGTCGGCTATGTCTGTGTCGGACCAAGACAAAGAAAACAGAGCAAGAATAGCAGGGGAAGACCAAAGTGTTCCTTTTTTAAAGCTATTCTCTTTTGCTGACAGATTCGATGTTGGATTTATGATTATCGGTGCGATTTCTGCAGTGGCTAGTGGGTTAACTCAGCCTATAATGACTCTCATTTTTGGGAAGCTAATCAACACTTTTGGGGCTTCTCATGATCCATCACATATTTTGGACGAAGTGTCTAAGGCATGTGCATTACTATACTTTACCTTCTATCTGTTTGAATTATTGCTTTCTTGGAATGCCAGGGTTAAAGAGTGTGATTGAATCTGAAATGGGAAGCTTAGCTTTCAAGTAATATATCAACGAAGTTTATTTTTCTTTTTCTTACTTTCCTTATAATAGTTTTGTTCTTGTTTCTGTTCATCAATGGACGGTTGTCCTAGCTTTCTTCAAGAAGCCAACAGTTAAAGATCAGGGATCAGTTGCTGGACAGTAATTAATATGAACAAATTTAGTTTCTATGAATGAATCTTACTTAGTAATTTGGTTTGACATTTGTATTAAATAGCCAACATAAATTTGTCATTGACTGTTATCTTGTATCAATGAATTTTTGAATAGTGCTGAAACTTAAGTCCTGCCCAATGAAGTACATATACCATGCTGGAACTTAGATTTTATGTTAACTAAGCTAACTGATATTTGCCTTTCTATTCTCAGATAGCAGTACTCTTCCTGTACCTCGCTGTTGGTTCTGGAATTGCTTCATTTCTACGTAAGATCACCTGTCTGTTAAGTTCTTCGACATGTTCATGAGTTAGAGGGCTAAGGAGTTTAAACCTGTTTCTATTTGTCAGATGTTATTCTAGTCTAGAGTTGCGTATTTGTCAGATGTTTTTCTAGTCTAGAGTTGCATATTGAGATAGTTTGAGTCCAGTGAGTATACCACTATTGCACAATAGATTTTTTTGTTGCGTGAATAGAGTGTGTTTCTATGATAAGTGTGAAGTGATTAAAGTACTAGAATTCCATCTAAGTGACCCTTATAGAGAAATTTCTTGTCTTTATATAATCTGTCATCTCCAGATCATGGTTACCGAATAGTAGTTTTCAATGATCCAGATTCAGCATTTTGTTGCAGTGGTCTTACTTTACTATGTTTGCTAAGAAATTTTCCAGTATAGTTATTGTGCATATATATGTTGCAGAGGTATCATGCTGGATGGTGACGGGAGAAAGACAGGCCACAAGGATCCGCAGTCTGTACTTAAAAACAATATTAAGACAGGACATTGGCTTCTTTGACACTGAAACAACAACTGGAGAAGTTATTGGGAGGATGTCTGGGGATACTGTTCTCATCCAAGATGCCATGGGTGAAAAGGTAATCATGTATGAACTTAGGGAAGCAGAATATATAGTATGATAACCAATGCAATGAAGTGAAATAATCACACTAATATGATGCTAATCCCCCTTCCTCATTTCTTATTGGTTATTGTCTGTCTCATTATGATTAATTCTCTAATTATGAAGAAGCCCTTCAGCAGAACTAATAAGTTTTCTACAGGTTGGGAAGTTCATACAACTTGCTTCAACATTTTTTGGTGGTTTTATCATTGCCTTTGCAAAAGGATGGCTTCTCGCCCTCGTTTTACTTTCATGTATTCCTGCTGTTGTGATTGCTGGAGGGATCATGTCCATTGTGTTGTCAAAAATGTCAAATCGTGGACAAGTTGCTTATGCAGAAGCAAGCAATGTTGTAGAGCAAACAGTTGGAGCTATTCGAACGGTAAGGCATATATATTAATTACATACAAGCTCAGCATGCATTTACAAGTTCTTGCAGATAAATATCTCTTCACTGGCTTTTCAATTGTACTAGGTTGCTTCCTTCACTGGGGAGAAGCTGGCTATAACCAATTACAACAAGAAGTTGAAGATTGCCTATGCCGCCATGGTAAAACAAGGAATGGCCTCAGGGTTAGGGGTTGGTGTACTCTTGCTAGTTATCTTCAGCACTTATGGACTTGCTGTGTGGTATGGATCCAAACTGATCATTGAAAAAGGATATAATGGTGGACAAGTCATCAATATAATAATGTCGATTATGACTGGCGGAATGTAAGTGCCATCCCATATGTATGATAGTCTAAATTTTCTTTTGATTATATATATTAAATTTTCTCTCGATATTAAATAAAAGGGATGTGCCTCGGCTTCATTAAATTGTTGCTGTCTCGTGATATCATCCCATGATTTTGTTATTCTTATGTATTAGGTCACTTGGACAAACATCCCCATGCCTGAATGCGTTTGCATCAGGGAAAGCAGCAGCATACAAGATGTTCGAAACAATCAACAGAAAACCAAAGATTGATGTCTATGACCCTAGTGGGGCTGTGTTGGAAGACTTAAAAGGTGAGATCGAACTCAAAGACGTGTATTTCAGATACCCTGCCAGGCCAGATGTTCAGATCTTTTCTGGGTTCTCATTATATGTCCCAAGTGGCAAAACTGTTGCTTTAGTTGGTCAAAGTGGAAGTGGGAAGTCAACAGTGATCAGTTTAGTACAGCGCTTTTATGATCCTGAAGCTGGTGAAGTACTAATCGATGGTGTAGATTTGAGAAAGTTGCAACTTAGATGGATGAGAGAGAAGATTGGGCTTGTTAGTCAAGAACCTGTTTTATTTGCAACTAGTATAAAGGAAAACATAGCATATGGGAAGGAAAATGCAACTGATGAGGAGATCAGAACAGCAACAAAGCTCGCTAATGCGGCAAAATTCATAGACAAGCTTCCCAAGGTATATTCAATTCTTTGCATTGGGCAGCATTAATAAGTTAAACACAAGGTTCAAGAGTAGTAGTCTCTTTCATGACCCCTTTTTGCTTCTTATTATTGATTAATAACTATGATTACTGCTTTCTTCCTGCAGGGGATTGACACAATGGCAGGGGAGCATGGAACCCAACTATCAGGGGGACAGAAGCAACGAATTGCTATAGCAAGGGCAATCTTGAAGAACCCAAGAATCCTCCTTCTTGATGAAGCAACAAGTGCACTGGATGCTGAGTCTGAACGTATTGTTCAAGATGCACTTGTAAACGTTATGTCAAATAGGACAACAGTGGTTGTTGCACATCGTCTAACAACTATTAAGAATGCTGATATAATAGCAGTGGTGCACCAAGGGAAAATTGTGGAACAAGGTTACTCTTAAACCCCTTGTTTCAATTTTGAGTTACCAATCAGCTGGCGCTGTTATTTTTTTATTTTTTTTTCTGTAAGTTAAGCTTCTCTGTAAAATCCAAAATGCAGGAAATCATGTAGAGTTAGTCAAAAATCCTGATGGGGCATATTCGCAGCTAGTCCGTCTACAAGAAGGAACCAATGAAGCTGAAGATGCCTGTCCCTCTGAAACAGATAAGGCAAATACCAGTATCAATCTAGAAAAATCCTTGTCCACCACTGAGAACCGCAAATCAACTATTCAGAGATCAATAAGCAATGGTTCATCAGGAAGCCGCCACTCTTTTGCAATTGGTTTTGGTGTTCCTGTCCTGATGGATGTGTATCAGACTGGGGAAGAAGGTGTTCAGAGTCAAGAAAGGAATGATGCTGATAATGAGAAAGGCAAAAACGTTTCAATTAGAAGGCTCGCCTACCTGAACAAGCCTGAGATTCCAGCTTTATTGATTGGATCCATTGCTGCTGTGATCCATGGTTTAGCTTTCCCTTTGTTTGGCCTCTTACTCTCATCATCCATCAAAATGTTTTATGAACCTCCAGCTCAGCTACGGAAAGATTCCAAGTTTTGGGCATTTATATATTTGGGTTTGGGTTGTGTTACTCTGGTGGCATTACCGGTGCAGAATTACTTCTTTGGGATCGCTGGTGGAAAATTAATTGAACGAATTCGTTCCTTGTCATTCGAGAAGATTGTGCACCAAGAAATCAGTTGGTTTGACGATCCGGCAAATTCAAGGTATGTCCAAGTTATTTAATTTTTCTATTTAAAATTCTTTCCACTTAATAGCTTAAATTAGTTATTGGTTTTCAGTGGCGCAATTGGTGCAAGGTTATCTACGGATGCTTCGACAGTTCGGAGTCTTGTTGGTGACTCCTTGGCCCTAATAGTCATGAATATAGCAACAATCACAGCTGGATTAATTATAGCATTCACAGCTAACTGGATGCTTGCTGGTGCAATTCTAGTTGTTACACCTTTGATGCTTATTCAAGGTTATCTTCAGGGCAAGTTTCTAAAAGGTTTCAGTGGAGATGCTAAGGTCAGTCTAGCTTTTCATGCGTTGTTCATTCCATAAAGGGAGACATGTGTCAGATACACTAAGGATGTTTTGACTTGTTATAGGTAATGTATGAAGAAGCCAGTCAGGTAGCAAATGATGCTGTTAGTAGCATTAGAACTGTTGCATCATTTTGTGCTGAACAGAAGGTGATGGATTTGTACCAACAGAAATGTGATGGCCCAGAAAAACAGGGTGTTCGGCTGGGACTAGTTAGTGGTGCAGGTTTTGGTTTCTCTTTCTTTATTCTTTACTGCACAAATGCATTCTGTTTCTACTTCGGAGCCTATCTTGTGCACCATGGGAAAGCAACATTCGGGGAGGTCTTCAAGGTAAATTCCGAGCTTTCTATCATTATACCCACATACAATACTAGTTCTTATTATATAGTTTCTCGCATGTGCAGGTTTTCTTTGCTTTAACAATCTCAGCAATGGGGGTCTCCCAGACTAGCGCGATGGCCCCAGACACCAACAAAGCTAAGGATTCAACAGCCTCAATATTTGAAATTCTTGACAGAAAACCTACAATTGACTCAAGCAGCAATGAGGGAACCACTTTAGAATCTATTGCAGGTGATATTGATTTTGAAAATGTAAGTTTCAAATATCCAACACGGCCCGACATTCAAATATTTAGAGATCTGTGTCTGAGGGTCCCCTCGGGAAAGGTAATCTTCTCCCATATTATTGGCCGGAAATTTGTTAATATATCATCTATGAAGTGACTCCCTCCTTTAGTCCTGAGGCTGAATTTTTTTTTTTTTTTCTTTATAGAATTAAGTCATCTGTTAATTTCTTTCTGCAGACTGTTGCTTTGGTGGGAGAAAGTGGCAGTGGAAAATCAACAGTGATCAGCCTGATACAGCGATTCTATAATCCCGACTCAGGACGTGTACTACTGGATGGAGTGGATATCAAGAAATTTAGACTAAGTTGGCTAAGGCACCAGACAGGGTTGGTTGGTCAAGAACCAATTCTTTTCAACGAAACCATCCGTGTCAACATAGCTTATGGTAAACAGGGACATGCTACTGAGGATGAGATAATTGCAGCTGCAAGGGCAGCCAATGCACATGGTTTCATATCTTCATTGCCACATGGTTATGACACCTCTGTTGGGGAACGTGGAACACAACTGTCTGGAGGTCAAAAGCAGAGAATAGCCATTGCAAGAGCTATATTGAAGAATCCAAAAATCTTGCTGCTTGATGAGGCAACAAGTGCACTAGATGCAGAGTCGGAACGTGTAGTTCAAGAGGCATTAGACAGGGTAATGGTGAACAGAACAACCATCGTGGTAGCTCACCGTCTTACCACAATAAAAAATGCAGACATTATAGCAGTAGTGAAGAATGGAGTAATTGCTGAGAAAGGAAGACATGATGTGCTGATGAAGATAAATGATGGAGTTTATGCATCATTGGTAGCTTTTCACATGAGTTCATCCTGAGGAACAAAAAGGTTCTCCAACCGTGTCAAAGTTTGTTGCTTGCGCTGAGGCTATTTTCTACTACCCACCATACCTGTTAGATTAGTTAGTTATTGACATTTTCTTTGGAAACTTTTGTGCATGGAAATACTTTCATCCAAAAAATAAATATCATATTTACTTGACAGAGTGACAAACTTGTGGCATGCCGTTGGGGAGTTAAATAACATAAGGTGTTTCAGCAAGAAAAGAAAAACAAAGATCAATTTGAGGTGAAAATATCTTGTTATCAAACACGAGGGATTAGTGTTTCTTATTTCTAAAGCAACTTAGTTTACAGCAAATATGACTTAACAGATTACAGATTGATTCTTGAATGTAAGAACAAGAATAAACACGTGTGTAATGTAACATGCAGGTGTTGCCGGACCAATCAAGGTCTTGGCATCCTCTGGCACTTCGATTGTAGCTTTTTCCTCAATTCCTTATAAGTTTTATGCCCAACAAGCTTACACAGCATAGGGCTTTCCACATATCAAAATCAATAAATGTTAACCTAATTGCTTAAGCGTTTAGGTTAAGAGGTCCTTTTATATTTCCTTTGTGAGTATGATGGATTTTGGCTTCAACCTTGAATTCATCATAAGAAGTTGAGAAACATTTGTAATTTTTCTTCTCTCGAAGAAATTTGTACTCTACCAGTGCGTGTATGTGGTGGAATGTAGTTTTTAGTTAGAATTAAATATAATAATGTATTGACTGGTCTCTAAATTCATTATTAGGCCAACAAATATGAGAAGAACTCTCAAAATTCATTTAAGATAGCTATAAGCTTAAGAAATTATGATTCTAACAAGTGTTGGTAAGAATGCATATGAGAAACAAACTAAGTAGTGGCAACATAGTATGCAAGAACTGTACTACGTGTTTAACTCCATATCATAAGACTTATAAAAGTTACATGACGAAATAGATAAGGCAACTATAGTCATGCTTTGCCAACCTTCAAAAGTTGAATGTCAAAGCATAGTTGTAATACAAAATTCAAAGTCTCTTAGAGCTAGTTTAGTACGCATGAATGATTTTTGTAGAATTAGAATGGGAATCATTACAAGAAATGGCGTTATCTGTGTCTGTCAATTACAGATATAGAAAGTACCAATGTAGACATAATTAATCATCTACGTCTGCTTCCAAATGCAGAAACATAAATGCAATAACCCTAGACTCAGATATTATTTTATGCATCTATGTAGACGCATAAATTATCTGCCAGTTGTTCCTCACGTATCTGAGTTTGGCTTCGAGACATTGAAACGTAGAAGCAAATATAATTGCGTTTGCAAAACAAATGTAGAAAAAAAAAAAAAACTCAATATTTTTTTAATTTTATATGCTTCTGCATATAGTTGATGCAAATAATCAAAACGTGGACCTATATGTGTAAAATAATTTACTTTTATTTTATATTTATTTAATTTTTAATTTTATACATGTATAAAAGTATATTTTATATTCAAAATCTAAATTATATATATAAATATATATATATATATATATATAATTATTATAAAAAAAACATTGTAACATTAATATTATATACAATTGTTAAAAAAAGATCTCATATTCTTAAGTTTTTGTCGTCTTGAGCTTACTCGTTATTCTGGTTATGGTGCGAAGGCGCAGATGTAGGAGATACAACCTGAAAAAATTAAAATAAATAAGTTATATGTAATTATACTTAGCCTAACTTAATATGCATATAAGGTAAAATATTAACTTAGACAAATTAAGCAAATTTTCAAAGCTTTTGGCTTGAAATTGTAACATTAGCCTAATATACTAACAATGATCTAAATAAAATTTTGTTTCTTCTTATAGGTCTTATTCATCCATGTGATCATGCTGGTATTTCTGAAATTTGAAAATGACTTGTATTTGACCGTTTTGCCTCATAAACTTATTTTTAAAAAGCTTTTGCTTTGAAACTGTAACAGTGACCTAATATATGAACCGTTGATCCAAATGGTATTATATTTCTTCCTATAGTTTTTATTCATCGCATGGTCATGTTGGTACTCTTGGAATCCAAAACGGACTTGTATTTGATCGTTTTGCCCCTCGAACTCAATGTTACAAAACTTTTTCCTTGAAATTATAGCATTGACCTAATATCTTAACCGTTGATCCAAATGACATTCCGTTTCTTCTACATGTCTTATACATCCCCATGGTCGTATTAGTACTTTTAGAATCTGAAACAAATTTATATTTGACTATTTTGCCCTTCAAATCCATAATTATAAAATGTTTGCCTTGAAACTGTAGCATTGACTTTATATCTTAACCGTTAATCCAAATGACATTTTGTTTCTTCATGCATGTCTTATTCATCCTCATGGTCATGCTGGTACTCGCATAATCTAAAATGAACTTGTATTTAACTGTTTTGTCCCCCAAACCCAAAGTTACACAACTTTTGCCTTGAAATTGTAACATTGGCCTAATTAATATCCTAACAGACGATCCAAATATCAATATTTTCTTCCTACATGTCTTATTCATCCCCACAATTGTGCCAATACTCCTAGAATCCTAAACGGACTTTTATATGATTGTTTTGTCCTGCAAACCCAAAGGTTTTGTATTTAAACTGTAACTTGGGCATAAAAATGTTATTTAAGAATCCCATAATAAAAATGAAAATAAAAGAATCCGTACCTCTAGGAATGACTGTGTAATATATATATATACTCGAAACAATAAGTTATATGATTATATTAGTTATTTATAAAATGAATAACAGAACTAGATAGTAAATGATATTATCTTAAGATATGAACATACTTGCATATTTACAGGTAAAAGCTAATAATTCTCATCATTTTCATCAATTAACTATTTTTCTTCATTATCGTCTTCTTCTTAAATTGAAATAACAATTATGATTATGTTAGTTATTCATAAAATGAATAGCAAAACTAGCTACTAAATAACTTTATCTTAGGATATGAACTATACATAAACATACTTGCATATTTACAAGTAAGAATTGCTAATTCTTATCATTTTCATCAATAAACTCTTCCTCTTCATCACCGTTGTCTTCTTGAACCAAGACAATTTCATCGTCAACAATAAAATCATTATTAACAATTATCCTTGCATGTTTTTTGCTCTTTAATTAAAGAAGTTCATTTGGATTAACTTCTTTCATCACATTTCCCCATCACAATTCCATTGTGAAGTGATTCAGATAGATTGCCACATTTTCTCTTCCGTATGTTGAAACATCAAATGATCTAAATTTGGCAAAAACCACATCACTCGACAATTTTAAAGGAAGTGAGCTTTTCTTAATGATGTTCTTTCAAAAATTATTTCTTTGCTTTTGAAACAGATGATTCTCAGGTAAGAATTAACAATGACAATCAAACCAACATTGTTTTTTACCGTTCTTTAGTGTGAAGGATTTTATATGCTTTATGCATATAGGATATGAAAATCTATCATGGGTTTTCCATTCATAAGTCATTTTGTAACTAGAAAAGTCATGAATTGTCCATAGAAAAGCTTCTCTCATAATAAAGTTTTTATTTAAAGACTTATGAAAAGTCAAGACACCTTCTCTCCAAATTTTTTCAAATAATCTATTAAATGTCTAAGATAGACATTAAAATTCTTGTCAGGATAGAGTGGACTAGGAATTAACAAAGTCAATAAAATGTTATGCTGCTTCATGCATATGCCTGGTAGAAGTTTATAAGGAGTGACAAACACTAGCCACAATGAATATTGAGATCTCGAATTTTATCCAATGGAATGAATCCATCTGTCGAGGGCCCAAGTCTAACATTTCTTATGATCATGATAGATGGACTTCGTCAAAGTGTTTTCATGCCTCCCCTCGAACAGATGTATCATCACGTCTGGTTTTTCCTATTTATATTCCTTGTGCCATCTTATGTCTTTTTCAGTGACCTTAAACATATAAAACCTTTGTAATCTACTCATGATCAGTAAGTATCACAATACCTTATGAGATATGTTCTTTTTACCACTTTCCTTGATCGAGGCTTTTTATAAATATCATAAGCTGTCATGCACTTGTTCTTATAGTAATGTAAATGACATTGATTCAGAAAAACATCAATTTTATCATATCCAAGTCTCAACTCCTCACCAACTTCCTAGACTCATAAAATGATCCAGGTAACTTCTCATCCTTAGGAAGAATACCTTTAATGATTTTGAAGAATCTATTGTAGCAATTTTTCGAGACATTGACTTCTAACTTGTAGTAGCAATTGAGTTAGAACTAAAAAAATATTTTCTACACACCGTGCCCATATAGGATCATTTGCAATTGCCAACATCTTATAAAACTTTGCAACTTGTGGATTGAGATTCTCCATGTCTTAATTGTAATTTGGCCATACGGAGTCCATCATTCTTTCATTTGGTTCGTATCAAGTAGAATTTCATCTTCAACAATATTTGATGGCCCACATTTCGAAGCTTCCATGGTCCTAATATTATCATGTTGACCCTCAACATGTAGACTTTACTTTCTATATGCTGCAACAAAACCCTTCTCAGAAAGGTGAAAGGTTACTTATTCTCTTGTAAGAAATTTACTATTGTCACTGATTTTGTAAAGATACCGAATTTTTCTGTCAAATGTATAACTCGCACTGGAAAAAGGCATTAGTAGTGAAATTTTTTAACCCATTTCCTAAATTCATCTGACACGACATGACGATACATCCAACTTCTATCAACATACATTATCTTTGCATTGGGTCATATAACACTTCAACTCAATTAATTAAAATAAATAAATCAGTTATTAGTATATGCCCTCTACCACCTTTAATGCCATCATAAGAGTTAGTCCTATCTCGTTTAGGAAAGCTACACTATCATATGAATGCATTCCAAAGCATATATACCTAAATGGAAGAACAATAATATGCAACACAATTGAAATAGGCAATAAGTCTTCATGTGAATGCATTGAAATAGGCTATGTAAATTAGTATGGATTGTGTATAGCTATGCAAGGTAATTAAAAGTATTGTTTTATAGTTTAGAAGTTTATTGTTTTATTGTGGTTTTCCTTTTCCTATTTTATGCTTAGATCCTAAAAAATGTAAATTAGTTTATGTGATGTAAGTTTTGGATTCATATTCTTTTTCTTTTTCATATTTAGGAAACTTTCACTACTTACCCTTACATATTTTAAAGACTATGTTTATCTTGATGTTATTTGGGTTGTGTGTGGTTATAGTTTTAGTCACATCCCACACGAATGTATGATTGGCTGGAGGAATGAGTAACTAAACATCTGTCACCTTAACTTCAAAACAAAGAAACAAATACGACTCTTGACTAAACTAAACTAAAGAATAAAAACAAATTTTAGAAAACACAAGTTAACTACAAATGTTAATTTACTAAAATATATAACAATTTACTAAAAATTTTGGCAGAAGTTTTCTATAAACTGGAATATGCCTACAATACAAATACATATAATCTGGACACATTCAACCAGATAACAAAAGTACCAGTATATATAAGGAGCTCTGTTATGTTCATATAATAAACAGTAAAAATTTGACTCTTATACAAACAAATCACAATAACCCAAAAACCTAGTGTGACTATAAACTTTTATCATTTGGCTTCAAGTATGAGATCCCAAAGAATTATCTCGTCATATGCTATTAACAAGTCACGAGCTCGTCGATGATGTATATCGAAATCCTATTACTTAAAAAAAAAAATATCAACAAGAGAGTGGTGAGTCCCACAGACTTAGTAAGTGGAAAAACATACCTAGAGGATACTAGTACCACTCAATATACAAATAGAATACATAGATAAGGTAATATCATAATATCATGAAATTTAAAATAATTAAAATTTCACATGTAAGTAAATATCGAAATTGTAAAAGTAAATAAACACATCTTATGCAATACACTATACAAAAAAATCAATCAAAATACTCAATGCACACAAAGGGCCAATAGAGTAATTCATCCCCGTACAACATATATCCTCCTACCAGGCAGTTTTTTTCACCCACACACTAAATTTATTCTCCGTACATATTCATCCCACCGGGGCTGAGTACTCGACATTTTAAATCAGAATATCCTAGGTGCACCTAGCTTCTATTTTGGAAGTAATAATCATTTCCAAGAAAAATTAGTTTATTGGCTCTTATCAAACATAAACAAGATCAAATGTCAAACATAATTCAAATAATTCAACTATAACACTACACATTGTTATTTACCTTAATATAAACACATTTATTCAAATACACATAAACAATTACACACAATAATCTAGCAACCAAAGAATACGTTATCCACTCACCATTTACCGATATTGCTCGTCACTTCCTCTTGCGTTCATGCGCATTATTAGCTCAACAACATTTTTTAGAGCTGTAATTAGATTTTCTAAGTATTACTTAGTTTTTCAATTTTATAGGTTATAACCTTTTAATTACAAAAATCTACAAATGGTAAGCTTCATGCATTTATTTAAAATTTATCCCTTTTAGGCATTTTCACAACCACCTTGGAGATATACTTAATTTGAACTTATATACTTAACCAAATTCAATAAAACCAAGTCCAAAAATTATTTACATGAAGTTAGTTATCTTTCTTATTAATAAACTTCTCCTAAAATTAACCTTGAACTTACTCAAATCCACACATGAACATAAACAAGGCACACATAATTTTTGGTTGCCAGAACCAGATTTCAATGCTTATAGAATTCTCATACTTGAGAATTAAATTATGAAAATTTCCAGTGTAGTTAAGATGTTAGGAATAATTCATCTTTAGCACCCTTCTCTTAATTCATCTTTCAAGACCCTCCAACACCAGTTACTTCAAAACAAGTACAATAAGAACCCAAAAGTCACAACAATAACTACCATCACCTCCAAAATACACATAACATGAAATTAAAACCTTCAAAGCCATAGAATTGTCCCTTAATATGTTAGGAATAATTCCTTTTCAAAGGTCCTAAGATAATTCAAACCAAAAACCTTCGACAAAGTCTTCTGAACTTAATGCAACTCACCTAAAATTTAGCACGAACTAGATATAGTCCAACAATTCTAATGATAAGTATACCCTGAATCAAGTTATGAAACTTTCTAGATATCATCCCAAGACATAAGGTATCATTTTCTTTAGAACTCCTAAACTAATTCAATCCATAAAATACCCAAAATACTTGATTTTTATAAACTATAAAATTTGAACCCTACTTCCCCTTTTCAATAACAACATAATTCTGCATTAATTATTTCCAACACTACCAACTTATATTTTGCCTCCTAAAAATTCTCAAATCCAAACCTTTAAAACATGCCACAAAATAGTAACTAAGTTCTAAGGAAAATAATGGAAATTGAATGACTCACACACTTAGTTCTTTTAGGCCTTTCAACAAATACCTTAAGTGCAATTTATCTCATTGCTTGTTTATGTATATATATATATATACACATATATACACCTCCCCATAAAATCAACACCATGTCATTAATTCCTATATTACCAATACTCTTAACATTAAAGTTTAAGTTAATAAAATCCATCAAAAGCTTGAGTTATCCTTTTTTTTTTTTTAACATAGTACAACCAAATTCCCATGTTTTATTTTTCAATTATTACTAACCATCATGTTCTCATTCTTTCATCATCCTCCTAGCTTCCTTGTTAAGTAACTAATAACATTTCAATACCTATTCACTCTAAACTTTCAATTCTTATTCAAATAATCCCTAACCACAAAAGTTTGAACATACCAAGTTTTACTCATCCTATTACAACTAGTTTATTTAGGCATTTTTACAAACATCTTAATAGGCATAAAGTCCTTTCATTGATGTGTGTGTATACATATATATACATACCCACAAGAATCAACACAATTCACATCAATTCTCATTTTATTTACATTCCAAGCATTGAAATTAAGTTAAACCCACTTAAAGTTAATCAAGAACTTGAACTATACCCATTCATCATTAATATAATTAAACTCTAAGCTTTCCTTTTCCAATTATTTCTTTAACCTGTTACTTCTCATGTTCTTTGTTCACAAGTCATAATTCAATTTACTTAATCTTTTATCCATAACAACAACCAACAAGAATTCCTTCAATCTTAAAGCAATTAAACTAAGCAAACATCTATAACCAAAAGACACCCACACCTTTACCAAGCATCCAAGTTGTTGCCACCTTCCAAGGCAAGCTACCATGCCAAAACAAAAGTTCCAATGGCTGAAAGGAAGGATTGATACATGCCAGTAGTACAAGAATCCAAGCTACAAGCTTGGCTACCACGAAATAGCCTACTGCCCTCACAACTAAGCTCGACTACCACCCAAAAGAAGGATGAAGGAGACTCCAAAATGAGAAAGGAAGAGAGGAGGAAGGTTGTACGCTATTGTTCAAGGAGTCACATGCCAAGCATGGTTGAAATTGCAGCAACAAGTCGTAGGAAGGAGAAGGAAGCCCAACCAATATGAAGAAAAGTGTATAAACAACTAGAACAGGGGAACTTGGTCCAAAAGGAGAAAGAAATGAGAGAAAATAAAAGGAAAATAAGTAGGAAAAAGACAAAAAGTAAAGTTAAATGAAAAAGGTAAAGTATATTTAGACATTATGTATTTATATATAGACATGTTTTAATTATATTGTTGAATATTTAATTTGTTTATGTGTTTGTTATTTTATAACTAAAATTTACATATTATATCTAAAACTTGACTTTATGATATCTGGTTATAACATCTTACAAGTTTTTTTTTCACAATTTAAAAGTTTATTGTTTTATTGGGGTTTTCGAAACCTTAATTTATTTATTGTAAGCTCAAGTCAAAGAAATGTAAATTAGTTTATGTGATGTAAGTTTTGGATTCATATATATATATATATATATATATATATATATATATATATATATATTTCATATTTAAGGAACTTTGATCATGCCCATGAGAATTTTCTTTTTTTCTATGGTTTTGATAACATCACTACACTACATATATATATATATATATATATAAGTTGATGAGGATAAATAATTGATTTAGAAAATTATTAAGTTCTTGTGACTAAAAAATAGTAAGTTATGGTTACTCTACTAATGTTTTTTATTTTTAACAATTGCATAAGATAAAATAAATATAGTTATTAAAATTTGAATTATTAATTATATAATACTTTAATTGTTATAATAAATATTGTAAAATTTTATGTATAGTCTTGATAAGTATTTTAAGAATAATAATTGGACAAAATAAATAAATCCATGTCGTCATAAAACTTTTACTGAAGGAATCATTTTCTATTGAAGTTTACGGACTTGTCTATCAATAATTCGTACTGGTTGCTCCTCATACATAAGATTCCTGTCGACTTGTATCTCATGAATTCGTAAAATATGTGATTCATCCAGCAAATACTTTTGAAACATTGATACATGAAATACTGGATTCACCCTATCCAAATCCGGGGGTAATGCCAACTGGTATGCCACTGTTCCAATCCTATCCAAGATTTGAAAAGGCCCAATAAATCTTAGGCTTAGCTTACCTTTCTTGCCAAATCTCATAGTGCCTTTAAAAGGAGAAATTTTCAAGAACACGTAATCACCCACTTCAAATTCTAACTACCTCTTACGGTTATCAGCATACGACTTTTGTCAGCTCTGTGCTATCTTTAACCTACCACAAATTATATGAACCTTCTCCACCGCATTTGGAATCAATTCAGGTCCCAACAGCTGATGCTCGCCTATCTTAAACCATCCTATTAGAGATCGACACTTCCTATCATACAATGCTTCAAATGGTGCAATCCAAATGCTGCTATGATAACTATTATTTTAAGCAAACTCCATTAGTGGAAGATGTTGATCCCAACTATATATCGTCTAAAGTTTGTATAGTTCTCTCAGTTTGCCCATCAATTCGAGGATGAAAAGCTGTTCTGAACAATAACTGAGTACCTAGAGTTTCTTGAAAAGATTTCCAGAATGTAGCAATAAATTGAACACCCCGGTTAGAAATAATAGAAACTGGTACACCATGTAATGAAACGATTTCATCCAAATACAACTTAAGCATACTGATGTGCCAAGTAAGTAGTCTTTACTAGAAGAAAATGTGCAGACTTTGTCAAGTGATCAACAATTACCCAAATAGAATCAAAATCTCTAAAAGTCTTAGGAAGTCCTGATACAAAGTCCATAGTAACTTTTTCCCACTTCCACTCTGGAACATCCAATTTTTGTAAGATCCCCACCGGCCTCTGATGTTCAACTTTCACTTGTTGACACACAAGGTACCTAGACACAAAATTAGCAACATTTTTCTTCATGCTCTTCTACTAGTAAAATTTTCTTAAATCCTGATACATTTTAGAAGAGGCAGGATGTATAACATATGATGAACAATGAGTTGCTTCAAAAATCTTCCTCCTCAATTCCAAATCAAGTGGCACAACAATTCGATCACCATACCTTAGTACTCATTCACCATCTACCCTGAAATCACCAGTAACACCTTGATCACATTTAGTTTTCTTGGCAATCACCTCTGGATCAACCGTTTGTGATGTTTTTATGGCTTCTACAAAGGTGGACTTCACTTGAATATGAGCTAGTGATATTCCCTGAGGAGACACCTCAAATCTAACTCCCCTCGCCATATATTAATGTAAATCCTTGACTACCTGACTGTGCATAACTGACAAATGGGATAAAGTAATCATAGACTTCCTGCTCAGAGCATCAGCTACCACATTGTTTTACCTTGATGATAAGAAATCGAACAATCATAATCCTCCAGTAGCTTAATCCATCTACGCTGCCTCTGATTCAGCTCATTCTGAACAAAAATTGTACTTAAGACTCTTGTGATCCGTAAAAATCTCAAAAGTCTCACCATACAAGTAATACCTCCATATTTTTAACGCAAAAATTACTGCCGTCATCTCAAGATCATGAGTAGGGTAGTTCACCTCATGCTTTTTCAGCTGTTTGGAGGCACATACTACAACTCTTCTATCCTGCATCAAAACACAACCAAGTTCAATATGATAAGCATCCCAAAACATAGTATACTTACCTGTAGTGGAAGGAAAAGCAAGAATAGGTACTAAAGTCAAACAAGTTTTTAATTTTTGAAAGCTTTCTTCACAAGTCTCGGACCACGAAAACTTAACTTCTTTCTGAGTTAGTCAAGTCAAATGAGTAGCAATACGAGAGAAATTCTCCACAAATCTCCTATAGTACCCAGCTAAGGCCAGAAAACTTCGAATTTCAGAAACATTTGTTGGTCGAGTCCAATTTTGAACAGCTTCTATCTTGCTAGGGTCTACACGAATTCATTCCTTAGAAATTACATGTCCGACAGAAGTCACCTGATTCATCCAAAATTTGCATTTAGAGAATTTAACATAAAGCTTATATTCTCTAAGTGTTTGCAATACAATACGAAGATGCTGCTCATGTTCCTTCTCATTTTGAGAATATACCAGAATATCGTCAATGAAAACAATGACGAACTGATCCAAGAAAGGCTTAAACACTTGATTTATCATATCCATGAATGCTGCAAGAGCATTAGTACCCGAAAGACATGACTAAGAATTCATAGTGTCCACATCGAGTGCAAAACACAATCTTCGGAATATCTTTTTTCTTGGTTTTGAGCTAGTGATAACCCGAACAAAGATCAATCTTAGAAAAGCATTGAGTCCCCTAAAACTGATCAAATAAGTCATCAATCCTGGGGAGAGGATACTTGTTTTTAACTGTGACCTTATTCAATTGCCAATAATCGATACACAGCCTAAATGAGCCATCATTCTTTTTAACAAACAAAACAGGATCACCTTAAGAAGATAAACTGGGATGAATGAATCCCTTATCCAGTAAATCTTGTAATTGCACTTTAAGCTCTCTTAGCTCACTATGAGCCATTCTATAGGGGGAAATAGAAATTGGTTGAGTATCGGGTAATAACTCAATGTCAAACTCAATCTCCTGAGCAGGAGGAAGCCTTAAAAGCTCTTCAGGAAAAACGTCAGAAAATTCCCTCACCACTAGGATACGCTCTAAAGGAGGACACTCTAATTGAGAATTCTTGACAAGAGCTAGATAGGCTTAATGCTTCTTCTTGATGAGACGTCTTGCTTGAATGGCTTAAATTAAATTGTGAGGAACCTCACTCCGATCCCCTTGAAAAATAAAAGTTAGCTTGGTAGGAATACTGAACTTAACACCCTTATCGCGATAGTTTACTAGGGCATGATGATTTAACAACCAATCCATGCCTAGAATCACATTATATTCTAGCATATTCAGTATGATTAAGTTTTCCAGATAATTATCAACCCCCTAAAAAAACTTCACATGAAGATATATGTAGGTATACTAAGATAGTTTTTCCCAATAAAGTTAAGACTACTAAAGGGATCCCAAGAGGCTTAGCAACTCTCCCCACACGGGAAGCAAAATATAGCAAGCTGAAAGAATGAGTAGCTCTTAAATCAAACAATACTTTAGCACTAATGGAATAAACAAACAAATTACTTGATACCATCGCGTTAGAAGCCTGTGTATCTTGAGTCGTTAGAGCATAAACTCGGGCCTGACCTCTACCTGCTGATGAAAAACCCCTAGAGAAACCGTGGTGCACCCCTAGAGGCCTTATAGGTGTTGCAGAAAATAGAGGTCTACCCTGAACTGATGAAGAAGTTTCGGCTGAAGTAGATTGATTCCTCAACAGCGGACAGTCTCTAATACGATGATCAATTGGTTCGCATTTAAAACACGCAACTATCCCTAATCTACACTGCCCAGTATGCCTATTGCCACAAGTAGAGCATGTAGGAAACTCATATAATCTAGGTCCGCTAGACGATCCTCCCTGACGATCCTCCATGAAACTGAGCTCCTGAACCTCACCTCAACTAACTTCTACTCGACTGGAAACTTCCTTTGAATGAACCCTACCCAGAGGTAGATTCACCCCTAGGCCTACGTGAATTGCTAGCTCTAGAGGTGGAAGGACCCTCATGCCTTGCCTTCTTATATCTCTTGCACTCCGATTGTCTCTCCACCACCCTAGTCTCCAATCGGTAGGCAGCATCAATAGCTTGAGTATAAGTCGTAGTGTCTGACAAAAAAACTGATCTAAATAATAGTCCTTCAAACCATGCGCAAATTTCTTCACTCTCATCCGTTTTATAGCAGACAGTCGAGTAAATCAAGTCTTATACTCCGCCACTGACATACCCTTAGTCTGAACCAATCATTCAAAATCACGAGCATGCTTGTCTTGCATACTTTCAAAGAAAAATTGATCTAGAAAAGCTCTGCTAAACTCTGGCCACGCCAGTGTAGTAGGCTCGGTCAGCCGCTGTATCAATATCCTGTACCAATCATAAGCCACATCATATAACTGATAGCTAACCAACTCAACCGCACGAACAGGATCGTATCCCAAAGCTATACACAATCTGTCTAACTCCTCTAGGAAAGCATAAGGATCTTGAGCTGGGTTAACCCCCGAAAACCTCGGGGGCTGCATCTTCTTGAAGTTTTGTAGTGTCACAAATATCACCTGATCCTATTGAACTAGAGTGGGAGAGTTTGCCTCTTGCTGAGGCTGAACATGAGGAGCTACTGGTGTCTGTTGAACATGCTGCTGTTGTGCTAAAATCCCAGCTAAGTAACCTACAGTCCTCTAAACGGGGTCTAATCCTTGTACCAGCCACTCCATATCGAGACCAAGAACTGCTGCCTGAACTGGTTCAACAACCCTGCCTCGGCCTCTTCCCCTACCAAGCCCCAGTCAACCCCTGCCTCTGACTGCCAGTGTCTGAGGACCAATAGATCTCTGATCGGAGCTAGCTTCCTGCTGCTCCTCTCGGCCAGCAATACGATCACTTCTTCGCATTATATATAGAACAAGTACACAAAAATTTAATATACATTTATAATACAAAGCAAAAGACAATGCCTTTAAATAATCATAACTTAAAGTTTTAGGATGAATTAGCACGCATTAGTAAGTCCACATACGCCCCGCCGGGTAACATATGCGAACTAAGCAATAACATTCCATACTTGCAATCACAGACCTCTAACCATACTCTGATACCAACTTGTCACATCTCCAAATAGAAATATGACTGGCTGGAGGAATAAGTAATAATATCTCCGTAACCCTGGAGACTCAAATACTGTACATCCATGACTCTTTAATGAAATTCAAACTCAATTGTTAAACATCAAACGATTATTGAAAATATCAGCAGTGGTTCCTTATACGATAGAACATGTCGTAATGCATATAATAACTTGTTTATAAAATTGACAGTAACTCATAGTATCACAAGATACAGAAGAGCTCCGCTCCTAACAAACATGAATAACACCATGATAAATTCAATATATCTGACAACCATGCATAACACCCTAAGCGACTACAAGTATCATCCTTTACGCTCTAAGTGTGCGATTTTCAAGATATACCTTGCAGCAGCAAAATCGGCAGGTAACAATTTCGTTCATGATAAACAATGGTTTCCTAGAAACTAAAAAAAACAACCACATGAAAGAATGAGTCACAATGACTTAGTGAGGAAGTCATGTACCCTAAGAGTATCAGCATCACACAACACATATATCATAGTTTAAATTCATATTTAAATTACTTATGCATGTACGTAATTACAATTCTCATATGATCACAATTCACTTAGATCACGAATTTCAATGTATCACTTAAACCATTCAAACAACCATACAAATAACAAACAATTTAACAAACAAAGGGCTAACGAGTAACTCAGTCTCGCACAACAATATCTCCCCCACCAGGCATTTACACACCTGCACAACAAAGTAATTCTCTGTACACAAATCATCCCACCGGGACTGAGCACTCCATTTGTTTTTAAAATAATTGTCAGAATCAGAATAATTCATATCAAATATCAAATTCAAATATCCTAGGTGCACCTAGATTTTTAATTTTGAAAATAAAAACCATTTCTCAGAAAATTTCACTTCGTTGGCCCTTATCAACCACACTCAATATCAAACACATAATTCAATTAAATCACTAAAATAATTTATTTACTTATTTCTCATTATAACGCAACAATTCAAATATTCATATAATTGCACATAATAATATGGTAACCATAAAACACATAATTCACTCACAAGGCTAAAAGATAGGGCTTGTCAGTTTGTCTAGCCTGTGAGGGTGTCGAAATATCCTAGCCTGTGAGGGTGTCGAAATATCCTCAACAGGCTCTGGAGCTGAAAATTACCAATTAATATATTGCTTAGTTTATTAATTTCATTGTCACATTTTTCTCCTTAATAATTAAATAAATAGGTCCTTATTAATTAAACTCCTCTAATTTATAGGTTGCTTGATGGTTGCCTTGGAAGCTCTGTTATAGGAGGGCAGCCATGAAACCACCTAAATAGTGAAGGAAATCTTGAACCACCTTAAGCTTCAAAGCTCCTAGTGAGTTACGTTTACGAATAGTACGTGTGTGATGTTAGGCCATACTTCCAGCCGCTTGGGTAGATGATTTGCTTGGATTGTGAGTGATGAATAGGGGGTGATAAATGTATTATAAAATGTATTAATGAATTAATAGTGGAGCTGTAATTGATACAATATAGGTTGTTAGAAAATTTTAGGGGTTAGTATGTTGTAGCGTAAGAAAGAGTAAGGTGGGAAATGTGTATGGGCTATTTCAATCCTAAATGGTTATTCCCTGTTTTGGATATCAAGTTAACCAAGACTTCCTCTTGCTTTTGGTTACTAAGAAAACTGAATTTGGAGGTTTATTTGTGGCTTAATGAGGACACGGCTCCTAAGCCGTGTAACTTGAATTAGGTATATTGTTTAAATTTTCTTTGAATTAAAGTCTAAGCTAATTGTGTTATTAAGAATATGTATTAAAAGAAGTGAGAAGAGGTATAAATGTTACATGAAAGTTTAAAGAAAGTAGTAAATACATGCATTGATTATACAGGTTATTGGACTAGTAAATCTAGAATTTAAGGATACAAATTTGAAAATTGTACGTTTCAAGTTTAATGACTTATAAGTAATAAGTTAAATTGGAAATCAATATCTAAAATATGCATAGCTTGGAATTAAAAAGTTATATTGAATTCTTGGCAAGTATATAATATATGAATTGATAATTTTCAGCTTCGGAGCTTGTCGAGGATAATCCTACACCATCGCAAGCTAGAAGGATTGACAAACCCCATTCTTAAGCCTGGTGAGTAAATTATGTGCTTTATGGTTACCAGATTATCGTGTGCAATTATATGTATATTTATATTGATGCTGTATAATAAGAAATAAGCAAATAAGTCATTTCAGTGATTTAATTGAATTACATGTGGTTGATAAAAGCCAACAAAGTGAAATTTTATGAGAAAATGGTTTCTATTTTTAAAATCCATCTAAGATATTTAAATTTGACATTTAATACTAGTTATTCTGATTCTAACAATTATTTTAAAAACAAATGGAGTGCTCAGGCCTGGTAGGATGCATTTGTGTACGGAGAATTAATTTGTTGAGTGGGCGCGTAAATGCCCGATGTGAGAGATATTGTTGTGCGAGGCTGAGTTACTCGTTGGCCCTTTGTTTGTTAAATTGTTTGTTATTTGTTCGGTTGTTTAAATGATTTGAGTGATATGTTAAAATTTATGAACTAAGTGAATTGTGATCATAAGAGAATTGTAATTACGTACGTGTATAAGTAATTTAAATATAAATTTAAGCTATGATATATATATTGTGTGATATTGGTTCCCTTAAGGTACATGATTTGCTCACTGAGTCTTTGTGACTCACTCTTTCCTTTGTGGTTGTTTATTTTTTTTGTTTCCAGGAAACTACTGTTGGCCGGGACAAAATTTGCTACATGCCAACTCTAATGCGGCAAAATATATCTCGAAAGTCGCACACTTGAAGGTAAGGACAAACTTGCAATCACTTTAGGTTTCATGTCTTATTGTTGATACATATTGAATTCACCATGGTGATTTTATGTTTTGTTAGAAGCAAAGCTTCTTTGTATATTATGATACTATGAGTTACTGTTGACTTTGTAAAGAAACTATTATTTATATTATGGGTGTGTTCCATCTAACAGAGGAACCATTGTTGATATTTTCAGTAATCATTTTATGTTTAATAGTCAAGTTAGAGTTTTATTTCAATTTAGTAGTGTTTTAGTAGTCTTAATTATAGGGTGTTTTAAAAGTTAAATATGCATAGTACTTGAGTATTCAGGGTTACAGGGGTATGATTACCTATTCCTCTAGCTAGTCATACCTCTATTTAAGGGTGTGACAATATAATGATCTACTGATCAATAAAGTTTTTGTATTGAGTTGTTTTTTGAAAAAAAAGATTGGCACATGAGTTCTATTATTGTAGCTAAGAATTCATAGGTTTTTTCTCGATTCATTCTTTCATTAATTGCTTAAAACGAAAATAAATTTATCAAAATTCAAGATCTAATAAATTAAATAATTCAAAAAATAACTCTTCAAATTAATGAGTTTTTGACTCTCGACTTAGTATACTATTAGTATATAAAATAAAGTAAAAATGAAAATAAATCATTTTGATTCAACCAGAAAGTGTTTACTTTATAGACCCTGGAACAATGATTTGAATGATTAGACAGTTTTTTCAATTTCAACATTCTTTTTATTAGCTTTCTTTCGACTTAAGAAGGTTGCGGTGAGAATGATGATAACTTTGGAACTCTATGAGTGTGGGTGTTTTAGGCTTTAATTTTCTACTCTTTTTTCTTCAAGTTCTTTCCAAAATACTTTTGTATTAGACATTTCTACTCCTCTCAACGACGATAATTATTGTGTCCTTTTTAAAATAAATCTATCTTACGAAGTTCTGACCAACTCTGGTGGTTAGAGTATTTTTTTTACTTATACTCTTAAGTTTTCTTGTGATTTGTGAATGTTATTTTTTGTTTCTCTCTATTTTAGAGTTTATGTTTCTCACCATTTACTAGTTTTGTTTTGTTTTGTTCAATTTAACTATCTTCTCATGAAATATTTTGATCTAGTGTGTCATTGTACAATTGTTTTTGTTTTGTTGCTACAACACTTAAGCATGATATAGATCTTTGTTTTGTTGCTACAACACTTAAGCATGATATAGATCTTCGACAATAAAGATTATCTATTAATATTAAATTTTCACAGCATTCAATTGGTATAATTAATTTATGTCCTTACGAATGATTTTAGTCATTCTCTGAGAAATTTTAAACTTTGACACCGATATAGGTGTAGTAAAAGTTTTTTGAGATATATGATGGTGATGATGTGGGCAAATGTTTACTTACTAAAAAGTGTAAGATATCTACTTTTTTATTTGATTAATAAAAAAATACATAATATCAAATTTTTATGTGACACCATGTCATATATTAAGAAGTAAAATGAGATTTTAAATCTGAAAGCACTATAAAATGTCATATTATAATGCTAGATTTGAGAGCTTTTTGATCCAATTGTTCTATTTGTTAGGATTTCATATTAGTTAAGTTATTCATTTGTCTTTCTAGATTTCCATAACTCAAAACCAAATCAAAACAAGGATAACTAGTAATGATCAATTTACTGAATTCACATTTGCAAAACCAAATAAGAATTGTAATTGATACTAGATGTGCTCGAATTCGTGGGATGCATATATTTATTTATATTTTATTTACATTAGTTCTTATTTTAAGAGTTTAAAATTCATAAAAATAAAATATTGTTTGTGAGAATACAATATTATTAATAAATAGTGTTGTTTTTATTTTATTATTTGATTTATATCTTTTTGTACTCTATAAATCTTATATATTATGTTTTGACTGAATTGCTATGAAAAAATAGTACATGGATTTCTATAATGTGATTAAAATATCAAATTATAACACAAATTTTTTAGGGTCATTATTATTTTCTTCTTTATTGGTGCTTTTGAATTTATGAATAAAAAATTTATTCATATGTAGACTTAAATATTTAAACTTAGTAAAAAAAATTATTTCAATTAAAATTTAATACACTTGTATGTTTTTGTTGAGTTAATTTGTTTATATATGCTCAAATAATTTATTTTTTTCTTTGGAAATTGCTCCATGACCTTAATAATATAAAAGGCTATTTTTTTCGAAATAATATTGAAAAAGAACTTATTAAGTTTTAACATATTAATATTAAAATTTATATTTTAGGATTATATGGTATCCCATCTGATTTGTGGAGTTTTAAGTACCCAACCTACATGGTTATTTTATACACCTTTAATTGTGTTAGATTGAATCACAACCCTCGATTGTTGGCAACTTATTTCTTTACTGTTGAAAAATAATATATTTATGTTTTAACCTCAAAATATTAAATTATTATTATTATTATTTTTATCAATTTCTGGAAGCCAAGAGCTGAAGAGCAGAGGCTTTTAGAAAAGGGTAGCTTTCAACTCGTCGACGACTACTACAAATCATGTTTTGCATTCTGATGATGAGGTTAAGTCCAAAGCTCTGTTCTTCTTGTCAAGCTTTTTGTCTTCTTCTTCGTCGTTCTTTTCTACTAGAAAAAAGTAAAAATAAAAATTTGTTCTTTGGCTTATCTATTTTAATGGGTCTTGTTGGTAGAATTGAACTTAGCCAATTCTAGATCTCCAGTTCTATCGATTGAGAGAAACTCAGACCACTTATCCTCTTCTCACCACCCCTACGAGCTAAACGACGAATTACAGCCTTGGTGATTCCTTGAATGTTATCCCTCAACATTTTGAAAAATATCGCTTTGTACCTTCCTTGCCCAAACCCTTGCCACCCTTTCCACGGCCAGGACATTTTCAGACAAATTCTTGGGAAAAAAGAATTCGTGAGTTTCAAGAAGAGGGAATTCGAAATGAAATCTGAATTGGTGGATTGGAAATGGGTCTCATTTTCAGTTCTATAATACTTTGAATTCTTGCAAAAATGATTTGTTTGTGGTGGTGGATTAGAATTTTTGATTTATAAGATTGGAGGGATTTCGAGCTTGTTCCATTATTATAGCTTTTCTTTGGTATTGACGTTGAAACCACCAAAATGTCAGAAAAGAACATAGAAGAAGGAAGAAGGGGGTGGAACTAAATAGAAGTTGTCCTGAAAATGGTGTGAAGTTGTAAATATAAATTATATTGGGCAAGTTTATTTAACAAGTCCACAATAAATATGCAATTCACCCTCACGAGTTGTCAAAGCAAAGAGATAGCCAAGTGTCACAAAAACTTGGGTATTTAAAATCTTTAAAACACAATGGGGTATAGATAGGTAGCATTTAGGGATGAGTTGTTTAAATCTAAACGGTTAGTTTATTTTTTTAATTTTTTATTAAATAAAATTAGGATACTTTATCTTGTAAAGCACATTTTGTATTTTAGAGAATCCGGAAACATTTAAATATATTCTCCTCTTTAATTATTTATTTATTTAATTTTAGAAACTTTTTTTTTGCCTGCAGAAAGTCTTTTGAATTTTGGAAGGGAATTTAATTAGGAGATAATGTCAATGAATATTTATCTTAAAATTCAAATATCTATTAATAATAAATTGATAGGTTTAAATTAACAACTAATTCACATCTTTCTAGAGTTTAATTCTTCTAGAACTTTCTATATATTTTTTAATACATTGAGAAGAATAGAATGTATACAAAATCTCAATAAAATAAATAAATTACGTAAACAAAACATATATTTTTACCACAAATAGACCTTCTAGAAGATTTTTCACATAACAAACCCCTGAATGGCGCTAGGTGGAAGCATTTAACATAAAACCCAAATTACAGGATTGTTTGCCTCCAATTGTCAAACACACACTGTGTATTTGGAAAGCAATTCACATCTGCAAGCCTAATTTTAGTTGTTTGTTTTTTTGTTTCTTTTCCACGTAACCTTCTGATCTGCTGTTTACGTTTCTCTCTCAATCCCTCTCTTTCTCTCTCCTTCTTTCGTCATTAGCTTATAAAAAAGAAAAGATTCAGAATCCACAATCCAAAATATTGTGTATCTGTGTTCTCTGTTTCACAATCATACAATCTTTCACGGCAAAAAGACCAGTCTTCTTGCAATAATCAAAGCAAACCAAGACTGACCCAGGAAAATTGAGATCCCAAAGACTTCGAAACCAGCCATGGCGAATGACAAAGACTCGTCGACGTCGGCTATGTCTGTGTCCAACCAAGACAAAGAAAACAGAGCAATAATAGCAGGGGAGGACCAAAGTGTTCCCTTTTTAAAGCTATTCTCTTTTGCTGACAGATTCGATGTTGGATTTATGATTATCGGTACAATTTCTGCAGTGGCTAGTGGGTTAACTCAGCCTATAATGACTCTCATTTTTGGGAAGCTAATCAACACTTTTGGGGGTTCTAATCCATCAGATATTTTGCACGAAGTGTCTAAGGCATGTGCATTACTATTCTTTACGTTCTATCTGTTTGAATTATTGCTTTTTTGGAATGCCAGGGTTAAAGAGTGTGACTGAATCTGAAATGGGAAGCTTAGCTTTTAAGTAATATATCAACCCAATTGAGATTGTTATTTATTTGCTTTAAAGGGATTCTATGACCTTTAAATAAAATCAACATAATGAAATTCCCTAGAATAGAAAAGGAATTTAGTTTTTATTATAAGTACATTGATTTTTTTATTTTTTTATTTTTTGAGACAACCGAAGTTTATTTTTCCTTTTCTTACCTTCCTTTTTATAGTTTTGTTCTTTTTTCTGTTCATCAATGGAAGGTTGTCCTAGCTTTTCTTCAAGAAGCCAACAGTTAGAGATCAGTTGCTGGAATATGAACTATTTTAGTTTTTATGAATGAATCTTACTTAGTAATTTGGTTTGACATTTGTATTAAATAGCCAACATAAATTTGTCATTGACTGTTATCTTCTATCAATGAATTTTTGAATAGTGCTGAAGCTAAAGTCTTGCCCAATGAAGTCCATAAACTATGCTGGAACTTAGATTTTATGTTAACTAAGCTAACTGATATTTGCCTTTCTATTTTTAGGTGGCAGTACTCTTCCTGTACCTCGCTGTTGGTTCTGGAATTGCTTCATTTCTACGTAAGATCACCTGTTGGTTAAGTTCTTTGACAACTTCATGAGTTAGAGCCTTAGAGGGCTAAGGAGTTTGACCTGTTTGTATTTTTCAGATGTTATTCTAGTCTAGAGTTGCATATTGAGATAGTTTATGAGTCCAGTGAGTATACCACTATTGCACAATAGATTTTTTTGTTGCGTGAATAGAGTGTTTTTCTATGATAAGTGTGAAGTGATTAAAGTACTAGAATTCCATCTAAGTGACCCTTACAGAGAAATTTCTTGTCTTTATATAATCTGTCATCTCCAGATCATGGTTACCGAATAGTATTTTTCAATGATCCAGATTCAGCATTTTGTTGCAGTGGTCTTACTTTACTATGTTTGCTTAGAAATTTTCCAGTACAGTTATTGTGCATATATATGTTGCAGAGGTATCATGCTGGATGGTGACAGGAGAAAGACAGGCCACAAGGATCCGCAGTCTGTACTTAAAAACAATATTAAGACAGGACATTGGCTTCTTTGACACTGAAACAACAACTGGAGAAGTTATTGGGAGGATGTCCGGGGATACTGTTCTCATCCAAGATGCCATGGGTGAAAAGGTAAACATCCTCCGATATGGAATTTGGGAAGCATAATATATAGGATGATAACCAATGCAATAAAGGGCTATAATCACACTAGAATGATGCTAGTCCCCCTTCCTCATTTCTTTTTGGTTATTTTATCTGTCTCATTATGATTAATTCTCTAAATATGAAGAATCCCTTTAGTAGAACTGAAGTTTTCTACAGGTTGGGAAGTTCATACAACTTGCTTCAGCATTTTTTGGCGGTTTTATCATTGCCTTTGCAAAAGGATGGCTCCTCGCTGTTGTTTTACTTTCATGTATTCCTGCTGTTGTGATTGCTGGAGGGATCATGTCAACTTTGATGTCAAAAATGTCAAGTCGTGGACAAGTTGCTTATGCAGAAGCAAGCAATGTTGTAGAACAAACAGTTGGAGCTATTAGAACGGTAAGGCATACATATCAATTAAGTACAAGCTCTGCATCTATTTACAACTTCTTGCAGATAAATATCTCTTCACTTGCCTTTCAATTGTACTAGGTTGCTTCCTTCACTGGGGAGAAGCAGGCTATAGACAAATACAACAAGAAGTTGAAGATTGCCTATACCGCCATGGTACAACAAGGAATGGCCTCAGGGTTAGGAATTGGTGTACTCTTGCTAGTTATCTTCAGCACTTATGGACTTGCTGTGTGGTATGGATCCAAACTGATCATTGAAAAAGGATATAATGGTGGACAAGTCATCAATATAATAATGGCGCTTATGACTGGTGGAATGTAAGTGCCATCCCATATGTATTACAGTCTAAATTTTCTCTTTATTATAGAGGCACGTATCATATTAAATTGAAGTGACGTGCCTCGGCTTCATTAAATTGTTGGTGTTTCGTGATCTCATCCCATAATTTTGTTATTCCTGTGTATTAGGTCACTTGGACAGACATCTCCATGCCTGAATGCATTTGCATCAGGGAAAGCAGCAGCATACAAGATGTTTGAAACGATCAACAGAAAACCAAAGATTGATGTCTATGACCCTAGTGGGGTTGTGTTGGAAGACTTAAAAGGTGAGATTGAACTCAAAGATGTGTATTTCAGATACCCCGCCAGGCCAGATGTCCAGATCTTTTCTGGGTTCTCGTTATATGTCCCAAGTGGCAAAACTGTTGCTTTAGTTGGTCAAAGTGGAAGTGGGAAGTCAACAGTGATCAGTTTAATACAGCGCTTTTATGATCCTGAAGCTGGTGAAGTACTTATCGATGGTGTAGATTTGAGAAAGTTGCAACTTAGATGGATGAGAGAGAAGATTGGGCTTGTTAGTCAGGAACCTATTTTATTTGCAACTAGTATAAAGGAAAACATAGCATATGGGAAGGAAAATGCAACTGATGAGGAGATCAGAATAGCAACAAAGCTCGCTAATGCAGCAAAATTCATAGACAAGCTTCCCAAGGTATATTCAATTCTTTGTACTGCGTAGCATTAATAAGTTAAACACAAGGCTCAAGAGTAGTAGTCTCTTTCATGACCCCTTTTGCTTCTTATTGTTGAGTAATAACTATGATTGCTGCTTTCTTCCTGCAGGGGATTGACACAATGGCAGGGGAACATGGAACCCAACTATCAGGGGGACAGAAGCAACGAATTGCTATAGCAAGGGCAATCTTGAAGAACCCAAGAATCCTCCTTCTTGATGAAGCAACAAGTGCACTGGATGCTGAGTCTGAACGTATCGTTCAAGATGCACTTGTAAACGTTATGTCAAATAGGACAACAGTGGTTGTTGCACATCGTCTAACAACTATTAAGAATGCTGATATAATAGCAGTGGTGCACCAAGGGAAAATTGTGGAACAAGGTTACTCTTAAACCCCTTGTTTCAATTTTGAATTACCAATCAGCAGGCGCTGTTATTTTTTTTTTTTTTTTTTTTCAGTATGTTAAGCTTCTCTGTAAAATCCAAAATGCAGGAAATCATGTAGAGTTAGTCAAAAATCCTGATGGGGCCTATTCGCAGCTAGTCCGTTTACAAGAAGGAACCAATGAAGCTGAAGATGCCCGTCCCTCTGAAACAGATAAGGCAAATACCAGTATCAATCTAGAAAAATCCTTGTCCACCACTGAGAACCGCAAATCAACTATTCAGAGATCAATAAGCAATGGTTCATCAGGAAGCCGCCACTCTTTTGCACTTGGTTTTGGTGTTCCTGTCCTGATGGATGTGTATCAGACTGGAGAAGGAGGTGTTCAGAGTAAAGAAAGGAATGATGCTGATAATGAAAAAGGCAAAAGTGTTTCAATTAGAAGGCTCGCCTACCTGAACAAGCCTGAGATTCCAGCTTTATTAATTGGATCCATTGCTGCAGTGGTCCATGGTTTAGTTTTCCCTATGTTTGGCCTCTTACTCTCATCAGCCATCAAAATGTTTTATGAACCTCCAGCTCAGCTACGGAAAGATTCCAAGTTTTGGGCACTTGTATATTTGGGTTTGGGTTGTGTTACTCTGGTGGCATTACCGGTGCAGAATTACTTCTTTGGGATTGCTGGTGGAAAATTAATTGAACGAATTCGTTCCTTGTCATTCGAGAAGATTGTGCACCAAGAAATCAGTTGGTTTGATGATCCTGCAAATTCAAGGTATGTCAAAGTTATTTAACTTTTCTGTTTAAAATTCTCTCCACTTGGTAACTTATATTAGTTATTGGTTTTTCAGTGGTGCAATTGGTGCAAGGTTATCTACCGATGCTTCGACAGTTCGGAGTCTTGTTGGTGACTCCTTGGCCCTAATAGTCATGAATATAGCAACAATCACAGCTGGACTAATTATAGCATTCACAGCTAACTGGATGCTTGCTGGTGCAATTCTAGTTGTTACACCTTTGATGCTTATTCAAGGATATCTTCAGGCCAAGTTTCTTAAAGGTTTCAGTGCAGATGCTAAGGTCAGTCTAGCTTTTCAAGTGTTGTTCATTCCATACGGGGAGACGTGTGTCATACACTAACAATGTTTTGAATTTTTATAGGTAATGTATGAAGAAGCCAGTCAGGTAGCAAATGATGCAGTTAGTAGCATCAGAACTGTTGCATCATTTTGTGCTGAACAGAAGGTGATGGATTTGTACCAAAAGAAATGTGATGGCCCAGAAAAACAGGGTGTCCGACTGGGACTAGTTAGTGGTGCAGGTTTTGGTTTTTCTTTCTTTGCTCTTTACTGCACAAATGCATTCTGTTTCTACTTTGGAGCCTATCTTGTGCACCATGGGAAAGCGACATTCGGGGAGGTCTTCAAGGTAAACTCTGAGCTTTCTATCATTATACCTACATACAATACTGCCTTTATACTAGCTCTTATTAGATTGTTTCTTGCATGGTTGCAGGTTTTCTTTGCTTTAACAATCTCAGCAATGGGGGTTTCACAGACTAGCGCCATGGCCCCAGACACCAACAAAGCTAAGGATTCAACAGCCTCAATATTTGAAATTCTTGACAGAAAACCTACAATTGACTCAAGCAGCAATGAGGGAACTACTTTAGAATCTATTGCAGGTGACATTGATTTTGAAAATGTGAGTTTCAAATATCCAACACGCCCCGACATTCAAATATTTAGAGATCTCTGTCTGAGGATCCCCTCGGGAAAGGTAATATTTTCTCACATTGTTGGCAGGGAATTTGATAATAAATCATGTATGAAATGACTCCCTCTTTTAGTCATGGGGCTGACTTTTTCTCTTTATAGAATTAAGTCATCTGTTAATTTCGTTCTGCAGACTGTTGCTTTGGTGGGAGAAAGTGGCAGTGGGAAATCAACAGTAATCAGCCTGATACAGCGATTCTATAATCCCGACTCAGGATGTGTACTACTGGATGGAGTGGATATCAAGAAATTTAGACTAAGTTGGCTAAGGCACCAGACAGGGTTGGTTGGTCAAGAACCCATTCTTTTCAACGAAACTATCCGTGTCAACATAGCTTATGGTAAACAGGGACCTGCTACTGAGGATGAGATAATTGCAGCTGCAACAGCAGCCAACGCACATGGTTTCATATCTTCATTGCCACATGGTTATGACACCTCTGTAGGCGAACGAGGAACACAACTGTCTGGAGGTCAAAAGCAGAGAATAGCCATTGCAAGAGCTATATTGAAGAACCCAAAAATCCTGCTGCTTGATGAGGCGACAAGTGCACTAGATGCAGAGTCGGAACGTGTAGTTCAAGAGGCATTAGACAGAGTAATGGTGAACAGAACAACCATCGTGGTAGCTCACCGTCTTACCACAATAAAAAATGCAGACATGATAGCAGTAGTGAAGAATGGAGTAATTGCTGAGAAAGGAAGACATGATGTGCTGATGAAGATAAATGATGGAGTTTATGCATCATTGGTAGCACTTCACACGAGTTCATCCTGAGGAACAAAACAGTCTCCAACTGTGTCAGTTTGTTGCTTGAGCTGAGACTATTATCTACTACCCAACATACCCGTTAGATTAGTTAGTTATAGACATTTTCTTTGGAAACTTATTGTTCTTTTCGTTTTCCTTTTTTCGGATTTTTTGTTTGCTTATATAATTTGTAATACATTCTTAATAAATAAATAAATAAAATAAATGATAGTTCATTATAAATAGATATTTAAAAGTCTAAAATATGTGATGATGGAAATATCTTGATTAGGATTGTTCACTTTGAGCCACAATCAGAAGGGAGTAATGGAAATTTTTTTTTTTTACCTAATGATATAGATAATTTTGCCAACCCGTTGCTGGTTCAATCGGGCACCCCGGATGGAGCAAGGCAAGGTCCTAGGTTCATTCACGAAATAAGTGGAGAAAAATAGATAATAGGATTGTAGGATCCCTTCTTCAGCATGCAGCTTCCCCTCAGAGTAGATCCCTTCTTCCTTTTTCTTTTAAGGGCTAGTTTGGTACATGGGAATGGCTATGCCATTCCATGTATGATTCCATGGAATGAACATTCTTTCATTTAATAAGTTTTTAGTCTCAGAATATTCATTCAATTCCAACCATTTTATTCCAAAAAATCACTTTATCACATAAAATAAAAATTTGACTATTAATAAAATAATAATATTATTCATAAATAAAAAATATATATATTTATAATTTAATTTAGTCAAATGACAAAAATACCCTTCATATCATATTAAAAATATAAAATTATATAAAATAAAAAAATAAAAATGTATATAAAAATAATAATAAATCAATTCATTTTAGTCAAATGACAAAAATACCCTTCAAATCATTGTAAATAATATAATTATAAATAAATAAATTAGTTAAATAATTTCACACTAAAATATTAATATTAATAAATAATAAAATAAATATAAATAATATAAATTTTTTTTTTAAATTAAGAAATATATATTTTTCATAAATTATCTTTAATTTTTATTACTTTATCTATAGAGGGATATTTTTGTTATTTTGAAATAATATAATTTTTATTACTTTATTTATAGAGAGATATATTTGTCATTTTAACATAACTTTGATATTATTTCATGTCTAAAAATTACATAAAAAATTAATAAATGGAATGAAATGATTATTTCTCATCGGCGCTACCAAATAATAGAATGAAATGATCATTCCATTCCATCTGCATTCCATTCCCATTCCCTTTCCCATTCCAATTTTGCAAAAATCATTCATATTTATCAAACTAGCCTTAAGAGTATGAAAAGGCTAGATCTATAAACTGAAATTTTATATGAATTATATGTTTTACTATTTTGATTAATATGTTTAAGCTTATAATCTCCCCCACATGGAAATACTTTCATCCTAAAAATAATTATCATATTTACTTGACAGAGTGAGAAACTTGTGGCATGCCATTGGGGAGCTAAATATGACTTGATTCTAAAGTGGTTAGTGTTTCTTGATTCTAAAGCAACTGAGTTTACAGCAAATATTAATTGACAGATTACAGATTGATTCTTGAATGTAACAAATTAAAAGAATAAATACAAGTGTGTAATGCAGCATATGTACTTGTGAGAAAGATACAGTACATTTATGCACATATGGACAAGTGAGGTAACAACTAGCATAATTTATGAGTAGAATAGTAAAATTCACCAGCCAAGTTACCAATGGGAATCCTCTGGCACTTCAAATGTAGCTTCCTCTATTCTTTTTAATTTGTATGCCCAACAGGCTTACACAGCAGAGGGCTTTCCACATATCAAAATCTATTAATGTTAGCATGTGCTTAAGCGTCTAGGTTAAGAGGTTCTTTTATTTTTCCTTCATGAGTATGATGGATGCCGGCTACAACCTTTTTTGTTCATCAGGTGTATACAATTTGAAAAGAAAATATAGAAGACAGATCTTTTGAACAACATTACAGTTGCCCTTTGCTAGGCTTAGTTCTTTATCTGATGCAGCATCAAAGGGATGCGTTGCCTGCATTAGAAAAACCAGATAAATTAGTGTTTTATGTTCCTAAGAAACTTATCTACGGCCAATAGGACAGCTGCCTCAATGAAGAAAAGAAAGAATGGCTTGCAAAAGTTTATAGTGAAGTGACTGCAACGTTCCAACCAAAATGTGTAGGTATCCTACTTACTTTTTATTTATAAAAAAAGAAGAAGAAATCTGCTTTCATTTTCTGGATAGGAAAAGAAATTTGATGAAGGAAGAGAAAAATAAGTACATGAGGAGGCTAACGAATACTCCTTACATTTGGATGTGTTGGTTCCCGCACATGGTGGGATCAAGTGCCATGTCAAAATTTGATGGCATATATTACTGTAGCATGAAGTCCATTTTCATGCTTTCACACAATGGCATGAAAAAGGAGCTGAAAAGAAATCCATTTTCATGCTTTCACGTAATGGCATTAATTAAAGGAAGATGAAAGACTTTTACCACCTCCTTAAGCAATCAAAGAAGAGTTGCATGTCTTTTCTTTTTTTCTTTTGCTGGCCATTAAATGGCCTTCCAAGTGTTAGCCGAAGAAAAGGACTTGTTCCTTTGCAAATCAAAGTGAAAGAATTTTTGCCACCAAGGACGAGTCTTTAAAGGATCAAAAGAGACCATGGCTCCTCAAATTTTAAAAAAATATTCATTTTGTAATCAAAATTAATTCTTAACCTTTATTTTTCTCTTGTTAAATATTGTGACTCCTCCAAAATAAAAATCAAATAATATTTTTACATTTTAGATTACAAAACTAATAGGATTAAAACTTAAAACTCAAGAATACAAGATTAATGAGTTAAAATTTATATTTTTCTTTTATAGCTTATAAATTTTTATTATGTCTACTATTAAGTTTGTTTATGTCTTTATTATTATTATTATTATTTTTTGGTTATTACTGTTGTGGAATACGTTTATATAAAATTTTAGTTGGCCCTCTCAAAAATAAATATCTAGCCCACCAATGATTTTTGGTGTATTTTCTTTTTATAATGTGAAGTGCTCATACTTTATTAATTGAGCTTGAAGTGCAGAGTGAATGGTAGGGCTGATTCCGATTGGATTTAGTCGTTTTTTGAAGGGTTTCAGTAACCGAACCGAGTGTCATCCTCAAATGGAGGTATGAATAGTTGGAGGAATGAGTGTCCATACCCCCGTAATCCTAAATACTCAAGTAATGTGTATCACAAACTTATAAATACATTATAGTTAAAACTACTAAAATATTATTGAATTAGAATAAAATTCGGAATCAACGATAAAAAATAAAACGATTACTGAAAATATTGGCAAGAATTTCCTGTATGGTGGAACATGCCCATAATATATACAAACAACCTGTTTACAAAGTCAACAATAAATTATAACATCAGAATATAAAAAGGAGCATTGCTCCTAACAAAACATATAATTACCATAGTAAATTCAAAAAATATCTAACAATAATGTATAACACCTAAAGTGATTGCAAGTGTCATCCCTTACGCTCCAAGTATGTGATATTCGAGATATACCTTGCTACAGCAGAATAGGCAAGTAGCAAATTCTATAGCGACCAGTAGTGGTTTCCTGGAAACTAAAAAAAAAAAACAACCACAAAGGAAAAAGTGAGTCACAAGGACTCAGTGAGCAAATCATGCACCCTAAGAATACTAGCATCAACAACACATAAATTATAGTTTAAACTTGCATTTAAATCTACTTATGCACGTACGTGATTATCATTATCATACGATCACAATTCACTTAGTTCACAATTTCACATATCAAACAAATTATACAAACGAACAATCAATTAAACAGCTAATTAAACAATCAAAGGGCCAACGAGTAACTCAGCCTCGCACAACATTATCTCTCCCACTAGGTATTTATGAGCTCCCATAATAAATTAATTCTTCGTACACATATCGATCCCACTGGAGCTAAGCACTCATTTGTTTTTAAAATAATTGTCAGAATCAAAGTAACTCATATTAATTGTCACATTCAAATATTCTAGATGCGCCTAAATTTTTAATTTCGGAAATAAAAATCATTTCGAAAAAAAAATTTACTTTGTTGGCCCTTATCAACACATATAATCTAATTAAATCACTGAATAACTTATTTGCTCATTTATCATTATAACGCATCAAATCAAATATACATATAATTGCACATAATAATCTGATAACCATAAAGCACATAATTTACTCACTAGGCTTAAAAGATGGGATTCCTCAACTCGACTAGCCTTCGAAGGTGTCGGAATATCCTTCGTACGCTCTGGAGCAGAAAATCACCAATTTATATGTTAACCCGAATAATATTTCAAAGTTAATTCTAAAATTTCTTAATTTATATACCTAACTTTTCTGTATTAATTTACTTTAATCTTTTATCTTTTATTTCATGTTCTTGATTGAATTTAAAGGAACTATAATTAACTCATTTAATTACTTCTTTAACTTCCATTTAGATTGAAACTTTATACTTCTATTTTATTACTTACATGTAACTGGTATATATATATATATATATATATACAAAAAGGCTCATCATTATAAATTCTTGGTTCCTAGTTTTAATTCTTTGCACAATTCACTTTAACTAGTTGAACAAACATACTCTTAGTCTAACTGAATTTTCTAATTCATCTATAAATTTTATTTTTCTTTTAGACCAAGCTCACGGCTTGGCCTCCTCCTTCACTGCCGTGACCTTTTTCACCCAAACTCCGTCACTTATCAAGCCAACCAAACCATATCTTCAACCCATATTGTCCGTCCCCCTTTACTCCTCTGTTTGCATCCTAAATACCCTCACGGCTTGCACTAGTAGTAACTTCCAGGCAGCCGATGCCACACCAAGGACAAACACAATCAAACAAGTCATCAGGGCATAAATTGCTATCCCTGCAAATTGAATTTTCATGCCTTCCCCCATAAATCACTTGGCTATACCAGCCCTTGGATAGCAACACAAAACAGGGGATATAAGAATATGCCAGTAAAGCTGCCTTATGCCGTCCACTCAACCAACCATGTACCTTTCTTGTTCAAACTAAACCAAGTAATTACCAATCACACATGAAAGGGAAAGAAAACCCACTCAAGGATTCAAGTAAAATCAACCTATTCCTCACAGCAAAAGTCAGAAATCAGGATGGCTATCACACCTACAACAAGAGAAGAAATAGGAAGGACCTGTTACACTTCACACCTAGCCCTCCACCACTTTCATTCACGGCCAAAACGTCCTCAGCTGAAAGCAATAAAATATTGTAAAGAAAGTCACATAATGTAATATAATAATAATAAATACAACACGTGCCTAAAAGTTATATAATTGTATTTTAAATTTTCTAATTTATGCATATATATATATATATATATATATATATATAACTTATTACTTAAATCTAGACAATAATTTATGTACACCATTTTAAATTATCCATTAAAATATTAATTTATAAAATCCAGGCTTATGGTTTTTTAGCAAATACATATTTTCAATTGGCAAGAAACCAACCGAATTGACTATAATGAAGCAGTTCGGTTCGATATTCTTCGATTTTTTGGTGGGTCTTGGGCCCTATGTTATTTAATAGTCAATCTGGCAGCTCAAAAGGTTTTTTTCTTCACTTTTATAGAAAAATGTCAAATATAAATGTATTTAGGCCAAAAAAATAAAAAAATAAAAATTTGAGGCCCACAATTTTTTGATAATCATAAACCTAAGATAAACCTAACAAATATAAGTAAAAAGTCCAACATTGCATTCTAACAAAATCCAACCAAATAAAATTAAAAAGCAAGCATAGTAAATATTAAGTAGAATTACATGTCTAAAGTCCAACTAAATTCAAACAATTAAACCATTTAATTATTTATTGTCCACAGTCCATTGTCCAAATTACAAAAATAGAATGCAAGCATTAGCAAAGAAGACATAGACAATAGAAAGCTAGAAGCATGTTACTTGAACTCAAGGAAGAACTCAAAAATGTTACATGGCCACTTGCAATACTGCCTACACAAGCTGCCTGAACTTCAGCTGCAAATCATATATTTTAGGCCATAAGTTAAGAACATTGCCTAAACAAATAACTATAAAAGAAAAACAAAGTAGAAAATTTGTAAAGTTTAGATTTGTGTCATCACAATTCACAACTATTGAGAGTTCACACAACTTAAACAAAATGATCAGATTTATTCATGATTATCAGCAACAACTGAGTAATAACAAAGACACGGAAATACAAGCTAAAGAATCAAGAGCAACAAAGCAACAATCAGCCATAGCAAATTCCTTACCAAACAGGTTTGCAATAGCATACAACACATGAAAAAATATTCCCAAATTTCCAACAGCAAGTAGTTAAGTACCTGCAATTAGTAAGAAAAGTGCAAAACTAATTAAAAAGCTAAAACGGTAAGCAAAGTGCGAAACTAATTAAAAAACTTAACGCATTAAAAAAACTCACGTGCATTTGTCAAGTATAATAGGAAATTTGAGCTTGTTGGTGGAAGTTGAAAAGTCTATTAGAAGGAAAAAAAATAGAAATATTAAGAACAAATACAATAAGTCAATTACACCATTAAGTATTTAAACTAAAAGAAAATTACTAAACAAAAAATTTAAATACCTACAATCTCCTTTGAACGTATGTCTTCTTCTAAAATTTATTTACTCTCAATGGTATGAGTGGTAGGGCATAGCCAATTCTGCAAGCATATAATAAGTCTTTTTGCAGTCTCCTAATGCAATGAATTTTGAAAATCATATAGAACATGACTCCCAGTGCTAAAGACAGATTCATATGCTACAGTCGAAAGTGGGATTGCTAATACATCATAAGCAACCAATGATAAAATCTTAATTTTGCTTGCATTATCCTTAACCATAAAAGAATATCAAAACCTATCTTCTCAAGGATAACATCCTCATCCAAGTATAGCTCAATCTTTGATTTTAACACTAAATCACTCTTATACCTCTTGTTGGCTTGGCTACTCCATGAATCCAACACATCTTAAAAAAGATTTACACCTTTACTTTCATCAAGAAGTTAAGTACTAGATTCACCACATCTATCAAATTTGGACTTATCATTGGAGGAACCCGAATCTCACCACTATAAGCATTATACAATCTCATCAACTACTCCTTAACTTTGTATTCGATATCTATTGCAACATCGAAAGGATAAGCAGTGACACAAATATATCTTAGATATCCAAGCTTAAAGCGAGGATCAAGGACAATCGAAATAAGCACCAAGAGGTTAATTTTCTCAATATTGCCCCAATGCTTACAAATTTTAGCTTCATGCTCTTCGCCATCCTATGCAAGACATTATCATTCTTCACCTCACACAACTTAGGAAATTGCATTTCCACTGTCTAAATCCTATTGTAACATACATTTGATGTTACATGAATGGTTATTGAAAAATTCAAAGTAATATCATGGAATACTTTGAGAAAATCACAAAACTTAAAGCATTATCCCAATCCTTAGAAAGCGGTCCTTCCTTACCCTTTAACTTTTTTCCCTTTTCTTTTTCTCATTTTTATGTTCACCTTCACATTCTTCTTCCTTTTTCCTTATTATTCTTCATTTTCACTTTCACATTCATTTTTTCTTGGCTTCAACATTTCCTATACTCTACATCTTCTTCTTTCATTGCATTAGCAGCTTTTTGATTTAATGGCATAATCAAGCATCAAATAAGTCGAGTTCCATCTAGTTGGAACATCAAGGCACATAGACCCTTTGCTTTGCACTTTCTCACTCTCTGCAAACTTGGCAAATCTTTCACTCCTAAAAGGAGAAGACCTAAAATAATTTTTGGCATTCTGAATTGCAGCAATTAAAGGTTGCAATTCCTTCATTCCATCTAAAACAACAAAATTCAAAATATGAGCATAACATCTCATATGCATGAACTCACCATCTAATATTGTTCCACCATAAAATTATTCTATGAGCACTAGCATTATCCACCATAATAGTGAAAACCCTTTCAATCCCCTATGCTAAAAGAAAATTCTCAATGGCCTTACTTATCTCCTCACCTAACTATGTGACCACCAATATTACAAAAGTTGAGAATTCTTTTATGTAAGTTCCATTCATGATTAATAAAATGCGTGGTTAGTGCCATGTAGTTTAGGTTCTAATTAGATGTCCAAGTATCAGTAGTTAGACAAACCCTTTGTCTTTTCTAGTTAACATGTTTCTCAAATTGTTTTTCTCATCAATGTAACTTGCACAAATATCCCTAGGTACGGTCATTCAAGATAAGAATGATGTACTCAACTATGGCTTTCCTAACATCATCGGCACCATCTACTTGGTCTTTATCCTAGTAAGCATCAATAGTTTTCTTCTTTAACATATCATTTGTTCCTAACTGTCATTTTTCTTTTATTTTCATCATTTATTTTTTTACAAGTAAGAAGATGATTATTCATTGCACCAATGCCATCAATCCTAGTATGGCACTTAACTTTTTTAGCACAATGATTACATGTAGTAGCAAGGTAAGGATCCAAAACTTCTAATGGCTAGGGGACAAACTCTAACTCACTCCACATCATAGATTTCTTGTTTTTCAAGAAAGCCTCCACATTTGTAGTTCTTTTTAATCCACTTTGAAGGTGAATTGATTTTGGTCCATCAGAAATCTCACTTACATCTTCAACTTTAGTTACATTTTCTATATTAAGCCTACATTAAGTAAAAAAAAAAATCAACCACAAAACCACTTAACAACAATTCCTTACACTCAAGAACCTAGTTGTAAGAATTTAGCATGACTGTTTACGTTTTCCGTATCAAGCCTACATTAAGTAAAAAAAAATAAAGCTAAAAAGATGAAAAGAACTGTAACTTCAGCCAACAATTACCCTAAAGAATTGTAACTTTAATCATTCAGCCAGTAAAAGATGAAAAGAACTATAACTTTAATCATTCATGTTGAAAAACTAAAAAAAAAGTCAGAACAACTGTTTCTCCATGAAAAAAAAGAAAGAAAGAAAGAAAGGGAAACTTCAAAACAAGTTATTCTACTAGGACCTTAATAAAGTTAGCTGCATGGCATAATATAAGTACAAAACCAATCTGTGTCAACCTCAGTGCAAGCTCATCATAGCAAATTGAACTGCAATCCTATGTTAGCTTAATATACTCTAACCAACCCATATGTTCAGTAAGGGAACTAAAATTACTAAAATGGTTTCCACTACATTAAACAATATCCACACAAGAAGAAAAAAAAGAAAGAAAAAAAAAAACCAGCTTACAACATAATTCAACTAAAAAAAAACTTCAAAAATAACATTTCAACGTGAATTTATGCATGATGAAGAGGCTTGCTATCTAATTTTCAATTGAAAACAAAGCATAATGTATATTAACAGAATCCCAAATAGAAATTTTAAGTTAAATTTGTAGTTAAATAGAACTAAATTAGATGAGGTAGAAACTAGAAACACAAAAACATGCTTTGTAAGTAAAAAAACATAAACACAAAATTAAATCATTTAAATACCATAACTTAAATCAATCAAGCAAAAACCAAAATGATTTAAATACCATAAATTAAATAAACTGGAATCTAAGAATTAGTAAAAATGCTTACTTACCTCATAGCCACTACCAAACAAGAAAAGACAAAACTACGCAGAGAGACTCACTTTTAGAGTCACTTGATTCTGGCTTTTGTTGAGCTACGCCATTCGAGTTCATCAATGGTTAGTCTCTTGGGCTGAGACTTTTGGATTTTTCGCTTTTGAGAAAGAGCTATCACATTGGCTCACAACACCAATCAATTGGATTGAAAGGGGAGAGTCTTACATTAGAGGAAGAGACACGGAGAGTCAAAGACATTGAAGGATTGAGTGTGAGTCTATGAGATATTGAGATAAGCTAGGTTTGGGTGTCTCAAAGACTGTCAAACAGTCTGATCTGGATGAGGCAGAGGAACTGAGGAAGGAATGAAGGTAAAATTGGGCCTCAAATCAGTTAAGACTTAGAATAAAATTAGGCCAATGGAAAAAGAAAAGGATTGGGCTTTTAAATGCAAAAAATGGACTTCTATTTCAGTTTTGGTAAAACCCACTCCATATAACCAACATCAAAAAATTATTTTTGGTTGTAAAAACCCAAAATACAACTGCTGCTTACATGAAACAGAGATTGAACTGAATTTTTTATTTCAGTTAGTTCAGGTTTTGGTAAAAAACACATGATGTACACTCCTACTAAATGGAGCAATCGAGTGATCCAAAGTAAGGTGTTCTTTTAGTGAGTGAAATCATTAAGAAAAGAAGTAAGAGCGTGTGAAAGATAAAAAATAATGAAGAAAATATGCAGTCCGTGATTGAGAGTGTGTGAAAATTATGAGCCATTATTTGTTATTAGATATTTATATTAGGTTATCCACATTGATGATGTATTTTGCCTCTAGTATTGATTAGAGGGAATCAGTTTGTATCTCTTTTATTCTTTTAGTAGAAGTATTGTAGGAGTTTGACATGTGATTTTTGTTTTTACATTGAAGAGTTTTCCATGTAAATTCTTATGTCTCTTGTGCTATTTATTTTAGCAATCCATTATTTTACATTAAATAAACATACACAAAACTTGGAGGTAAATAAGGCTCATCTCCTAATAGTGGTATCAGAGTTTTGATTAATGGTTGGCCTTGTGTGTTGTCATGTTTAAGAACAACAATATTGATGTAAACTTATCATAATGACCAACTTGAATAGAGATAATTATCAATTGTGGAAAGGGAAGATGGAAAATTTATTTATTGTAAAATTATTATTCTTTAAAGACAGGTACAAATCCTAAAAAAATAAAAGTCGAGGGGACCATGCTCAATTGGAAGTGGTCGACTTCATCTTCCAATGGATATATTATAATGTCTATCATCATGTTTCAGCAAAAAACTTTACTAGCTGGTTGTGGAAAAAGTTGGAGGAGCAATACATAGGAAATACTGGTGGAAATAAATTATATATGGTGAAGAAGTTAATATACACCAAGTACATATGCAATACTCCCATGTTTAACCATCTAAATGAGATGTAAGGAATTATGAGTCAACTTGCAAATCTTAACATTTTCTTTGATCTAGAAGCGCAAGGCTTGATTATTCTCAGCTCTCTACCAAACAGATATGAGACATTTAGATCATTAGTGAGAAAACTTAGCATCAGCAAGGAAGATTTTCATGAGTCTGGTCAAGAGCAAACTCTTTAATTGAAGAAATAAGGAGAAGAATTTTAGGCTCTTTAAGCTTATATTTTGAAATTCTCATCAATGAAAATTGAAAAAGTGGTAAATAGAGATTCCCACAGGCATACAAAGCCATAAGCAAATATAAGTCTAGAAAAGACGTTGAGTGCTATAATTGCTGGAAGAAGAATAACCTTATTAAGAAGCATTGCATAAAATTGCAAGGGGAATCACAACAACCATGACAAAATGATGATCAAAATGATTGAGTTACCGCTGTATATGAAAAAACATTCAATGTAGTTACCTAAGAGAAAGTTAGGTAATTGATAGTGACGCATCCATCCACGTCATTTCAAAAAGAGATTTTTTTTCATCTTATACACCAAGAAATTATGGTGTGGCTAAGATGAGAGGTACATGTAAAATTTTTGGTATAGGCAGTGTATGCTTGGAAACTGATATTAGTTATAGTGATATTGAAGAATGTCAGACATGTCCCAAACATCAAATCGCATCTAATTTCTGCAAGAAAGTTGGATGATAATGGATACAACAACAATTTTAGTAACGATTAATGGAAGCTTTATAGAGGTTCCATGGTACTAGCTAAAGGAAAAAACTTATGCACTTTGTACATGATGCAAGCAAAACTCTCTAAAGCTTTAGTGAATGTAGTAAAAGATGAAGCCACTACTGTACTATGGCATAGGCGGATTGGTCATGTAAGTCATAAAGGAATTGACATTCTCGTTTGAAAAAAAGATATTTTCTAAAGTTAAAAGTACACCATTAAAACTTTGTGTTGATTGCTCAGCTACAAAGCAGTACAAAGTTACCTGTAGAATCTCATTATTGTTAAGAAGATAACATTTATTATATCTGATGCATTCAGATGTTTGTAGTCCCATAAAAACTAGACCAATTGGAGGTGCATATTATTTTATCACATTCATTGATGACCACTCTAGAAAGGTGTGGGTATACACCTTGCGAATCAAGGACCAAGTCTTAGATGTGTTCATGCAATTTCATGTAAGTGTTAAAAGAGAAATTGACATGTTCTTGAAATGCAACTGAATTGATAATGGAGGCAAACATTAGGATTGTTTGTTGACTACTATAATAGTCAAGGCATCCGACATCATAAAATCCATCCGAAGACTACACAACATAACAGTCTAGCATAAAGAATGAATTGGACCATTATTTGAAAGGCCAAGAATATGTTGGTACATGTAAAACTGCCAAAAAACTTTTAGGGTGAGTGAAGTTTAAGCTCATAAAAGGTAGGATCAATTCTCTAAAAAAAAGATTTATAACCAACACAAGTTAGAGAAATAATAATGTAGATAACAACTAGACAATATTATTTACGTTAATTTTTTGGGGTAAGAACTTATTTTATAAATTTATAATATTTATATTTATTACAAAATTTAAATTATGTTAAATAAGTTAGACTCGCAATCTTACAAGCCGATCTTTACAAAGGTTAAGCCAAACCTTGGCTCATTTACTTAACAAGCTCAAAACAAAAACAAAAAACTCAAAATCACCTCTTTTGTGAAATAAAGTATTAAAGAATATTATTGTCACTTGATTATATGCTTACCAAAGCAATAAGCCTCTGGAATGTCAGCCTTTGCTACTGTTCTTTTACACCAGTTAATGTAGTTATAGCCTCTTTACCAAGAACTATCATGCTAGCTTTTAGCTCATGTATCTCTACTTCTGCAACATGCAATTTTGCAACTTGTTTAGGAGTTAGAGATTCCTTTACTCATGCTTTTCTTCTAGAAACATCGTCTTTTTGTTTTAATAACTAAGTATCTCCCCAGCCCCTATGCCTCTGAATTGCAGTTCTTTCATAAACCTTTTCCAAATTCTTCATAATAATTAGCAACTCAGTCAAACTATTACCTTCACTTCCTATTGTTCTCTTTTTCCTCTTGTTTGTGAAACTAAAACTTATTTCTCCAAAAGCAGTCACAACATTCCTTGCTCCTAGTACATTACCAACGGTCTCTCCCATGCATTGGCTTAGTAATGTCATCCACAATATCATCCAAATCAACCTTATCAGCCCCTTCATTAGCTTTCATAAAGTCAGTACTACCTAAAGCTTACAAAAAACTTTTTCAAGCATATGGTAATAAGAAAATGACGTGTGTCTTAATCCTTTGGTTTTAGGATGGCTCTATTACATTTGTAAAATTTAGATGATATTATAAATTTAAAACATAAGGAAATTGGAATATGAAGCTTACATCAAAATATATACCATGCATCAATTCTCATCCATCTCATTCTCAACAACAACACAATAATTATTTATTCCATCCAATTTTATTAGCATTCGTCCTAACATCTCAGCTATTGCAAACTGTTGCTTTTTAAGATGCTTCACCCTTGAGTCTGTCCAACCCAACATATTTTTATTTTCCTTAATTTGCACAGTCTTCCAAGTATTCAACAAGCTTGAAATACCTTTCCTCTTTTCAGCATTCATGTCCAAAAATACATACAACCACAACTATAGACTCAGATATAAGCATAAGAATACATACAATCATTTTGAACCATAACAATAAACTAATCATAACAAAGGTAACATATCAAATAACATTATTCATTTGCAAGTTTTCATAGCAACTACAAACATAAGAATTAAGCATTATTAATAATGTTCTTAAAATAAAACCAAATACAAACTAATAATGTAATATTGTCTCTCATGATAATGTGCTTTAAATAAACAAACTAAATTATAGTTTAGCCTCTTCTAGCTCTCCAATTGTTGAACATCATTTCATTATATTGTCTCTCGTGGTAGTCTAAGCCTTAGTTGACTCCACAAATCTAATTTTGTCTTCTTCTACTTCAGGTTCCTCCTCATCCACCTTTTCATCTTGTTCTTGAAGTTATGCATCGTATTAGGTTTCATATGGGTTCATAATCATATGCTTTCTAATGTGGTTATATAGCAAACAACATGTTGTAATAATCCTAAACTGCACTTTCAATAAGTAGTACATGCCCTAAGTATACCACATTTGCCAAATTCCATCTCAATGATATTTCTAGCTGAGGAGTGCTTCATATTAAAGTATTCTCGAGAATTGTTTGGAAAAGCTCCTACCTTTCATTCCTTTAAATAGTACTTTGTACCTAAGGTATAAGGACACAATTAATGCAAAAATGGTCTGAGCTCAGGATATGGTATGGGATTTGTCTAGGCTGAGTCCTTTGAGATCCTAAAAATTGATTAGAATATAGCTTAGTGGTGAACTCCCTAAAATCACTCAGATGATCAAGTCAAAATATGTTTGGTTAGGTAAATAGATAACTCTCCTTTTTACTCTTAAATTGTAAGTATAATATTTCATAACTTTTTAACTAGGGGATAGGGCATTTATAGGTGAGTCATGACTAACATGTATCTTTTTCTCTCTTATCCTTTTTTATGGTGAAAGTCTTCATGTTCGTCTTATATTGGTTAGGACAAGTTATGTATTAACATCAGTTCCCTAAAAAAAGAAAATAGATTTGCAGGTCAATTAATCAGGCCAGTCATGCAGACTTGTAATAGAGCATGTGGAAGTATTAAGGGTTGGCTATGACAAAGGAGACCTTTTAATAAAGCCGTCCATATCACCGAATGCTTTTGTCTATGTACTAATTTGGCTTGGAATTATCTATTCGGGGTGCTTTTAGAACTTTTTTAAAGGGTCTAAGCATTCCAAACTTTAATATTGAGAAGTTTCACATTTAATTCCTTAGTGAATGCTCCCAACCATTTTTTAACCTTTTGTATTCCAAGGTACATTTACTTTTATGAAGCTCTATCCATGGTGACATGTGGATAGTTTATACTGAACACCTCCCTCGAGGTAGAGATTAGATGCCTATATAAATCCCTTTACTCATTTTCATTTTTCTTATACTTTAGAAACCTTTACTGAATCCCTTGAATTTTTGAGTGCAAGATTACTTGTTTTGGGAAACACCCACCTACTTGCCCAACCCCTTACTTCCTTTAAATAGGTATGACCTCTCCAACTTTCTAACTTTCATTAATTTTTTTTTAGGGTTTCGTCATGTCTAGTGGTTCTAGGACCTTTGTAACAGGCTTGGAAGAACTAGGTGTACCAGTGCCACTGAGGAGATAGATGGTCCCTCAGAATCCAGTCTGCGACTCGTTATATTGTCAAGGAAAGAAAAAAGGCCTATGAGGTAGTACCTAAAGGACAACCCTTTTTTCTAGGGCCTTTTCAGATGGCCTTATTGGGAAGGACAAGGAAGATGATGAAAATTCTAAGGAAGCCACTTCCTTGTCCAAAGTTTTCTCTTCATAGTTAAGTGGAGTCTGATCTTGCGTGGCGCCCTTTTGGCCCAATGGGGACACTAAGACTGTTAAAGGGATAGAAAAAACCATTATTGATGAGAGACGACACGTCTATAGTATGAGGTATTTTGAGCAGTTAAGGCCTAAGGTATTTGTCTCTACTAACTTTAGAGGTCACTTTTCTGACTGAACACCTACTACTTGTGTAAAGAACATATTAAGGCTAGTATGTGTTACTCTCTTCATACCTTGATTATGAAACTTCTGAAAGCCTGCAGAGTTTGTCCTGTTCAGATTGTTCCTAATGGCGTGAGATTTATTGTGACCTTCACAGGAGTTTGCTAAGAGCTCAAGATTTGATATTCTTTGACTTTTTTCTATACCCTCATTTTTATAAAAAATGGATGGTAACCATAATACTTCTTTATTGAATCTCCCGGGCTATAAGGCTTCTTCATTGTTGAAGCATTCTGAAAGACTTCAAGGGAATGCCTAGGATGTCTAGTGTGTATGCCAAAGATATCAGAAGTTTTGTGCATACCAAAAGCTCTAGTACCTTGGCATGTTCAATACTAATGTATACCTAGTGAGTTGTATACTAGCTTGTCTAGGCTTGTCCCGAGCATCTTTTTGGTTAGTTTTTTCTTTGACTTTAAATTTCTTGCCATTCTATTTTCTTTCTTGTATCCTTTTTGCAGATATAGTACTTACAATTGAGGAGGAGGCTACCTAAAAATAGGCCACATTTGAACAAACCTTGGCTAAGAAAAGCAAAGTCTCAAAGGGGTAAAAAGTAAAAAAAAATCCTAAAGATCCCAGTCTCCAGATGCTCGATAGTCCATCCCAATGATAGCCCCCACAAAGAAGAATAACAAATAGAATACATCATTCTCAAATGCTCTAGAGTCCATCCCTGTGGTTGAGTGTAACTTCCTACCTCATCAAGGTTGTTGCTCATCGTTCCTGCCTCCTCCTTGATAATGGTCCCTCCTTTTCAAAGGACTCATGTAGAAGAAGGTGATCGTCCATCCAAGAAGGCTAAGGTGGAGCACTTTAGCAAGTATCCCTTAGGGACAAATAGACTCTTCCTTCCTCGGATCCCAGCCCACGAATCCCTTGGGTGCTCTGTTGAAGCCACCTCTAGCGATGTGCCCCATTTCAGGTATATTATAGCTTAGGGATGCACTATGACTGCTGATGCGGCCGAGATGGAGAGTATGCCCTTTGAGGTCATCTACATTACTGGCCTCACCTCCTTTATGAAGGTAGAATATCTTCCTTGTCTTTTTCCTGGTTGACATATTCTTACTGGTAATGTTATTTCAGGACCTTCAATAACAAGCTGCTCTTTATGCCAAGTTGAAGAAGGCTCAGCTGAGTATGCTAGCAATAAGCTAGTCGATGAGCATGCTAGAATAACTTCTAAGCACAAGCTTGAAAAGAAGGCTGAATTGCGCAACCTAAAGAAGAAGTTGACCCAAGATAAGACCAAGCTAACTGAGGCCCATAAGGAGTTAGTGGCATGCCAATAGGAGTACAAAAGTCGAGTCAAGACACTCGAGAAGGAATTGGCCGAGATGAAGGGTGCCCTCTTAGACGCTCAAGAGGATAGCAAGACAGTTATGGCCATCTTCAATGACTCTAAAAAGTTCAAGTAATTGATCTATGATAAAGGATAACAATTGTTTGCCCGGTGGTGGACTAGATGCTGAGAATGACTGAAATAAAAAATTCTGACTTAAAGGTGTCTCATTTCAAATACTCTAGGAAAGATATGGCACTACAACTTTCTACTACTAAGGATAGTGGGAATGAGGACAATGAGGGGGAAGATGATGGTACTGTTTATGATGGTGGGCCAAAATAGGCTTGATTTATATAATAGTATTATGATTTCTTTGTTTTAAAATTGAATTATTTGGCTTTCTTATGTAACTTGTATTTATTTTACATGGACATTCATCTAATTTTTGTCTAATTTTAAGCTGTATTCGATTATTGTTTGATTTAATGCCAGTTTATTCAAAGTCGATCTTTGAAGTTTAGCAAGGAACCCACATCCTGGTGTATTGTAAACTATATGGACTGACCTACAATGGTTCAGGTCTAGGGTTTATGTCTTATGGACCTCACACACCATGTGAGCACCAAATAGGTATGGGATTAGGGGTGCAAATGAACAAAGTCGTTCAAGAATAACTCGTGAACAAGCTTGATAAGGGCTTGCTAGAGCTAGATTCATTTTTTAAGTAAGCCGAGCTTGAGCTTTATTTTGGAGCTAGTTTAGTAAATGATTTGTGCTCAAATTTTACAAAGCTCGGCTTATAAGCTCACGAGCCCGGCTTGTACGGCTCGTAAGCTCACGAGCCCAGCTCATAACCTCGTGAGTCTGGCTCGTTTAATATAAAAATATATATATTTATTTATTCATATAATATAAATAATATAATTATTATTTTTCTTTAACAATTACTTAAATTGGTTATTGATACTTAGTCAACTGTGACCCGCTATATTCCACAAAGATACAAATACAAAATATTAATATTCAAATATTAAAAAATAATTTCAAACTTCAAAAAAAAAAAAAAAAAAAAAGAATTTGAATCGTTGGCTTCACTTGATTATTTTCACTTTATGCTTTCTCTCTTTCTTCTCACTTTACGCTTTCTCTCTTTCTTCCCATCTCATTCTCTCAGACAAAATCTTAAATAAAAAAGAATTACAATTCTATTGAAAGGAAAACATCAATCTGGCAACCCAAACTCAAGGTTCGTCTTTCTTTTTTATTAGTTGTGATCTATTAAGTATCTTCTCGTTTTGTTTACTTTTTTTTCTTTCTATTAGGGTTCTTTGTTGTGCGAAATTTCTTTACTATTTCACTTGTTATATGTAGTTTTCATTCTTCATCTCTTAATCTATTATTTAATGTTATACATACAATCTTCAGGGTTTTCAAGTTTCTGGGATTTGTGAATTTAAATTATGTTAGATAGCGTTAAAAATTATATTTGAATGTAAATGCTAAATATGAAGTAAGTGTAGTACATGACTTTCTTGTATAAATGAGTGGAGTCAAATGTAAAATTAATTACTTACCTTTCTCATTGCAAATTTATTTATATATATATATTACCTAGAAAAATTTGTAATTGACTTATGGAATAAAATCATGCAGGTTCTGAAATTTTGAAAAATCTATCTAATGCATCTTTGCCTTTAACTGAAAGTCTACCACAGGCCCACTAATGGTTGATCTTGACAGTACACAAGCTAACTCCATAAATATTGATGATAATGAGGAGGAGATAGAACAACCAGACAACACTAAGAAAGTTAAGTGTATGCACTGCAAGCAAAAACCTAAATATTGTGGAACTACAACTACTTTGAAGAGGCATTTAGATCTTTCTTGTCCAAGAATAAAAATTGCAGTAAAATGTCAAAGGTTATTGAATGATGTACCTGTGGCACATGGTGGCTTTAAAGGCCAGTCAAGTGATCTTACTACTTTCCAATATGATCATGCAAAAAATGAGAGAAGCTATAGCTTAATTTAGTCTTATGCATGAGCATCCGTTTAATATCATGAAGAAGATTTTTTACAATTATGGTGAAAACTAGTTTTCCCTTATATCACAGAATTACACGTACTACTGTAAAATATGATTTTTTGGCTGTGTGGGAAAAGGAAAAAAAAAAATAGAAGGCAAAATTGAAAAATGTGAACAAATTTAGTTTGACAACTAATCTTTGTAGATTTGGCCAGAAATAGAGTACATGGTTGTCACGAACAACTATCTTGATTCAAACTAGAATTTAAAAAAAAGAGTTCTTAGTTTTGTGAATGTACCTCTTCCACGTGGAGGAGTTGATATTGCTGAAGCTTTGTTTTAGTGCTTAAATGAATAGGGTATTGAAAGTAAAGTATTTTTTGTTTTAGTTGATAATCCCTCTTACAATGATGTTGCTATTAATGTTCTCAAAGATACATTTTCAACAAGAAAGAATTTATTATTAGGGGGAGCTTAGTTCATGTTCATTGTACTGCACATGTTTTTAAATCTTTTAGTGGAAGCTAGCCTTAGTGTAATAGGAGATGTTATTATGGATGTGAAGGAAAATATAAAGTTTTTAAATCAATCTGAAGCAAGACTTGTGAAGTTTAGTGAGATAGCCCAACAATTGAAATTGCCTTCCAGGAAGTTAATTTTGGATTGCCCCAACTTGTTGGAATTCAACTTATGAAATGTTAACACTTGTACTAAAGTTTAAAGATGTGTTTTCACTATTTAAGAAAAGGGAATCACAATATAAATATTTACCAAATGTTGAAGATTGGAAGATGGTGGAACTTATTTGTGAAGTTTTTAGTGTTTCTGCTAAATTGATATCTGGAAGAGAGTATCCAACTTCTAACTTGTTTCTTTCTAAAATTTACTGAGTGAAAGAAGTTTTGAAAAAATAAATAGATGATGAAAATATTTTCAGACAAGTATTTGGGTGAATGTAATTTGCTTATGGCTATTGGTTCTGTGTTGGATCCTAGATTTAAAATAAGATTTGTTGAGTTTTGCTTTCTTTTAATTTACCCCCAAGATGAAGTTGCAACTAATATTGCTAATTCGTGGGGTTTTATATAAGCTCTATAACGAGTATGTGAATTTACTTGTTTCAAGTGATGTTAAACAAAATAAGGAAGGATTCTCAAAGTGTTGAAACTTTAAATGGTTCTAGGAATGTAACTACTCAAAATTTAGCACGGTCTCAATTTGACCAATTTGTACAAAAAGTTGAAACAATTCAGCCCAAGAAATTAAACTTGGATGTTTACTTGGAAGAAGGTGTTTATATATGTGTTGAAAATCCATGCTCTCAGTTTGATGCCTTGAATTGGTGGAAGGAAAATAGCTTAAATTAAGCATCGTGTTATGTCAACAATGGCTTGTAACATTTTGGTAATTCCAATCACCACAGTGGCTTCAGAATCCATCTTTAGTAGCAGTGGTAGAGTCATTGACACTTATCGTGCTTTTTTGTCCACAGATACTATCTAGGCTTTGATTTATGGGGGAGATTGGATGCACCATATTTTTGGAATCAAGAAAAACCAAGTAAGTAAGTACCAACCCTTGCATAGTTATTCAATATTTTTATGACTTTCTTTACAATTTTTAGCATTTCTAATTTTGTAAGTATTTTTTTTGTTTTTAATTATGATTGATTTTAGAGAGAAGATATATCATAAGATGAAGTTGTAGTAACTAATCCATGATGCATGCATGAAGGAATTTAGGTATGTTTAACTTTGATAACTTACCATTAGTTTGTATAGTTATTCAATATCTTTATGATTACTTGATGCATGTCTATTAACCATAGAAGATTTTTATTTATATTTTCTGAATATTCTATATGCATGGGCAGCTTCTATATAGAACTTATAGAGTTGCAACATGCCTATTTGAAGTAGTGGAGTTGTTGTATTGCTGCTTATTGCTCAAATATTTTTGAAGTGTTACTGTCTACTGCCTAGAATCAAAAAAGATTTGATGGAAGCTCACAATAATAAGAATATGGAGTTTGAATATTTAGTTTTCTTTGGGATGTAATTTTGAATTTGTGATTTTTTTGTTATTACTCTTTTCTTGTAAATGTATTATAATTTTATTAGTTGTTTCATTGTCTACTATTTCTGGATTACTTGGATACAAACAAGACAAGCCCTTAAATGAGTTAAGCTCTTAATGATATGAGCTTCATATTTTATATACAAGTTCACGAGCTCTTAATGAGTTGAGCTAGAGCTTAGATTTAGGCTCATAAGCTCTTAAAAAGCCTAAGCTCGCCAACTTTTAATGAACAAGAGCTGAGTTTGAGCTCAAGCTTTACTAAAAATTGGCAAGTCGAGCCGAGCTTTGACAAAGCTCGGACCATTTGCACCCCTGACTGGGATGACTCTTAGGTGGACCATCTTTTACGTCAACACTTGGAGGTTATATGGGCTTCCTTACTTGGGTTTTTTCCCTTTTATTTTATATTCCTAGATTGGCTAGCTTTTTCAAAAATACTTCCTACAAATAAAATTTAAATTTTTTCTTGATACAAATATAGGGCATTCTAAAACCATTTAACAAAATTTGAGACTTTACAGGCCTATCATAGGAATAAAAGAGAAAAGGTGCCCAGATTGGTATGCTCTATACATAAACTCCCTAAAGTATTAGGCATTAAAAGTGTTGGGCAATATTTTTCCTTCTTAATTCATTAACTTGAAGGTGCCTGTTCTAATAACCTTGATGATCTAATGAGGTCCTTCCTAGTCTACTTTCAGTTTTCCTCAGTATTTGTTTTGTCTATTAACTAATTAAGCCTCGGGACTATATCGCCTTCTTTAAAGGCTCTCTAGCAAGCTTTACTATTGATGAATTTTTCTGACCTCTTTTGTTGGTCTACCATCCTTTTGTGAGCTCAGTCTTTCAACACATTAACCAAGTCCAAGTTTGCCCCAATCAATGCCTCATTGTCTTTGTAATCAAAGTGCTCAATCCTCGGGGATGGAAAATTGATCTCTACCAGTATCACAATTTTTATCTTGTAGGTCAGACTAAAAGGTGTTTCCCTAATAGCAGCTAATTGTATCTGCTTGTCCATTTGTTTGGGGTAGGCCACTAACAAAAAATACAGGTCTATGCTAAGCTCAGCACACTCCCTGGTGGGTCAACAGTCGAACTACTTTCCGTGGTCTGTGAATATAGCCTTAGGTTTTTTGAATCTGCAAACAATATTCTTCAATAGAAATTTCTCTGCCGCCCTAGCTGTGATGTTTGGGGTGGCCTCTGCCACCACCTATTTAGTAAAATATTCACAATTCACGAAGATAAATTTTTTCTGCTTCCCTGATCTTCCAATTGGGAATGGTCCTAAATGTCTAATCCCCACACTTCAAAAGGCCATAAAATTTTGATGGATGACAAAGGTTAGGCTGGCTTTCTAGATATCCGTGTTGATATTTGGTATTAGTCACATCTTCTGACCCATGCCTAAGTATCCTTCTACATTGTAGTCTAACAATACTTAGTTCTTATTATTTTTTGTGCCAGAGCTCTTGATCTAATGTGAGCTTGATAGACCCCCAAATGCACCTTGATATATTCTATTTTGCCTGGCTTGATACTCTTCAAGTAGGGCATAGAGTATGATCGCCTGAAGAGCTTATCGTCAAAGATGCTATATTTTACCAATCTTTTTCATAAGGTTATGGCCTGATTAATATCCTTATGGAGGACCCTGGTCAGTTGGTATTCCATGATCGGTGTCATATATGAGGGCCCAAAATATTCATTGTTCATTATCTTCGATTCTTCATAACTTGGCTTAAAAAAGGTTTGGGTTCAAATAGAGTCGCTTTCCTTTAACTCTGGATTCTCTAGCAAGCATAATAGCTCATTAGCCCATCTATTATTATCTCAGGGTACATTAGAGCTTGATAGATATACTGAAAATTGGCACTAAAGCTCTTTGACTTTCTTTAGGTGTTGGACCGTAGTAGTTCTTTTGGCTTCGTACTCTTCTTTCACATGATAGACTACCAATTCAGAATCATTTTAACTCGGACAATTAGTGGCTTTGGCCTATTTCAAACCCATGATGAGGGCTTTATATTTGGTTTATTATTTGAGGCTGCAAAATCCAGTTTAAGGGCATGCTCTGACACAATTCCATCTAGGATTCTTAAAACCAATCCGGCTTCTTGATCATGCTTATTAAATGACCTTTCAACATAGAAAGTCTATGGCCTTTATGGTGCTGACCTTAGCTCATTATTAAATGACCCTTCAACATAGAGGGCCTATGGCCTTTGTGGTGGCGACCTTAGTTCATTAGTTGAATTCTCGGGGTTCAGGCAAGCATATGCATTCTATTACATAATCTGCTAAGGATTGTGTTTTAATTGTCTTGTAGAGGCTGTACTTCAGGTCAAACTCTTGTAGTTGAAATATTAAGTTTATAAAGTGCTCTTATAAGTGGTTGGTCAGTTCTAACTTCAATCATATATGCTTCGAAATATTACCTCAGCCTTCTTATAGTTGTTATAATGGCAAAGACGACCTTCTCAATATGAAGGTACCCAACTTCTGCCTTTGCAACACCTTACGGAAAATATAGATTAGTAGTTGTCCTTCTTGGTTTCTCGTACCAAGACTGAGTTGAATGTCATAGTTAATACTCCCAGGTATAGCACAAGGCCTTCTCCATTTTTTGGTCTTGCCAGCATGGTGATAAAGACTAGGTAGTTCTCAAACTCTTGAAAAGCTAATTTGAAACTCTTTACACATTCAAAAGCCCTCTTCATTATGTTAAAGAACGGAAAATAGTGTTCTGCCTACTTGGACATGAATCTTGCCAGGGCAGCCACTAGGACAGAGAAGTTAGTCAATTCGAGTCAGTTGTAGGCTTAAGCCTAATTGAACCGATAGTTGGTTACCTTAAAATGGCACCCGTAATTTAACCGACCAATTCGGTTCTTGTGAGGTGGGTCGGTCCATTTAGGCCACCCTTATAATTTTTTTGATGTTAAAAGTCAAATTTCAAGCCTAATTTCGCCCAATAAGTAAAAAAAAAAACCAAAATGAATCCTGTAACATGTAAAACAAAATTAAATCAAGTATTATAAACACATAAACCTACTAAAGACAAACTTAATCCTACTAAAAACAACTAAACTTAAACCTTTAACATTTAAAACAAAATTAAACCAACAAAATATTAAATACAAACTTAAACCTACTAAAAACAACTAAAACCTGTAACAAATTGAAACTGCAACATTAAAGATCCAGTATTCCAAGTATACTAAACCAAGTATACTAAGACAACCTACTTCAAGTATACTAATTACTAAATATATAAATCTACTAAATAGTAAATAGAATTATACAAACTTAAACCTACTAAAAACAACTAAAACCTATAATAAGTAGAAACTGTAACAATTAAGAATACTAAAACAACAAGCTTGCATAAACAACATCCAGTATTCTAAACAACTTGTAGCCTGCTTGCATAAACAACATCCAATATTCTAATAGCATTAAAACAACCTGTAACTGTTAACTTATCAAGCAAGCAATTCAACTTAGCATAAATAACATCCATACTTCATAGAAATCTATAAACATTTTACCAACTACCAAGTATATTAAATACATAAACCTACTAATGATTCATAAATAAAAAAACAAATAACACTATAATAGCAATGTTTAAGACACAAATACATAAAAACAACTAAACTGCAAACTGCAACATTGCAACATCCAAGCTGCAACACTGTAACCTCCATAAACAGGCAAACTGCAAGTCTGTAACCTCCAATCCTCCACAATCTACAATAATCTCCATCTTATAAATATTTAATAATTCATAACTTAGTTAAAAGTAATTACATATGAAGTAATATTGAAATGACAATAGCAATCTGCAAACTCAAACATAGAATTAAAGGCAATCATAAACATAAAAGACAATAATAGCCATCAAACTATAAAAATTCATAACTTTGTTAAAGGAAAACTTGAGATTCAAGCCTACCTAAAGATCAAATCCCCCATCATTAGTCAAAGGAAAACCTGAGATTTAAAAATAACACTTAAACTTAGTTAACAATGCAAAACTTGATACTGAACTCAGTTAAATGACATATGAAGTAATGCAAAATACCCGACTCTATTTTTTCAAACTCTTCAGTTGTTTCTTCCCTGTCTACTGGTATGATGGTGCAACAAAGCTAGTTTTGTACACACAAAAGTGCTTTAATAATGTTTGGAGACAATGAGCTTCTATACAAATTAAGAATTCGACCTTCAATTGAGAATACAAATTCTGAAGGGATAGTAGTAATTAGAACACCAAAAACATTCTTTGATAACTTTTCCAAGACTCTCTACTTAGTAGAATTCACATTCCACCAATCCAAGATCTTGAATTTATCAGACATAGCCTAATATGACTTCATCAAGTAGTGATCAACTTTAAATTTTCCTTCAATTAACTCCTTTTAGTCAATTTTCTCATAAATTCCGTAGCAAAATTATCAGGTTCATCATCTACTTGATAAGCAACTGCTGCATTAACATTCTCTGAAGTTTTCCCACCCTCAAAGACAACTTCATTAACATTATGCTCAAAATTACTATAGTGATTATATAACCTAATAAATGTTGCCTTGACTTTCCCAGTCATTTATGTAGCCTACACAAGTCCAAAAACGTTTTCGAAACCCCTCCTTACCAACTTCAACTTATACCTAGGATCTAGTACCACCCCTATAAAGTATATATGGTTTATACAGTTAAGATCACCCCAACATTTATCATGCTTCAATTTCATCCTTGCTGCCAATGATTGAAGAGATAAACCAGAGGTCTCTAAAAACCATTGTTGTAATGTACTGAGAATGAAATGATAGTTATGAATATAGGTATTTGATGTGACATACAAGGAACCTGAAATTTTGTTTGTCAAATCAAAAATATCTTCAAAAAACCTCACATTTATTCTAATCACATCCCAATCTTCATCATTAGGAGGAATTCTATCATATTCTCCAACCTTTTGTAGTTTTTTGTCAGCTTTCAATTTAGTAACATACATTGGGCCTATCTCTTCTAGCCTATTAAAGACCTTTTGACACTTCAAGGCAGATTTTAACATAATGTATGTAAAATTTCACTTAGTGAGGATATCCAATTTTGGGACTATCTTAGTAGTTCATTTGACTAAATCCACACACCTTTTTTAGCTTAGCAGGTGAGGCTTTCATATACTTCACATCAAATATGATTTTATACACAAAAATATCAATGTCTTTCAACCTATAACTTACAATTAAATTCAAGATGTATGCGCAGCATCTAAGTTGCATCAACTCCCCTAGCAAGACTCCTCCCACTCCAATCATTCATTTATTTTCTTAAGTATTCAATACTGACATCATTTACAAGGATATTGTCTATTGTCACATAAAAAACTCTTTCTATCCCCCATTCTATCAAACAGTTTTCAATTGTTTTTCTAATTGTCTTACCTCGGTGATCATTGACTTGAAAAAAATTCAAAATCCTTTTTTGTAACCTCCACTTATCATCAACAAAATGACAAGTGAGACACAAATAACTCTAATTTTAGACAGATGTCCAACAATCAGTTATAAAGGAGACCCTCTATTTGTTACTCACCAACCACTTCTTCAATTTTTGTTTTTTACTCACATAGATTTGAAGGATATCCCTAGTAATAGCCCACCTAGAAGGAACAATCAGTTTAGGACAAACAATACTAATAACTTAAAATCCTCACCCTCCACATGTCTAAAAGGTAACTCATTAATGATAATATACTTAATCAAGGCCTCATTACATGCCTTTTCGTTATACTTTTCACTAACATTTATTTAACCACCCTCATCTGACTCATCACCTTCAAATTCATCTTTTAAAGTTGGCCCAAATGCAAGAATAGTTTGCCCATCATCCTACTCAGATCGAAGGTGTTTAGAGAATAATTTACATTTATACCTTAAATGATTTCATAAGTTACTAGTCTCATGATTCTTGGTGTGGCTAGCATAGGTAGTTCCACAACAATTACAACTAGATCTATGATTCTTCCTAATAATTCCCTTAACATAAGTCAAATACTCTCACACCCAAGAGTTCTTGACTTAATTTCTTACATTGCCTCCCACTTTTGCATTTGTTGGCTTCCCTATGCTATAAACATTTAACTTCCTTTTCCTTGAAAATCCAACAACCTTCTTTTCATGTTCAACAGTTACTTCATAAGGGTTTTCATCATTTGTCCTTTTTGAAGTATCATTTAGATAAACCATATGCACATCCTCATGGTCATTTAACTCGTCATCCATCTATGCAATAAGCAATAATGTAGATAGTTAGTATTATAATTAACATGAATATACTAAGTATTAATGTATTAAAATTGATATATAAAAGATACTAATTAAATTGATTGACATGAAGATACTAATTTAGATTGATTATGTTAGTTAGTATTACAATTAATGTGGAGATACTAATTGAAATTGATTTTGTCCATATGATGTTAATACATATAGAAGAGCTAGAAATATCCAGGTAAAGTATACACTTTTTCAAAAGGTAACAATACATAATAGATTAAATTACGTAATAACACATTACTGAATATTGATTAAATAGTTCTCACAATATAATAACAGATTATTGAATACTGATTACATAGTTCTCATACTACATAACTGTTAACAGTACATAATAGATTAAATTACACACTAAACTTAAACCTATCAGCTAGCACTTGCACTCTCACCCTTACTTTTACCCCCAGGTAACAAATATTTACATTTTCAAGTTTGAGGTTTCATGAGTCCTAGAGTCATTAAGATCACAATAGTTACAAGCATATGATTTCTTCTTTGAACTGCCAGTTCCATCTATCTTTAACGTAGTAACTGTAAAATGCTCCAACACCTGTACTCTTCTTTTCTTTGTTCCTTTCGCATTTTTAACACCAAGACTAGTCATCTACATAAACAAGAGGATTATTGTTTTAGATTCTTTGCCTATTATCTAACTCTAGGTAGTAGTTTTATCCAAGAAAAAAAAAAGTATGCAAAAAATAGATAATGCAACTAATCAATGATCATACAGTAATGAAGTAATGCAGATAGTTTATTGGGTTATAACTTACATATACAGGGATAAGGTCCACTAACCAAAAAATAATAATAATACAAGAGCAAGACAAATAACATAACTAATCAATGATCATTCAATAGTTTTTTATATATGTAAAATCTGTTTCATGCCATTATCTGAAATTTAAAATCTTTTTACCACCTCAGTAAATTTTTATAAGAGTAGATAACCACAAATAAGAAAGTAAGAATTCACACAGTAGATTAAATGGAAGCAGGGAAAATTTGCATAACCTAAAAAAGAGTTCTACAACTATTTTACCTCAAAATTTCACAAAAGCAAGAATTTCAAAGTTTTAAACAAAGAACATGTAAGATGATGAATATCATCCTCTAGATACCTTCCTCCCCATAAGTATATAGCTATTTTTAAATAGAATTCAACAGAGCAACAATTTCAAAGTTTTAAACATGCAAGAGCTTAATAAACATATAACCAAAAAAATTGAAAATTGAATGAAATCTTCCTTCAATTATATAATCAGTTATGACTCTTGGATGAGAATATGAAATTACTAACAAAATGAAAGGATTATCTTCCTTCATTAAAAAGAACAATTGTACACTCTAGTAACACAAAGATTCAAATTGCGTGAAGATTCATCAATTTTCTCCTTATAAATTAACTCTTATTCTCCTTGATTTGATTTATATTTTTCAATTTTCATTTTGGTTTCCTTTCAACTCTATTAAAATTTCTTTCATGCGAACAGGCTACTTAGGTTAGAGATATGTAGCAAACCCCATCAGTCAAAATGATGAAAATAGAACAATGTTAAATTATCAATAAGAAAGTTTCCAAAACATAATAGAGCCACAACAAGCATAAAAACAAAATAGAAATTGCATACATGAAATAAGCTTTGACAGTAACTAATGTTAGATCAAGTGAAACTGGATGGCCTAACTGGTGACTTCAACCGAGAAAGAGAGATGTGACTTCAGTTTTCAGTTCTTCATGAACTCTCTAGTCTCAGTAAAGAACTCTCGGCTTGAATGGTGATGGGCTGACAGCCTCTACCCTGTGGAATCAACTATCATTAGATGGGATAATAAGAAGAGGACTTACGAACATGATCTCCTTTAATCCTTCTCAGCAATCGCTAGAGAGAAATGAGTAAGGAGGCTAGAGCTAGAGCCAGAAGAAATGAAACAGAAATGAATTAGGTTAGGATTACATAAAAGAAAGTAATTCAATGTGGTGGTGTTGATTTAGGCTTCCATTCTCTCCCCCACAACCAATAAATAAAGGACATTTGTAAAAAGAAAATTTTAAAAATATATAATATAATTATTTTAGTTAAGTTAGTTAACCAACCCTTAAAATATTGAAGGCCCGATTAAATGAACTAACCCATCTTATAACCCAAAATCCAAACAGTCTCCTGCAATCCTGATATTGAGCGGTGTCAGTTATTAGTCCTATTCGGTTAATGTGGACTAGTTTTTTGGTTTTTTGGCCCAAATGCTTAACCCTAGCAGCCACCCACCTGGTCATCTTTTGTACCTCATTTACTATTTGGAGACATCCCATGTCAATGACTGCTTTAATCTTCTCGAGGTTGGCCTCAATGCTTATATTCATTACTATGAAACCCAAAAATTTTCTAGCAAGTACCTCAAATGTACATTTGGTGGAATCCAACTTCATATAGTACTTGTTCAAGACATAAAATGTTTCTTGGAGGTTGGAAATGTGATTTCTTGGACTGGTGCTCTTTACAAGCATATCATCTACGTACACCTTCATATTCCTTCCAATATGTTCTCTGAAATTTTTTATCATGAGTCTCTGATACGTCGCCCCTGCATATTTCATACCAAATGGTATTACTCTATAGCTATATACCTCTTTGTATGTTATGAAAAATGTTATCTCTTGGTCTTCTTCCTTTATAATGATATGTTAATACCCGAGTAAGCGTCCATAAAGCTGAAAAGTCTATTGTAAGCAGAACTGTCTATTATGTTATTAATTCAGGGGAAGACAAAAATGTCATTGATGAATGCCTTATTAAAATATGTAAAGCCACCACATATTCTCCACTTCTTACTCTGTTTCTTGATTATCACAACATTAGAGTGCCAATTCAGATACTCGATCTTTCTAATAAAATAGGCCTGAGAAGCTTACTGCCGATTGTCGTTCTCTAGCAAAGTTCCTTTTCTTTTGATAAACTGGCTTGAAATCGAGATCAATACTCAACCTTTGACAACCAACCAAGAGATCAATGCCTGAAAAATCCTTTGCCAACAATGAAAAGTGGCCCTGTTTTTTTACCATAAATTGTATAATAGCAGATCGATCTTCCCTATCTACCTCTGTGCTAACCATTATAGTCTTTTATGGCCTGTGATCAAATAAACACACATGCTCCACTTTCTCCTTCAAATATTCCTTCTTCTAAGAGTCCTCTCTTCCCAATCTTGGATCGGTCTTCCCTATCTACCTCTGTGCTAACCATTATAGTCTTTTATGGCCTGTGATCGAATAAACACACATGCTCCACTTTGAGAATGCAGACTCTCTTGTTAGTTAAAAATTTCAAACAATTATGCCAATTGGATGGGATCGCCTTTGCTAAGTTCAAGAATGGATAACCTAGAATGAAGTTACACTCTGAAGGGATCTTAATGATGCAAAATGGTGCAATTATTATTCTCATGTGGTTCAGTCCTTGTCGACCACTAAGACCTAAAGGTCCACCATTCTTGCTAAGCTAACTTGCTCTATATTAAAACTGACTAATGTTCCTTTAAACTGGCTCACCTTTTCCTTTAGGATGCTTATCTGCTCAAAACACTTCAGATACATTATATTGGCCAAACTGCCATTATCGATCAACACCTCTAGATATGGAATTTTTCTATCTTTGCCTTGATAATCAAAGCACCATTAGGAGGAGTTTCTAATCTTGTGAGGTCATCATCCGAAAAAGTGATCTATCTTGTCTGTTCTTCAAAATGGGATTCCTTTCGAAGCTCAGATATACACAATAGTCTCCTCATGTATTTCTTCCAGACTGAATGTGTATGACCTCCTAATAGTAACCCTTTAGTAATCGTGTGTATTACCCCTATAATTTTTTCATCCCCTAGCTACCTACCTTTTATTACTCCCACAATTTTTTCATCTCTTAGTAATCATGTGTATTACTCCGACCTTGCCCATACCCTCTCATACTTTCTTCTACCACTTTCGTTCCAGGCACAAACTCGCTCAAAAAAACCCTTATTAATTAGTTTTTCGATGTCCTCTTTCAGTTTCCAGCAGTCTTCGTGTTATGCCTTGGGAGCTTATGGTAAACATAATATTTGGATTGGTCCATGACTAAGGTTGGGGGCTTAGTTGATGGAGTAGGCCATTTCATAATCTCTTTATCTCGAATCGCCAAGAGAAAGACTGTCTAAGATTAGGTGAGAGGGTTATACTCATTATTCTTGGGTAGTAGATAAGTTATGGGTTATCTGTCTAGTTGAGTCATTTGGCGACCTTTTCTTTCATTTCTTTACTCTAGTGACCTTTCATTTTTTTTGTTTGGACCGGGATTATGGGCTAATACCCTTTCCTCATAATTAATGCATTAATATACTCTACACATCAGCTCCTCTTTAGTCTTGGGCTTCCTCTTGAATAGGTTATATCAAAATGAGGACTCCCTTAACGTGACCTTTAAAGTTGTTATTTTCAATTCTAAGCTGGTATCCTCTACCTCTAAGGCTGCTGAGTTAAAACATGCCATATAATTTTTCAGAGATTCCTCTTTCTCTTGTCTCATAGTCAATAAATAGGTTGCATTCTTTTTCTTTCTTCTATTTGTCATAAAAGGCCTCTTGAACAGAAGAACCAGCTGTCCAAAGTGACTTACAGTACTGGGAGATAATTGGGCAAGCCAAAAGCGGGTGATTCCCCTGAGGATGAAAGTAAAAACTCTGCACATTATTTGACTAGGAATCCCATGGAGGATAATCAATGATTCAAAATCTATACAAATTCATCAGGGTTTGAGGTCCTGGGATACTACTCTAGGGGAGGAATTTTACCTAGGAGTAATGAAAATCCACAACATTATTAAAAACAAATAGTTCAATAGGGCATACTCGAGGATTAGTTGAGCCACCCTTCCAGGCTGTGGACTCTGCTTCCTGTCCTCGAAGGCTTAATGAGGCTATTCTTCAGCTAAAAGACTTTGCCTTCTTGCCAGATTAGAGGTTTCTCCTTGGTCTCCTTTCTCAAATTGAATTAGCCAATTGGCTGGGGGCACGCTTTCATATTTCCTCTATTTGAGGTTTGGTGTTAGTCTCCCGATTGAGGTGTCAAGTTCACATGGGCGAACAAACTATGAATAACATTCACGAGGGCAAGGTATTGGTGTTGTATGATAATCGTGTCTAGGTTTTGAGGTTCAGGGGATTGGTCGAGCTCCAAGGCATGTCCCTTCTCTATTCTGAGGTTCGGGATAAAGAGGCATTTCTATTAGCGACATTGTGTATTAGGTGGGAGGGTTAATAAAATAAATTAAATAGTTTCCCATGGATGGTGCCAGTGTTAGTGCAAAAATGGTTCAAGCTCAGGATATGGTACGAGATGTGTCTAGGCGGTTTTTAAGTCCTTTGAGTTCCTAAAAGTAGACGAGAGTAGAGCCTGAGGTTAGCCTTCCTAAAATCAATCAAGGGATCAAGTCGGAATATGTTCGGTGAGTTAAATAAACAACTTTCCTTTTCACTCTTAAATTATATGTATAATTTTCATAACTTTTCTACCAAGGGATGGTATTTATAGGTAAGCCCATATATGATTGACAGGTGTCATTTTCTTATTGATCCCTATTTTATGTGAAAGTCCATATGCTCGTCTTAGATTTAGTAGGGCAAGTTATGTATTAACAGAAACTATCACAATTTATGTACCAAGCATCACAAAGATAATAATTACCTATTAAAAAATATAATACAACTAATTTATTTTAAAATATAGAATCTTATAAATATAAGGTATGAACAAGCTAATAATTACCTTGTGGGATGACTAAACCATTTCTCCTACAAATATCATCTCTCAGTATTCTAGAATTAGTTGCAGAATCGTCCTAACTAGACAAAACATATATAAATTATATGTTAGGGACACAAACAGTAACAACATTTGTTGAAATTTTATTTTCCCTTAACTTAAATCTAGTCTATTTGAATTTAATACATTGACCTTGATTTGAGTTCCATTAAGTGCACCATGACAATTCTATTATAATCACAACATATAGAATTTGAATTACTGCATAAACTTGAAAAATTTATGTATGAAAACTTCAATATACATATTAAATAACTAAGTTTCTTAAACTACTTTCACCTATCATCTTTTCTATCTTCAATAATAGGCTATGGTTGCTTAAAAAGAATAGCATGACACCTCAAAATTGAGATCGAGTATAACACATTTTTCATGACTCTACTTAAAGTCTCATTTGACCTCATGAAGTACCTTTTTCATAACTTTAATTTTTCATCATGTGCCTATATATTCAACACAATGACTACCATTTCCTCCTCTCTTATATTCCTAATAGGTATCAAGCCTCCTTGCATTCTAAGCATACAACATATGTTCCTAAAGTATGACTCCTATTCTCTATACAGTTCTCAATACATGCAAAATCACATTCAAGACAACTTCAGTAATTGCAATTTTATACTAATCTAACAATTATGATATGAATGTCCTAGAAATTTTAAACCTTTGGGTGAAAATCATAAGCCCTATACTAACTTTATGGAAAACATAAATCAACAAAAATTTCTTCTCAAATGTTTAAGCATATCACATTACAAGAAGATTTCAAAGATGAAATGTGAATTTGAAAAACAAACATCAAATCTAGTAACCATATCACATTTAATACTAATCTAATAAATTTAAAATCACACTCTTTCACTTTCAAATTTAAAGTCTTACAATGAGAAATTATGAAAATATAACTTTAGTAACTGCAAATTTATACTAATCATCTTAACAATTAAATTATGAAAACCTATAGAAATTTAGAACTTTTAGTCAAAATTATAAACCCTAGAATCAAATTGCATACCTTTCTTCTGATTAAGAAAAAGTATAAAGAGCTGAGAAAGTAATAGAGATGTTGATAAGAAACGGGTCTCTGTAGCTAGGGCTGGCACTTAAATCAAATAGTACACTATTCAGATTCGAATTCGAATAATAATATGAGTATAAACTTAAATTTGAATTTGAATTCGAATTCGAATGTAATAACGAATATTCGTGTTATAACTCGATATATTAATGTTTCATTTTAGAAATTCTTGTGAATAACTTTGTATATAGGTGAAATAATAATAAATAAATAAAAGCTAAAGTGAATAAATATTCACATATGTATAAACGTATATACATGTATAAAACAAGAATAAATATATACCATAAATTTATTTGACTTTGATCTTAAATTTTTTGACTTTGTCCTATATAAACTTTTAGCTAAATGTGAATATAGTATAAAACAAAGAAAATTTAATGGACTAGATATATATATATATATATATACATACATATATACACAGACACATACAGGAAAATGCAAATAAAAAGTGGGAACTTATATACACCATAAACATAAGCTTTTGGTTTTTTGTTTTCTTCTTTTCTCTTCCTTCTCACACACATCACCAACTTTCTTTCCCTTATTTTCTAGTGTTGCCGAACTCCTTCCTCCCTTGTTCTTGGTGTTCATTGAAATCCATGGAATCAAGTCATTTTAGTAGCTTATTTCTTGAAGTTTTTCACCTTGGTAGTGATAAATCTTGTTGGCTCCTTGTATTTCCATTTTTCCAATTCTGGCCATGTAGTTTGGCTGTGGTTAGCTGCCATTTCTCCTCTGAACTACTTTGTACTAGCTGGTGTTGACTTAGATAAGCTTCTTCCTTTTCATTTTTGTCTTGTTTTATCTTCCTTGCAAGAGTTTGGGTGGGTGTGTTGAGCTTATTTTTCCCTACCGAGAGGTCTGGTTGCTTCCCTTGTTTGAGTGGTAGCTTGAGGTTGGTTAGTCTCCTAGTTTTCAGCCTTGTCTTGTGAGGTCAACTACCCTAACACCCTTTCCCTTTCACCTAGAGTTCAAGGTGACCACCTTGGTTTTGTGGTAGCATGGGGGAGAGGGTGTGGGCTACTTTGTTTTAAGGTCTTGTTGTGAGGCAGTTAAGGAGGGTTGTAGTTGTTTTTAAATGTGATTATCTTGTTCTAGTTAGGGATATTTCTTGAGAAGCCTCAATAAGATAATAAAGTAAGCAATTTAAACAAATAACTTGACTATACAATTGGTAAAGGTAATCAAGTATAGCCTTTGGATGCTTTACTAGTTTAATTGTTATATGTGTATTAGATGGGTGATAGTTAGTGAGTTAAGTTACGGACTTAATAGATTAAAATTAGAGGTGTGAGTAACAATTAAGAAAAACACGAAAAATGAATGATGACTTTATGAATTAGAAAAGGGGTAGTTTTAAAAGGTAAGTGTAGTCATGATGGAAATGTGTAGTTTAATCTTTGTACTAACTTTAGGTAATTAAGCCAAATTTAATTCAATAAGTATAACATGATGAATAAAAAGATTGTTAAGCTTAAGTTGATTATATTGGGAGGTTTGTGTATATAAACTCGTACATATGAATTAAGGCAAGATATGCATATTAAGTAATTGATAATTAAAATGTTTAAAAGAAATTAATTCTCAAGTAGGGTGTTAAGGATATATATATACTTAGGATTAACGAATCGTAGAACTAACTATGAAATGATTACCTTAAGTAACATTTGAATTTATTTTCAGTTTCGAATCTTGTCGAGGATATACCGACACTATCAAATGCTAGATGGAGCGACGAACCAAATTCTTAAGCTTTGTGAGTGAAATACGTGTCTTTTGGTTGCTAGATTAAGAAGCTTGACTGTATATATATATGTGCTTTTGAGTTATATAAATTTTGTTTAATATTTGGCTTTGGATTGTGTTTGATAAAAGCCAATAAATTGATTTTTCTCTAAAATGACACGTAGGATATTCTAAGATATTCTAATTTGATAAGTTCTTTTAAAATTATTGAGTACTCAGCCCTAGTGTGATGGATATGGACAGTAATCATATTTGTTGTGCAGGTATAAAACTGCTTGGTACGGAGAGATATTATTATACAGGGCTTAGTTACTCAACTGGCTCTTTGTATGATTTGAATGATTTACATGTTTGACTTCTTTTTTGTATTTTATGAAAGTGCTTGATTAAGGTTATGTTCTCATAGTCAGTACATGTGAAATGCAATTATTTCATAATTCAGATTATGTTGTGATTAATTGATTTAAGTGTTTTGGTTGATACTAGTACCCTTAAGGTATGTTTTCACTTATTAAGTCCTTGTGACTCGCACTTTTCTCTGTTGTTATTGTTTTAGTATCAAGAGACCAGTGTTCGCCATGTAAGGATTCTTGACTTGCCTGACACTATTATGAGAAGGTATACTCCGGAATCACATACTTGAAGCTAAAGGATGAAGTTGCAGTCAAATTAGACTTGAAGTTGATTGTATTTTGTTGTATTTAGTGGTTTAGCAGTGGATGTTAATATGATGTTTAGAGCTAAACTCCTCTGTGAATATGGGTAGTGTTGGTTACTAGTTGTCTGTAACTAGATTATTCATCTATGTATTATCAGGCACATTTTACTTTATGGGAAACCTATGCCAAAATTTTCAGTAAATATTAGGTGTTCAATAATAAGTCTGTGTTTTTTATTAAGTTTAGTAAAGTTTTTTTTGGTTTAAATTATAAGTGTTCAAGAGTCTTGTATGTTCAGTTGGGGTAAAGTTAGGGTTACTGGGGTTAGGCTATCTATTACTTCGGCCAGTCATACCTTCATTTAGAGTGTGACAATTCGTATTCGAATTCGAATAGTACTCAAATAGTTCAAATATGTCGAATCGTACTTGAATAGTTCGAATAGTACTCAAATAGTTTATAAATACTAATAATATTTTATAAATATTATAAACAATATTAGAATAGTTCTACGAATATGAATAAAAATAGTATTGAAATAATTCATCAAATTTGAATGCCAACCTCAACTCAAATGCAAATACGAATTGTTCATATTAGTTTCCAGCCCTATCCATAGTGAAGTGAAGTGAGGATCAATGAAGGGAGAAGAGGAAAGTATCAACTTTGAAGCTGGACTTAGTATACTATAGTAGTAAAGGTTGTCTATCTTTTTTCCTCCCTCCAACTTAGGTAAATAGAATAGGTACTTAGGAATATATTTCCCAAGGATAAAAAACTCCTAATGTATTCCCACGCAATATAAGCTAGTCGGAAAAGCTTTTGCAATTTTGAAAAAATGATGATAAATTATATCGCAAATTGTGTTTACTTGAGATTTTTTTTTTATTACCAAAAACAAACAACCAATTACGTTAAAAGAAAAAAAGGTTAAATTTCATGTTGTAACTAGATCTAATTATAATCTATTGATCTTTTATTGTTCTTGTAAGTTTCGTACTTCTTCATTGATGATAACTCTCATCTACTCTTGGAAAAAAAAAAAAAAAAAAAAAAAAAAAAAAAAAAAAAACAAAAAAAAAACAATTTTAAACAATTACCATCACAAATTATGTTTATACCTAGATAATTTTTTAATTTTTTTACTGTTTTTTGTATTTTTGTAATTGAGTGAGAAGACGACTGCAAAAATTAATTAAACTAAAAGTATAATGACATACTCAATAAAATGTGATTCAATTAGTAAAGCACGCTTGAATTAAGTGAATGACGTGATTTTATAATATTAGGGATTCAAGCCTCCTAGAAATTACTTGTGGCAAAAAGTAACCACGAATCATAAATGAGATTGGCTCACATATTAAAAGTGTGGGATAAAATACAAAAATATGGGATAAAGTACAAAAATATATATTTATAGTGACATAATTGAAAAACAGTCAACACATATAGACCCAAATTATAATTTGGCTAACATTTGGTCCAGTAGCTGTTTATGCTTTTCGTAAAAAGAGCCAGCAACCTCTGATGCAGAGAACACGTGTCGCATGTTTATTGATGTCGCTGTGCGCTAACGGTGCGAATGGCGGCGCAATTGGCACCGTAGAAAGCACCTAGTTTCGTATATTGCACAAAACAAGAGCGTTGTGGGTGAGAGGGAATCTATACACTCGCCTCCACTCTACATATGTGGATTCAACAATTTGCTCCGAAAATCTCATAGATTCTCATCAATTCTAGTCCTTATTAGTACAAATTAGTTCTTAATCACCCACAGGCATAGTCGAAAAGTTAGAGACGAGAGAGAGAGAGCTCTGAGGGTCCCGATTGCGGAGACAAGAGGGAACACCCCACGAACTGTGACACCCATTTTCTTATTCACCCATAAGAGCTCAATCATGCCATCAGGTGCTAAGAAGAGAAAAGCTGCCAAGAAAAAGAAGGAAAAGGAAGCCCACATCAATTCCCCGACCAACAACTCTCAAGGTACTTTGCATCTAAACTTTTGGGAAAGAAACATCAATTCACGCCTTTCAATAATGCAATCACCTTTTTAATTATTGTAATTGTTCTTCTAGTCGATTTTGGTTGATGGCTATTTCTTAATGCTCCCATTTTTGCTTGAGCCATGGTATATCATTCATTTTCATAATCTATCTTCTATAGGAATTTTTAATTCGATTTCTTTTGGGCAAGTTGGCTAAATGGGTATTCTTTAATCTGGGCAGTATTGCTTGATTTTTGTTGTTTTTGTTTTGATTGAATTGTAAAAAAAAAAAAAAAAATGAACAATGTTAGGAAATGATGATTTGAGATCCCATGATAAGAAAGGAAGTGATGGTGGTGAGGTTGATTCCCCTGCACATCAAGACCACCACAACCATCGCCATCCATTTAATGAGGGGACCAAGGGACCGGAGGAGAGAGACTCTGAATCACTTGTAGCTGCTGATAAGTCCATGGAGGAAGTGAAAACTGTTGTGGAGGGTGTCCATATGGTAGGGGTAGAAGATGATGGAGTTGTTAATATAGAGAGGGATTTGAAGTCTGAGGACACTTCTGGGATCAAAGAAGTTAATATCGAACAGGTAGAACTCAACGAGGAATCACATGATGGGGACAGCAGGAGTCCTAGCAGTAGTTCAGACGATGAGTCAAATGTCTCTGCAAAGAAAACAAAGGAGGAGTATAAGTCAGTTCCAGAGTCAATTGTGCCTGATGATTCGATCAGAACAATTGATTCTTCATCTGCTAAGGTGGATTTGATTAGTGAAAATGCACCTGCTAAGGAGACTGTTATTTCATTTACAGAATCTTCTCCAATTAGTGATTCAGCTAAGCCAGTGGTCTCTTTGTCCGAGGTGACAACCTGCATTACAGGAAGTGCCTCAATTGAGAAGTCAGATGAGGCTAAAGGTTCTTCAACAACTGTCTCTGATATAGCATTGAAGAAAATTGAAGATACAATACTTCACTCATCTGATGAGAATGCTACAGCATCGTCAGGTTTGGTGGAATCTAAGCCAAATGTAACCGAGGTTAAAGATTTGTCATTATCTGGTACAACTATCAGCCAATATAGTAATGGTACAAAACATGGTGACTCTGGAATTCGGGATTGCTCTGAAAACCAGGTATTGCTCCTTTTATCTTGTTGATTGCTAATTTAATTTGTCACATATTCACAATCATTTGAAGTGACCAATAAATCTGTTTTTCCTTGATCAACTTATATGCAGCCTCTTGTAGAGCCTGCACCAAGGGTGGTTCAGAAAGCTTCCTGGTTGAATTGCTGTGGATTGCTTGAAGTGCTAACAGGCTCGAGCAGATAAATTCAGTCTGGTAAATTTCCTATCAAGTAAACTAGATGTGCCTGAATTCAGCTATCATTTCAATTACATACTTGCTGAGATACTGGGTCCTGCTCTCAGACCCTGTCTGCATGTCTGTTTTACTTCTTCTACCTAGTTGGCTTTTAAGTAGTGGAAGTTGAAGTTGAGTTAACTATTAGGGTTTCATGAACTGTTTGTATGACATGGGAGGATTGTGAATGCCTTCATATTGGCTAATTATTGTGCTTTTGTTTGTTATGATCCTTTCAAGTGGGCTTTTCATTATACTTATTATGTTTTCCATACCTGATGATTATCTTTTATTGGATGAATAGATGGTGTCAATCATTATGTGAAATATTATGGTGGTCCAATGGACACCCTTGCTTCTTGTCGTTTCCCAGATATTTGTGACAGACGGTTTTTGTCTTATCTGGATCATTTTATTGTCAATCCTTTTATAGTTTTCTTGTTCAGGATCCGGGAACTTCCTTATTCCCCCTCCATAAATTTATTTGGAAGGCTAAATTTCCATCTAAGATTAAAGCTTTTGTTTCGACTGCAGTTCTTAATTGAGCAACACTAACAATTTGCTGCAGGTGCGGAGACCATCAAAGGTATTATCCCTCCGATATTTGTGTGATGTGTCTTGGGAGTAGTGGGACCAATGAGTCTTCACTGTCCTTTGGCTTGGAGTCTTTGGTATAGATTGTTTAATATTTTCAACATTTCTTGGGTATGTCCAAATTCTTTGCATGGTCTTTTGTTGAGATGCTACCAAAGCTTTGAGGGGAGAAAGGATGTCAAATGTTGTTGAGTTGTGCTTTCTTTGCAATTATTTTTGGGGTGTGATTAGATCAAAATGCAAATTTTTTTTGTGAATTCCGTCTCCCATAGCATCTTGTTTGGGACAATATTACTTTCCTCGCTTCCCTTTGGGGCTCTACTTCAGGAGTATTTCAGGGTGTTCTTTAGTTGACATCTAAAGTGATTGGCGAGCCCTCTTGTTTTAGCCTAGAATCTTTTTATTTTTATTTTTATTCCGTTACATAGATGGACTTATTATTTTTTGTTTTCTATCCAAAATAAAATAAAATTATGGTGATTAAAACAGGTTTTTTATTGGGAAAATTAATATGGGATAAGTGTCATAGTGATATGTCATCTTTAAGCCCTTTGGCTTCCTTTTTTTCTTTCTTTGTTTAGTCTTAATCTTTTTTTGAAGGGTATATTGGGAAATTTTACCTTAACATTCTTTGGAAATGATGTTTCCAACTATTCTTTTTTAGGAGGTATATTTTTAATGCATGATGGTGTTGTTTTGAAGTGTATGATTCAGTTAGTGGCAAAAGCATGTTGAATATGGTAATTGAGATCTTCGGATGTCAAAGATGTTTCAAGACCTTATAATGAGATATGCTGCAGCTTTAAGGAGTGACATTTCTCTAGTTAAAAAGTCACAGCAAGGTAATTGGAAGGATATAACAGTGATATAGACTTGATGACTCATAACTGAGTATAAGGACTTATGACTTACGAGTTATGATTCAACATGGACTCTGACTTGTTGGTCTGTTACTATGAGAATAATTTTCTGTAAAAGGTTTTTTTGGGTAAAAGAGAAATCAGAACACATACATTTAGTTTGGAAATTGCTAAAAATGTGTTGATACTTTTAATTGACTCAATAATGTTTTAATATTTTAAGAAATGTGTTAGAATTTCATTACTGGAAAAAAGGAAGAAACCAAAGGAATAAAAATCTCTTGGATTCTGTTATCCATAAAATTTCATCTTTTCTTCGACATTTATGAAAGAAAGAAGCTCATTTATCTTGTGCATATGCATGTACATATGTAAATAAAACATAAGATGTGATAGTTACCATATACATCATTAAAACTAAGGGTTTTCTTGTAGAAGTGTCCTGTTTTCCTGTTGTAATTGGTGAAATACATACTTCCCTTTTACTTTTGACTCCTTTAATCCCCTCAGGTTACTACACTTTCCTAGTTTTCCTTTAAATAAAAAAGGAATGAAATAGTGATCGTTTCATTGACCAAGACCCGTAGCCTGTTATCGTTAGTGGATAAAAGCTTTGGCCAATGCTAAGATGACATATTATAGTTGAGTTTGCTTAGATTATTGTGTTTTATCCAGACAAATATGGTGATTTTTTATAATAGATGTAACAGGGTGAAAGGTAGTTTCCCTTGAAGTTGTGAGTCAAGACATGTTGAAGTATTCCTTTAGTTGTTTACAGTTAACTGGAGATGCCCGCTGGTATTCGTCTATCAAATTTTCAAATTCTTAATCGACGCTACTGATTAGTGGTTTCTTTAATGCTGCTAGGTTGTGTGGTTCCTGTCTGTCGTTCTTGGTGGTGAAGTTTCCTATTGTTAGGTTCATCTGTCTTCCTTGACCTCATGACTTGAAGCAGAATTTGATTTTGCTTGATCTGGTTTATTTTTTTTTTTACTTTTTAATATTACTTCTAAGTCTAGCAATGCCCTCTAAGGTTCATCATTTGGTGAGCTACAAGGACATATAGGACTCATGTTGTAGAGGCACAATGGAGATTCTCAGTGAGTTTCGTCTTGATTAAGATGTGATGTGGTGGTTAAAAGTTTTTGTAGATGACTATCTGGAGAGCAACTACATTAGCTATTTCAGTTTTAGAATGAAGATTAGGGGAGGAATAAGTTGAGTCGTGGAACGTTAGAATTAAAGTTTGGGTCAATAGGTTGGCGAAGAAGTGGTTTGCTTGGTTGGTCAGTGTAGTACCTAGAAGGTGCAATGCCGAGGGTCTGGTAGTAAGTGTCCTGTAACACCCAAATCCTTTTCCCACCAGGTTTTGAAGATTCTTTTTTCAGTTCTCATGTTAATTTTTTTTTTTTTTTTTTTTGTTCTCTAGTAGCCCATTTTGTGGCCCTTACTTTTGGAAATACATTCTTTTCTGATCAAGTACTTAATTGCATTTTTAGTTCGGCTTAGATTTTGTGAATTGGGCTGCTCTGCATCAGTGAGTAAAATTACGTACTGAGGTAGAAGATTGTCTGAATCTGCATGATGGTTCATCAACTTCTTGCCAGGAATATATATCTGCATTGCTTTGTCTGCTTTATACTTATTTGAGGACTTAATAGGTTACTAGCATGCCAATCCAATTTTGAGTTTGAGTTCTATTTTTTGTTTTCACTCTGGTGCTGCGGGCCTTTGTCAGGCTGAAATTGTTGGTGTGTGTCTGCATGTTTTATTGTGACTGTTATCTGCATAGTAAAGTGCTGGAAGTAACTGCTCTAGGAGATATTAATAAGTGGATGGTGTCTTCATGTTACAATGGCATATATGCTATATTGGAGTAGGGTATGGGAAAAATATGAGACTCGGGTGTGCAAAAAGTTGTAATTGTCATTTTCCAAATGCGAAAAAACAGTTGTGTAGGTGAGGGATCAGTTGAGGCGTTGGGTTTTTTGTAGTTGTTTTGGAGAATTGTCTAGTACCTTGGACTTAGGTGATGCTTTGATGGTTAGTATCATAATGTATTATCAGTAAATATCTTGTACTGAATGTTAGTTGACATGTTGTATCTTTTGCTTCTGATGCAGAATAAGAGTATGAAGTGCCTCCATTGATCGGTCAAGCCTTGTGAAGATTCAGGAGGATTTGTTCAAAGATTTTTGATATAGTTTGAACTAGATGTGTCATGTTCCCCCAAAGAATAAGGGGCTAGAGGCCCCGCTAGATAATCTGTATGAGGCTTGTACACAGTAAGATTATGTGGTGTAATGGTGTCAGCCAAATTTGGCAGCTCAATATACCCAACTCTTACCAAATTCGTTTCTTGTTAATTTGCACTGTGACCTAGACTATTTTCCTATGGATTTTTGCTTTGTTTTCATTGAATGGTGTAGCCTTATGGACAAATGCTTACCTTTTCACATTTTACATTTTCTTCTTGGTGTATACGGAAGAATAGTCTTCCGTAAGCATAAACATGTTCTGTCTGTCTTGGTCTTTTAGTGTCAAGTAGGCAGTATGATTAGCATCAAATAAATATGATCAACTGTGCTTGCTCAAGTACATAAACACAAACAGTTGTTAATTATTCATACAAATCGAATCCTCACATGAACACACCATAATACAGCTGGGAAAGAATCAAAATATGGAATGAAATTAACGGGAAAAAAGGCCATGGCAAACCACACAAACACCATCTTGAGTCTCTCAAGGTTTCAAATTTATCTTCTATAGGCAGCGGCACCATGGATTGCCGCTATGTAAAACAGCTGGGTAGCTGAAAGGATAATGATAAATGCCTCGATCGTTCTCTGCAAGATTGGAAATTTCAAGCTTTTGTAAAGAAGGCATTCCAGTCACTTAAAAACTGCAGGCATAATTCATAATAAGAAAGCTCTTACCAAGCGGGCATTCCGGATTTGCAGCTGAATCTCTTTCCAGGCAAATCTGCACCAATTTGTTTGCAGGTTAGTACTTAGTACAATAATAATCTTGATGGAGTGAGTGAGAGTGAAAGAGAGAAGATATCTTGTTCTTACCCCATGGCAAGGAGAGTCAGTGACCAAGCAATTATAGCAACTGAAGCTGCAGATGGCAAGCTGTCAGCATTCCAAGAACGAATATGGTTAATTCCTGAAATTGCTGATGCAGCACCAACAACTCCAGCAAGCAAAGCAAATGTCACAAAGAACCCAGTGGCAGCATTTCCCATTGGGAAATATATTGGTGAAAAATGCGCCGGAAGATTGAATCCTGGACCTGCAGATTAAAACAGAACATAAGCATGCATACAAGCACAAAATTTAAGCCAAGAGCAGCATTTGAAAGAGAGGGGAGGTTGTAAACTTGTGGGAGAAGTTATTTACCTATGACAAAGCCATGATCAATAGCTCTATTCATAGCCCATCCACCAATGCCCAAAATTATGGCATACATGCAGAAGTTAAGGGCCAAAAGCAGAGAGGCTACAGGTTTCAATTGCTCATTTGCCATCCTTGTACTATATGAACTTTTAAGGAGACAAACTTGTTGGAACAAGAAAGGGCTATGGTTTATTCAGAACACAAAAAGTGCAATGCAGTAGAGAATTGAACTGGGTGGATGTGTATTGTGCAAGAGCAGAGGGTCTTATAGATGAGCATTGGATGAAGTTTCTGGTTCTTTTCTTGTTAAGGCTGTTAGTTCAAAAGGGCTGTGCAGGGTTGTAAAGGTGATGCTTCATATACAAGGCAAGGGGATATATGTCAGATTCTTACTTGCCTCACATTTTTAGGTTTTGGTTTTCCATGGTATATTACATTCTTCTGCCAAACTTTGTTCTAATAGTTGTTAGCTCCTAGGAGGAAAGTGATATTCTTTGCCAGTTAAAGAACAACATACGAATTAAAAAATAATTAGCAAGGCTAAGTGTAAAAATAAATAAAATTATTTCTTGATTTCTAATAATAATAAAAAATAAATTAAAAAAAAACTCATTATGCACTTAAACTCCTAAATAATTCTAAAAATTAGCAAAGTCGGATTTGGATTTAATTTTCCAATTTGGCAATCAGCCAAATATTGAGATGTGAGATTGGCTACCAATTGAGAGTTAATTCAAAATTGATTTCTGGTGATAAGTTTTATGTTTATAAGCTTAAGAGGGTTATGAGTAGGTTGAATTGGTGTAAGGAGGTAGAGCCTTTGATTTTTCCTATTGTTTATCAATAAAATACAAAATTTGGGAAAACACTTAGATAGTATATATATATATATATATATTAAAAAATATTAAGACTTGTATTCAATATCAATATACCAAAATAATATAAAGAAATGAACATTTATGTCAAATTTGTTTAACTCTACTTTTATCATAAATTAATTTAGATCCACAATTCGCAAATTGGCGCCACAATTCCCAAATTGAGATCCTTCCCTCCATGTCTTTCACTGTCACTCGCATGCTGGTTTAATGATTTACACCAAATCAATTACACCTCATAAGCTTTTACTATATGAGCACTTGAAGAACCGAAGAAAAGATGAAGCTCGCACCGTCTTCAATAAATTGATGTTTCCTGATATTGCTGGTTTTGGGTTATGGGTTATGCGCAAAACGATAGACTTGGGATGCTTTGAAGCTGTTCTACGAAATTCCTATTAAAGATGTGGTTTTTGTGATTCGATGATGAAAGGGTGTCTGGATTGTGGGGATTTGAGTATGGCCAAGAAGCTTTTTGATGAAATGCGGCAGAGAATTTTGTATCTTGGACCACGATTATGAATCGGTTTCTACAGTTTTTGGAAAAGTTGATATAGCAGCATGGAATTCAATGATTCATGGGTATTGTGGTAATGGTAGAGTTGAAGATGCTTTGAATTTGTTTGAGAAAATGCATCGTCGGAATATGATTTCATGGTCTTCGATTATTGGTGGGTTCGATCATCATGGAAAGAGGGATGAAGCTTCTTTTTTTTTTTTTTTTTTCAGAAGATGGTGCATACTGGTATTTATCCCACTTCCACTACATTTGCTTGCATGTTAACAGCTTGTGCAAATACTTTATCTTGACATTTTGGTCTTCAGATTCACAGTTATATCTTTAACCTGAAGTACTGCTTTGATGATTTTATATCGGCTTCACTTGTAACATTCTATGCGAGCTGCAAGCAAATGGAGGATGGTTATAAGGCTTTCCATGAGATAATAATACAAAAATGAACATGCATTAAAGGTTTTCAGGGGAATGATGAGAGTGAATGTCCTTCCTAATCAGTCTTTTTTCACTAGTGCTTCGAATTCATGTTGTGGATTGGAGGCGCTTGATGGAAAGCTATTCACACAGCAGCTATTATGCTAGGTTTGGAAACTGATGTATATGTGGGTAATTTGATGATCGCTATGTATACTAAATGTGAGTATGTTAATGGTGGGATAACTGTTTTTAGGAGAGATCCTGAGAAGAATAGTCTCATGGAACTCAACCATTGTTGGTTGTGCACAACATGGATGTGGCATGTGGGTGCTAACTGTCTTCGACAAAAAGCTATATGAGAGAGTAGATCCTGATGAAGTCACATTCTTTGGCTTGCTCTCTGCTTGTAGCCATTCTTCTGTTACAAAAGGGCAAGTGCTTTTTCCAATATTTGAGTCAAGAGAAATCAATTAAAATGTCTGTCAAGCATTATGCATTTTTGGTTGATGTTCTAGGTCGATTTGGTGAGCTAGAGGAAGCAGAAGAACTAATTAAAAACATGCCTATGAAAGCAAATTCTATGGTTTGGCTAGTTTTACTTAGTGCTAGCTGGAAGCATTCTAAAATAGATGTAGCTGAAAGAGCTGCGGAACAAATATTTGAACTGGAACCACATTGTAGTGCTGCTTATGTTTTATTGGCTAATTTGTATGTTTCTTCGAGTAGATCGAGTGATGTCTCCAGTATAAGAAGGAAGTGAATCAGAACAGAATTGTAAAACAACCAGGATCTAGTTGGCTTACCCTAAAGGGACAGACGGATGAATTCCGTTCTGGAGATAGGTCCCATCCTCTTAGTCAGGAAATATGTCAGAAACTAGACTGGTTAGGAGGAAAGTTAAAGGAGCTTGGTTATTTTCCAGATGAGGGGTTTTCTTTGCATGATGTCGAAGTTGAACAGAAGGAAGAGACGTTGTCTTATCATAGCGAGAGGCTTGCAATTGCATTTTGGGTTGATTAGTACCATGGAGGCAGTACAGTAACAGTGATGTAAAATTTCCGAGTATGTGGGAATTGCCATACTGCCATGAAGCATATAGCAAAGATTGCCAGGTGAGAGATAATTGTAAGAGAATCTAGCCGCTTTCACCACTTCAGAAGTGGAATATGTTCTTGTGGGGAGTATTGGTAATATAGTTATATATCTTTTATGTAATAAGGATTGGGTGTTAGGCATTCAGGTATATTATGATGATCTTTTGTTTCAATGTTTCCAAAAATCCATCAAACATGCTTCTCACTCTTTCTACTGATTGATCAGAGTTTTCTCTCCTAGATTCATCAATGGTGAGGTTATCTTCATGCATCGAGACACCGGCTGGTGGTTTATGAAGTCGAAAACCACTATGATGATCTTGAATTCAGCACAAGAGTCTCTGATCTGAACCATTGCATCGAGGAAGTAGGACAAAAAGTTTTGTAATTGGTTCATGAAAATGGAGAAATTAATAAGTTGAAGGAGTTAAATCATAGAATCGAAGAGATCAAGGAGGAAGAAAAGGTACTTGAAGGGCAATGTTGACGAATTGATGCTTGGAAGTGAAGGACACGGGGTCAAACCCTGGATTGACAGATTCAATAATGTCGAATTTGATCTGGGGAACAAAGAATTTGAGGCTCTGCTAGAGTAATCTGATCATACTGAGAATCTTGAAATTGACCTTGCTCAGTTTCAAATTCAATTTGCACTACTGAAACCAGTGAAAATTGAATCCACTGCTGAATTTGAAGAAATAAAATCTGTGCTTGACAAGCTAAATTTGAGTAAGATAGAGTATGCTAGTAATGCAGTCACGGACGAAGGCGTTGAGTATAATCTTACAGCTATGGAAGAAATGAATTTGGAAAATATAGTGGAAATGGAAGTGGATGACATCAATAAGGAGAAGGTTGAACAAAACCCAATTCATCAACTTCACAAGGAAATCCAGTTGTTAGTGTTGATGTTAGCAAGGCGTACTGGTGGTTTTCTTGATTTGCATATGATGTCAGAGGAAATTTAAGAATTTAAAGCAACTAAAGTGGGTGTGAAAGATCTGAGTCAAAGTTCGGTTAATTGGAAGGCAAACTGTGGGAAGTGAAGAAGACTTTCATGGAATTGAAGACTAAGAAGATGAAGAAGTTAATTGAGGAGAAGAAGAAAGTGGAGAAACATGGAAAGAATTCCTTCAAGTGGTTGAAGTACTTCAAGCTTAACTGACATATACTAGTAGCGGCCTGATGGGGCATGTGGTTGCAGTAGCTGTTTTGCTTTTACTTTGGTTGGCAAAGACAAAAGAGTTAAGAAAATTGTACAAAAGCAGAACAAAGCATCATCAGTGACTAATTCTAATATTGCTGGTTGTATCAACTTTGTAAGTTTTCTTCTCAATTTCTATTGTAGCTCCATTTTATGTTCCACTTGTGTTGTACTAATTCTACTAGTTTTTTCACTCCGTTTCTGTTGTAGTTCGTATCTTATGTTTCAGCATGCACAGGAATGTAGATGAAGATATGGATTAATCTGTGAACTTGAACTACTTTTAAGGTAACAACATTTTTTTTTCATGTGTGAATACTTTGTAGCATGATCAATTCTTTGAGAGCAATGTTGATCCCAGATAATAAGGCATGAAAAGCAACAGCTAATCTCATTCATTTCATCTACATGGTTACAGGGCCATCCTGTGTCGAAAATTGGGCAAGAATAGTGACGTCAGTGAAATGTGCTTCTATTTCTACAACCTAAAGGGTTGCACTTGTTCGCACTTGTTCGCACTTATCAAAAATGATTTGAATTTCACGTGTCATATGTATTGTATTAATTCTTTGCTGAATTAGAATACCTGGTAATTCTTCTGTTGATATAATGACAGAGGTTTAGCAGCTGATAGTCACCAATTGAAGAATTTTTCTGCTTCCCTTTCATTCATCAAATTCATCATATATCCTAAGTCAAATTACTTTTCTTAATAATTGGATGACATATTGTCCTTTACATGATTCAATTTTTACAGTGACTGAACAAACATAATGAAATTTGTGAACCATACTGATAGTGACTGATTTGAAGACAAAATTTTCACTTGAAAATATGTGATACCACAATGTTATTACATGTAAATCATGATTATTTGCCCTTAAGTGAAAAATTCACTTCTTTTTAGGAGTAAATTTACCAGAGGGCCCAACTGACCCAAGATTATTAATCTCACAATGTACATGAGGAACTCCTAAAACCTGCAATAGTCCAACGGGGGCCGAGTAGCTCGAGATCGAACTCGTATTCAAACTGTTAACTACTTGACTTATAATTAACTTGAACTTGAGTACGGTTTCACACCCTTTTAAGATTTTGAGTGAAGTATCAAATTTTGTATACTCAGTTTGAAAGCTGATCAACCTATTTATATAATTATAATATTTTATAAAAATATTAAATATGTAGGTTTTGAATTTTTAGTTAATTTAAAAAATATATATATATATTTTTTTTCAAAATATATAATTTTCATATCGTGTACTCGAGTAATTAGCTTGAGCTGAGCTTGAGCTCAAAATTAGACTTGATTCTGAGCTTGAAATTAGATTTAAATTTGAGTTTTTTAGTTCGATTCAGAATTCAAGTATCTTAATACTTGACTTGGCTTGATTCCAGTGGTCGCCCATAAGACTATAGTAGAATCAAATAATGCAATTATGTTGTTAATAGGTGGAAATATTTGAATTTTCTTTTCATTTGAAAAGTTTACCATTGAGTTCAAGTTGAAAATTAGATTGGTTTTCTATCAGGGTTCACTTACCTTAATACTTTTTAGCTCGATTCCAGTGGACGCCCACAAGACTGTAACATAATCAAATAGTGTAATTATGATAGTAATAAAAGGAATATTTCAAAAAGTTTATCACAGAGATTGAATAGTACCCTAAAACTGGACTGTAATAGAATTAAATAGTACAATATTGATTGAAATAGGAGGAAAAGATTGAGACCTTTTCTTCTTATTTGAATAAGTTTACCACCAATTTTGTTAAGATTCACGATTTATCATGTTTCCTAAAATACTAAATTTTGTAGATTTTGATTAAATTAATACATTATAAATTGTAATGTTAATACAAATATTAACTTAAGCCCAATAAGCCTAGGCCTACCAAAGGCTCTACAAATACAAGCTTTCACACTCTCAAAAAAGAGGTCTTTCTTTCTACACTTTATTTTGATAGCTCTCTATTTATCTCTCTTTATACTGACTTGAGCTTCGGAGTGCTGGTCAGGTCTCCAGGACCACTTCTGCAGGTCTACCAAAGAATGAGTGTAAGAGGCATTGAGGAGATCACCTTGCCAGGTCTCCAGCTCTGATATATTGAAGAGACCACCTCGCTAGGTCTCTAGCTCAGACAAGTAGAGGCATTGAGAAGACCACTTCGCCAGGTCTCCAGCTCGGACACATTGATAAGACCACCTCTCCAAGTCTCCAGCTCGGACAAATCTGACATTAACATTGGCGCCGTCTGTGGAAAATCCATATAATTTGGGTTTCTCGACTTCACAACTCTCCAGCTTGAACATAGTATAGCACCTGAAGACCTCACAGGGAGACCTCTAAGAGCTAGGTCAAAAACCCAAGTCAACAAGTCATGTAGGACACCAGCTCGTCCAGGACACCAATTCGTCCAGGACACTAGCTCGTCCAGGACACCAGCTCTTCCAGGACAGCAGGCCACCAGCTCATCCAGGACAGCAATTAGTCTAGGTCACCAGCTCGTCCATGGCTCTACAGCTTGTCCAAAATGCAGCAGCTCGTCCAAGGGAAGCAGCTCAACCAGGCTATCAGATCGTCCAATAGGCAGTAGCTCTTCCAAGAGGGGGTAGCTCGTCCAAGACAACGGTCAACGAGGTCATCAGCTCATCTAAGAGTGAGCAGCTTGTCCAAACCGGCAGCTCTTCCAAGGATAGCAGGTTGTCCAGCCCATCAGATCGTCTAATAGGCAGCAGCTCGTCCAAGTAAGCAGCTCGTCCAGACCAGTAGCTTGTCCAAGGGCAGCAGCTTGTCCAAGACGACGGTCAACGAGGTCATTAGCTCGTCTAAGAGTGAGCAGCTCGTCCAAGGATAGCAGGTCGTCCAGGCTAGCAACTCGTCCAAGACAACAGCTCAACTAGGTTATCAGCTTGTCCAAAACAACAGCTCAAACTAGGTCATTAGCTCGTCCAAGACAGCAGCTCAACCAGGTCATCAACTTCTCCAATGCAACAGGTCATCCAAGAGTGAGCAGCTTGCCTCAGGTCCTCCTCAACCAAGCCCAACTCGGGAGACCAGCTCAATCAGATTTATCTATTGCAATTTAGTCTATGTACTTTCATATATTATGAAAATTGCCTAAAAACTTATAGAATTTATAATTTTAGCCCAATAATTTAAATATTTTATATATTAGGCCCATACCTTTTGGTAATTATATAAAGGGCCTATATTTTTAGTAATTTACATAATTGCCACAAGCTCTTTTATATTTTTCAATTATCCCTTCAAGGTTTATATTATTTGCCTAATTCTTCGAAATAATTGCACAATAGACCTTAGGCTTTTATATTATCATATAATTGCTATAAATAATTCTAGATATTGTATATAGGCCCTAAATTCTTTAAATGGCCTAAAACTTTATAAATTTTGCATAAATTGCTTGCAAACTTCTATGTTCTTATAGAATCCCTTGTCAAGTTTATATCTTCATGCAAATCTACTAGAATCGAATGCTTAGCTTAATTTATATCTGCTTAATTGTTGGATTACATGTTCATCAACAACAAAAACATTACAAGTCTTGTAGATATTAAATTATTCACTGAAGATTCATGAGCTCGCCTAAAACATCATAATTGTAGGGCCATAACAAAGATGAGCCAATCACTCACTTGACAAAATAATTGGTGTCTTAAGTATAGTGGACCAGTAATTCACCTTGCCTACATCATGCACTTTATAGTCAGATCAAAATGATAATTGCAATGCAACTATATCTTTGACATATTATTGTATATTTATTTAGAAAGCAAGTTAATACATGTTTACCATCATATGTGGCTAATGAATTTTCTGTTGAGATCGGCCGTTTGGCCATAATTGCAGGAAATTTCTGCAGGTAAAGTAGAAAGGGAGAGGCATAGCCCCCTAAAAAAAATCAAAAAGAAATCTCCAAACCCAGGGGCGAAAATTGGTAAGGTTCACCTGGTCGATCCAACGGCCCTGACAGAGAACCTGATCTCCCCGGTGCTCGCGATCCAGGCAAGTGAGGCTGCCAGGTTTCTATCCTACGGTCCGAGCCTCCGCCGAGTTCACCCAAGAAATCTCCAAACCCGGGGTCAGAAATGGTTGAGGTTCACTTGGTCGATCCAACGGCCCCGACAGGGAACTCGACCTTCCCGGTGCTCGCGGTCCAAGCAAGCGAGGCCGCCAGGTTTCCATCATGCGGTCCGAGCCTTCGCCGAGTTCACCCAAGAAATCTCCAAACCAGGGGTCGGAAACGGTTTAGGTTCACCTGGTCGATCCAACGGCCCCGACAGGGAACTGGACCTCCCCGGTGCTTGTGGTCCAGGCAAGCGAGGTCACCAAGTTTCAATCCTGCGGTTCGAGCCTCTGCCGAGTTAGCCCAAGAAATCTCCAAACCCGGGGTCAGAAACGGTTGAGGTTCACCTGGTCGATCCAACGGCCTCGACAGGGAACTCGACCTCCCCGGTGCTCGCGGTCCAGGCAAGCGAGGCTGCCAGATTTCAATCCTGCGGTCTGAGCCTCCGCCGAGTTCGCCCAAGAAATCTCCAAACCCAGGGTCGGAAACGGTTGAGGTTCACTTGGTCGATCCAACAGCCCCGACAGGGAACTCTACCTCCCCAGTGCTCACGGTCTAGGCAAGCGAGGCCCCCAGGTTTCAATCCTGTGGTCCCAGTTCCCCCGCAAAAGGTCCGCACTCAGATATTCAACTCTCCAAAGGTGGACTCTAGTATTGCATGATTTTGTTTTAATCGTAAAGCATATTGTTTGACCCTCATATGTGCCTAACAAATTTTCTTTTGAGATCGACTGTTTGACCGTAGTTGCAGGGAAATTTTACAGCCCAAGACAAAGGAAATTAGAGCTACGAGCTCACCCCAACGTTGCAAGGCTTGGAGCCAAAAACTCGTCCGCTAAGAAAAAGCTCAATTAACACTGTGGTTTTGCCCTTAGTTGACTTCAAGTCCGAATCATTTCATTTCTCGAACTTGTTTTTGGGGGGACTTGTGTTAATACAAATATTAACTTAAGCCCAATAAGCCCAGGCCCACCAAAGGCCCTACAAATACAAGCTTTCACACTCTCAAAAAATGGGTCATTCTCTCTACACTTTATTTTGATAACTCTCCCCTTATCTCTCTATATACTGAATTGAGCTTCAGAGTGCTGACAGATCTCCAAGACCACCCCTACAGGTCTACCGAAGAATGAGTGTAGGAGGCATTGAAGAGATCACCTCACCAGGTTTTCAGCTTGGAAATATTGAGGAGACCACCTTGCCAGGTTTCTAGCTCGGACAAGGAGAGGCATTAAGAAGACCACCTCGCCAAGTGTCCAGCTCGGACAAATCTGACATTAACAGTAAACATTACTTGTTTATAACTATTTAAGGAAAAAAATGAAACAAAGTTTCATTAGGATTTCCTCTTTTTATTGTCAATTGGGTTTCCTATATATATTGCCCTTAAGTCACTAGCTACACACATTGTTCAAAAACCTCCTTGCAAACTTGTTTAACTCTTGATGTACTTTCTTTCCTTTCTCTATTTCACACACAAAAGAACAACCTTTTTCTCTTGTTATTGGGAAAGTTCCATTTATCAATGGCAAACATTGATCATAGCAGCCTAAAAAGAGTTGAAGGAAAGGTGCAAGAGTTGGTGCATGGAGAAAACCCAAAGGCACATAACTTGAAGGTTCTGAAAGCAAAAAACAAACAGATGAAGAAGGATCAAAGTCTAGAAGATATAACCAACATTGAGGTAGATAAATTGATGTGTGGAAATGGGATGACTAGTGGCTTGAGGCTCAAGAAAGGAGATGATTCTCTGAAGCAGAGGCTGAATGTGTTCCACAAGGAAGGAAATGAAGATTCAGAATTGGATGAAGGGAAGAAGGAAGAAGGGGTGGATGATTGTCACTCTGATGATCATCGCGGTATTGAAGGGTTGTTGAAGGGAAATCGTGAAGAGGAATGGAGTTTGAGTAAGGTAATTACTGATATTTATGGATATACAGATGCAAAAGAAGAAAGGGAAGTGAATTTATTAAGGGATTTAGAGGCAGGAGTCACATCATTCAAGAGAGATGCTGACTACTGGAAATTTTCGGTAATGTTGTGGGACTGGCTGAAGTGATTTGGGAAATGGAAAATCAGAATGTTAGAGAAAGGGCTGAGAAGCTTGAGGCTTTAATGCAAAGAATCAACAGAGATGTGAACGAAGAGTATGATCAAAATGAAGAGATTTTGGAGGCTATGAAACTGATCAAGGAATGGTTTGAACAGCTTGAAACTGACTTGGTTTGCCTGCTGATTGATCTTGTGTCTTTAATGCCAAGAAGTGAAGAAATAGTTATGAAGTTCCAAGACTTCAAATCAGCTCTTGAATTGATCAAGGAAGGTAAACAAGGAAAGGTGTCACGTTTGGTCTATAGGACTCTTGCTGTACTAGGAAGAAAGCTAGGGAGCAATGAAGAAACAATGTATGACAGGAATGAAAGGGAAATCTTGTTCAAAGAAACTCAGGTTCATCAACTTCTTATTCGATTTCCGGATATCATTCTTCAGTTGGAGTATGTTTTGAGTACTTTGAATGTTTCCAACTCAAAGAGGGATAACAAGGAGATAGTATGTTCATGTGAGGAAGTTCTCAGAAAATCCCACGAGCAATTGACCCTGATACAGTTGAAGATCTGCAGTGAGCCAATGGAGGGATATTGGGAATGGAAGATGAACAAAATATGGAATGATTTAGAGAGTTCAAACAACATTTACTCCTCTCAAATGTATACACAGAAATCAAAAGAGGTAAAGTTTGAATCAGAAATATGGGATTGTGCTAGAAGCCAGATCATGCCCAGGAGGAAGAAGCAAAAGGAGAATTGGTGACCTTGAAGCCAAAGGAAAACAAAGGCAGCATCATCTGGAAATAGTTTTACAAAAGATAAACTCATAGTCAGACAGTTAGCATAGGAATGTCAAGTAATTGATGACTGATTTGATTTTTGTTTTTAGTTAATGGTATTTGATTAGACTTTGCAATGAAATTAGAGGCAAGTTATACCTGGCCTTCATATCTGGATAACTTAATAATGATAATCACTTTACACATAATCCTTGGTACTTCGGTGAAGAAGAAAAATATTTAATATATAATCTTATCTCTTTCATCTATATTAAAAAGGAAAAGAAAAACCCTCAATTTTTTTTTACATTTCTTCTAGTTGTGAGTCTACTGGACTTGGATTATAACAAACGGTAACAGATTCACCAACACTTATATCAACAGTAATATATATATATGCTTCTTGGCCTAGAAACCGACTGGCAATTCCTTTATATTCCTCGCCCCTCTGTATGACTGTCTTGTGAAGCAAGTAAAGATTTACAACTTTCCGAAGGTACATGGTTTCTCTCCAAAACCTTTCCTCAGTTGAAAATCCTATCTTTGGTTTTCTGCATTCTGCATTAAAATTCTGATGGTTAGCTTCCGTTTCTCTGTTCTACATTCAACAATGGCAAAGAAAGGCTGCTAAGACAGAGTTCCAGAACTGAAAGATTCCATCAAAAAGTTGGAATCTTTTTGCCTGGAAGCATCTAGTGAAGAAGAGGAAACCAAGAAATTCAGCAAAGGAGTTGAAGTGAAGAAGTGGGTCTTTGGGAAAATCATGGCTGGGTTTCCTCCGTCTGTTTATTCTGGAATGGAATTCTCTGATTCTGAGGATATTGAAGCAATGGAAACGAAGACTGAAGGAGTAGTTAAAGAACTGGCCGCATCAAGCACTGGGCCTGATGAAATTGAAGCTGTAAATAAAGGGTTCGAGAAAGAAGAATGTGATGCAACTAATATTGGAGAATTGGAAGAGAAGATGAATGCACTGATGCAAGATGAAAGTGATGGAAAGAAGAGTTTGATAAAATTGATTCAAGATTGTGATAAATCTGATGCTGATTGGGAGGTTCTGATTGGGATATGGAATGCAGCAGCCAAGATTTGTACTGAGCTCTCCAAAAAGCTTGCTGATTTTATGATTTCTGTGTCAGGGAAACAAGAAAAGCTTCAACAGTTTATAACTTTGCTCGAATCAGTAGATGGATATGAGAAATCTTTGGTCATTAAGAGAAATGTGGTTATACTTGAACTGGTATTAGATAGTTTGGAAGAGCTGAAAGAAGATGAGAGCGAAGGCTTAAAAGATGAGATCCCAATTGATGATATTCTTAAGAAATTCTTTGATGTTCTTCTGCATTTGGACAGTATTATGAGTCATAGGGGTCTTCCTGTATTGGCGGCATTAAGGGGTGGAGAGCTACCAAAACTGGAAGATGGGCTGAAGCAATGTGAGAATGAAATGGAAGGGATAACTCTAAAAGTTAATGCATTGAAGGTGACATTTTCTTTCACTTTAAGACTTGAAAATAATGAATTTTGGTTGTCGTTAATAGAGGAGATGTGGAAGAATATGAAGTTTGAAGTTGAAGGTGATATTGACGGAGTGAAGAAATTGATAAAGTGGCTTCAAGCTTGTCTTCAATCTGATTCAAAATCGGAGGGTCCAAATGGGTTAATTGCTAGATTAATCAAGATTGTCACTGAGCTCTCTAAGAAACTCGCTGATTTCATGGTTTCTTTGTCAAGGAAGGAAGACAAGTTTCAACAATTTATATCTAGGCTCAGATCATTTGATGAATATAAGAAGTCTTTGATAATTAGGAAAATTGTGCATGTACTGCAAATGGTAGAAAACAACTTGGAAGAGCTGAAGAGTGAATCTTTGCTAAGTATGGAGGAAGAATTATATTCCAGCATTAAGCCAAATGAAGGCTTAGAGGATGAGAGCCCTACTGATGAAATTCTGAAGCGATTCTTTGATGTTATTCTGCATTTGGAGATTATTATGAGTCATCCAGGTCTTCTTGAATCGAAGGAATTAACGGGTGGAGAACTATCCCAACTGGAAGATGGAATGAAGCAATGTGAGGATGAATTGGATAGGATAAGTTTGAAAATTAATGATTTGAAGGTGGCATTTTCATACTTCCTAAGATTTGAAAATAGTAAACTTTGGAAGGCAACATTGGAAGGGATGATAGATAATATTTGTAATGATATTGGGTTTAAAGAAGGGTCTCAAGATTCTTAAACTACATCAGAAAGCTCTTAAAGTGCTCTAGGTTCTCTTGTTCTGGTGTTTTTTTTATGGCTATTCAAAGGTGAAGAACCTGAGAGAGGTCAACTGCTGAAGAATTAGTAAGCGTTTGTTCTATATTGTCTGATTAGCCTGTAAAGAGTTTCCTTTTCTGTTTTCCCCCTTCCGTTTCATTCTTTCAATAAGAATTAATTGGCAACATTTAATTTGCCTGTTTACTTAGAAACTTAGGGTTGTAGTCGAAAGAGGATTATGTTGTCTGTTTTGGTACATCCTAGGTTTGTTTGTGGGACAGGAAGATAAAGATCGTAAGTGGTACTGGAGTTATAAAGAAAACTACGAAAAAAAGAACAAGGTTATGAAGTAAATTAATGGCCATTGTTGACTCTACCATGATCTTACCAATGCCCGTTATGTGACATTTGTAAGAATGAGTATATGGAAAAACATGTAAAAGCCAACAATGTCTGTCTGATACTTCCACAGAAAGGACTCAGAAATTTGAAGCTGAGATTCGCATTAAACTCTCATGATTTTTATTCATAACCTTTTTCCATTTCTTTTATTTGTGGACATTCTCACACACAGGATATTCTCTCCTGATCATATCTAAGCAAAAGGGAACTTTCACTAAAAAATAAAAAATAAAATAAAATCTGATAACTTATTACCATAAAGTGCAAACTGCTTAGCTGATCTGTGTGCCTTCATTTATAGCATTTAGAAATCAAGATACTAAACACATAAAAAAACCTGCCTTCATTTATTTTGTAGCAAAAGGTTACTGATAGCTTTCCAATATAATCTATGATAGTACTGTTTCGGTTGGTCACCCATATCACTGTGACAGGAAGTTCCCTATACCAAATACCTATGACACGAATTTTCGGGGCTGAAAAATCCAAATTCAAATAGCTGATCAATGGATACCAAGGTCTGACCATCATGTAGAGTGAGACAAGGTGTCTTCTGTTGTGCTGGCAATGATGGTAGGTGATATTGTAGACAAGAAGATGTAACGGACTGCCAGAAACTGAGGGAGAATCATTGTTCTGCTATCTCATTCTGTTCCGTTTATGTGGAAGTGATTGGAATAATATGACTTACCAATCAGATAGCAGAATAATGAGTCTCCCTTTGTTGCTATTGTTCTGTTACATTTTCTTTGTCGACACTGTTATTTACCATCATTTTCGGAACAACAGAAGACACATTTGTCTGTAGGCCAGTCTCTACAAGATGGTCAGACCTTGGTGTCCATTGATCAGCCATTTGAATTCAGAAAATTTGAGTCACAGGTATTTGGTATAAGGAACTTCCTGTCACAGTGATAAGGGTGGTACTGAAAGAATCCTATCATAGATTATATACAGGAAAGCTATCAGTAACCCAAGGAAGGAAACCTTATGGTAGAAAATAATATGTGCTTAATCTGGACTATCAACCCCAGAAGGCCAGCTAGGGGAGTTGCAGATTCAAAAGGTTACATGTGGTAGAAGTTTGATTTATCCATGAAAATATGTAATTTACATTGTTGGCTGGAATTTACAATCTTGGAATTCTGTTGATGATCTTGATGATCCATCTGCTGAAGATATCACATATTCCTTGGATCTCCTCAGTTAGTCCTACATTGACAAGGATATTCTATATAGCAGTGCTTAGAGGATGAACCCAAATTTGTAAATCAATTTTCATCTCAAAAGCTAAAAATATTTCATATGGTTGTAAAATAATTGATTAGTGTACTGCCTAAAGCTAAGCTTCCTGCTCCTCTACAGGTAATTATACTGATTTTATCTGTAATTCAAACTATAACTTAGAAACTCCTAAATATATTCCATATTGAAATTTTGATATTTATTCATGATGAATAAGCTTAACAGAATGAAGATGCTATGAGTTGTGATTACTTTTTTATTTTTCCTAAATATTTAAGTTTTGAATTTTTTTTGGTTAATCTACTGACTTTAGTAACTCCGTAAATCGATTCACTCGATTTCAATCTTCCGTCCACAAGACTGTAATAGAATCAAATCGTGCAATTATGACTGAAATCAGTGACACAACCTGTTTACTTGAATGTGTTCCATTGAATTTTTTGAAAAATACTGATCCATTAATTTTGCAAAATAAGTTAGAGTAATTACATAATGATCGATTTTATTGTATTAACAAAATAAGGTTAAATCAATAATATTATTTGAAAATATAAAAATTATAATATACATAAAATTGAATTTATAATTAATTTGAATTTTAAGAAATGTAGATTCTCTCATTTTTTTTTTTTTTTGGTTATTTGATAGCAAAATAAAAATTTGTTCCTTTAAAGTGGGTTTTATATTTAATACATCACTAAATTAATTTCAGTTTTTTATATTTTAAAATAATATTAAAAAAATAAATATTTTTTTATCTAGTCGTCAGGGGTGTCCAGGCCAATTAATGTATACCTCAACTAATTCACCTCCCTGGTCCAGTCAAAGACAAGTCATCCATGGGAGATTAAGAAATTTATGAAGATTTTGTACACTACCTCAAGAAAATTTGAACTCGGAAATTCAATGAAAGGAGCACACCTTTTTTACCACAAAGTTAAAATAATAAAATATTAAATATTAAATATTTATAAAATATTAAGTAATATCTGATAAAACTATAGATTTTAATATATGATATTTATGATATAATTTTTCGTAAAACAATTACTTTTATAAAAATCTAAAATTACCTAATATTTATATTGAGTAAAATAATTTTGATCTCATTGATAAAATGTCATAGCTCCTCCACTGATTGAAATAGAAGAAAAATATGAATTATTTTTTTGTAACCAGCATGGCCAGTCGGATGTCGCCCAAGTGTTATCCCATATCGGATTAGGCCAAAAAACTAAACATTGGTTGACTCGACCAACCTGGATATAATTTCAAGACTGGGCATGTATTAAAAAAATAAAAACAAAAAAAAAAACAAATAAAGAAAAGCTTGTAATAGACTATTTTTATTTTCAATTTAGTTTTCATTTTTATTTTTATTTTTTATTTGACATCAAATTATTACATGTACATAACTTATATATTAAAAAAATATTTTTTTCATTATAGATGAACCGTGCTAATCGAGGCCTGGACACTTGTACATGTCAAGCCCTAAGTTGGATTTCAAAACATTGATTTAAATAAATTTATAACTGATTCTTGAGATTTTTTCAATTCCAAAAATTATGAAAAATTGATTTAGTTAATGACATAAAATTGTATACGTGCATATATTGCGTGAAAGGACATGCTCTCACTAAATTACACTACAAAGTGAGTCATATTTACATAATAAAAGTTTCAAAACCCATAATTTCCTATTGTTACCATATTTGCAATGAACAGTTGACGTGTAAATTACTCTTCCACCTCACCGTCCTTAGAAATAGGCAAATCTCATTTACGATGTAACAAATTTAGGAAAACAATCAGACCAAGTTTCAAACGGATTTCTTCTTTCATTAGGATTTCTTCTTTTTCTTGTTAATTGGGTTTCCTATATATATTACCTGCCTTCACTTACATTGTTCAAAAAACAGCCTTGTCTACTTTCTTTTCTCTCTCTATTTCACTAAAAAATCAATCTTTTTCCTGTTTCTAATGGCAAAGTTCCATTCATCAATGGCTTACGTTGATCAAAACAGAATCAAAGGTATTGGAGGAAACCAAAAGCAGCATTATTTGAAGGATTTCATGGCAGTAAACAAGCAGATGAAGAATGATCACCTTCTAGAAGATATAACCAACATTAAAGTGGATAAACTGGTGTGTGGGAAAGCGAGGAGAAGTAACTTGAGGCTCAAGGAAGAAGATGATTTTCTGAAGCAGAGGCTGAATGGGTTCAACAATGAAGGAAATGAAGATTCAAGATTGGATGAATTGATGGCTGAGCTTCAAAAAATTGTAGAGAATGAAGAATGGGTGGATGATTGTCACTCATATGATAATTGCGGTATTAATCAAGGGTTGGAGAAGGGAAATTGTGATGAGGAATGGAGTTTGAGTAAGGTAATTACTGAGGTTTATGGGTATACAGATGCAAAGGCAGAAAGGGAAGAAAATTTATTGAGGGATTTAGAGACAAGAGTCAAATCATTCAGCATAGTTGACGAGGACTTGGAAATTTTCAGTGATGTTGTGAGGTTGGCAGAAGAGATTTGGGAGATGGAAAATCAGAATGTTAGAGAAAGAGCTGAGAAGCTTGAGGCTTTAATGCAGAAAATCAACAGAGATGTGAAGGAAGAGTCTGATCAAAGTCAAGAAATTTTGGAGGCTATGAAACTGATCAAGGAATGGTTTGAACAGCTTGAAACTGACTTGGTTTGCCTGCTGATTGATCTTGTGTCTTTAATGCCAAGAAGTGAAGAAATAGTTATGAAGTTCCAAGACTTCAAATCAGCTCTTGAATTGATCAAGGAAGGTAAACAAGGAAAGGTGTCACGTTTGGTCTATAGGACTCTTGCTGTACTAGAAAGAAAGCTAGGGAGCAATGAAGAAACAATGTATGACAGGAATGAAAGGGAAATCTTGTTCAAAGAAACTCAGATTCATCAACTTCTTATTCGATTTCTGGACATCATTCTTCAGTTAGAGTATGTTTTGAGTACTTTGAGTGTCTCCAACTCAAAGAGGTATACTAAGGAGATAGTATGTTCATATGAGGAAGTTCTCAGGAGATCCAATGAACAATTTAAACAGATACAGCTAAGGATCTGCAGTGAGCCAATGGACAGATATTGGGAATGGAAGATGAACAAACTACGGAATGATATGGAGAGTTCAAACAACATCTACTCCTCTCAAATGGATATACTGAAATTAAAAAAGGTAAAGATGGAATCAGAAATATCGGATTGCCATCAGTTCATACCTAGGAGGAAGAAGCACAAAGTGAATTGGCAGTAGACTTGGAAGCCAAACTCATTTAGTCATGCATTTATCTATTAGCATAGGAATGTCAAGTAATTGATGACTGATGCAATTTTTGTTTTTAATTAGCTACTTTTGTTTTGTGAGACTTATTTTACAATGAATTGGAGACAAGTTCATATTTCCAAAACTCAAATTATATCAGTTCTGCTGAAATCTATCTTTCTGTAAAAAAAAATAAAAAATTTGAACACTCCTGATTTTGTTTACAGAGTTTGTTAGTTAACATTAGATCCTTTTTTTAGGCTAAAACGCAGCGTACCCACAAAATATGATAGTTACTTAATCTTCTTTTGACATAAAAAATGGTTCCTTCAACATAAGCATTTTCCTGCAACAAAGCCATTCAATCAAGAATCCTTTCTCTTATCGAAGAACCCTCAATTTCATAATCTTTTGTATCAATGTGAAGAAGAAAAACATATAATGTTAACTCTTTATCCATATTAAGTAGGAAGAGATTTTTATACTGCAAGCTACAGATTCATTGCGTTGCCTGCATTCAGAACTTATTCGCCTTCTGTTCTCCTAAAAAATTCATGACTAACAAAACTTTTATAATAACAAAGAGATTCATGTTTTATATAAGAAGGGAAGATGTTTCAATGTAGATTATGATTAAAAGTCTAAAATGCAGTGAAAATAAAGCCATGCAGTTTTCAACTTGGAGTTATCAACCCCACAAGGATCTTCTTGGGAAATCAAAGGAAACTATTTAATATAAAAAATAAAATTGAAAGAAAGAAAAAACACAACAGCAACATGGACAAGTCTAGAAGTCTAGAAGTATATTATCAAGATTCAGCCAAAAAACATATATATAAAATTAATTTACTCCAAGAAAAAAAAAAAGAAAAAGAAAAAATCATCTGTATCTACCCAGCTCATCCCCTGAAATAGTTAGTTAAGAATTATAACAGACGATAACAGATTCACCAACCCTTTATATGTATACAGACTCATAAATCCTTTATATTCTTTATCGCTCCTCTCCCTTCAAGGAAAGCTCTCAAACTTTCCAAAGGTACATACATGGGTTCTGCTCAAAACCTCCTTCATTTTGTTTCCCTTTTTGTCAGTTGAAAAATCCTTTCTTTAGGTTCTGTTTTTCTACTTTCTGCATTAAAATTCTGATAGGTTCAACAATGGCAAAGAAAGGCTGCGAAGACATATAGTTCCTGACGTTCGTGCTAGATTTCCAGAACTAACAAATCCAGTGGAAAAGTTCGAATCTTTTTGTCTGAAAGTAGCTAGTGAAGAAAAGGAAATCAAGAAATCCAGCAAACGAGTTGAAGTGAAGAAGTGGGTCTCTGAGAAAATCATGGCTGGAAAGGAAATCTCTGATTCTGAGGATATTGAAGCAATGGAAACGAAGATTGAAGGAGTAGTTAAAGAACTGGACACGTCAAGCACTGGGCCTGATGAAATTGAAGGTTTCAAGAAAGAAGAATTTGATGTAACTAATATTGAAGAATTGGAAGAGAAAATGCTAGAAAGAACGAAAGAATTGAGTGAGGGTGAAGGTCTTGGAAACAAGAGTTTGATTAAATTGATTCAAGATTGTAATAAATCTGATGCTGATTGGGAGTTTCTGAATGGGATATGGAATAAAACTGTGAAGATTTTTACTAAGATCTCTCAGAAGCTAGCTGATTTCTTGGTTACTTTGACAGGGAACGTAGACAAGTTTGATGAATTTATATCTAGGCTCAAATCAGTTAATGGATATAAGAAGTCTTGGGTATGTAGGAAAACTGTGCATGTACTGCAAATGGTAGACGACAACTTGACAGAGCTGCAGGTTGAATCCATGGAAGATGAAGACATTGGGTTTATGGAGGAAACAGAATGCGATGACAGCAGTGATCAGAATGAAGACTTAGAGGATGAGAGCCCAACTGATTATATTTTGAAGCATTTCTTTGATGTTATTCTGCATTTGGAGAGTATTTTGAGTAATCATGATCTTTCTGAATCGGTGGAATTAACGGGTGGAGAACTATCACAACCTGAAGATGGACTGAAGCAATGTGAAGATGAATTGGAGGGGATAAATTTGAAAGTTAAAGATTTGAAAGCGACAGTTTCAAACTTCATAAGACTTGAAAATAATGAACTTTGGAAGACGACATTGTTGGCTATAGAGGATATTTGTAAAGATATAAAGTTGCAAGATAAAGAAGGGTCCGAAGGGTCTGAAGTTTCTGTATCTTCAAGTTCATCAGATAGCTCTTGAAGTGGTCTAGCTTCTCTTGTTACTTTGTGTTTTCATGGTTGTGCAAAGGTGAAGAACCTGCGAGAGGTCTACTGCTGATGAATTAGTAAGCTTTTGTTCTATTGTCTGATTTTCCTGTAATGAGTTTCTTTTTTTCTGTTTCATTCTTTCAACAAGAACTAATTGGCAACAAGTGATTAGTTGTTTCATTTGGGACTTGGAAACATAGTGTTGTTGTCGAAATTGGATTGTGTTGTCTGTTTTAAAACAAGATACGCATCATTCTTTTCAGCCATGGTAGGTAAATGCAATTGATCATGAATTTCAGGACTTACATTCTTCTTTACAGCTTTTGTTATTTCAGTACATTATGTTCATGGTTCGTATGTTCAGAACATCATTAACTTGCATACAAATCCTGGAATTGGATGAATGCTCTTTAGTACCTAAATTTACTGCGGCTGTATTCCTTGGGAAAATGTAAAAGAAATATTAAGAGTTGTGGTTGACATTTTGTATGCATGGTCAGTTTGCTAACCCCTTGATCCAGCACATAACGATAACATGGAAATTTCATTTGGGAATGCAGATGTGACATATTCCGTTTCTGTAATTCTTGAAACTTCTTGTTAAAATGATGGGAAAAAAACATCATTCCGCAAGTTTCTTTTAGATATATACCACTAGAAGTTATAACTTCAGATGGTTTCCGAAAAGAGGAACAATATATTCTTAATACTGTTTTTATATGCAAATTCAAGCCTTGAAGCCTCCAGATTAATTTCAGGAAAAAAGGCAGTTGATGTAACCTTAATAATCCATTAAGGATCATTAGGCTCCAATTTCTCATGTCTCAACTTTCTGTTCCTATATATTAATGCTAATATATCATTTTCTGCTTCTTCAAACCTCTAGAGGCAGGAGCAGATCAGTTGGAAGTGTTACTTATGTTATACTTCACAAATAGTGAATGTCAGTAGATCTTGCTAGCTCTGCTTGAAAGAAAACTTCAAGAATCGATTTTTGTAAACAACTTAGAGGTCTATGTTGTTGACTGTTGCCAATCTGTTCACTGCATAGATCTCGGAAAAATGCCACTTCTGCAGCTCATGATGCACAAATACAGGATGCAAAAACTCATAACATTACCAAAGCCATTTAGAACTTACGGTATTGAGCTAACAATGATAGACTTTGATATTGTTTAGTGACATTTGTAACAATGAACATTTGGAAAAACATGTGAAAGCATGATATTTATTTGAAGCTGAGATTCGCTTTAAATTGTCATGATTTGATAAGCGCATATACAATCTTCAACATTCTCACAGAACTCTCTCCTGATTATTTCTGAGAAAAAGGGGACTGCTTTCATTCAAAAGGTGATAACTTATTCCATAGAGTGCAAACTGCTTATCTGATCCGTCTGCCTTCATTTACTGTATTTACAAATCAAGATACTAAGCACATGATAAACAATAAAAAAAATCTGCCTTCATTTATTTTCTAGCAAAAAATTACTGATACCTTTCCTATATAATCTATGATAGAAATATTTTTGTTGGTCGCCCATACGACCATACCACTGTGAGAGGAAGTTCCCTGTACCAAATACCTGTGGTTCAAATTGCCTAAAAATCCAAACTCAAATCGCTGGTCTGAGAACAGCACGGTTTGAGCATCTTGTAGAGATTGAGCTAAAACAAGGTGTCTTCTGTTATGCTGGCAATGGTGGTAGGTGATACTGTATACAAGAAGATGTAACATACTGGCAGCAACTGACGCGGACTTATTGTTCTGCTATCTGACTGGTAAAGGATTCTATGCCAATCACTTTCAGAAAAACAGAACCAAATGTTAGAGTCAAGTTGGCACTTGAACTGGTCATTAAGAGTTCAGGATAAAGAACCAGATAAATGACTATATTCTCATTTGGTTCTTTTTCTGTTAAGTGATTGGAATAAAATGACATGTCTTCCTCTGTTGCTATTATTCTGTTACATTTTCTTTGTCTACAATATCACTCACCATCATTCCCGGAACAACAGAAGACACCTTGTCTGTATGTAGGTCACTCTCTACAAGATGGTCAGACCTTGGTGTCGTCAGACCAGGGACTTGAATTTGATTTTTAAGCCCAGAAAATTTGAGTCACAAGTTTTGGTGTAAGGAACTTTCTCTCACAATTTTATGGGTGGTATCCAAAGAATCCTTATCATAGATTATAAAGGAAAGCTATCATTGATCCAAGGAAGGAGACCTTTCTCCAGAAAATAACATGTGCTTAATCTGTATAATCAACCCCGAAAGGGCACCTACAAATGCAGTATTGCAGATTCTGGACTCAGGTAATCTTATTTGAGAGATGTTGATGATCAAGATTCAGAAGGTTATCTATTGCAGTTTTGATTATCAATGTAATTCCTGACTGCAAGAATGGGACAGCTTCCTAAAGGTTGAAGTGCTAAAACTCCCACAAAATGCATATTTTGTATATTAACAGTCAGTTAAGTCCCACTGATTGTATAACATGGCTTTTGTTTCTTATTTTTTGATGATAAATGTACAAATTATCAATTCTAATGTGGCTTTTTCTGTGTATATCTTTTGCTCTTGATTGATATTTTAGTAGTTCTAGCCTCTTAACATACAATACAAACTTCGAAAACACCTAAAAATATAGTCTATATGGAATATTCGTGTTTTATTCGTGATGAATAAGCTTAACAGAATTAAGATGTTATGACTGTGATTAGTTTTAGTTTTCCTACCTAAATCTTTAAATTCATATGAATTTATGAAACTAAATGCTTCACTTGTTAGAAAACAGCAGAAGTAATATAAAACAAAATGTATCATGCATAATAAAATATGTGCATCCTGTATAAAATGTATACCTCTAGCCTCTAGTCCGTGTCTGTAAAAACTGGTGACTAAAGAGAATTTTCAATTAGAACAAGCAAGATTTATTGACACTCAAGTTTTAGACTCACTGCTTTTTAGGAGGATGACAAAGAAAATAGGAACAGAACAAGTGCTAAGGGCTTTCTAGATCTCGTATATTTCTCTAAACAACAAACATCAATAAGAGCAGAATAAGGGCTAAGGCCTATATGCTTCCTTAGGGCCTTGTGGCTTCCATACTACAATCCCCTTTACAAGCTTGATGATATAAGTTGGAATAGCAAAAGTTAATATTTAATGTCTGTTAGAGTGTAAATATAGGCAGCTTAATTAGTGGGTCAAATTTTTTTATTTATAATTTCCTTCCTTAGTTCCTTATTTCTGTGCAATTTCTATTACGTATTTGGTTGATATTTAGTCTAGGTTCACTATGTTAGGTTAAATACTTTAGCCTATAAATAGAGGCTCCCTCTTATATATTGAAAATCATCTGAATATACATTATTCTTATATTCAACATGGTATCAGAGCTCAGGGAGAAAAAACCCTAAATTTATTTTTCGCAGAAAAAAAAAAAAAAACCCTAATTTTTATTTTTAGTTGTGTTTCTTTCCAGCGTGTCTTTCTATTGCTGCGTTTCATTCCAGCGTGTCTCTCTATTGGTGCGTTTCATTCCAGCAGTACGATTATTGTTCATCGGGGTTACTGTTTATCAGTATGTCTACCTCTGAAAAATTTGAAATTGGTATGCTATCCAGCAATCTTCTCATGGAAATTCTATCACTTGCCTCTCTCAGACCCTTTGTGACACTTGGATTCTTGATTCTGGTGCCTCTGATCACATATCTGGTAATCCCAAACTTTTTTCTAGTATTAGTAATCCATCATCACCTTCCACTATCACTATAGCTAATGGCTCCACAACCATTGCTAAAGGTATAGGTCAAGCTACACCATTATTTTTTTTGCCTTTAGAATCTGTGCTTTATGTCCCTGAATGTTCATTCAGTCTGATTTCTATTAGTTAATTGACTCGTTCTCTCAATTGTTCTGTTACTTTCATTGATGATTCTTTTACTATACATGACCAACGTACGGGACAAACGATTGACACAGGGCCTCTACCATCTTACCACACTACCTACATCTTCAGTGGCTTGCTCTACAGATGTATCACTTATTCTCATTCACAGTCGATTGGGTCATCCTAGTCTATCTAAGCTTCAAAAGATGATCCCTCGTTTGTCATCTCTGTCATCTTTAAATTGTGAATCGTGTCAGCTTGACAAGCACACACGTGCTTCGTTTCCAAAGCATAGTCGTTTTAGAGTAGAGTCTCCCTTTCATCTTGTTCATACTAATGTTTGGGGTCCTAGTCATGTTAGTTCATCTTTGGGATTTCAGTATTTCGTAACCTTTATTGATGACTATTCTCGTTGCACGTGTTTATTTTTAATGAAAAATTTTTCTGAGTTATTTTTTATATTCCAACAATTTTGTACTGAAATTAAAACACAATTTGGTGTTTCTATTCGTATTTTGCGTAGTGATAATGCACGTGAATATTTTTCTACATCATTTCAGCACTTTATGACATCTCAAGGTATGTTGCATCAATCATCTTGTTCTCACACCCCTCAACAAAATGGAGTTGCTGAGCGCAAAAATAGACATTTAATTAAAACAGCTCGTACTCTATTACTTCATGGTCATGTTCCACTTCGGTTTTGGGGTGATGCTGTACTTACTGCATGCTACCTTATTAATCGCATGTCATCTTCTACATTGCATAACAAAATTTCATATTCTATCATCTTTCCTAATCATCCTTTATATTCACTTCCATTTCGTATCTTTAATTACATTTGTTTTGTTCATGATCTAACACCTGGACAGGATAAACTCTCTTCCAAATCATTTAAGTGCATATTCTTGGGTTATTCTTGCCTTCAAAAAGGGTATAAATGTTACTGTCCAGATAAGAATCGTTACTTTATCTCCGCTGATGTTCATTTTTTAAGGAATCTTCATTCTTTTCCTCGACTATTCCCGAGCCACCTTCTATCTCTGAGACTTTTCCGGTTCCTTATCTTGGACCAAATGACTATGTATCATCTTCACCACTACCTGATCTTTTAGAAGACACTGTTGATGTACCTGATGACTCACCTTCTGTCCCAACACCTTCCCGTGCCTCGGTTCCTGCTTCACCATCTATTTTACGAAGAGGTACTCGTTCAACTCGTAATTCTTATCCTATTTATACTTTTTTGAGTTATCATCGTTTATCTTCACCCTATTATGCATTTGTCTCCTCTTTGTCTTCTATTTATGTTCCAAAATCCACTTGTGATGCTTTTGCTCATCCCGAGTGGCGGCAGGCCATGATTGATGAAATGAATGCCTTATATACTAATGGTACTTGGGAACTGGTCTCTTTACCTTCTGGAAAATCCACTGTTGGCTGTAAATGGGTATACACTGTAAAAGTTCATCCTGATGGTTCTGTTGATTGCTTAAAGGCTAGATTGGTAGCAAAAGGCTACACTCAGGTCTATGGTATGGATTATTCAGAAACTTTCTCTCCCGTAGCTAAAATTACATCTGTCAGGGTATTTATATCTCTAGCTGCTATTTTTGATTGGCCACTCTATCAATTGGACATAAAAAATGCTTTCTTACATGGTGACCTTGATGAAGAAGTCTTTATAGAGCAACCACCTGGTTTTGTTGCTCAGGGGGAGTCTGGTATGGTGTGTCAATTGAAAAAGTCTCTATATGGCTTAAAGCAATCTCCTAAAGCTTGGTTTGGTAGATTCAGTGAAGTAGTTCTTAGTTTTGGCCTTCAGAGATGTACTGTTGATCACTCAGTTTTCTATAAACATACACCTAATGGCATAATTCTTTTAATTGTATATGTAGATGATATTGTGATTACAGGTGATGATAATCATGGGATTCAACAATTGAAATCATTCCTATAGTCTAAGTTTCAAACTAAAGACTTAGGACAGCTAAAATACTTCTTGGGCATTAAGGTTGCAAGATCACAATTGGATATTTGCCTTTCTCAAAGAAAGTATTGTTTGGATATCTTAAGTAATATAGGTATGTTGGATTCCAAACCTGTAGATACTCCTATGGATCCCAACACTAAACTTGTACCAGATGAGGGGGAGCTACTGATTAATCTTGAGCAATATCGATGTCTTGTTGGTAAGCTGAATTATCTCACAGTCACTATACCAGATATTGCTTTTGCAACTAGTATGGTTAGCTAATTTCTTTCTCAACCTTGAACATCTCATTGGAATGCTGTTATTCGTATCCTAAGATACCTTAAAACTGCACCCGAAAAATGATTATTATATAAGAATCATGGGCACACTCTAGTTCGAGGACATGGTCGTGGTCATACATTAGTCCATAAACATAATTCTACTCCAGTTCAAGGTTATAGCGATGCTGATTGGGTAGGCTCTCAATTTGACAGAAGATCTACTACATGATACTGTATATTTCTGGATGGAAATCTTGTTTCATGGAAAAGTAAAAAACAGACTGTTGTTGCAAGATCTAGTGTTGAATCTGAATATAGGGTCATGACTTATACCACTACTGAATTAGTTTGGCTGAAAAATCTATTAGACTAACTTGGATTTCCGCACTCACAGCCTATGGAGTTAGTATGTGATAATCAAGCTGCATTACATATTGTATCAAATCCAATCTTTCATGAACGAACAAAACATATAGAAGTTGACTGTTATTTCGTTCGTGAGAAGCTTATGAATAATATAATCAAGACGACATATACAAAATCAGAAGATCAATTAGCAGACTTATTCACAAAATCTTTGACAGGAAACCGATTGCGATATCTATGCAACAAGCTTGGAACATATAATCTTTATGCTCTAGCTTGAGGGGAAGTGTTAGAGTGTATAGGCAGCTTAATTAGTGGGTCAAATTTCCTTATTTATAGTTTCTTTCCTTATTTATAGTTTCCTTATTTCTGTGTAATTTTTATTACGTATTTGGTTGATATTTAGTCTAGGTTCACTATGTTAGGTTAAATATTTTAGCCTATAAATAGAGGCTCCCTCTTGTATATTGAAAATCATCTGAATATACATTATTCTTATATTCAACAATGTCTAACTGCAAATTGAGCTGCTTCCTGTCCTTGATAGTTCTCGGTTAGGAGACTCAGAAAGTAATACAGTAGCATGGATCAGAAATATCATCTAAGGAGAGTTTTAATTTTAGGTTCATTGCCTAAGCAAGGGAATACTCTGCAGAAAGAAAATGGAACATGATAAAGAGAAGGGCATGGAACACATGAGTTGTGGAATTTAGAGCTCAATGATCTTCATGGGTCATTAAGTAAAATAGTTACATCAACTACCTTCTTTCTGTTTGAAATGCAGAGAGGCTTCACACTTGAATTTGCATAAAATCAGTATTAGGAATAAATAGTTTACCTAGTTAAGGAACTTAACTGGGGAGCTTCCCTTTGCATAGATAATGAAAAAAAAGCTAAGTAGAAGAATTTAAATTTAGGTTCTAAAGAGCATAATGGTACTGAAGTAAGGAAAGTAGTGCAGAAGAATGTGAAACTTCAAATCCATCATCATTACATTTATTACCATGGACGAAAGAATGATGCACATCTTGTGTCAAAAGAGACAATGCAATCCTGTTTCTACACTCAACAGTGTTTCTAAGTCTCAAAATGAAACTACTATTTGCAGGATTTAACAGCCAATATTTTCTTACAGAAAGAATGAAATGGAAAGGGGAAAACCAAAACAAAAAGAAATAGAGGGAACTCTTTACAATTGAATCAGCCAATAGGACAACAAGTGCTTACTAATTTTTCGGTCAGCAAGAGCAACTTAACAGTTCAAGAGCTTTATGATGCATTTCCAGAATCTTCACTCTCTGATTCATCTTCAAACTTGATATCTTTCCACATATTATTTATCATCAATGGCACCGAGTTCTTCCAGAGTTTCTACTTTTCAGATTCTCCAGTTCGGAAGTGAATGGAAATGCCTCTTTCAGTTCATTAGCCATCAAATTTAATTCTTCCAATCCATTCTCACATATCTTCAGCTCACGTTCGAGTTTAGATACTTGTCCACCAGTTAATGCCAGAGATCCAGAAAGACCCGGATGATCACTCATAATTGTATCCAAATCCACAATAACTTCATAGAGTTTCTTGAGAATCTCATAAATTGGTTTCTCAGCACCTTCTAAGCCTTCTATATTAAGCATCTTTCCTTTCAAAGCTTCATACTTGATCATCTCTCCCAATTTGTTGTCTACCATTTCCAGTACAGCCACAAATTTTCCAAGAACCATGGACCTCTCATATCCCGTTGCTGAATTCAGTGAAGATTTTAGTTCTTGAATTTTTTTTTTTTTCCATGACACAAGAATCAGGGAATCAGCAAATTTGTGAGAGCTCAACACCGATCTTGACAGCTCTAACCCTTAACCCATTCATGAGAACCTTCCTCTCTGCATCAGAATCCTGAAGTCTTCCATTCTTTCCATGACCTTCATCTTCTTTCAATTCTTCTTTGTTGAACCTTTCATTTATTGCTTCACTTTGACTAGGCCCAGTGCTTGAAGCACCCAATTCTGCTTCAACTCCTTCAGTAATCGTCTCCACTTGTACTCCAGAAACATCCTCTTCAGGACCATGAGACGAACACACGGATAAGATTTTCTCAGCGACCCACTTCATAATTTCTACTTCTTTGCTGAATTTCTCGATTTCCTCTTCCTCTCTAGCTACTTTCAATGGAAAAGATTCAAACTTTTTGATAAAATCTTTCAGTTTTGAAACCCTACCACGAATTCCATTATCAATCTACCTTCGCTGTCTTTCTTGAATGCAGAACTGAGAAATGGAATCTAACAATCACAATCTGGGTACAGAAACACAGAACTGATCGAAGAGATCTTCTAACATGCTGAGAGGAGGAAAAAACGGAATTGAAGGTAGTTTTGGAGAGAACCCATGAACAATTTGAAAGTTAGAGAGATTTTCTTGCTTCAGAAGCACGCTGAGTGAGAGAGAGACTGAAGAGGATGGGAGAATAAAGAATTAGGGAGTCGGTGACTGTGTTTTTGTTTGTCATAACTCATGACTAGCAACTAATTTTTGTTTTGAAGAAATATAAATTAAAAGGTTTAATTATTATTTTTACTTTTTAAAAATATTTTATTTTAATTAATTCTAAAGATTTCTTTTTTCCTTTTCTAATTAGATCCTACATGATTCATTCGATTGAATGGTTTTAATCAAGCCTTACCCTTGTGAATGAAAAAAATGAAGTCCAAAAAATTAGTTGACTTCTTTTCTTTAATTTAATAAAATAAAAAATCATATGATATAAATCAAATTTTTTTATGGAAAAAATACATAGCTTATCAAGAAACTATTTCAAAATTCAAATTTTATGATTATGACTAGTCTTTTATATTGGCGACAAGGCAGAAACCATAATCAAATACCTTTACCTCAACTTGCTGTTTGTTTGGATGATTCAAAAATTATGGTTAGAGAAATTGTTTTAAGTACAAATTACCAAAACAGCATTATTGTTTGCTATATTAAAAGTTAAACAATTTTAGACTAATCAATTATAACTCGGTTTTGATTTTTAATTTAAATTTAAGTAATACTTAATCAAATTCAATTTTTAATTGAAATTAGACTAATTATTTCCACGCAAACAAATATTATTAAAAAAAAACCTAAAATTGAATTACAATAAGAGGAAAAAAAATTACAAAAGCAAAATTATTAAAAAAAACAAAAACAAAAACCAAGTACTGAAAACAATAAATTTTAAAAATTAAAAGAAAAATACATTGCTTTAAATCAAATCAACCTCATTTCTTCCCTTTAAACTCTAGTTTGAACTCAAGCCAAGAAAGTTGAAAGCTTAAATCTCTTAGTACAACAAAAGTTTCTCTGTTCAATGGTACCATGATTGCAATAGTTTAGGCCAATTTTTGGTCATCATTGAACCCCAAAAAACTCTCTTATCCTTTCTAGGACAAGGGTAATAGAGGGGGTTATCTCTTAAGTTTTGACTCAATAATGATGAGACAAGATTGGCTCATTCTCTTCATGAATCTTACATGATTCATTTGTTTGATTGGGTTTTAATCAAGTCATACCTTATAAATAAAAAATGAAGTCCACAAAATTAGTGGACTTGTTTTTCTTTAATTTAATAAAATAACAAAATCACATCAAATAAATATAATTGTTTATGGAAAAAGTACAGGGATTGCTTGGAAGCTATTCCAAGATTCAAATCCTATGATTATGAATAATCTAGTAAGGCTATCAATTCAAAATATCAATACTAAGTTGATGCCAGATAGTAGGTGAAAATTGAGAAATTGTGAGTCAATTGATAGAAATCGATGGAGAAAGAGGTTTAAAAATCGGTTGGAGAGTAAGAAAAGGAGGAAGGTTTAGATGAGATTAGAGTTTGGGAAACTTGCAAACTTTTAATTTTCAATTTTTTAAAAGATCTTTAAAAAAAGTGTATACTAAGCCTTTATATATTTATATACATGTATATATATATAAAGTTTAAATAAAATCCTAGGATAGAAACATAAATGACATAAAATCTAAAATCATAATACTAAATACTAATAAATAAATCCCTAAATTTTAATTTACATAATAAAACATATAATAACCTATACTAATAATATCTCATATAATTAAATATCATTCCACACTATTCTCCCCTTGTTGAAAAGAACTCAGCTTCGAATTTTGTAATGAGGAAAGATGAGGATCTTAGAAACAAAATCTTGTAGTAAGGTTGGGGGCAGCAACAAAGAAAGGGCAATAAGAACTCTGTCAAAGATCACAAATATCTGAAATTGCAATGGGATAATAAAATCAATATGCTTGACCTTTAGGAGATGGGTAGGCTTAACAATATGTTTGAGAACGTCATTTAAAAACTCAAGAGCTCCATCAACAATCTCAAAAATGTCAAATAGCTCAATCATATCCGAGACTATAATCTTATCATCCTGCTTTGGAATGTTAGCATGCTTAATAATATCTGCAAATGAAACCTCATCATCCATTGCGAGTGGGTCAAAAACATCATCAACTTCATGATCCTAAAACTGTCATCCTATGGTGAAAACAGCTCAAGAATATCTTCAACTTCAAATTCATGTGTATCACTATATGGTGCTGAAGATATAGGCTCAGTTGCGAAGTCATTAAATTCCTAAAAGTCTTCATATATTTGATTGTCAGTCTCAACCATCTGATTCAAGTTCATTGGGTCATGACCTAAACTTGTAAGCACCTCAACTAATGTTACACTAGCACAAGAAGTTTTTTGTTAGTGTTTTTCATTTAAGTTTCTATAGATTCAAGTGTAGGAGGTTGGGATAACAATGAGGCTTAATAAGACTGGGTGTATTAAAGTGTATAGTTCGGCTAGCCATAACTAAGATAATGAGTCAAAACATTGATAAGCTTAACTAAAAAAAATACTCATTTGCCTAATATTTCAAATAAGAAATACAAACCAAACTCGATGAAGCAACATGTAGATCAAAAGAAAAAAAAAAGTAGGTAGAATCGATGAAGACATTGGTTCCAAAGTCAATATAGGATACAAGCAACTCTATGAAAATATTAACGCTAGACGTATACTTAAAAAAGTGTATAGAATTATTTTCTAATATTTCATCAATTTTAGATTGAGTACCATCACTAAATTGAATTATATGAAATTCAAGAGTAAAATGTAAAATAATACGCAAAAGATCATCAACATGTCCTATAATAATACCTTAGATTTACATGAATAGACATAATAGGATAATTCATGATGCTATGACATGATTTTATTTTCTTTTCATTCTCTCTCTCTCACTCTCTCTCTCAAGCATAATAAAATATAAAAAATAAATAGTAAAAGTAAAAAAGTAGTATCAATTTTAACATTTTAAGGCAGAATTTCAAAAAATAGACCTTAAAATCAAAAGAAAAAGGCCCAAAAACCTAAGGAACCGATTCAACTTTTTTAATAGCAGATCATAAATTAGCCAAATTGGACTGGTAAAATTTTGAATCTGTTCGGTCAATGAAGGTGATAAGGCACTTGGATTGATGTGGCGGCTAATCCAGTATTGACTATTTGCTAGCGTGGCATTTTGGCATGTCTTCTTGACATGGCAAGTGACGTGGCTCTTTGGGGAGAAGCTTGCTGATATATGAACATTAAGGCTGATTTGCTTAATGACGCGGACATAGTTGCCTCTAACACGTAGAGAGCGTGGATTTGCAGAGATGTCACTCGTCATACTATTGATGGCACTTGTGGCATGTGTGGGTTCCATGGTGTTTGTTTGAGGCAATTTTACTCTTGATTTGTAGATCGGGCATTTCCAATCTTGATGGTGATAACTTTAAGAGGTTGGGACATTGAAGATAGAGATTTTGGGTTTTATCAGTAGGGGTGGCAAGATTACTTTGTTAAGTTTTAGGGAGCTCTTCGGTAGGTTACGAGGGTGATTTTGGTGGCTCTGGGATTGGGAGGACTCAGCGAGTTATTTAGTGGTCTCAAGTGATGGAAAAGATCAAGTTTCGTAGCCAATGCACGATAGACATGCAGTGGAGGTTTATGGTGGCTCTCAAAGGTGGTAAGTGTTTTTCTTGTTTTTTGGCACATCGGGTGTTTTCCAGTGTGGGAAATCAAAAAAATTAGCTCTAATACCAAATTTGATGTCAGATAATAGGGGGAAATAAAGAAATTGTGAGACTATTAAGAGAAGAGAGGGAGAAAGAGGAGGAATTTGTCAAAAGATCCTTAAACAAGTGCATAATAAGTTTTTATATTGACTTTACATAAAACCCTAAGATAGAAATGTAAATAACATAAAATCTAAAAACATAATAACAAATAAATCCCTAAATTATAGTTTTACATAATAAAACCTATAATAACCTATACTAACAAACTCTCATACGATTAAAATATCGTTCCCCCTCATAAGTACTAGAGGTTCTGTATTTATGGTGCAAAAATAAGTTAAGGATGTCAGTAAAATGAGATTATGGAAGGTGTTTTAATAGAGATGAAATTGGTAGAGAATTTATAATTATACTACTTTTAAGACATGCAAGTAAAATGCAGAAAAATAAAGGCTAAGAAGCCAATAAAGTAAATTGCATATGTGGATTTGATTTTGGTCAGTAACCTTTACAAATGAACCATCTAGGTTTAAACACAATTACAAAAATATATAATGTAACTTCTAATTTAATCTCTTACAATTATATTTAACTCCTTACAACTTCCCCACTTTTTATTAAGCATATTTAGTATTCTCAAATTGCACAAATGAGGAATTAATAATATCCCCCAAACATCTATGTGAATAGTGATGAGAATCTACATAAACATTTACACTTAGCCTCATTTGCCACATAAAAGTTTGGTATTTTAATTATAAAAAATTATAACTGGAGCATGGTTTAAAACTGATTTTTTTTTAAGTCAAAGTTCATTAACATATTAAACACCTACAATATAGTCACGATAGGCTTGTAAATGTCATAGTCAATCAAATTTAGTTTAATAATCTATCTTAGCAGTCATTGGATAAATTGTGATAAATCAGCCAAAATTTTTAGTTAAATGACCAACTATTATTGGTCAAAATGTTCAAAATTGACTATATGACCAAAATGGCCAACTTGGGCAAAATTGGTCAAATGGGTAAAGTTGAAGAACAGCCTACATGGCTGAAGGCCATAGTCAAATTATTAGGCGAAGAGGCTGAAGTGGCCAAAAATGGCTAAATTTAGCCAATAACCAATATTGTCCAAAATGACCAAAATAGTTCAAATTGGCTGAAATTGGCTAAATGGCCAAATTTCAGAATTAGCCTTTTTCATGGTCAAAAGTATATAATTTATATTTGTGCAATGTCAGTTATCGTGTAAAATTATGTTACAAATGACCAATAACTTTAAACGGCCAAGTTAAATGGATAAAAAATCAAGATTAATAGACCAAAAATCCTAAGTGGCCAAAATGTTGATTGACCAAAATTGTTCAAAACGGCCAAAATTGGCTAAACTAAAAATTATTGACAAAAAATAGATGATTTTTAAATTAAAAAATAAAAATAATGCACACACACACATGAGTATCAATTGAACCTTCCCTCTATGTCCAAAAAATTAAGAATCCATGATTTTTTAAGGAAGAAATTTGAATCTATCCCACAATATTCATGGTAAAGAGTCAAATGTCGATAATAAAGAAGCTTTTGTCATGGAGAAAAGAAGAAAAGGTAAAAATAGAAAGTCTAAATGGC